>CAWUFW010011234.1:0-630201 GCA_963921515.1 Calotriton arnoldi | reverse complement strand
GATAATTACAAGGTCTTGAAGAGTGCTCTTATTGATGGGTTTGGCCTAACAACTGAACAATACAGGTTGAAGTTCAGAGATACCCAAAAGCACAGACTCAAGACTGGGTAGACTATGTGGATTGTTCTGCTAAGGCTCTGGAAGGCTGGTTGATGGGCAGTAAGGTGTGTGACTTCACAGGATTGTACAATCTGATAATGAGGGAGCAGATTCTTAATAACTGTCAAAATCAGCTGTTGCATCAGTACCTGGTGGACTCTGATCTGACCTCTCCCCAAGAATTGGGAAAGAAGGCAGACAAATGGGTCAGAACCAGGGTGAGGCAGAAGGTACAGAACCAAGGTGGTGACCCTAAGAAGCAAGATTCTAAGAACTCTGAAAAGGGTGGGGAGAAGGGTAAAGATCAAAAGTCTTCACAAGGCCCCCAAAAATCTTCTTCAGGTGGGGATTCACAGTCTACAAAAGGGAAAGGCCAAAGAAAACCATGGTGCAAGGTCTGTAAGCAAAAGACCCACTGGACCAGTGATTGCACCAAGTCCAAAGACTCAAGTCCAGCCCCCACCAATGCCCCTAAGGCACCTGTTCCCCCTAGTACAGTTACAGTTGGTGGGAGGGCTCCAGCCAAGGGTTTAGTAGGGTTCACCCTGGGTACTGAGTTGGGCTCTGACCTAGTCAGAGAACTCACTCAGGCTGTGTTAGTCTGTGATGGAGGCATGGATGTGACCTCCTCTGTGAGTCCCAGTAATCTGGGCAAGTACAGACAACAGCCTTTAATCAATGGACGAGAGGCTTTGGCATTTAGGGACACAGGGGCAAGTGTCACCATGGTGACACAAGACCTTGTGAATCCTGGGCAAGTTATACTTGGTGAGATGTACCAAGTGACCAATGCTAGCAACGTCAGAACAGACCATACTCTGGCAGTTGTTAACTTCTCCTGGGGAGGGGTAACTGGCCTTAAGAAGGTTGTGGTGAGTGCAAACCTACCAGTCGAATGCTTGCTTGGCAATGACTTAGAAACTTCAGCTTGGGCAGAAGTGGAGCTCAGGACCCATGCAGAAATGCTGGGGATCCCTGCAGATGTGTTTGCTGTGACCAGGTCACAAGCCAAAATGTCTAGCACTGAACAGGCCTTGGATTCTGGAATAATGGACCAAGTGCCTTCCAAGAGGAGGAGTAGTAGGGTAAAGGCAGTGCCTTCCCCTTGGCTCAGAAGGAAGATCAGTCCCTTGAGGGGATGATCTCAGTCCTGAGGAAGGAACTGTCCCAGAGGAGCTTGAACCTGACCAGGTTGAGTTCTTGGGGACAGGGGACCTTCCAGGGCAGATCTGAGCCAGGAGCAGCAGAGCTGCCCCTCTCTTGAACCCTCAGACAGCAAGCTGCTGCTGAGGCTGCTGGGAAAGCTAGTGGTCCCCATACAGTGTATTGGGATGATGGACTCCTGTACTCAGAGTGTAGAGACCCCAAGCCTGGTGCTACCAGGAGGTTGGTTATACCTCTGAAGTTCAGGGGCTTCCTATTGACCCTAGCCCATGATATTCCCTTGGCAGGTCACCTGGGCCAGAACAAGACTTGGGACAGAATTGTCCCTCACTTTCACTGGCCCCACATGTCTGAAGACACCAAGGAGTTTTGTCGCTCCTGTGTAACCTGCCAGGCCAGTGGCAAGGCAGGTGGCACTACAAAGGCCCCCTGATACCACTACCTGTGGTGGGGGTGCCCTTTGAAAGGGTGGGGATTGACATTGTTGGTCCCATGGATCCCCAAACAGCATCTGGGCACAGGTTTATCCTGGTGGTAGTGGATCATGCCACCAGGTACCCAGAGGCTATTCCCCTTAGGACCACTACAGCACCTGTGGTGGCAAGGGCCCTCCTGGGAATTTTCTCAAGAGTGGGCTTTCCTAAGGAGGTAGTATCAGACAAGGGTGCAAACTTTATGTCTGGATACTTAAAAGCAATGTGGAAGGAGTGTGGAGTGACTTACAAGTTCACCACACCCTATCACCCACAATGCAATGGTTTAGTTGAGAGATTCAACAAAACCTTGAAGGGCATGATTAAAGGGCTCCCAGAAAAGCTTAGGCGAAGATGGGACATACTCTTGCCCTGCCTTTTATTTGCATATAGGGAGGTGCCTCAGAAGGGGTTGGTTACAGCCCTTTTGAACTTTTGTTTGGCCACCCTGTCAGGGGTCCCCTGTGCTTGGTGAAGGAAGGATGGGAGTTACCTCTCAAGCCCCCAAAGCAAGACATAGTGGACTATGTACTTGGTCTCCGCTCCCGGATGGCTGAGTATATGAAAAGGCAACTAAAAACCTTTAGGCTAGCCAGGAACTTCAAAAGGCCTGGCATGACCAAAGAGCTGTTCTGACTGTTTACCAGCCAGGACAGAAGGTATGGGTGTTGGAGCCAGTGGCCCCAGCAGCTCTCCAAGACAAATGGAGTGGACCCCACACTATTGTTGAGCAAAAGGGTGAGGTTACCTACTTAGTAGACCTAGGAACACCCAGGAGTCCCCACAGGGTTCTCCATGTCAACAGGTTAAAACCATATGTGGACAGGGCAGACATGGGCTTGCTCATGGCTACTGATGAAGGGCAGGAGGAAGAGAGTGACCCACTCCCTGACCTGCTCTCACAGAACCCTGACGATGGGTCAGTTGATGGTGTAGCCTTGGCAGGCAGCCTCACTACCCAGCAACAAACTGATTGCAGGCAAGTTCTCAATCAGTTTAGACATATGTTTTCACTGACACCCAGTCAGACCACCTGGTGCACTCATGAAGTTGACACTGGGGACAGTCTGCCTATTAAAAACAAGATTTATAGGCAACCTGACCATGTCAGGGACTGTATCAGGACTGAAGTCCAGAAAATGTTGGATTTGGGAGTTATTGAACCCTCAGTTAGCCCTTGGGCTAGTCCAGTGGTCCTTGTACCAAAACCTCACACCAGTGGTGGAAAAAGAGAGATGAGGTTTTGTGTGGACTACAGGGGTCTCAATGCAGTCACTAGGACTGATGCCCATCCAATACCAAGGGCAGATGAGCTCATAGATACATTGGCCTCAGCCAAATATCTCAGCACATTTGACTTGACAGCTGGCTACTGGCAGATCAGACTAGCTGATGATGCAAAGCCAAAAACAGCATTCTCAACCCCTAGTGGGCATTATCAATTTTTGGTGATGCCCTTTGGTCTGAAGAATGCACCTGCCACTTTCCAGAGGTTGGTGAATACAGTTCTCACAGGTCTGGAAGCCTATAGTGCAGCTTATCTAGATGATATTGCTGTCTTTAGCTCCACCTGGGAGGATCACCTGGTCCACCTCAGGAATGTTTTACAGGCCCTGCAAAGGCAGGCCTGACTATCAAGGCCACTAAGTGCCAGATAGGGCAGAGTCAGGTTGTGTACCTGGGCCACCTTGTGGGTGGAGGCCAGGTTCAACCTTTGCAGAGCAAGATCCAGACCATCATGGACTGGACTGCTCCCATTACCCAGACTCAGGTGAGAGCCTTCTTAGGCCTGACTGGGTACTATAGGAGATTTGTCAAGGGGTATGGTTCAATAGTGACACCCCTGAATGACTTAACTTCTAAGAAAATGCCCAAAAAGGTTCAGTGGACAGTTAGCTGTCAAAAGGCATTTGATGACCTGAAGCAGGCCATGTGCACTGCTCCCATTCTACAGAGTCCTGATTACTCCAAGAAGTTCATTGTTCAAACTGATGCATCTGAATTGGGGGTAGGGGCTGTACTGTCACAATTGAATGAAGAAGGTCAGGATCAGCCAGTAGCTTTTATTAGCAGAAGGCTGACCCCTAGAGAAACGTTGGTCAGCCATAGAGAGGGAGGCCTTTGCTGTGGTCTGGGCTCTGAAGAAGTTGAGGCCATACTTGTTTGGTACACACTTCCTGGTTCAGACAGACCATAAGCCCCTCTTATGGCTAAAACAAATGAAGGGTGAAAACCCCAAACTGCTTAGGTGGTCCATTTCCCTACAGGGGATGGACTTTACAATGGAACATAGGCCTGGGAGTAACCATGCGAATGCAGATGGACTCTCTAGGTATTTCCACTTAGAACATGAAGACTTAACTGGGCAAGGTTAGTTTAATGTCCCTACGTTTGGGGGGTGTTGTGTAGGAGAGTAGGATCTGCTTCACATGGGTACCCCCACTTTTTGCTGATGCTTCACTGTTTTTCGACATTAGTCTGGCTGGGGCCCTGCTAATCAGAACCCCAGCCTAGCTGCTTCCTCTCTAAAATGGTTTCCATGTGCCTTAGGCACATCACTGATTGGGATCTGGAGTGCCCTTATAAGTCCCTAGTATATGGTATACTATGTACCAAGGGCTTAGGTACCTCAGAGGCCTGCCAGGGGCTGCAGCATGTATTATGCCACCCTGGAAGGCCATCCAAACTGACACCACAGGTCTGCTACTGCAGCCTGGGTAAGGTGGTGCATGCACCCCTTACTGTGATATATGTTACCTATATCACTAAATGCATACACACATATAAACCTATAAGTCACTCCTAAGGCAGGCCTTATCAATCCTAAAGGCAGAGTGCGTGGTTCCTATGTGAGAGGGTGCCCCTGCATGAGCAGGGCCCCTCTGCAGCGTTCGGAGACCCTCTCTGATGCTGTTTGTAGTGCAGCCTGACCATATACTCTTAAGCGCATTATAACCTCGCGGTAAAATGCTAACTTTGGAATGGCTGCACCTAAACATGTCGTGTTTGGTGTCAAACATCTTGAAATACTACCCCCCTGCCAATTTAGGTGGCGGGGGTAGCATTCCACCCTTCTAGAGGGAGAGACATGTTAACCCTGGCCTGGCCGGTAACTTCTTTCTAAAGCCCTGGCATCACAAAATGGATGCTGCTGCAACAGACACAAGTCTGGCCTCCTGCTGCTGGACGAAACTCCAGCAGGGGAGGCCTGGACAATAGGTTTCCTGTCCCAGGGAGGTGTGACCACCTCCCCAGACAGGATAATGTGTATTGGGGTTGGGCGGGAGCACTTTCGGGTGCTTTGAAGTCCTGCACTGGGGGCACACTTGCTGTCCCTGTGCATACCCCAGTTCAAACCGGATCAGGGGCTTGCAGCCCCTGCTTTGGCGTGAACTGGACAAAGGGAAAGGGGTGTAGCCACCCCTCTGCCCTGACCCACCCATAGGTGGGGCCACAGAGTAGACCAACCCCTAAACTTAGTATAAGTATAGGAACCCAGTCCTTAGGACTTTAGATTATCCCTGGATGAAACTCTGACACTGAATCCTGGACCTTCGACGCTCTACTCAAGACTAGAGGACAGAAGAATCTCCCTTGGGGTCAAGGAGTGACTCCCCTGCTTGGCAGGCACCAAAGAAGCAATTGTCCGGTCTGCATCGCCTAAGCTCCCGTCGGACGCCGAAGTCTTTGCATCACCAGAGGTGAATTTCCAGACTTCCCCGAGGCTGCCCTGAGTCCCCAGCAAAGTTGAGGCCCGTAGCTGTCGTGGGTAACGTGGAACCATGACCCCTGGACACCGCACGCATTTGCTAGTGCATCCTCTTCTGGGTCTCCCACGAAGACGTGCTTTGGGTTACGAGTAGCCCTAGCCTCCAGCACCAACTGCACCGAAGATCACTGGCCTCCACTCCACGAGTGTCCTGTGAGCCAGCTCCATATGCGACGTCTCGAGGCTCCTTTGCGGTCGCTAGCCCATTGGCTAGTAGCCCTTCACGAAGGCCAATCCTTTTCTTCTTGGGCTCCCTGGTTGCTTCAGGCTTGCCCTCACTTACCCTTGCTGGGTGAGTTCCTCAGACCTTGCTGGTCTGCATTATCGTCATTCTTCACTTTCATCGAGACTTGCCGTTGCCAAGGCTTGTTGGGGCCAATCCGGTCGCCGACACCTCAGCACTCGACAGACATCATGTACCAGCCCGAATCCTGCTCCTGGTCACGGACAACGCCTCCTGGACCTCGTGGCTGAAGAGTCAAGACGACTGTCAACCTACCTGAAGCACTCGACATCGGTGGGCATCTGCTCATCGCCTTCCTGGTCACTGGCTAGTGACCCAGACTCTGTCCCCTCTGCTTTCAGGTTCTTCAGATCTCCGATCCACTCTTGGATCCACCCGGACACTTTCCACTTGGTCGCCAGCAGCACTTTGCAGCAGATCGCCATTCAAATCGACGACGAAACGCCGACCCCGAAAGGCACCTATGCACCTGGCTTCCCTGGGTGAGGTAACACGAGTACTCCGGTGCTCCCGTGGGTAGAGACTCTAGAACGACCTAGTTCTCAAAGGGTTTGCTCCAAGTCCTCCTTTAAGTGTCCCTTTTCTTTAATCTCCTGATCGCGACTTTCTCCATAGAAGTTAACGGCGTCTCGCGGTTGTGTATTTACACTGCACGCGTCCCCCGTGGGTCCCCTGTGTCACTACCTTGGGTGGTTCCTTGTGGTCCAAGCACTTCTAGAGGCTCTAGGCCTAGTGTCTAGTTCAGTCGTGGTTCTTATACCACTTTATTGGTATATGGTTTGGTACGCCCCTAGGGCCCAAACATGTATTTGTGCTATTACTGTGTTTAAATAACTTATAACTTGTGTATTTCCGAACTCTAGCCTCATAAAGAGACTAGAGGGGTGTGTTTAGCAATAAATACATATATTTTGAATATATACCTGGTGTGGTGCTCTTTCATTTGATCACTCAAGAGATTATAGACTGGTAAAACAAGCTGCTTTACATTCCTTCAAGACTTAGCCTGAAGGCTGCTCTCCATAGCTACCACTAGGATAGCTTTCAATAAAGGTTGTCTTTAACCTATCTCCAATAAGGGGTTGTTTGGACTGGTGCAAGGTGCCCACTAGAATTAGTGGACAGCATATACCAGGCCAACTTCTCACAGAGTGACTTACAAGTTCACCACACCCTATCACCCACAATGCAATGGTTTATTTGAGAGATTCAACAAAACCTTGAAGGGCATGATTAAAGGACTCCCAGAAAAGCTTAGGCGAAGATGGGACATACTCTTGCCCTGCCTTTTATTTGCATATAGGGAGGTGCCTCAAAAGGGGGTTGGCTACAGCCCTTTTGAACTTTTGTTTAGTCACCCTGTCAGGGGTCCATTGTGCTTGGTGAAGGAAGGATGGGAGTTACCTCTCAAGCCCCCAAAGCAAGACATAGTGGACTATGTACTTGGTCTCCGCTCCCGGATGGCTGAGTACATGAAAAGGCAACTAAAAACCTTGAGGCTAGCCAGGAACTTCAAAAGCCTGGCATGACCAAAAGGCGGTACTGACTGTTTACCAGCCAGGACAGAAGGTATGGGTGTTGGAGCCAGTGGCCCCAGCAGCTCTCCAAGACAAATGGAGTGGACCCCATACCATTGTTGAACAGAAGGGTGAGGTTACCTACTTAGTAGACCTAGGAACACCCAGGAGTCCCCACAGGGTTCTCCATGTCAACAGGTTAAAACCATATGTGGACAGGGCAGACATGGGCTTGCTCATGGCTACTGATGAAGGGCAGGAGGAAGAGAGTGACCCACTCCCTGACCTGCTCTCTCAGAACCTTGATGATGGGTCAGTGGATGATGTAGCCTTGGCAGGCAGCCTCACTACCCAGCAGCAGACTGATTGTAGACAGGTGCTCAATCAGTTCAGACACATGTTCTCACTGACTCCAAGTCAGACCACCTGGTGCACTCATGAAGTGGACACTGGGGACAGTCTGCCTATTAAAAATAAGATTTATAGGCAACCTGACCATGTCAGGGACTGTATCAGGACAGAAGTCCAGAAAATGTTGGATTTGGGAGTTATTGAACCCTCAGATAGCCCTTGGGCTAGTCCAGTGGTCCTTGTGTCAAAACCTCACACCAGTGGTGGGAAAAGAGAGATGAGGTTTTGTGTGGACTACAGGGGTCTCAATGCAGTCACTATGACTGATGCCCATCCAATACCTAGGGCAGATGAGCTAATAGACACTTTGGCCTCAGCCAAGTATCTAAGCACATTTGACCTGACAGCTAGCTACTGGCAGATCAGACTAGCTGATGATGCAAAGCCAAAGACAGCATTCTCAACCCCTAGTGGGCATTATCAATTTGTGGTGATGCCCTTTGGTCTGAAGAAGGCACCTGCCACTTTTCAGAGGTTGGTGAATACAGTCCTTACAGGTCTGGAAGCCTATAGTGCAGCATATCTAGATGATATTGCTGTCTTTAGCTCCACCTGTGAGGATCACCTGGTCCACCTCAGAAATGTTTTACAGGTCCTGCAAAAGGCAGGCCTGACTATCAAGGCCACCAAGTGCCAGATAGGGCAGAGTCAGGTTGTGTACCTGGGCCACCTTGTGGGTGGAGGCCAGGTTCAACCCTTGCAGAGCAAGATCCAGACCATCATGGACTGGACTGCTCCAACTACCCAGACTCAGGTGAGAGCCTTCTTAGGCCTGACTGGGTACTATAGGAGATTTGTCAAGGGGTATGGATCAATAGTGACACCCCTGAATGACTTAACTTCCAAGAAAATGCCCAAAAAGGTTCAGTGGACAGTTAGCTGCCAAAAGGCATTTGATGACCTGAAGCAGGCCATGTGCACTGCTCCCATTCTACAGAGTCCTGATTACTCCAAGAAGTTCATTGTTCAAACTGATGCATCTGAATTGGGGGTAGGGGCTGTACTGTCACAATTGAATGAAGAAGGTCAGGATCAGCCAGTAGCATTCATTAGCAGAAGGCTGACCCCTAGAGAGAAACGTTGGTCAGCCATTGAGAGGGAGGCCTTTGCTGTGGTCTGGGCTCTGAAGAAGTTGAGGCCATACTTGTTTGGTACTCACTTCCTTGTTCAAACAGACCATAAGCCCCTCTTATGGCTAAAACAAATGAAGGGTGAAAACCCCAAACTGCTTAGGTGGTCCATTTCCCTACAGGGGATGGACTTCACAGTGGAACATAGACCTGGGAGTAACCATGCCAATGCAGATGGACTCTCTAGGTACTTCCACTTAGAACATGAAGACTCAACTGGTCAAGGTTAGTTTAATGTCCCTACGTTTGGGGGGTTGTGTAGGAGAGTAGGATCTGCTTCACATGGGTACCCCCACTTTTGCTGATGCTTCACTGTTTTCCACCTTAGTCTGGCTGGGGCCCAGCTAATCAGAACCCCAGCCTAGCTGCTTCCTCTTTAAAATGGTTTCCATGTGCCTTAGGCACATCTCTGATTGGAATCTGGAGTGCCCTTATAAGTCCCTAGTATATGGTATACTATGTACCAAGGGCATAGGTACCTCAGAGGCCTACCAGGGGCTGCAGCATGTATTGTGCCACCCCTGGAAGGCCATCCAAACTGACACCACAGGTCTGCTACTGCAGCCTGGGTAAGGTGGTGCATGCACCCCTTACTGTGATATAGGCTAACTATATCACTACATACCCTCACACACATAAACCTATAAGTCACTCCTATGGCAGGCCTTGTCAATCCTGAAGGCAGAGTGCATGGTTCCTATGTGAGAGGGTGCCCCTGCATGAGCAGGGCCCCTCTGCAGCGGTCGGAGACCCTTCTCTGATGCTGTTTGTAGTGCAGCCTGACCATATACTCTTAAGCACATTATAACCTCGCGTTAAATGCTAACTTTGGGATGGCTGCATGGAAACATGTCGTGTTTGGTGTCAAACATCTTGGAATACTACCCCCCCGCCAATTCTGGCAGCGGGGGTAGCATTCCACCCTTCTAGAGGGAGAGACATATACACACTGGCTTGCCCGGTAACTTCTTTCTAAAGCCCTGGCATCACAAAATGGATGCTGCTGCCACAGACACAAGTCTGGCCTCCTGCTGCTGACCGAAACTCCGGCAGGGGAGGCCTGGACAATAGGTTTCCTGTCGCAGGGAGGTGTGACCACCTCCCCAGACAGGATAGTGTGTATTGGGGCTGGGCGGGAGCACTCTCGGGTGCTTTGAAGTCCTGCACTGGGGGCACATTTGGTGTCCCTGTGCATACCCCAGCTCAAACCGGTTCAGGGGCTTCCATCCCCTGCTCTGGCGCGAACTGGACAAAGGGAAAGGGGTGTAGCCACCCCTCTGCCCTGACCCACCCATAGGTGGGACCACAGAGTAAGTCCAACCCCTAAACTTAGTATAAGTATGGGACCCCAGTCCTTAGGACTTTAGATTATCCCTGGACGAAACTCTGACACAGAATCCTCGACCTTCGACGCTCTACTTAAAGATTAGAGGACAGAAGAATCTCCCTTGGGGTCAAGGAGTGACTCCCCTGCTTGGCAGGCAACAAAGAAGCAATTGTCCGGTCTGCATCGCTGAAGCTCCCGTCGGACGCCAAAGTATTTGCATCACCAGAGGTGGATTTCCAGACTTCCCCGAGGCTGCCCTGAGTCCCCAGCAAAGCTGAGGCCCGTAGCTGTCGTGGGTAACGTGGAACCGTGACCCCTGGACACCGCACGCATTTGCAAGTGCATCCTCTTCTGGGTCTCCCACAAAGTCGTTCTTTGGGCTCCGAGTAGCCCCAGCCTCCAGCACCAACTGCACCGAAGATCACTGGCCTCCACTCCACGAGTGTCCTGTGAGCCAGCTCCACGTGCATCGTCTTGAGGCTCCTTCGCAGTCGCTAGCCCGTTGGCTAGTAGCCCTTCACGAAGGCCAATCAATTCTACTTGGGCTCCCTGGTTGCTCCAGGCTTGCCCTTACTTACCCTTGCTGGGTGAGTCCCTCAGACCTTGCTGGTCTGCTCCATTGTCCTTCTTCACTTTCCATGAGACTTGCCGTTGCCAAGGCTTGTTGGGTCCAATCCGGTCGCCGACACCTCGGCAATCGACAGACGTCGTGGGACAGCTCGAATCCAGCTCCTGGTTGCCATCAACGCCTCCTGGACCTCGTGGCTGAAGAGTCAAGACAACCATCAACCTACCTGAAGCACCCGACATCGGTGGGCATCTGCTCATCGCCTTCCTGCTCACTGGCTAGTGACCCAGACTCTGTCCCCTCTGCTTTCAGGTTCTTCAGATCTCCGATCCACCCTTGGATCCACCCGGACACTTTTCACTTGGTCGCCAGCAGCACTTTGCATCAGATCGCCATTCAAATCGACGACGAAGCCCGACCCCGAAAGGCACCTATGCACTCGGCTTCCCTGGGTGAGGTAACAAGAGTACTCCGGTGCTCCCGTGGGTAGAGACTCTAGAACGACCTAGTTCTCAAAGGGTTTGCTCCAAGTCCTTCTTTAAGTGTCCCTCTTCTTTAAATTCCAAACCGTGACTTTCTCCATAGAAGTTAACGGCGATTCGCGGCTGTGTTACTACACTGCACGCGTCCCCCGTGGGTCCCCTGTGTCACTACCTTGGGTGGTTCCTTGTGGTCCAAGCACTTCTACAGGCTCTAGGCCTAGTGTCTAGCTCAGTCGTGGTTCTTATACCACTTTATTGGTATATGGTTTGGTACGCCCCTAGGGCCCAAACGTGTATTTGTGCTATTACTGTGTTTAAATAACTTATAACTTATGTACTTCGAACTCTAGCCTCATAAAGAGACTAGAGGGGTGTGTTTAGTAATAAATACATATATTTTGAATATATACCTGGTGTGGTGCTCTTTCATTTGGTCACTCAAGAGATTATAGACTGGTAAAACAAGCTGCTTTACATTCCTTCAAGACTTAGCCTGAAGGCTGCTCTCCATAGCTACCACTAGGATAGCTTTCAATAAAGGTTGTCTTTAACCTATCTCCAATAAGGGGTTGTTTGGACTGGTGCAAGGTGCCCACTATAATTAGTGGACAGCATATACCAGGCCAACTTCTCACACTACGGGCCTCAGCTTCGCTGGGGACTCAGGGCAGCCTCGGGGAAGTCTGGAAATCCACCTCTGGTGATGCAAAGACTTCGGCGTCCGGCGGGAGCTTCAGCGATGCAGACCGGACAGTTGCTTCTTTGGTGCCTGCCAAGCAGGGGAGTCACTCCTTGACCCCAAGGGAGATTCTTCAGTCCTCTAATCTTGATCTAGAGCGTCGAAGGTCCAGGATTCAGTATCAAAGTTTCGTCCAAGGTTATCTAAAGTCCTAAGGACTGGGGTCCCATACTTATACTAAGTTAGGGGGTTGGACATACTCTGGGGACCCACCTATGGGAGGGTCAGGGAAGAGGGGTGGTTACACCCATTCCCTTTGTCCAGTTTCGCGCCAGAGCAGGGGCAGGTAGCCCCTGCAACCGGTTTGAACTGGCATATGCACAGGGACACCAAATGTGCCCCCAGTGCAGGACTTCAAAGCACCAGGAGGTGCTCCCGCCCAGCACCAATACACACTATCCTGTCTGGGGAGGTGGTTACACCTCCCTGCGACAGGAAACCTATTGTCCAGGCCTCCCCTGCTGGAGTTTCAGTCAGCAGCAGGAGGCCAGACTTGTGTCTGTGGCAGCAGCATCCATTTTGTGATGCCAGGGCTCTGGAAAGAAGTTACCGGGTAGACCAGTGTGTACATGTCTCTCCCTCTAGAAGGGTGGAATGCTACCCCCGCCGCCAGAACTGGCGGGGGGGGTAGTATTCCAAGATGTTTGACACCAAACACGACATGTTTCTGTGCAGCCATTCCAAAGTTAGCATTTAACGCGGGGTTATAATGCGCTTAAGAGTATATGGTCAGGCTGCACTACAAACAGCATCAGAGAAGGGTCTCCGAACGCTGCAGAGGGGCCCTGCTCATGCAGGGGCACCCTCTCACATAAGAACCACGCACTCTGCCTTCAGGATTGATAAGGACTGCCATAGGTGTGACTTATAGGTTTATATGTGTGTATGTATGTAATGATATAGGTAGCCTATATCATAGTAAGGGGTGCATGCACCACCTTACCCAGGCTGCAGTAGCAGTCCTGAGGTGTCCTTTTGGGTGGCCTTCCAGGGGTGGCACAATACATGCTGCAGCCCCTGGTAGGCCTCTGAGGTACCTATGCCCTGGGTACATGGTATACCATATACTAGGGACTTATAAGGGCACTCCAGATTCCAATCAGAGATGTGCCTAATGCACATGGAAACCATTTTAGAGAGGAAGCAGCTAGGCTGGGGTTCTGATTAGCAGGGCCCCAGCCAGACTAAAGTCGAAAAACAGTGAAGCATCAGCAAAAAGTGGGGGTACCCATGTGAAGCAGATCCTACTCTCCTACAACACGTTTGTGACCTTTTGGATGCTAAACTATGCTCAATTAATGATCACCTGAATGCCGTCCTGGGTTTTAAACCCAAGGATGACACCACCCCATTGTAGGAAGCTGGCTCTGTATATACTACTAAACTGAGATAAAATCCTAAACTTACTACTTTTGGTATTCACAGAAGGCATTTAGTAGTAGTAAAGTTAGGACTCCTAACTTTACTACTACTAAATGCCTTTTGTGAATACCGAAAATAGTAAAGTTAGGATTTTGTCTCAGTTTAGTAGTAGTAAAGTTAGGAGTCCTAACTTTACTACTACTAAATGCCTTCTGTGAATACCAAAAGTAGTAGGTTTAGGATTTTATCTCAGATTAGTTCTGTGAATCGGTCCCATTGTCAGCAAATAAATTCACACACTCAAAGTCTGAACTTCAGACCAATTGTTTTGTATCAAAAATATTCTTTTAGGTATTTTATTTCCAGGAACCAAGCAAGCCTGGCACAGGTAAGTGATAAGTACTTTGCAGTAAATATACAGATTGTAACACAGTTTGGGTTGCAATTGTAAATGTACTTTGATTTGATTACAGTAGTGTTACTGATAATACAATGCTTTTCAGAATACAGTACATATACTTTGAATGGGATTTTCAGTAAGATTACAGGTAAGTTACTTTTGGATTACTTTTCTTACTCAGAGTAGTATACCTGGATACTACTCTGGGACATTTCGTGTAAACAGGTAAGTAAAATCGTTTTTGTTAAACAGTACAATTTTAAAGAATTTCTTTAGGTTTTCAAACTCCACACTTAGGGGTCGATTAGGATGGCGGTTTTTGGCACATCCGCTGTGCTGGCGGAAAACGTCTATTTCCTTACTCCTGCGGCAGTTCTCGCGTTCGCCATATTATAATGGGCAAAGATAGCGCATTTCCCGTCCGTCGCGGTGTTTCAGGATCCGCCAGAATTTCTGTTCTGCAGTGGTGGCAGAGGGAGCCAATAGGGAAAGACCACCGTGCGGAATGATGTGACAACCGCCGGACAAATCACGATGCCTCAAACAGCCCATCAGAACGCAGTGGAGAAACCAGCCACTCGGAGACGGCGGAAGCACAACTGCGGAGATACAAACTCGAATCTGAGGCACCATCACACGTTCCTGGCCACCATGGATCCAGCTCTACAAGCCCTTCCGCTGCTGTACCTCATCCATTACCAGCAGATAAGACGCCGTCGCAGTCAACACCGCAGGTAAGTCAACAACGCATCCCCGCATACAAACACAACTGTTGTGCTGAAATACGTGTCCTGTCTACATCAGACACCCTGGTGGAGACAGGAACATACCCCCCAGTGTAAGTACACATGTCCTGCATGTCACAATTTAACACCTCTGTATCCGGGTCACCCATCACCATAGAAATCACTGCAACTAGCCCAGTTGTGCCAGTCATGTCACCGCAGCGGTGAATCCGCGGGAAAACATGCCCACAATGTAGTAGGAGTCCAGGACATTGTCCCAGACAAGCAAGACCAACATCACAACATCCACACCACATGTAACATAAAAGAAGCACCACTCAGCACAACACATCTGCAGCAAGAAGTCATGTGCAGGGACCCTGTCTACAGTGACATCTCATTAACATCACCAGCAACTGAATAGGAACATGAGTGTGGGGGTGAGGCAAGAGTCCCTCAAAAATTACCATAGTCATCATTGCACACAAATAAGGGTCAGTCCACATACAATGTGAAACAGAGGAGGGCAGACTAAGTAGGGTGTGTATGTGTACTTCAGAGTATGCCAACAAGGTTTTGGAATGAGTTAGCGAGCCCAGGTAGATGACACAGCACATCACATACCACTGCCACACAATCACACATCAGCACAGCCCCCAAGCAGACATTGATAGGCCCATCACATACAATGGCAGACCATATCACACAATGACAGCCCATACCATGCAACACAGAACAACATTTCTGACTCAAACAGAAAAATCAAAGTAAGCACCACTGTGCATTTCACTCACAAGTGCACTGCTGAAATTAATGATACCATGTGAGTATGTCCAGTACATCAACAACACTGACTATACTCCCAACTCACAGAACCCCCCCACACACCATCACTCCACCTCAACAAAGGGAGCACCAACTATTAAGTACTGAATGAATGCCAGAGTGTCAGGAAGAGTCCATCTTGACAGCAGGAAACTCTGACCTGACACGCAGGACAACCCTCATGCTCACACCTGCCTTCCACTCATGTCAATCAAAGTGAGTAATTTAAGAAATGAAGAGTCACTGTGCAGATTAACAACCATGGAACTGTGCACATTGAATGTCAAGGCCCTCAGACAGCTCACACACTGAAATGTAGCCTCATAGACATATCATAAGTCAACAGCAATGTATGACAATAAATGGACTAGCCTAAAGTGGAGTGCCCAGTGCAGGAAACATGGAAAAACCCACATTGCATTTGTACATGACATGCAACAGGAGCAACATATCACACTATACCTAGGCCCAAAAATCTGACATGGGTGGCACAGTGTTTGAAATTGAATTAAAGTAACAGGAGTTGTTTGTTGGGCACTGTGCAGTGTGTCATTGTGACCTTGCAATCGTGGGGTACACCTACTTGTTGTCGTTGTCAGTTGTGAGTATGCAGAGTGTGTCACTGCAATGTCTGTGTTGTGTTTGGTTGCTCTGCCATGGCTCTTGTTTACGTTTGTGCTCACTGTGCTGACCTGCTCATGCAAACTGACATTATATGTGAATTTCCTCATACATTGCTGTCACTTGACACAGAGCACAAGCATGCACATGCACACTCCTGACAAGTGACAGGTCAAAATAGGAGGACATAGCACTATTGTGCACTCAAAACAAGCTCATTAACAAGACTCCACATTGCTGCATGTGACATTCACACAAGAAAAGCACACTACACATCCAACACACATCAGAATGTATTACAATGCACAAACTCCTCATACACAATGTCATGCAAATATTACATTACACACATATGGACCTGTCAGCAGAAAGAACCAACACAGGCCAAAGACTGCATCCATCCACAACAAAAACACAACATATGCACATACAAAATCATCACATAGCAAACTCAGCTGGACATCAGGCGGACTCACACCTGGCAAGGACAAGGCAACATACACTGACAGCAGTGCATGCACAGTAAGCAGTGTGTGAACACCAACAAAACCAGTATCACACATGTCTGAGTGCTCCACCATGAACTTCCACACCACAAATCATCACAGGGCACATATCACATCACACTCAGGAAGGGTGGCAGTACCTCAGCAAACAGACATACACTTTAGCTATCACCTACTGCCGCACAACTCAGGAAAACACAGATGCATCCAACATGGCTAGAGGACTGTGCTGGTAAAACATATGGACTGTACACGAGCAACCATGACTGCAATCAAGTAGAAGAAAACACCACATAACAAATGGTGAAACAGTCTTGAGTGGCACATTGGTCCTGGACACAGATCATCCTCCCACAGTACAGTGTCACACTATGAAGTGGTGAGGAGGGTCACACACTGGCAAGGCGTGGGGTGGAAGACATTAGACTGAAGTGGTGTGTACATCACTATTGGACAGGTAAGGAGTGTACAGTGCAAAAACACATAGAGGAGTAACTCACAATGTGTAGGCATCAAATGCCCCTATAGGGGATGGTATGACTCTTCATACCACATACTTGTGCCTACAATGTGTCAAGTGACATCAATGTATGAGGAAATTCACATATAATGTCAGTTTGCATGAGCAGGTCAGCACAGTGAGCACAAACATAAACAAGAGCCATGGTAGATCAACCAAACACAACACAGACATTGCAGTGACACACTCTGCATACTCACAACTGACAACGACAACAAGTAGGTGTACCCCACGATTGCAAGGTCACAATGACACACTGCACAGTGCCCAACAAACAACTCCTACATGTACCCACAATCTAAAGCACATGGCTGAGAATGTAAACAAACAGGCACTCATTACCTGGATCATACATGTGTGTAGGTGTCATGTTCAGGGGCACATACACATCAACACTTCTGACAAAGAAAGGCCAATCACACTGTATGACTACTCAAGTGCACACATTCTAATGTACCCATGTGACTATGAAGCCAGGCCTACACAAGATGACTACACAGCTACACTGCTGTTCACACATCAAGACAGATCCCACAGATATGACGGACCCTGGCCACCACACAAGTTATCCTGTCACTATAATTCACTGCTGTTGTGGTACAACATCCGAATATGACATGTGTACAAAATTGGAGACCTGACAATAGAATGATTAGGATAAGAGGACATCATCACAGACAACCATCATTGCACCCTCAAGCCTCTGAGTCAACAAGCACAAAAGTGCCTGTAACCTCTGACAACCTCTGAAAAAGAAAATCAAGTAATTGCCAATGTGAATGTGGCATACAGAGCATGTGTCACATGAACATATACACATACATTGCACTTTTTCATTAGCAAGGGCAGCGACAAAGCACACAACATGAGTAACAGTCTTTATTACATTATCTCTGGATAGGCATCAAAAGTGTTAAACATCAAACTCATTGGCAAGTCCAAATTTCTAGTCCGCACATGTGTGCATGAGAACTTGCACATGAAATGGACATCAAAAGTGCTAAACATCAAGGCCATTGGCCAGTCCAAATTTCTAGTCCGCACATGTGTGTATGAAAACTTGCACATGAAATGGGCATCAAAAGTGCTAAACATCAAGGCCATTGGCCAGTCCAAATTTCTAGTCCGCACATGTGTGCATGAGAACCCGCAACTGAAATGGGTAACACAGTCCACTGCCATGGGAATCACCACAGGTCAGGGGCTTTGAATGGGCAGTCCAGGCACCGCTGGGGAGAAATGGTGTGGGGAGGGGGACTTGGCTTCAACTTTGGCTTGAAGTTGAACTGGGAGGGGGCTGATTGTCGGGGCCAGCTGGAGGACTGGACCTGGGAGGGAGAGAACTGGCTGAGGTAGAGGGATCTGTGGATGTGGGAGCCTGAGGGCTGCTTGGACTGGGTGGAGTGGTGGCACGTGGAGGTGGTGACATGCTGTGTGGAGGCTCAGTGGCTGAGGGGGAATGTTGAGGGCTGGGACTCAACTGTTTGGGGAGCCGATATCCCACAGGTGTCTTGGCAGGAGGGGGAAGTGAGGTGGGCACAACAGCCTCACTGTTCCCCAAAGGTGTGGCAGGTGCAGGTGCCTCTCCACATGGGGATTTGCTGGACCAGGTGGTATGCTGGGTATGGGCTTGCTTCTTCCCCTGCATTCCCTGTTTCTGAGCTGAAGCCCCCACTTTGCTCTCTTGTCCCTGCTTCACAGGGGTGTGGGTGGGAGTTGAAGTTTTGGGTGAATCTGCCTACTGAATGTCTTTTGACTTAGTTGTGGCAGGCACCAGGTTCACAGCAGACAGGGCAAGTGTTTGTGTGTCTTTGGGAGCAGGTGTGGGAATGGTAGTGCCCTTGGATGGTGATGAGTTTGACTCAGGTAATGTGGATGCATGCTTCTTTGCCCTATGTCCCTGAGTGTCCTGTGATGGGCTTTTTGTTTTGCGGTCATGTGTGCTTGTTTTGTCTTGTGGTGATGGTGTCTGGTACGCTTAGACTGCTGCTGCTGTGTGCTGCGTGTGGATGACTGTGTGCCTGCGGGCTCAGGTGTGTGTGTACTCTCGTCAGGTGGGGCCACTGGCAGGGTGGTCGCTGAAGGGACAGGAGCTGGACTGGGACCTTGGGACTGCTGAATGGCTGCCGTCACTGTGGAGGAAAAGACTGGACAGCTCTGTGTAGGCCACCCATGTCCGAATGAATGCCTTCCATGAACGCAACAACCTGTGACAACTTGTTGCCATGATCCTGGAGGGCATTCAGGAGAGCAGTCTGACCCACACACAGGTGGCGCAAAAGTTCTACGGCCTCCAAAATGAGGGCAGCAGGGGAAACAGGGGCTGGGGCAGCGGTGCCTGGGGGAAGGAGACTCTACCCTTCTTAGGGCTGCAGGCACGGACAGCACTTAGGGGAGCATCCAGGAGGGTGGGCACTGGACAAGGTGTGGTGGAAGAAGAGGCCAATCTGGAACTTCCGGTGTTCCCTAACATCGAGGAGTCACCACTGGACTGGGAGGATGTGGAGGTTGGTGTTTCCGGACATGAATCCTCCAGGACACTCCTGTCTCCCTCCGAGGCGCTGGTCCCCTCAGTGTCACTGAACTCCTGTGTCCCAGTCATGCCAGTAGCTTCCCCAAAGCTGTCAGGCCCCTGTCCTTCCATGCCCTCTGTAGATGCTGCAAGAGACAGAGACATAGGTTCAGTATAGTGCCATACTCACAAACATCATATGCAATGAAAACTACAATCAGGAAAATGAATCTACCATGTTTAACTAGTCCATGTACTTTCTGCATATGCCACATTTATGCAATAAGCAGATGATGCATGGAAACATCCATAGTTGTTAGTCATGCTCCATGTTGCATTGACACAGCCAAACAACTGGGCCTGTGCCTCCCTGTAAACACACATAAAACCTTCTGTATGCATACCTACGTGCCTGTAGGTAAGATAGCTATACATCAAAACATGTCTGCTCAGTCACATATGTAGTTTTTTCATGGAACACCACAGATACAAAGTACAATATGTCCTTTTGCAAGGGCAACCAGCTCCTGACATCCACCATGTAGGGCCTTGAAGTACAACTATAGTTGTACATTGGTGGCAGCTGTGTAGATGTTACAAGTTATTTGTTGTGCACAGCACACATCTAGGAATGCACACTAACATGATGCTCACTGCTGTTTACTGCCAGTTGATGTCTCTGACACTCACACTGCAGCATATGTCACAAGGCCACATCTTATTTGTTAACAAAGTGACAATGCGCACCATTTAACAATGCAGTCACAAACACAATGCACAATAGCACGAGAAGGGGAAATTAATGCAAGGCCTCCATAGGTTGTGACATGTCACATACCAACATGTCCACAAGTCCCTGACAGGCCCTCATTGATCCAAGGCAGGATTGTGTCTTCTGTTGATGAAGAAGTAGGTGGACCCCATTAGGACAGCTAATGTGTGAGAATACCTAGGGTCTGGCAAATGACATCCCTACGTTGTGCTGACTGATGACATTGAGGACACACCAATGTGACAAAAATTCACACACTGATTACAAGCATTAGCCACAACTTCACCATGCACTAATGCACAAGGACACCCCTCCACAATGCACACATACTGAGGACTGACAATCTGAGTAACCTTTGCTCATTATCATCCTTCAAATTACTGTACAACACCTCAGTCACATCACAATTTGACATACCCACTGATCACATCCAACCATGTTAAGCCATAGTGCCAAAACAATCTCGCAATAGCCAGGTTCAGCTACATTGCAGTTAAGTCACAGAGTCTAACCGTAACAGTCATGTTGCCATGTGCACAAACGGAAAAGATAATTTAGCCAATGCATCACCATCTACCCCCTCATCACCTGTGTGCACTTGCTGTCACTATGACAGGTAAGTACACCATGTTATGCCATGCAGCTGATATTGGGCTAGTATACTTCACAATGGTGCTGTCCTCTATATGACTGTGAAAAAAGGGACCCATGGGACAGGTGTGACCCTTACCAACTCACTGCTCACTGAATCCACATCTCTGCATGCCTGTAGCCACTTACACATCATCACATGAGCACACTATTGAGCTAGCCACACAGCGCATACAAGTCTGACAAGTGTACTGGGCTACCCACTTCACACAATGTATTATCCTGTGTAGGAAGGTCTCAGTTCAGACAACATTTATGCAGTGTGAGATGAACAAATGCAAAGCTGATGTTATGTGACAAGGGTCATGGGTTTAAACACATGAGAAACAAAATGTCGTACAAATGCAGAACAGCTGCACTCGACACTGAGGCCACTTAGAAGCCATTGCATCACACTAGAGACATCACAGAGGTCCGCACAGGCTCAGGGCTGGGATTCATGCAGTTACTCATACGCAAAGTCACACTTTGCACAATACTCACCCCCAAGTTGCTGCTGATGGGCCCTCAAGCGTCCATCCAGCTCTGGCTGTGTCACTGCCAAGATGCTGGCCATTAGTGGCGTCATGCTCCAGCATGCCAACCTGCCACTTTGAGGGATCACCCCCAGCGTCATCTCTGTGACGTTTTTGCTCAGGCGGCAGATGTCATCCCACCTCTTGTGGCAGTGTGTATGACGTCGGTTTAAGACACCCAGAGACCGCACCTTGCGTGCAATGGCCCTCCGTATGGCCTTACGCTGATGGACCTTAAGCTGCAGGCATGGGAGACAAGAAGAGGAGGTTTCTGTGAAACTGTGTTGTGTACCACTGTGTGACAGTACAGGAGCATGAAAATACATAGCACACTAACACATCAATGAAGAGCAGAGCCCATACAGCATGTCACATAGTACACTTGGAGCAAACCATATCATTGCAATGGTTACCTATATGATGAGGGACACATTATATGCCCATCCCATACACATGCAGAGTGCCAGCACAGAAACCAATGTAAAAATTGCCCTCAGCTGTGATGCACTATGTGAGTGAGCGTGAAATACAATACACTGGAAATGATGTGTAGAGGTCAGCCTCATTGTGTCCTACACTACACGCCCCATAAAGTCCCTGACCATTGCCTAGCTACATGTGTCATGGTGCTCACATTTAGGGCCCTGTTCTTACAATCTCACACTCTTCTCACATGGTGCAGTCCTGTCTTGTGCAATCCTCAGGCCTATGATGATTCATTGAGAAATAGGGTTGTGGACAACACATATGTTTCACTCAGTCCTTTTGGTGATGGGTCTTTGTAACATTGGGCAGTTTCTGTGCAGGCCAGAGGGCCTCACACTGAGGATAAACGTGGCCCATCACAGAAATCACATGAATTTACAATATGAATGGAGATACAGTGCATAAACATGCGAGACTCTACACATCATGGAATCAATAGTAGGATGACATTTCCAAATCACATTTATCTGATGTGTCATAGGTGAATTACCCCCAAAGAGTGATAGACTCAGACATTGTACTCCTGTGCATAATGGACACAACTCCATAGGGTAATTTTTAAAAAGGTAAAAACATTATTCAGTACCCTCTGGCCAAGCTACATTTGTAATGTCTCAAAGGAGCATATGAACACTTAATGGACTAGGACATCACATAGCACAGGGAATGTGTGTTCAGACTTCAAGTCTCTCAATCCAGCAGGGTAACTGGGTAACTGCCAGACCACAGTATGTCATTCACATCCTTAAATGCACTCAGGGATCTGTGGAAATAAGGCTACACACCCCATTGACGTGAAGTCAGCATGCTAGGCAGTGTCTCACACATTTACATTACACAGTCTCATAACACCATATGTTCATTTTGGCTTAAGAAGAGCTGGACAAGTGTCCATGTTGCCATCCTCCCCACATACCCAAGTGCAATTAGTACTAGGTCATGTATGGAGCATGCTGTTGGCAAAATATTGATTCATGCACATTGTATTGCACTCACAGGCACATACTACTGTACAGTAACATCATGTGAGCATTCTGAGCACTCTCAAACTTTTACTCAGACACCTACCAGTACATATGGAGCACCATATAGCCTCCCATACTGTGCAAGGACCTCATCCACCATGACCTCCAGCTCCTCTGTGGTGAAGGTACGGGCCCTGATGTTCTCTGTTCGTGCCATCACTGGGTCCAGAGTACAGGTACAGCAGCAGTTGGTGGTGATGAATAACAGGCAGCAGTGTCTGAATGCAAGTGACATGTGTGGCTCTCTCACAGACATTTATAGGCCCCTAGGGTTGTTTCAGTGGTACTCTGCTGTTACAATTGGTCTGCCTGGTTTGCATCTTTCAATTGTATCCAATGACCGGGCCTGCATTGGCGGTGCACGCCTACCGCGAGTTTCAAAAATGCATTGCACTACCGCGATGGCGGTTCCCATTGGCTGCAATGGCATTGGCATATGAGGTGTCCCACCGCGGGGGCCAGGCGATGTGTTCCGCAACCAGGCATCTTTCAATTGTATCCAATGACTGGAACCGCAGTGGTGGTGCATGCCTACCGCGAGTTTCAAAATCTGCATTGCACTAACGCGATGGCGGTTCCCATTGGCTGCAATGGCATTGGCATATGCGGTGTCCCACCGTGGGGGCCAGGTGGTGTGCTCCGCAATCAGGCATCTTTCAATTGTGGCCAATGACCGTGATCGCGGTGGTGGTGCACACCTACCGCACCTATGGACACATTGTGCTATTGCATTGGCACTACCCAATTTTCAGCATTAAACACTATACCTTTACAATGTATACTAGCACCTGGTTGTAAAGTTAAATGCAAGTGTGGCATTTAACTCACTGATGCCCACACATGCCATGTCAGTGCACATGATTACATGCATTGGCATGTACTTCCTCACATGTCACATATGATATTTGTGTGCATGTACACAGATTTGGTGTGTAATGGAGTCTCATATTTGTGAACATGTCAATGTGTAAGATGGCTAATCAACCCACAGTAATGATGGACTGACCACATGATGTGCCTATTTCACTGTGTACATTGCTGTATTCATTTTGATAGTTGATCATCTTACACACACTGTGCTCATTGTGTAAAAAAGATGTGCTCTGTGCAACTTAAGCAAGAAGGTGGGTCAGGTACAGCAGCTACGCAGCAGTCAGCAGTGTTGCCACATGTGCTGTGTCAGCTACACCCAGGGCTGGTGACACAAGATGTAGGAGTGTACCATTTACCATTCACATAGTCTGAAACAGATTTTGAAGTAGTCAGTATGTACATACTGACCACATGTACGACTACATGAGATCATGGTGTCTCTGCATGTGACTTGTGCATTAAGCTGTTGTTACAGTCCTGTCAATGTTGGCGCTGTGTTAGTCAATATGTAAGATGTTTGACACATCTCATTGGTGAATTTAATTTACATGTGTCCTCTTTCATGTTATGTAGGAGACGACCAAATGTGCATCGGCCTTTCCCAGTGCTGGCGAACATGGAGGATGAGGACATCATAAGGAAATTCCGGCTGAATCGTCCTACCCTTCAAGAGCTATGTGCTCAGTTGGAGCCCCATCTCAGGCCTCACAGAACCTATCCGACTGCTTTGATACCAACAGTTATAAGGTGATGGCGGCCCTGCATGTCTTAACCACTGGTTCGTTTCAGTACACGGTGGCCATCGCCGGTGGGATGTCTCAAGCTATGTTCAGCATGGTACTACGTGATGTCCTGTCCGCAATGTTGACCTACAGGGACCACTACATCCACTTCCAAGGAGACATGAATTGGCTGATGTGAAGGCTGATTTTTATGGTCTTGGACACATACCTAATGTGGTTGGAGCCATTGACTGCACACACGTTGGCCTATTACCACCACAGGCACGTGTGCACATCTACCGGAACAGGAAGCATCTCCATTCCATTAAAGTGCAAGTGGTATGCCAAGCGGATATGATTATCTCCCATGTCTGTGCCAGATTTCCTGGTTCAGCTCTTGACTCATACATACTGCATAACAGCATCATCCCACAATTGATGGCAAATCTGCATCCGGAGCGTGCGTGGCTTGTTGGTGAGTACGCAGGGTCAAGTAGTGTGCTGTATGTGTGGCATGCTGTTCTCGGCTACTGTTTATATTACAATATTGGTCTGTGTATCTCACACCTAGGTGACTCTGTGTATCCCAACCGGCCTTGGTTGCTGAGCCCACTGAGGAATTCCAGGACCCCGGGGGAAGGCCGCTACAATGATGCACATGGGAGGACACATCATGTAGTGGAGCGTGCTTTTGGGGTTCTGAAGTCTAGATTTCAGTATCTGGACAAGAGCGGTGGTGCACTACTCTACTCTCACCAAAAGGTGTGTCAGATCATAGTTGCATGCTGCATGCTCCACAACCTGGCCTTGCGCAAAGAGATCCCCCTGCTCCTGTACGATGATGAGCAGCAGTTGCCCCCCGTTGCAAATCCACACATGCCCAGTGACAATGATAGTGGAGAAGAGGAAGGTGTTGACCTGCGTCAACAGCTCATCGACAACTACTTCCCTTGAGTGTAAGTGACATTGTACAACAATGACATTGTCTGTTGGCTTTGATGGTAATGGCAAGGCATAGATGAGCTTTCTGACTGCTGGCTGTTGTTGGCTCACTGCTAATGGCTGATGTGTGTGGCACAGTGTATTGTTTTCCACATACCTCATGTCTATGTTGATGGTGTTGGTCATTGTTATGTGTGATGGACTTTGTCCGTTGTTGACTACTGGTTTGTTTTAGCTGTAATCAATCAATCAATGACTTTATTTCGATCTCTGTGGATCATAAAAGTACACCATAAAACTAGAAAATTACAAACACACAATGCAAATGGGACATTTCAATATAAATAAACAATCACAGCCTATTTACAATCACAGCAAGACAGCTCAATCAAAGTGCGCTGGTGTTTGTGCAAAAGGAAGAAAATTCCATGTTCTAGCAGCATTATTTTAAAAGTAACATAATTATTTACAGTTGCAAAATTCTTAGATTTGCCTAAAGGAAACGGTTGTATATACTAAAACTACATTTGTAGAGATATAAAAGGGTTAAAACTGTAGAAATCTGTGTGCTAATAAAATAGGACAAAACCCATAGTAAAAGACTTAAAATACTATGTCGTATAGACTACACCCTTAAAACTTTCAGAGGAATACTTGGTACGCTTGATCCCTGCAGCCCTTAAAAACTTTGCTACGCAAAATACAATCATAGGCATTGCGTTTGTCTTCATTATTCTATATGCATACTTGTATCTCCTTACTCCCAGATTCCTACAAAGGGGGGCAATCCATTTAAGTCACGATCGTGAGTATAGGGGGCAGAAGAATAAAACATGTTCAGGTGACTCAGCAATCCCTTGACAGCAGGGGCAACATTCGTCAACACTCTCCCCTACTGCACTCCAATTCCTTCTGAATTGATTAAGTGGTAAACAGCCATAACTAAACTGAAGGTACAGCTTCCTTGCTAGAGGAGGTTCAATTTCATCCAGTGAGGGCTCAAATAGCACAGATTGCTTAAAATTCATAAAATTAATCGAAAGCGATCCCTTACAATTCATTATCAAGTCGGTTTCGATGGAGCCCCAGTACACAGCTTTAAGACTAGATTTATTTATCTGACTCAAAGTTTCTGGGTCACTCCAGTGGGCAGCCAAACCTAACTTACCCAACAAATTCTTAACTGTGAGCATCCAGGGGATCCTGTCCACACAGGATGCTGTCATTAGCTCCCGAAGCCCCACTCTATAAGGGGCAAGTGCTACGGTGGTCCACAACCGATGCCAGAACATAAGTATCCGCAGACCAATTTTATGCAACACCCTCTTCTGGCCGAGGTCTAAATAGAGGGGACTCAACGGAGTAGACACTGGAAGGTTCACTAAAGACCTAAGAAACTTATGTTCAGTAATTAGAAAGTTGTTGCAGTTGGAACAGCCCCAGAGCTCTGCACCGTATAGGGTCGCGCCTAGGGCTTTAGTGTTGTAAATTTCTAGCGCTGGAGCCAACTTCCTAGGTATAGTTCTCTTTTGGATTTTAACTATACTTGACATTTGGTATATCAGAGTTAACTGCGCTTTAGCCAATTGTGGGGCCCAACTCATATTCTGAGTGAGTTTGATACCCAGGTAGTCGAACTCTTTCACTAATTCAAGTGGTTCACCGCCCACATGCAATTTTTTCTTGCATTTGGTCTTCAGGTTGGATGAAAAGAGCATACATTTTGTTTTGGTGCTATTTAGCACCAGCCCCCATCCCAAACAAAATTCCTGGAAGTCATCCAGCAGCTGCTGGAGCCCCTGCGGTGTCTTGGATATTAGCAGAGTATCATCGGCGAATAGGAGAGCAGGGCCCATTGCCCTCCTATTTTTGGAGCATCACACCCATCCCTGCTCAAACTTCCAATGACATCGTTGATAAAGAGGGTAAACAGGGTGGGTGCCAACACACACCCCTGCATGACTCCCTGTCAATATGAATCACTTCTGTTAGGGCCCCATTTTCATCCCACCTTACTTGTGCCTCAGTGTTAACATGAAGTCTTACTAAGATGTTAAGAAGAGGGGCTGGCACACCCATATTTTCTAAGACTTCCCACATTTTTGCTCTTGGTACCATATCAAAAGCGGCACGTAAATCCACAAAGGCAACATATAGTTTGCCCTTGCAAATAGTGACTTCCCTCCAAAAAATACATATAAAACGAAAAATTTGGTCCAGGGTGCTTACTTGTTCCCTAAAGCCAGCCTGCCACTGTGAAATAATATTACCTTCTCTGATCCACTCCTGGAGGCGGGCAAGAACCTGTTTACAGAATTTTTTTTGTAGTGAATCAATAAGGCTAATAGGCCTATAGTTCACCGGAATGGTACTATCCCCCTTTTTAAAAATAGTCACAATTTCTGCCAGCTTCCATGAGTGAGGTATATCCATACCTGAGAGTATACTATTGGAGAGTAGATTGATGTATGGTCCCCACATTTTAAGATCTTCTTTATATAGGTCACTAGGTATCCTATCAGGTCCTGGGGTGCGGCCAGAAATACTGGAGCTAATTGCTGCTTCTGTCTCACGGAGTGTAAATTGGAGAACGTTAGACTCAAATTGTCCCCCACTCACAGCTACAGTATTTTTATCATTGGGCATCCTAGGATTATCTGTATATAGGTGGCTGAAGTGTGCAACCCACTCCTCTGGCTGGATACAGAAGTCGAATACAGGTTTATTGCCCCTAGACATAATAACAACACTTTTTCAAAAGTCTCTGGTGTCCCTCTTTATCAAAGCGTCATGCAAGTCTGACCATAGTGATTCTTCCCACTCCTTTTTCGCATTTTTTAGTACCACCCTGTGGCGAGCCCTAGATTTCGTAATCTGGGCCTGCGATTTAGATTTGATTGCGTCCAGGAGTTCGCCCTTTGCCACTCTACAGGCATTGTTGTACCAGGACACAGTTTTGGGGCAGGGAATCTTCTTACATCTATTTTTACCCAGGACATCTCTGATTTTCTCCCCTATCTTCTGTAATGGCATCACCTGACAAGTAAATGTCATTCTCTTGTGTCTTTCTAGGTTCCTTCACCCTATCAATGCCTCGTCACACTCAGAGCTTGTGGTACATTGGAATCTGAGTTGACACTGTACATACTGTGATAAACATGGAACTGACACAAAGGCATAGGTGTGTAAAGAGTGTTTATTTTCAAAAACATTTTGTGAAAGAGAAGTGATTGTTTTAAAAAATGTGCAAAGTGAGTTTATGAGTTGTCAGTGATGGTAAATGAAACAAATAGAGTAGTCACCACATTGATGTTATCACACAGTCCAACAAACTCCTGCAATCAACATGGCAATGTGGGTTAGGATAATTAACAAAGTCAATGTCAAGGGCAACACAAGTGCCGTCATGGCTGGCTCAGCGACTTGCCTTTGGGTGGTGCTTTGCCACGTAAACCTCCTGTGGTATTTCTCGTACATCCCCTCCTGTGTTTGGGAGGCTGGCCTCTGCTGCAGGCTCAGCGGTATCTGAGGAGTCATTGTCCTGCAGCTCACCCCTCTCTGTGGCCGAAGCTGAGGTGGTGGGAGTATCATCAGGCTGGCCACTGGAGGGGGGTTGAGCCATCATTTGAGCCGCATGTCTGTCCCTCAGAGCACCCACAAGCTGGCCCATGAGATCCACAAGTTGCCCATACGTGTGTCCATGGACCTCAGCAGCAGGCGGAGCTCACGCACTTCTTCGACAACCTGGCCCATCTGTCCCTGGTTCTGTTCATACGCACCAAGGACTCTTGCAACAGTGGCCAGGGCTTCTGTCTCAGTGTCCTCCGTGTGATTGTCCACCACTTGCCCTCCAACCTGCCCTGCTGACACAAACCTGTGGTGTTGGGACTCGACGCACCCGCACACTCTCTCTGGCATCCTCAGATTGCGTGGTGATGTTGGTAACCACTGAGGCAGGGAGAGTGTTGCAGGCAGCAGTGGTGATGGTGGAGGTGGCTGCTGCACAATGTCGTTGAAGCAGGGGTCAGTGCTGTTGTTGTTGCTGTGGGGGCGGTGGGGACAATGAGGCCCTGAGAAGTAGTGCGCCCTGGCAGTCCTGAGGGGCTAGGTTGTTGCTCCTCATCCGAGAAACGTAGGGAATCTGCATCAGAGAGTTCACGTTCCGGGGGGGGGGACAGGCTCTGCTGGTTGGTGGTGTTTTCAGCTGCAGTTACTTGTGGATCTCCTGTTGAACAGATGTTAAGTTGTCAGTTAAGTGCACTCCACAAGCTTGGTGTTAGACTTTTGGATGTTACATTTGATACACCAAACATTTTACATTGCAATCACTTGGTATGGCTGAAAGATAATGAGCATCATGACATGATGTTGAGGTACGTACATTACTTGTCCATAGTGTGACATGTAAATTGAAACCATGTGCCACGTACAGATTGTGTGAGTACAATGACATGTCATCATCTACCAACTTGCGGCACATCAACATTTGATAATGCGTCATTTTTGTTTACTCTTCATATAATCTGTTTCCGCTAAGCAAGAACTAGCCATTGGAATGTTACAAATGTTCTTTCATATCATGTACTTTTGTTTGTTTGCGACATTGACCGTGCATGTTTTGTGTTCATGGGGGCCTTCTTGCTCTGACACCATGGCACTTACACATTGCATCCTGTGCTGTGCATGATTGGGCCCTGAATTTATTTCACATGTGACTTGGTGAGTCAAAGTGTAATTTCTGTGACAGTTACATGCGCTTAGCTGTTTGCACACTGGATGTGACTTTTGGAGCTATGCCAAGTTTGCTGACATGTGAGGGCTGGTGTTTTCATATGGCTCCATGCATTTTGAGAAGGATGGCAGGGTGCATGCACTGACTACCTACCTGTTAGGTGACACAGTGGAGGGAAATGGCTGCCACATTGTTCTGGGTGGGGGGGTGCTCCATCTTGCTCAGCTGTGGGACAAGGGGGCCTGGTGGGAGTTGTAGTGCTGGCTTCCTACCCAGAAAATCCCCTCCCTGTTAAGATGGCTACCTCCCTGTGAAGTGGAGCAGAGGAAGAGAATAGGTTACACATGGCTCTTGGGTGGGGTGAGTGTTCCATCCCGCTCAGGGGTGAGACAAGAGAGCATGAGAAGGCTACCTACCTGTGAGTTTGAGTAGAGCAATGAAATGGCTGCCACATGGTGCTGGGTGTGTGGGGTGCTCAATCTTGCTAAGCTGTGGGACAAGGGGGCATGGTGGGAGTTGTAGTGCTGGCTTCCTACCCACAGACCACCCTCCCAGTTAAGATGGCTGCCAACCTGTTAGTTTGAGTAGAGCAATGAAATGGCTGCCACATGGTTCTGGGTATAGAGGGTGCTCCATCTTGCTCAGCTGTGGGACAAGGGGGCCTGGTGGGAGTTGTAGTGCTGGCTTCCCTCCCACAGACCCCCCTCCCTGTTAAGATGGCTACCTACCTGTTAGTTTGAGTAGAGCAATGGAATGGCTGCCACATGGTTCTTAGTGTGGGGGGTGTTCCATCTTGCTCAGCTGTGGGACAAGGAGGCCTAGTGGGAGTTGTAGTGCTGTCTTCCTACCCACAGACCCCCCTTCCTGTTAAGATGGCTACCTACCTGTTAGTTTGAGTAGAGAAATGGAATGGCTGCCACATGGTTCTGGGTGTGGCGGGTGCTCCATCTTGCTCAGCTTTGGGACAAGGGGGCCTGGTGGGAGTTGTAGTGCTGGCTTCCTACCCACAAACATCCCTCCCTGTTAAGATGGCTACCTACCTGTAAGTTTGAGTAGAGCAATGTAATGGCTGCCACGTGGTTCTGGGTGTGGGGGGTGCTCCATCTTGCTCAGCTATACGACAAGGGGGCCTGGTTGGAGTTGTAGTGCTGGCTGTCTGTCCACAAACACCCCTCCCTGTTAAGATGGCTACCTACCTGTAAGTTTGGTGAGAACAATGAAATGGCTGCCTCATGGTTCTGGGTGGGGGGAGGGCTACATCTTGCCCAGCTGTGGGACATGGGTGCCTGGTGGGAGTTGTAGTGCTGCCTGCCTGTACACATGCCCCCATGGAAATATTGGTAGCTACCTTTGAGGTGATTCGGAGGAAGGAAATGTTAGATATGTGAGACATGTGTTGGGAAGAGTGTGTTGTACGTCAGTGCATTTAGGTCTAGGAAGTGTAGCTTTCTAGTTGTGCAAGACATTACTTAGCAGTGTAATGGGAGACATTTGTTGGTACTTGCCAGCCTCCACTCCCCCGGGTATTCCTGTGAGACTCTCTGGATGCAGTATGGCAAGCACCTTCTCCTCCCATTCAGTGAATGTTAGTGGTGGAATGGGAGGGCCACTGCCAGTCCTCTGAGCAAGCTCATGGTTCTTGTTAGCACGCTCTTTCACCCTGGTCTTGAGGTCATGCCATCTCCTCTTGATGTCACGCAGGGTGCGCAGGGTGGTCCCTATTGCATTGACTTTGTTGACTACCCTTTCCCACATTTGATTTTTTCTGGCTACTGTGTCTGTTGGACCATGCTTCCAAACAAATGTGGTTCTACTCTGATTATCTCATCTACCATGACTGACAACTCATTGTCAGTGAATTTTGTCATTTTTTTCTGTGCCATGCTGTGTGATGTGCAAATGGGTGAAAAGTGCAACTGTGAAGGTGGTGGTGGAGATGTGTGTGGTGTGTGGGTGGTTGTGATGGTGTGATGTGTGCTGATTTGCCTCTCCTTTGTGCTGTGGTGTTTGGCCCTGCACTGCTGGAGTTGTGCAAAGGATGCTGGGCAGGGAAGTGGTTAGTTTTATACTCAGCTATGTGGGTGGATCAAAATGGATTATTCATGTCAGGTGTGTTATCTGGGTTGACCTGGGATTTGTATTTTTTTCTTGCCATGGGGATGTGTCATTTGGGTGTGTCAGATGTATTTGGTGGCTGTGCCAGAAAAACAGCCACACTTGGTAGCCTTGCTGTGTGGTTGCTTTCGACCGCCATTCCTCTTTCCGCGTGACCGCAGCAGTCTGAATGCAATGGTCCTTCCACTGGCTCTACCATTCATCATTTTGCGTGACCGCAGCGATCGAGAACAACTGATCATTCCGCTGGCTCTGCCAGCGGATCATAATTTCACTTGCGGTCATTCCGTTGGATGATTGGCATTTTTGGGTCTTTCCGCGGCATTTCCGTCCACCACGGACGGATTTTCAACTTTTCCGGACATTCCTGGCGGAGCTTTGTGGAATCCGTCCGCTGCGGTCGGATTTTTCAAACAGTGCATCTTAATCTGACTGCCGGTTATGCTGCGGTACATGCGGACGTTTTTTTCTGCAACGACGGCGGACGGAGTGCTTTTCCGTCCGCCATCGTAATCAGCCCCTTAGAAACGTTTCACAGGAAAACAGTCAATGTTATCCTATGAAGGAAAATAGTGTTATCGGTTTTGAGGTACGTATTTGGTAGTGGGAGTTGAGGTTCTGGGGGTAGACTCAGGGATCCCCCAGGGTCAAGGATGCACTCTAGTTACACCCTCAGCGGCACTAGGGCAGCCGGGTGCAGAGTGCTGAGGCCCAATGTTATCCAATTAGGGATAGGAGGCCTCCGGTCGGTGGCTGCTGGCAAGCAGGCCACTCAGTTGTGGGAGCAAAGCTCCTGGACTTTAGCTCAGGGCAAATGAGGAAACAAAGTAGCACCAAAGGCGCACCCTCAGTGGCACTAGGGCGGCCTTGTGCAGGGTGCTGTTTCGATGTCGGGTGCCCTGTTGTTTTCAATGGGGAACCTCCGGTTTGCAAAGGCACTGCAGACTTGGGGACGAAGGTCTTCTGGGTGCGACCACCTCTTCGCGAGGTAAGTTGGGAAGTTAGGGGTTGGTTAGGCACCGTTGATTTGGCCACCCAAGGCTGTGGGGCATCGGGTGCAGGGGGGCCTTTTGGGGTCAGATCTTCTTACCAGCTCCTGGTCACGGTTGGGGGACCTTCCGGATTTAGGCTGCAGGCATCAGCTGGAGGCTTGAGGCAGGTCAGGAGTCACCGGATCTTGGGTCAGGATCGCCGGGGTGACCTCCTCGTTGTGTTTGCCCACTCGAGCTTGGGCCATGGAAGCAGGGTGCAGAGTGGGGCAGATTTGCGCTGTCCGGCCGGAGCCAGAGGTTGCAGATGAACAAATCCGGTGTTCACGGGAGACAAAGTCTTTGGGGTTGAAGGCAGGCAGGTCCTCCGGGATTTTAGAGGTTGCTGGCTGCAGGACACACCTGGATTTCGCAGGAGCAGGTTTGAGGTGGGGACAGGCCGGTAGGGCTGGGGCCAAGTCGGTGGGCGTCTTCCTCTTGTTAGCTGCTGCACGGCTGTTCGGTCCTTCTTCTTCTTCTCCTTGTAGTTTCTTCTTGTCTGAGGAAGCAAGGTTCAGGTATGCCCCTAAATACTAGATTTAGGGGTGTTACATGTAGGTAAAAGGCAGGGACCAATCGGTCCCTTCCCTGGAGTGGGTACACCCCCTATTATGCCACCCTCCAGTGGTAGGGGGGCATGAGCCTGTCCCTGGTTGGTTGCGTCCCCCCATCTGCAAGATGGGGGGGACTGAGAGTTGTGCTTCACCTCGCCTCCCCCACCTGAGGGGTGGAGTTGGCAGAGGTAGGCACACCTCTCTTCCGCACTTGTTTTTCCCGCCCAAAGTGGGGGTCAGAACCAGTGGGGAGCAGTTGCTGAGAGCAGCAAGTGGACTGGAGAAGCTCACAAAGGCGGCAAGCCTTTGAAGCTTCCCCTTCGTGAACCCTGCCCATCCTGGAGGAGGAGGCTTGGAACCTAGTCCCAGGATGTGCACTGTTTCAGGCCCCAGAGAGCAGCAGGCTCTCGACCCAGGGGTCCAGAAACATGTCTGGTGGTGGCAGCTGAAAGCAGCCACTCAGCCTGGACACTAGTGGTAGGTTAGTTTTCAGGGGGCATCTCTAGATGCCCTCTGTGTGCATTTTATCTTAAATCCCACACTGGCATCAGTGTGGGTTTAATGTGCTGAGAAGTTTGATATCAAACTTCTCAGCGTTCAGTGTAGCCATTATGGTGATGTGGAGTTCATAATGACAAACTCCCAGCACCATATACTCTTAATGGCAGCACTGCACTTACAATGTCTAAGAATGACCTTTGACACTGTAGGGGTACAGGGCTCATGTACCTGTACCCTCACAACTGGTATAGTGCACCCAGCTAGAGGGGTGACTGATCTATGCCAGGGCAGTGGATTGTAGGCATGGCACACAGAGATGTGTGCCATGTCGACTCTTCACTTTGTTCTGCACCAAAACACGCAGCCTGCAAAGGCAGTGTGTGAGTGTAAGGGTACAGGACCTCTAAGGGTGGCACAATAAGTGCTGCAGCCCTTAGAGGCCTTCTCTGGTCACAGTGCCCTGGGTACCTTTGGTACCATTTACCAGGGGCTGACCTGTGGCCAGAGATGCCAATTGGGTTTAGGCTTCAATGCAATTTTAGGGAAAGAACATAGGCCCTGGGTACCTGATTAGCAGGAGCCCAGGGCACACTCAGTCAAAGAACAGCAGCAATTCAGCAAAAAGTGGGGGCAACCATGCAGAAAGAGGGCACTTTCCCACACCCATGCAACAAATGAACAACACCATCCTATACGAACCCCCGCATCACGGGTTCTTCAGTGTGCTTTGCAGCCTCCCACTGAAAATGCAATAAAAGGTGAATATGGCAGGGTGGTCCTGGACTTTGACTACCAACGAGGGAACAGCTCTACAATCAAAACATTAAGATGATGCCCCCCCCTCTGTTAAAACTGTCCTCTCAAAATCAGGAAGAAGGGCAGAAAGTAAAACTTTAGAACCGGCTCCTCTGCCCATGATTGATCTCCACCCAGCTTTTTGCCCCTACGTTATCATATTGGCAAAGGTACCCTATCTACCTGCTGGCCCCATCGACTTAACTGAGGAACTTAGGAATACAGTCTGTTTTGGATAAACAATTCAGTAAATTGTTACTGGGACCTAAATTGTAAGATTTTGTTTGTGCGTCGAGTGAGGGTATTGGTCCCCTCGAAAAGAATTACCACGGTGATACCATAATTGTACATTTTCGTAATCCCAGAGTTGCCTGGGAAACATTATCTTTAGCACTGGATGGCATGGTAAAATAAAGCCCAATAAGCATATTCCCACTGGGATTTTACTATAGACACTTAGCACCATCCGTTACACAGAAAGATTGGGTCAGTAGGTTAAATCACCCTCGCAACAAACCTTGATTGAATTTTAGCTAATCCCTTAGAAATAAATTCATGCCCCTGTCAGGTTTGGAGGAAAATGATTTACTTCAAATACAGGGTTATGGTGGCGCAGTCACAGTTCCGGCTTCTGGGGCCAACAATAATTCATCAAGCAATACTGCCAATGGATACTGCATGCTGTTATTGCTGTGGAATATTGCGGGGATCCAAAGCAAACTCCAAGCTGAGGAGTGGCTTTCCTTTGTTGGAAAATACAACATACTATGCTGCCAGGAGAATTGGGCTTTTGATCCAATTGACATAAATGGGTTAAAATCTATTTGCTCTTGGGTAACTCTGTCTATTAAGGGAAGAGGAAAGGGGGGCTTAGCTATTTTTATAGCATGCACCATTAGAAACTTGAAGGTAAACGTTTTAGCTTCGGAGTCATGTTATCGAATTCTGAATCTTTATTCACAAAAACAATGTAATATTCTTTTAATAAACTTCTACTTTAAATTCTTTTTGGCACACCCAACAGGTATCATTGAAGAGTTGGGTAGGTCAGTTTCAAATTTTATGCATAGGCAAAAAAAATAGTCATCATTGATTTGGATGGGCAATTTTAGTATTTCTAAATGCTTGCACAGAGGTGATCATATATGTGGGTTTAGCAATATTCAAGGGGTTTATAAGGGCCACTTTGTACATTTGAATTATGGTGAAGCCCTAAATCAGCTAGTTTTATCGAATAATTAAACATTTTCATCAGATGTCCGGGGCAATGGCAAAGCAAATCCAACCACTTTCTTAGGAAGGGGTAGGGGCAGCACTATTGACATTGTTTTAGTATCATAGAATATGCTATGTGATCTTGTGCATTATGAGGTATGTTCACTCCGCCATAGTGACCACAACCCAGTCATTATAAGCTTTTGACTTTCTTTTTATCACGATACACATGGTAAGATTACAACCCCAGTCAACTACCAACCAAATAAGGGGGTTCATTTAAATTGAGGTTCATTAGATGCACGCACATTTTTCAATACCCTTGTGGTTGAGGCTTCTAATGAGATCACTAGCTGTCTTTCCTCAGAGAATAAAACTCCCAAAATCTGAGACAGCTTTGTGAGCATATGTGAAATTATATCTCATAGGCTTGTTTTCAATAAACCCCCATGCTGGGCCCTCATGTTTTAGTCCTGAATGCACCCGAGCACTGAAAGCCCTAAAGCATAGCAGGCCTCTAGCAAAATACCCCTTGACATTACTGTTATCAGAGAGGCAAGAAATAAATATAAGTGAGCTCTGCAAAAAAGAAACAGGATATCAGAGCCAAAGCTTGGAAGGGCGTAAATAAAGCATCTGATTTGAAAGATATCAGACTTTTATGAGATATAGTTAACTAAACCTTTTTTTGGATAGCCAAGCTTCTGGCAGTAAGTGCCATATCCTAGCAGTTGACTGGAGTAACCACTTTTCTCTAATTTCACACCAGATAACAAAGATGGAGTAGGTGCCAATGAAAATATTCTCTATCGCTATTTCTTAAATGAGGATTGGCAAATCAATTTTATAGTTTTAGCTGCATTAAAAATGTTATTATGAGTGCTGCAAGCGGAAAAGCCCCCGGCTCGGGCGGCGTTCCGATGAACCTTTTTAGAAAATAATGTAGAGCTCTGGGCACCACTTATCACAAATGTATTGAGGGCTGCTGTCAAGGGCAACCTTATAGAGTCATGGAGAAAAGCCATCATTGTACCCATTTATAAGAAAGGGGATCACAATTTCCCTGCGTGTTATTGCCCAATCTCATTGATTGATTCTACAGCAAAGATCCTGGGGCAGTTAATTTTGGTTAATTGGAGGATTGGGCAGAGGCTAATTCCTTTTTTGTCCTGCCCAGCATGGCTTTCGACAAGGTCTAGTGACTGTACAGAAAACGCTAAATTTAGCACCCATCATAGGCAAATATCTCAAAGCAATGAGAGGGGCCATACATATGGCATTTATGGACATCTCCTGTGCTTTTCACCTTGTTGATAGGAGCATATTTTGGGACATATTATGGAGCAGGTGGGATCAGGTGGGAATTGATGCCCCTCTTTTGGATCTTTTAAAGCTCCTGCTTTGGGACTCCACAACGAGTTTGTCCAGGGCCTATGTGGCCTCTGTGGGAGTCAGGTGGAGGTAAGTAAAAATTGGATAAGTTAATTAAAATAATCTTGTGTCCCTCCAGGACCCATAGGACCCTATAGGAGGCAGTAGGAGCCAGGCAAAAATCAATGAAATTAATTAAAAATATTGTCCACATACTAAAAACAACTACAATCATCCACAAGCACAAATGAAAGTAATAGGAAAACTATAGTAGGAGAACCAAAATATGAATAAAGCGTGTGTACTCATAATGACAATAACAGTCATTGCTCCTGGCAATAGGCCTTTAAAAGACAAAGAAAATCATAAAAAATCAGACACACATGCATATACTCACTCTACAATATAGTGGTCACCCACATGGCAAGCAAAAAACAATGCAAGGAGAACAAAGACAAAATGGCTGCTATCACACACACAGACACCCATAAACACACGCTCCACTAAACGGTGGTCACCCACATGGTAAAAAAAGAAGGAGGCATGGACGACAAAGAGAAAATTGCTATATATGAAACAGACACACTGGCTCCACAAAAAAATGGTTGCCCAAATGGCAAACATAGAAGGAGGCATGGAGAACAAAGACAAAATGGAGGTCCAAGACACACATTGGTTTTTGCCCACATGGCAAGCAAAGAAGATGGAATAGAGAACTAAGAGAAGATAGCTGCCCTTCCATGGATTGAGCTCTTTCTGTCCTCAACAAAAGCTTGCAACATTACAGGGATAGGATTGAACAACTATATACCCAACTAAATACCCAATATCTACCTCGGCCTGCCCTCTACTCCATAACAGTAAAACACAAGTGTCAGAAAATAGACATGAAAATACTTCAAACAAAAATATTTAAAGGCAATAATTATTCCTGCAAACTACTTTTAAAAGTTGCAGAAAAACACATTAATAAACCATCCCAAACTTACACAAACTCACACACAAAAATGGTAGACAAGTACATGGGGAGGAAGGTAGTTGAGATAAAACAAAAATGTCTGGCTACATGGGCCCAGACTCGGGAGCCACCTTTACACTTGTTACTAAAATGCACATGCAGGCACAAATTAACCTAAATTTGGCATGAATTAAAACCCTTAAAAACAAAACAAAATCTCTAGCACAGCAGTAGTGAGAAAGTAAATACATTAAGAAAAGTTCTCAATGGTGTAAAGCAGATTGGGCCCCAAAGAGTATAACACCATGGTAGAATGACAAATTTAGACAATAGAAAACACAAGGCAAGGAAGAAATATAAATCCAGGCCTCCACCATACCATAATGTCCATTGTTCTTACATGCTTTATCCACTCCCACATTCGCCTGTCTGCAACCATTATTTGAAATTTTGAACCATCTAGCAACAATAAATAAATACAAAAAGGAACAACAAAAAGAGATGTCTGCTATCCCTCAAACAAACATTATGCAAAGTACTACATTGATCATGCTGAAGAATGTGAAAACCTAGGGACAAATAATGTCTCATCAAAAATAGAGAACGGAAATTTAGAAGAGATACTGTTTAAGTAATCAATGTTATTGCTGCCTTGTAGAGAAAAAGATACACTCCTATATGCATCACTATCTCACTATATGAGGAGATAAGGTAACTCTCCCAAACGCTATTGACCTGAAAGATTGCTATTTCTTTCTTTGCTGGATTATGAGCAATAACTCCTCAGACATGCCAGAGATATGAAAACATTTTAAACAAGCCTTGGCAAAGCCAACAGGTCTGGCTTTTTGTGAAAAATGAAGCACATATTTATTGATTAGTGATTTCCTGTGTTTGGCTGCCCAGACAGTTAATTAGGTGAATGTGAAAATGAGTTTAAGGGTAGATAAATAGAGCAAAGAATTTGAGTATGAATTGATAACCATGTAAGTGACTTGGTGCCTGTATAGATGGATGAAAGAGAGCACACCAATGAGTCATTCATCCAGTTACCTTGTATAAGAAACTAGGGGGCATATTCACAAGGAGCTATCGCCGAATTAACGGCACTTTATCGCAGCCAAAGTCGTGATAAATATACCTCCTGTGAGAAGTTGGCCTGGCATATGCTGTCCACTAATTATAGTGGGCACCTTGCACCAGTCCAAACAACCCCTTATTGGAGATAGGTTAAAGACAACCTTATTGAAAGCTATCCTAGTGGTAGCTATGGAGAGCAGCCTTCAGGCTAAGTCTTGAAGGAATGTAAAGCAGCTTGTTTTACCAGTCTATAATCTCTTGAGTGACCAAATGAAAGAGCACCACACCAGGTATATATTCAAAATATATGTATTTATTGCTAAACACACCCCTCTAGTCTCTTTATGAGGCTAGAGTTCGAAGTACATAAGTTATAAGTTATTAAGTCACAGTAATAGCACAAATACACGTTTGGGCCCTAGGGGCGTACCAAACCATATACCAATAAAGTGGTATGCGAACCACGACTGAACTAGACACTAGGCCTAGAGCCTCTAGAAGTGCTTGGACCACAAGGAACCACCCAAGGTAGTGACACAGGGGACCCACGGGAGACGCGTGCAGTGTAAATACACAACCGCGATACGCCATTAACTTCTATGGAGAAAGTCGGGATCGGGAATTTAGAGAAAAGGGACACTTAAAAGAGGACTAGGACAAAACCCTTTGAGATCTAGGACTTTGAAGAGTCTCTACCCACGGGAGCACCGGAGTACTCGTGTTACCTCACCCAGGGAAGCCGGGTGTATAGGTGCCTTTCGGGGTCGGGTTTCGTCGTTGTTTCGAATGGCGATCTGCTGCAAAGTGCTGCTGGCGGCCAAGAGAAAAGTGTCCGGGTGGATCCAAGAGTGGATCGGAGTTCTGAAGAACCTGAAAGCAGAGGGGACAGAGTCTGGGTCACTAGCCAGTGACCAGGAAGGCGATGGACAGATGCCCACCGATGTCGAGTGCTTCAGGTGCGTTGACAGTCGTCTTGACTCTTCAGCCACGAGGTCCAGGAGGAGTTGTCGGTGACCAGGAGCAGGATTCGGGCTGGTACACGATGTCTGTCGAGTGCTGAGGTGTCGGCGACCGGATTGGACCCAACAAGCCTTGGCAACGGCAAGTCTCGGTGAAGATGTAGATCGTCGATGGTGCAGACCAGCAAGGTCTGTGGAACTCACCCAGCGAGGGTAAGTGAGGGCAGGCCTGGAGCAACCAGGATGCCAAGTAAGAAAAGGATTGGCCTTCGTTAAGGGCTACTAGCCAACGGGCTAGCGACCGCGAAGGAGCCTCGTGACGCCGCACGTGGAGCTGGCTTACAGGACACTCGTGGAGTGGGGGCCAGTGATCTTCGGTGCAGGTGGTGCTGGAGGCTAGGGCTACTAGGAGCCCAAAGCACAACTTCTTGGGAGACCCAGAAGAGGATGCACTTGCAAATGTGCTCGGTGTCCAGGGGTCACGGTCTCAAGTCACCCACGATAGCCACGGGCCTCAGCTTTGCTGGAGACTCAGGGTAGCCTCGGGGAAGTCTGAGAATCTACCTCTGGTGATGCGATGACTTCGGCGTCCGACGGGAGCTTCAGAAATGCGAACCGGACAGATGCTTCTTTGGTGCCTGCCAAGCAGGGGAGTCACTCCTTGACCCCAAGGGAGATTCTTCTGTCCTCTAATCGTGAGTAGAGCGTCGAAGGTCCAGGATTCAGTTTCAGAGTTTCGTCCAGGTATAATCTAAAGTCCTAAGGACTGGGTTCCTACCTTTATACTAAAGATAGGGGTTGGACTACTCTGTGGCCCCACCTATGGGTGGGTGAGGGCAGAGGGGTGGCTACACCCCTTTCTCTTTGTCCAGTTCGCGCCAAAGCAGGGGCTGCAAGCCCCTGATCCGGTTTGAACTGGGGTATGCACAGGGACACCAAATGTGCCCCCAGTGCAGGACTTCAAAGCACCCGAAAGTGCTCCCGCCCAGCCCCAATACACATTATCCTGTCTGGGGAGGTGGTCACACCTCCCTGGGACAGGAAACCTATTGTCCAGGCCTCCCCTGCCGGAGTTTCGTCCAGCAGCAGGAGGCCAGACTCGTGTCTGTGGCAGCAGCATCCATTTTGTGATGCCAGGGCTCAGGAAAGAAGTTACCGGACTAGTCAGAGTTAACATGTCTTTCCCTCTAGAAGGGTGGAATGCTACCCCCGCCACCAGGATTGGCGGGGGGGTAGTATTCCAAGATGTTTGACACCAAACACGACATGTCTAGGTGCAGCCATTCCAAAGTTAGCATTTTACCGCGAGGTTATAATGCGCTTAAGAGTATATGGTCAGGCTGCACTACAAACAGCATCAGAGAGGGTCTCCGAACGCTGCAGAGGGGCCCTGCTCATGCAGGGGCACCCTCTCACATAGGAACCACGCACTCTGCCTTTAGGATTGATAAGGCCTGCCTTAGGAGTTACTTATAGGTTTATATGTGTGTATGTATTTAGTGATATAGGTAACCTATATCACAGTAAGAGGTGCATGCACCACCTTACCCAGGCTGCAGTAGCAGACCTGTGGTGTCAGTTTGGATGGCCTTCCAGGGGTGGCATAATACATGCTGCAGCCCCTGGCAGGCCTCTGAGGTACCTATGCCCTTGGTACATAGTATACCATATACTAGGGACTTATAAGGGCACTCCAGATCCCAATCAGTGATGTGCCTAAGGCACATGGAAACCATTTTAGAGAGGAAGCAGCTAGGCTGGGGTTCTGATTAGCAGGGCCCCAGCCAGACTAATGTCGAAAAACAGTGAAGCATCAGCAAAAAGTGGGGGTACCCATGTGAAGCAGATCCTACTCTCCTACACAACCCCCCCAAACGTAGGGACATTAAACTAACCTTGCCCAGTTAAGTCTTCATGTTCTAAGTGGAAATACCTAGAGAGTCCATCTGCATTCGCATGGTTACTCCCAGGCCTATGTTCCACTGTAAAGTCCATCCCCTGTAGGGAAATGGACCACCTAAGCAGTTTGGGGTTTTCACCCTTCATTTGTTTTAGCCATAAGAGGGGCTTATGGTCTGTCTGAACCAGGAAGTGTGTACCAAACAAGTATGGCCTCAACTTCTTCAGAGCCCAGACCACAGCAAAGGCCTCCCTCTCTATGGCTGACCAACGTTTCTCTCTAGGGGTCAGCCTTCTGCTAATAAAAGCTACTGGCTGATCCTGACCTTCTTCATTCAATTGTGACAGTACAGCCCCTACCCCCAATTCAGATGCATCAGTTTGAACAATGAACTTCTTGGAGTAATCAGGACTCTGTAGAATGGGAGCAGTGCACATGGCCTGCTTCAGGTCATCAAATGCCTTTTGACAGCTAACTGTCCACTGAACCTTTTTGGGCATTTTCTTAGAAGTTAAGTCATTCAGGGGTGTCACTATTGATCCATACCCCTTGACAAATCTCCTATAGTACCCAGTCAGGCCTAAGAAGGCTCTCACCTGAGTCTGGGTAATTGGAGCAGTCCAGTCCATGATGGTCTGGATCTTGCTCTGCAAAGGTTGAACCTGGCCTCCACCCACAAGGTGGCCCAGGTACACAACCTGACTCTGCCCTATCTGGCACTTAGTGGCCTTGATAGTCAGGCCTGCCTTTTGCAGGGCCTGTAAAACATTCCTGAGGTGGACCAGGTGATCCTCCCAGGTGGAGCTAAAGACAGCAATATCATCTAGATAAGCTGCACTATAGGCTTCCAGACCTGTGAGAACTGTATTCACCAACCTCTGGAAAGTGGCAGGTGCATTCTTCAGACCAAAGGGCATCACCAAAAATTGATAATGCCCACTAGGGGTTGAGAATGCTGTTTTTGGCTTTGCATCATCAGCTAGTCTGATCTGCCAGTAGCCAGCTGTCAAGTCAAATGTGCTGAGATATTTGGCTGAGGCCAAAGTATCTATGAGCTCATCTGCCCTTGGTATTGGATGGGCATCAGTCCTAGTGACTGCATTGAGACCCCTGTAGTCCACACAAAACCTCATCTCTCTTTTTCCACCACTGGTGTGAGGTTTTGGTACAAGGACCACTGGACTAGCCCAAGGGCTAACTGAGGGTTCAATAACTCCCAAATCCAACATTTTCTGGACTTCAGTCCTGATACAGTCCCTGACATGGTCAGGTTGCCTATAAATCTTGTTTTTAATAGGCAGACTGTCCCCAGTGTCCACTTCATGAGTGCACCAGGTGGTCTGACTGGGTGTCAGTGAAAACATATGTCTAAACTGATTGAGAACTTGCCTGCAATCAGTTTGTTGCTGGGTAGTGAGGCTGCCTGCCAAGGCTACACCATCAACTGACCCATCGTCAGGGTTCTGTGAGAGCAGGTCAGGGAGTGGGTCACTCTCTTCCTCCTGCCCTTCATCAGTAGCCATGAGCAAGCCCATGTCTGCCCTGTCCACATATGGTTTTAGTCTGTTGACATGGAGAACCCTGTGGGGACTCCTGGGTGTTCCCAGGTCCACTAAGTAAGTGACCTCACCCTTCTGCTCAACAATAGTGTGGGGTCCACTCCATTTGTCTTGGAGAGCTGCTGGGGCCACTGGCTCCAACACCCACACCTTCTGTCCTGGCTGGTAAACAGTCAGAACAGCCTTTTGGTCATGCCAGGCCTTCTGAAGTTCCTGGCTAGCCTCAAGGTTTTTGGTTGCCTTTTTCATGTACTCAGCCATCCTGGAGCGGAGACCAAGTACATAGTCCACTATATCTTGCTTTGGGGGCTTGAGAGGTATCTCCCATCCTTCCTTCACCAAGCACAGTGGACCCCTCACAGGGTGGCCAAACAGAAGTTCAAAAGGGCTGTAACCAACCCCCTTCTGAGGCACCTCCCTATATGCGAATAAAAGGCAGGGCAAGAGTATGTCCCATCTACGCCTAAGCTTTTCTGGGAGCCCTTTAATCATGCCCTTTAAGGTTTTGTTGAATCTCTCAACTAAACCATTGCATTGTGGGTGATAGGGTGTGGTGAACTTATAAGTCACTCCACACTCCTTCCACATTGCCTTTAAGTACCCAGACATGAAGTTAGCACCCCTGTCTGATACTACCTCCTTAGGAAAGCCCACTCTTGAGAAAATTCCCAGGAGGGCCCTTGCCACCACAGGTGCTGTAGTGGTCCTAAGGGGTATAGCCTCTGGATACCTGGTGGCATGATCCACTACCACCAGAATAAATCTGTGCCCAGATGCTGTTTGGGGATCCATGGGACCAACAATGTCAATCCCTACCCTCTCAAAGGGCACCCCCACCACAGGTAGTGGTATCAGGGGGCCTTTGTAGTGCCACCTGCCTTGCCACTGGCTTGGCAGGTTACACAGGAGCGACAAAACTCCTTACTGTCTTCAGACATGTGGGGCCAGTGAAAGTGAGGGACAATTCTGTCCCAAGTCTTGTTCTGGCCCAGGTGACCTGCTAAGGGAATATCATGGGCTAGGGTCAATAGGAAGCCCCTGAACTTCAGAGGTATAACCAACCTCCTGGTAGCACCAGGCTTGGGGTCTCTACTCTCTGAGTACAGGAGTCCATCATCCCAATACACTGTATGGGGACCACTAGCTTTCCCAGCAGCCTCAGCAGCAGCTTGCTGTCTGAGGGGTTCAAGGGAGGGGCAGCTCTGCTGCTCCTGGCTCAGATCTGCCCTAGAAGGTCCCCCTGTCCCCAAGAACTCAACCTGGTCAGGTTCCAGTTCCTCTGGGACAGTTCCTTCTTCAGGGCTGAGATCATCCCCCTCAAGGGACTGATCTTCCTCCTGAGCCAAGGGGAAGGCACTGCCTTAACCCTACTACTCCTCCTCTTGGAAGGCACTTGGTCCATTCTTCCAGAATCCAAGGCCTGTTCAGTGCTAGACATTTTGGCTTGTGACCTGGTCACAGCAAACACATCTGCAGGGATCCCCAGCATTTCTGCATGGGTCCTGAGCTCCACTTCTGCCCAAGCAGAAGTCTCTAAGTCATTGCCAAGCAAGCATTCGACTGGTAGGTTTGCACTTACCACAACCTTCTTAAGGCCAGTTACCCCTCCCCAGGAGAAGTTAACAACTGCCAGAGTATGGTCTGTTCTGACATTGCTAGCATTGGTCACTTGGTACATCTCACCAAGCATAACTTGCCCAGGAAGCACAAGGTCTTGTGTCACCATTGTGACACTTGCCCCTGTGTCCCTAAATGCCAAAGCCTCACGTCCATTGATTAAAGGCTGTTGTCTGTACTTGCCCAGATTACTGGGACTCATAGAGGAGGGCACATCCATGCCTCCATCACAGACTAACACAGCCTGAGTCAGTTCTCTGACTAGGTCAGAGCCCAACTCAGTACCCAGGGTGAACCCTACTAAACCCTTGGCTGGAGCACTCCCACCAACTGTACTAGGGGGAACAGGTGCCTTAGGGGCATTGGTGGGTGCTGGACTGGAGTCTTTGGACTTGGTGCAATCACTGGTCCAGTGGGTCTTTTGCTTACAGACCTTGCACCGTGGTTTTCTTTGGCCTTTCCCTTTGGTAGACTGTGAATCCCCACCAGAAGAAGATTTTTGGGGGCCTGATGAAGACTTTTGGTCTTTACCCTTCTCCCCACCCTTGTCAGAGTTCTTAGCATCTTGCTTCTTGGTTTCCCCACCTTGGTTCTGTACCTTCTGCTTCACCCTGGTCCTGACCCATTTGTCTGCCTTCTTTCCCAATTCTTGGGGAGAGGTCAGATCAGAGACTACCAGGTATTGATGCAACAGCTGATTTTGACAGTTATTAAGAATCTGTTCGCTCATTATCAGTTTGTACAATCCTGAGAAGTCACACACCTTACTGCCCATCAACCAGCCTTCCAGAGCCTTGGCAGAACAATCCACATAGTCTACCCAGTCTTGAGTCTGTGCTTTTTGGGTATCTCTGAACTTCAACCTGTACTGTTCAGTGGTTAGGCCAAACCCATCAATAAGAGCACTCTTCAAGACCTTGTAATTGTCAGCATCCTCCTCTCTAACAGTGAGGAGCTTATCTCTACCTTTGTCAGCAAAGGAGAGCCACAAGATTGCTGCCCACTGCTCCTGAGGGACCTTCTGTACCTTACAGGCCCTCTCCAATGCAGTTATCCATTTGTGGATATCATCCCCACTCTGGTAGGGAGGGACAATCTTGCTCAGGTTCCTATGGTCATAGGACCTTTCCCTCTCTCTAGGGACATGGCTGCCACCATGGGACTCTAGTCCCAACTTTCTTCTCTCTCTAAAGAGATCTAGGGACTCCCTGTCTATAGCCAGTTGCTTCTTTTTGATTTCAAGCTGAGCTTCCTCATATTGAACCAGCCTCTTTCTTCTCTCATGAGAGGATTCCCTCCTATGAGATGAGACAGAGCTCCCTATTGAGGTGCCAGAGTGGTTAGACTCCTGAGAAGGAGATCTAGACTTTCTGGACACACTCTTAATCCTTCCTGGGGGGACAAAGTGGGGATCATCCTGATCATCCTCATCATCTTCCACAGGAGGGATTGGGTTATCCAGGTCAGGGTCATTGTCACCCTCCTGGCCAGTCTCAGAGGGGGGGCTGGGGGTATTGGTACCCCGGGCCTCTCCCTCTTCCTCTGCCCCACCCTCAGCTCCTACCCCTTCAGTCCCCAAGGGCTTACTAAGGTCATAAGCCACCAACAACTCCTTGAGGTGTTGGGTGGTGGGGCTTTGGCCTGTCCTTAATTTCCTCAAGTTACATAAAGCTCTCAATTCCAAGAATGGGAGTGTATCATACTTGGAGGGTGGAAGCTCAATGGCTTCCTGCAAGGATTCTCTGGATCCTGCCCTTAAAGACATTACTAGTGTGGTGTGGTGTATGCACTACCTACTCTAGTGTGGCCTACTAAACTCTCTTGAGTTGTAGAAAGGGTTGTGCTATCCCTTAACACACAACTCTAAGTTCAGTAGAACTTACTGTATTCTAAGCTTAAATTATATGTACCTTAGGTACCTTTAGTGGTTTTCAGTTGATCAATTCAATTGAGATTATCTGGTAAAACAATAGCAAGCTGGAATCCCACACGCTGCACACCAATGTGAGAAGTTGGCCTGGCATATGCTGTCCACTAATTATAGTGGGCACCTTGCACCAGTCCAAACAACCCCTTATTGGAGATAGGTTAAAGACAACCTTATTGAAAGCTATCCTAGTGGTAGCTATGGAGAGCAGCCTTCAGGCTAAGTCTTGAAGGAATGTAAAGCAGCTTGTTTTACCAGTCTATAATCTCTTGAGTGACCAAATGAAAGAGCACCACACCAGGTATATATTCAAAATATATGTATTTATTGCTAAACACACCCCTCTAGTCTCTTTATGAGGCTAGAGTTCGAAATACATAAGTTATAAGTTATTAAGTCACAGTAATAGCACAAATACACGTTTGGGCCCTAGGGGCGTACCAAACCATATACCAATAAAGTGGTATGCGAACCACGACTGAACTAGACACTAGGCCTAGAGCCTCTAGAAGTGCTTGGACCACAAGGAACCACCCAAGGTAGTGACACAGGGGACCCACGGGAGACGCGTGCAGTGTAAATACACAACCGCGATACGCCGTTAACTTCTATGGAGAAAGTCGGGATCGGGAATTTAGAGAAAAGGGACACTTAAAAGAGGACTAGGACAAAACCCTTTGAGATCTAGGACTTTGAAGAGTCTCTACCCACAGGAGCACCGGAGTACTCGTGTTACCTCACCCAGGGAAGCCGGGTGCATAGGTGCCTTTCGGGGTCGGGTTTCGTCGTCGTTTCGAATGGCGATCTGCTGCAAAGTGCTGCTGGCGGCCAAGAGAAAAGTGTCCGGGTGGATCCAAGAGTGGATCAGAGTTCTGAAGAACCTGAAAGCAGAGGGGACAGAGTCTGGGTCACTAGCCAGTGACCAGGAAGGCGATGGACAGATGCCCACCGATGTCGAGTGCTTCAGGTGCGTTGACGGTCATCTTGACTCTTCAGCCACGAGGTCCAGGAGGCGTTGTCGGCGACCAGGAGCAGGATTCGGGCTGGTACACGATGTCTGTCGAGTGCTGAGGTGTCGGCGACTGGATTGGACCCAACAAGCCTTGGCAACGGCAAGTCTCGGTGAAGATGTAGATCGTCGATGGTGCAGACCAGCAAGGTCTGTGGAACTCACCCAGTGAGGGTAAGTGAGGGCAGGCCTGGAGCAACCAGGATGCCAAGTAAGAAAAGGATTGGCCTTCGTTAAGGGCTACTAGCCAACGGGCTAGCGACCGCGAAGGAGCCTCGTGACGCCGCACGTGGAGCTGGCTTACAGGACACTCGTGGAGTGGGGGCCAGTGATCTTCGGTGCAGGTAGTGCTGGAGGCTAGGGCTACTCGGAGCCCAAAGCACGACTTCTTGGGAGACCCAGAAGAGGATGCACTTGCAAATGTACTCGGTGTCCAGGGGTCACGGTCTCAAGTCACGCACGATAGCCACGGGCCTCAGCTTTGCTGGGGACTCAGGGTAGCCTCGGAGAAGTCTGAGAATCCACCTCTGGTGATGCGATGACTTCGGCGTCCGACGGGAGCTTCAGAAATGCGAACCGGACAGATGCTTCTTTGGTGCCTGCCAAGCAGGGGAGTCACTCCTTGACCCCAAGGGAGATTCTTCTGTCCTCTAATCGTGAGTAGAGCGTCGAAGGTCCAGGATTCAGTTTCAGAGTTTCGTCCAGGTATAATCTAAAGTCCTAAGGACTGGGTTCCTACCTTTATACTAAAGATAGGGGTTGGACTACTCTGTGGCCCCACCTATGGGTGGGTGAGGGCAGAGGGGTGGCTACACCCCTTTCTCTTTGTCCAGTTCGCGCCAAAGCAGGGGCTGCAAGCCCCTGATCCGGTTTGAACTGGGGTATGCACAGGGACACCAAATGTGCCCCCAGTGCAGGACTTCAAAGCACCCGAAAGTGCTCCCGCCCAGCCCCAATACACATTATCCTGTCTGGGGAGGTGGTCACACCTCCCTGGGACAGGAAACCTATTGTCCAGGCCTCCCCTGCCGGAGTTTCGTCCAGCAGCAGGAGGCCAGACTCGTGTCTGTGGCAGCAGCATCCATTTTGTGATGCCAGGGCTCAGGAAAGAAGTTACCGGACTAGTCAGAGTTAACATGTCTTTCCCTCTAGAAGGGTGGAATGCTACCCCCGCCGCCAGGATTGGCGGGGGGTAGTATTCCAAGATGTTTGACACCAAACACGACATGTTTAGGTGCAGCCATTCCAAAGTTAGCATTTTACCGCGAGGTTATAATGCGCTTAAGAGTATATGGTCAGGCTGCACTACAAACAGCATCAGAGAGGGTCTCCGAACGCTGCAGAGGGGCCCTGCTCATGCAGGGGCACCCTCTCACATAGGAACCACGCACTCTGCCTTTAGGATTGATAAGGCCTGCCTTAGGAGTGACTTATAGGTTTATATGTGTGTATGCATTTAGTGATATAGGTAACCTATATCACAGTAAGGAGTGCATGCACCACCTTACCCAGGCTGCAGTAGCAGACCTGTGGTGTCAGTTTGGATGGCCTTCCAGGGGTGGCATAATACATGCTGCAGCCCCTGGCAGGCCTCTGAGGTACCTATGCCCTTGGTACATAGTATACCATATACTAGGGACTTATAAGGGCACTCCAGATCCCAATCAGTGATGTGCCTAAGGCACATGGAAACCATTTTAGAGAGGAAGCAGCTAGGCTGGGGTTCTGATTAGCAGGGCCCCAGCCAGACTAATGTCGAAAAACAGTGAAGCATCAGCAAAACGTGGGGGTACCCATGTGAAGCAGATCCTACTCTCCTACACCTCCCCATTCACAAGCTGGTGTAAACAGCCCACAGCACCAGTTTACCCGCAAAAAACATCGCCACAGAGGACCCCCGCAAATATCGCTAATGAGATGCAGGGTAGGCGTTCCCGTGCCAAAAGTCGAGACAACATCACACCTCAACATTCACAACAAACAGCCACATCGGCGATAAAAACATAAAACAGGCGATAGGGCGCGTTAGCACCAGGAAACTTACACCTGCTCTGACCTGGTGTAAAGTCAGACGGCAGCCAGCACCACAAAAGGGAGCACAGCCCCGGGCCTCATCCGAAGGGCAACAGATACCATGGAGCCACTCATCATGCGGCCCGGACATCCAAGAGGGCCACAACACCCACCGCCACCATCCCAGGACCCCAACCCACACCCGGAACACCCCCCCCTGAACCACCACAGATGCAGCACAGACAAAGACAGCGGACCCCCCAGGAAGTGTACCAGCCGCACAGACCCAACATCTGACAATGTCACCGTCTACTACAGGCTGAAAGTGACAAACATCCTACGCATCCTGACCATCATCGCCTAACAGGCCTACGGCACCAACACAGCGGACAACCAACATCCCATCCCACACAAAGCTGCTGGCTTGGCTGCACCTGTTGGCCTCTGGGATCCCCCAACCAACACCCGCCAGAGTCGGAGGAGTCTCACAGCCAGCCACATCCAAGTCGCCCACACCTGTCCTGGACATCACCATTACCCTGGTAGCCCAGTCCCCATATGTACAACACAATGCGCAGGACCCGCTGGAGACCAAGCAAGGACCATACGCCCAAGCAGGATGCACGCACGTTTTGGGGGCAATACACAGCACACATGTACTACCTGTGCCCCCTGGTGACACAGCACACAATCCCCGCAACAGGAAGCACACGTCTCACATCAATGTGCAGGCAACAACAGAACACCGTGGTACCCCCAACAATGTCGCCTTCAAATACACAGCCAGTGTGCATGATACCTTCATCCTCCAACAGTCCATCATCAACCAGCGTTCCCAAGATGGCAACAAGGGAAATGCACAGCCCCTTGGCAATATCCAAATGAACACCCCACACACCTCAACTCCACAACCATGCAACTCACAACTCTGGAAATGCAAACGTCACAAAATCACAACCAACATGCACAACAACTTGACCACCCACCAGACACGACAGAACATGTTACAATGGTAACCTGGGAAAGCCCTGAACATGAGCCATCAATGGCATGGCACCTCAGCCACCTAATAGCCGAATATGGGGAGAGGTGGCAACCAGGCATGTGTGAAGGATGCAGTAGAACCATGATCGGGAAAGCACACAATGCCAAGAGTGGCGGAGATGTGCTGGACACACGGCAGTATGCAGAACACACCCATATCCATGGCGACATACACCTCTGGCATATGGAGTGCAGTGGACAGTGGACACAACCATGTCACCCCAGCCAGTGGGGGACCTTGCGTAAATGTTGCCTGTGACGCCACCCCCTAAGCGTCACCAGAGTGGGATGGCCCGGCGTAGGCCACGCCAGCATAGGGGTGTGAATAAAAAGCATGTAGGCCTGGGCGTGGTCCTCTCCCGGATAGCCCCACGTCTCTGCCAGGGCTGCGCCTTCCACCCTGCCATGAGGCCGACGCCGTCCTCATGAGCTGAGTGGTCTGCGATGCAGTGCACCTGCCGGACCCTGGCACACTGGACCACGAACCCGTCAGGCCCGCCCCTGCGCAGCCAGGCCACATTGATCACCTACCGACACCGGCGTGTGTCAAGGAGGGCCCACCACATGCCGGCGCAAGCTCCAAGCCCGAGTCCCGCGACCTTGGCAGTCAGCTCAGACCACCACGGCCTCCACGACACACGCCCGCTTCAGTCATTTCTCGTTGACGCACTCTACTGCCACCTACGGCCTACTCTTCGGACCAGTAGGTCCCATATGTGAAACTGTGTCCTGAGTCATGAATGGCAGTGACCTCCAAATCCGGGCCAGCGGCCACAGCACCAGACCCCCCTCGTTCAGTGAGGCATAGTTCCATATGGGCATCTTGCGACACGTGGTGCCACTAACCCTGTTCAAAGCCAGCCAGCTACACGTGGTGCTACTAACCCTGTTCAGCGCCAGCCGGCTACACGTGGTGCCACTAATCCTGTTCAACGCCAGCCGGCTACATGTGGTGCCACTGAACCTGAACAATGCAGGCTGGTAGGGCATCCAACCTATGCCGGAGACACTAGGTGAATGGGCTGCACTGACCGCTGCCTCAGGCCTACACCACGGTCAGGTAGGTCACACATTTGGAACTGAGTCTTGATTACACCATGGCAGTGAACATTATTTAAGGCAGAAAACAATTCACTATACACCCTTCGATGTGGTGGCAACAAGTCTGTGCATGGCATCACAACCACACATGTCTGTGGGCCTACGTGGACTACTGCCCTCGGCCTACGCTGCGCACGAGTGGGATCACAGATTTGGAACTGAACATCGGTAATTCAAAAGGCAGAATACATTTCATCGCACACACGGAGAGGAGTAAGAGGATGACGCGTTGCAGTCCGGAGGGAACAGGATCATCGTTACGGAGGTGATTGAACACTACCGACAACTGCCACTGTGTCACTAACTCTGTGCCTCGCGAGCCAATGACACGTGGCTGTGGCCACTGCTGACCGCTGCCTCCGGCCTACACTGCGGTCCAGTAGGTCACAGAGTCTTGATTTGGCAATGTTGGAGTTCACATCTGTGTACCGGCATTATCGCAGACTGCATCCCCCTCAGCACCTGTGCCACTAAGTGTGTTCCCCGACATTCATGGACACTCACTGGTCATACATTGGTGGCGTTTGTGTCTATGGAATAGGGGCTAGTTTTCATACTCATGAAGCTGATACCGAATTGTTGGTGAAAACAAGGGTTGCGTTTGCACTCCTCCATTTGCTGCTTCCAGATAACTTTTCCGCAACATACACCTCGGACATTGATGGGGACCCGCCAGGTCGCATTGTCAAGGAAGACACTCACCTGTTCTCCTTGCTCTTGATGACGACAACCGTACCCCAGTCCTCCCAGGAGCTCCACAAGCGCCAGAAGTAAGTTAACACTCTGTTGCTCAGAAAGCCCCCGAGGGGAAAGGGGGAATGGGAGTAAAAGAGAGAGAGAGACTCTTCCTGGAGTGCAGGGTACCTCTTGGACTTCTGGAACACTTTCTTCTAGCAGGGACTGGATTAGAAGGATAATTCTCCTGACCTCCGATAGTTTTCTTAAAACGTTCTAAAAGGATGCACAAATATCAACAGGTAAGTACATAGGTTTTGATGTGTTTGGAACATACAATAATATTAGCAGGTAAATAAGTAATCTTTACAAGATAAGTCTAAACCTTAATACCTTAAAAAATATGTGCTCTCTGGAATACTCTCTCTGGTTTGTATTTGGTAACTTGAACAACTGTATTACTTCTTCAGTTGCTTTTGTCTGTAGAAAGAAAGAACAACTATAAACAAATAGCCCTGAAATAACTCCGTTAAGATGGATTCTGCAAGTTGTATAACTTGTTATACCTTTCAAACCATTAACATATCAGAAAATAAAGTCCTTGTAATAAGTGCTGAGTCCACACAAGTCCTTTTAATTATTTTGTGCGATTAATTGTCTCTTTACTGTGGCTCTTTTCCTTGATCTAAATTAGCTACAATTTAGTGTTCCAGCAAAAATCTTCCTCTTGGATACATTCTCCAAGAATAATGGTATTTAGCGCTTTATCAAGTGTTTCTTGACACCCAGTTAAAGTACTTTCAAAATAAACTCACCGATGTTTGATGGTAATTGCTAAAGTTCCACTTATCTGCTTATTTTCTTTATTGTCTTAGGTTCGTGTCACCGGAAGCATTCGAAGGAGGAAGAAGATCCGATTCGTGGAAGAATGAAGACTGTGCCGGAAGTAATCTCAGACGACGGCCGGAAGAATGAAGATGTCATCGAAGATGACAGTAGGCTCGGGAAGGGAGCACAAGGTCACAGGAGATCTCAACGCGAAGCCGGAGGGGAACACAGGGAACCGCCGATCAGGGAAGGAGATCGGGTAAGTGCTGACGCTGCCACCGATGAGACCAAGCATGTTTTGATGGTGCGAGTGGTTTAAATACTCTTCTACCGCTCGTGCCGGATTCCAAGGACTCGTGCTTCACGTGGTTCAGGTAAACACGTGGAATATTGATGAGCAACTGCTCCGAAGTTAAGTTCACGTGTTTTTTCACATTGTCGGCTTGTATTCAAACATGTGAGGGAAACTTGCTGACAAATCAGAACAGGTTCATGTGCAAGTGAAGATCCATAAATTAAAACACCTCTAGAATAACACCATATATAGTTTTCATCCAACAACAAGCACACATGCATACCCTAGACGGGATTAAGTGGAATAAGGGCTAACAATAATATTTCAGGACCGAACCATGCAACATGAAGTACGGTTTACAATGTTTGCCATTATTAGCATTATAGTAGATTACCCATAATTTAAACAGGTTGTCTTCTAGGAAACTCTAGCATGGACGAGAATTTGAGTGCTCATGACAGTTCTCCCCCGCAAAGGTCGTCCCACAGGCCTTGGTTTAGTGGGATGAAGGGAGTGAAAACGTCCAATCAATCTGGGAGCATTCACATGCGAAGCTGGTTCCCAGGAACGATCTGTTATATCGTACCCCTTCCAATCTATGAGATAATATAGTTTTTTATCTATTCTTTTGGAATCAACAATTCAGTATTCTAGATGATTGACAATGATGATTGGAGGGGGAGGATTATCCTTCCTGGTTCCATGATAGTGGGGTTTCAACAATGAAACATGGAATACGGGATGAATTGTATATTCAGCAGGTAGGTCTAATTGCATAGTTACGGGATTTATAATTTTTTGAATGCGAAATGGGCCTATAAATCGCAGTTGTAATTTTCTTGGACCGTCTAGGCGAATGTTGCAAGTAGACAACCAAACTAAGCCCCCAATTTGGTAAGAAGGTTCGGGAGAGTGATGTTTGTCAGCCTGTACCTTAGTTCTCATTTTGTTTTGAACCAAACATTTTCTAGCTTTATCTTCTATCAATTGTAATTCTTTTATCTTTTCAGATACGGGTGGTACTAAAGTCTGGGTGATTGGTTTTTGCGTAGGAATGCAGCGGGGATGGTAACCAGTAGAGAAATAGAATGGAGAACATCCCAAGGCTGAATGAATACTGTTATTATAGGAAAATTCAGCTAGGGGAAGAGCTCTGTCCCATTGGGAGGTTAAGGTTGTTGTGAAACATCGTAAGGTTTGTTCTACATATTGGTTCACTTTTTTGGTTTGCCCATCTGTCTGGGGATGGAAGGCAGATGATAAGGCCACTTCTATTCCCAATTGCTCACAAACCTTTCTCCAAAATTTTGAAATGAATTGAGGGCCTTTGTCTGAAACAATTTTACTAGGCAGGCCGTGTAACCTAACAATTTGCTGAATAAATATGTCACAAAACTCGTTTGATGTTGGTATCTTTTTTAGGTGGATGAAATGGCCCATTTTAGATAGTAAATCAACAAAAACTACTATAGTAGTAAAATTATTAGAGACGGGAAGGTCGGTTATAAAGTCTACACTGATAGTGTGCCAGGGAATCAATGGAATAGGTAATGGTTGTAAGAGTCCAGCCGGTGCTATGTTCATGGATTTATTACGGGCACAAATGGGACATTTTTTTTATATATTCCTGAATATCCTTTCTCATAGTATCCCACCAAAAATTTCTTTCACACAGCTCCAGAGGTTTTTGGATGCCAGGATGGCCTGCTAGACCCGGAATCATGATGCCACATTATGATTTGTCCCCTTTTTTCTTTTGACGGGATGAATAATCTATTTTTGTGAAACAGGAATCCATCCTGTATTGAATTGTGTGTCTTTCGGTTCCAATCATTCTGATTGACTTTTTGAGATTCAACTTTCGCCTCAGTTAAGAATGTGTCGGAGTGAATAGCTGCTACAATGCATTCGGCTGGAGATAAGGTGTCTGATAATAATTGTTTCTGACCTGGTCGATAAGTAATAAGGAAATCGAATTTGCTAAAAAAGTGTAACCACCTCATCTGTCTTGGTGTTAATGCCTTAACAGACGTAAAAAATTGTAGATTTTTATGGTCAGAGAAGATGATTATTGTATGTTTGGCCCCTAACAGATGATGTCTCCATTCAGAAAAGACATCCTTAATAGCCAGTAGTTCTCGCTCAGCTATGGTATAGTTTTGCTCTGCCGGTAGGAGTTTTCGTGAGTAATATGCCAATGGGTGGAGATGACCTGTCTTTGGGTCTTTTTGCATCAAAACTCCCCCTACAGCTGTTTGAGAAGCATCCGCTTCAACAAAGAATGGTTGGTCAGGATTGGGATGAGATAGTACTGAAGCTGTAGTGAAAGCCTTTTTGAGAGTTAGAAATGCTATATTAGCTTCATCAGTCCAAGGAAAGAGTTGCCCCTTTTTTAATAGTTGTGTAATAGGAGCTAAAATCCTGGAAAAGTTGGCAATAAATCGTCGGTAGAAATTGGCAAATCCTAAAACTCTTTGAATATCCTTTACTGAAGTAGGGATGGGCCAATTAAGAATGGCGTCAACCTTTTTGGGATCCATAGTCACACTGTTAGGTGACAGTATGTATCCCAAGAAGTCCACCGAATGAGCATGAAAGACACATTTTTCGGGTTTAGCATAAAGAGAGTTTTCTCTTAGTCTCTGTAATACCGTTTTTACATGGACCACATGTTCTTCTTTGCGCTTTGAAAAATAAGGATATCATCTATGTAGACTATTACACAGACATCGAGGAGATCATGAAAAATTTCGTTTATGAAATACTGAAATGCCGCCGGGGCATTACATAACCCGAACGGCATAACAGTATATTCGAATAATCCAAATTTTGTGCGAAACGCAGTCTTCCATTGGTCACCCTCTTTGATGCGTATCAAATGATACGCGCCCCGAAGATCCAACTTCGTGTATATTGTTCAACCCTTCACTTGATCTAAGAGGACAGGAATCAAAGAAAGAGGGTAACGATTCTTGATAGTGGCCTTGTTAACTGCGCGATAGTCTATGCAAGCCCTTAGATCTCCAGATTTTTTGGCTACAAAAAAGAGTGGCGATGACACAGGTGAAGTGGAATGAAGTATAAACCCTTTTTCATGGAGCTCATCAAGGTAACTTCGCAAGTACTGAGTTTCAGGTTCTGTAAGGGCATATATGCGACTACAAGGTAAAGGGGCACCAGGTATTAAGTCAATCCTGCAGTCATAATCTCTATGGGGTGGGAGTTTAGTAGCCTGGACTGGATCAAAACATCAGCAAAGTCTCTATAGTCATTGGGTAAAATGTCTAGTTCAGCTTGAGTGCAAGCACAATGTAAGGGATATATAGGATCTTGAGCTTCTTGGTAACAATTGTTTCGACAAAGGTTGAATCAAGTCTCACAGTTCTTTATACCCAATCAATATTGGGGTTATGCTTTTCTAGCCAAGGTATCCCTAAAATTATTCCAAATGTTGGCGTATCAATCAAGTCAAACATTATCTGTTCCGTATGACCATTCTCACTCACTATGGTCAAAGGAGTAGTATGAAATCGAATCAATCCTGAAGATAGCGCAGAGCCATCTACAGCTCTCAGGGGCTCTGGTTCAGATTTTGGTACTTGTGAAATTCCTAATTTTTGCGCTAACCGAATATCAAAGAAATTTCCAGTTGCACCAGAGTCTAATAAAATTGGCAAGATGTGTCTTTGTTGAACCGTGATAATGACTGTCATTAAAAGCATCACGTGTCTAGGTATGCTTTTATTAATGTTTATTATATGTTTTGAGATCTTTTTATCCCTTTTCTCGAAGAGATGACCTCTGCTTTCTTCGAGACAGTTAGTTTCCCGATTCAAGGTGTTCTGGTAGTAATGAAGCTACTTTTTTCTTATTTTGCCGTTTAGCTGGGCATTCCTTGGCAAAATGCCCTGCCTTACCGCAATAAAGACATAATTTTTCCCTACGTCTTCTTTCCTTCTCTTCAAGAGACAAGGGACCTCTCACGCCCCCAATTTGCATAGGTTCTGGTTCGCTACCCTTAGGTTCCTTATCTTTTCTTTCTGCTTTTAGTACTAAGGGACGAAAGTCAGTTTTGGTTCTTTCACCTTTTCTCTCACTTAGCCGATGATCAAGCTTAACAACCAGATCCACAAATTCCCTATAATCATCAGGTAGTTCAACTATGTGCGCCAGAGAATCTTTAAGGTCATCTTTTAGACCTCTGTAAAACAAAGAGGTACGTTTCTCCTCTGGCCAACGCGTTTCAGCAAGGAGTCGATTGAACGTAGTGATATATGTAAGAAGGTCTTTAGTGCCTTGACGGAGGTTTAAAAGTAAGCCTGGGCGTAGTTCGCGAAGTAGCGCTACGCGAAGCTACGCAAAGTGCAGTTCGCACTACGCGAGCTACGCGTAGCACTACGCTGAACTGCGTAGTGCACTGTTCGCAATGATTGCACAGTGCCGGATGCTTGTCCGCACTGTGCAATCATTGAAAACGGCATCTTGCACAGTGCGAGCTGTCTTTACTGCCGCTCGAGTAGATTTTTACCGAGCGGCAGCTTTCTCAACGCGGACTGGTAGTTTCTCATCGCGAGCGGTCGCAGGCATACGCGACCACTCACAATGAGAAACCTGACCTCCCCGCGTTGAGAATCTCGCCGGAGGTTTATTTTCCACGCTCGCTATCGGCAACTTGATGTTGCTGATCGCGAACGAGGAAAAAGTCTCGCCGGGATGTAATTTTGCTTGCTCGCGGTCGCCAACTTGACGTTGAGGACCGCGAGCAAGCAAAAATGACCGCTGCACTACGCTACGCTACGCTACGCGTGTTTGCACTGTGCTACGTGCAATTCGCGTTGTGCGAAGTAGCGCAAACTTCGCAAACTACGCGAGCGTAGCGTAGTGCTTTGCCCAGGGTTATTTAAAAGCTCATTGTCACTGGACTGCACAAAAACGTGATGGGCAAACAAACGTGTCATAGTTTCTTTAAAGTTATCGAAATCTTGTAAAAGGGGATCATTAATGTCTAGCAAAGGAATAGCCAAATTGGCTGCTACTCCACCTAGGTTGGAAATCACGAACGCTGTTTTTGTAGAATCTGAATTAAAAAGTTGAGGTTTACAGAGAAAGTGAAGTTGACATTGGCTCACGAAAGCCGTGAACAGGGAGCTATCTCCAGTAAAACGTTCTGGATTTGCTAAAGGAACTGGAGTAGGGGAGAAGACTGTTACTTGTATGTTTTGCTCAGGCTGTTGTGAACTCATATTCAAGGATTGTGGACCAAACTTGGGGGGGGGCAAAATCCGACGTGTGTCTGGACCCCTAGGCTCTCTCAATTGCGTGAACCCTGTTCTACTCTTAGCTAGTTCCTCTTTGAGAGCTTGATTTTCGTGTTTTAATTGTTGCATCTCTTCTTGTAATTCCCTAATAACTTCAGTGAGTTGTGTGAGTTGTGATCTCTCCCCAGAAAATTCCATGTTTGATCGTCGTCAAAAAGAGCGTACATTTTTTGGGCTTGGTCTTCTGTCAAGGAAGACACTCACCTGTTCTCCTTGCTCTTGATGACGATGACCGAACGCCAGTCCTCCCAGGAGCTCCACAAGCGCCAGAAGTAAGTTAACACTCTGTTGCTCAGAAAGCCCCCGAGGGGAAAGGGGGAATGGGAGTAAAAGAGAGAGAGAGAGAGACTCTTCCTGGAGTGCAGGGTACCTCTTGGACTTCTGGAACACTTTCTTCTAGCAGGGACTGGATTAGAAGGATAATTCTCCTGACCTCCGATAGTTTTCTTAAAACATTCTAAAAGGATGCACAAATATCAACAGGTAAGTACATAGGTTTTGATGTGTTTGGAACATACAATAATATTAGCAGGTAAATAAGTAATCTTTACAAGATAAGTCTAAACCTTAATACCTAAAATCATTTGCTCTCTGGAATACTCTCTTGGTTTGTATTTGGTAACTTGAACAACTGTATTACTTCTTTAGTTGCTTTTGTCTGTAGAAAGAAAAACAACTCTAAACAAATAGCCCTGAAATAACTCCGTTAAGATGGATTCTGCAAGTTGTATAACTTGTTATACCTTTCAAACCATTAACATATCAGAAAATAAAGTCCTTGTAATAAGTGCTGAGTCCACACAAGTCCTTTCAATTATTTTGTGCGATTAATTGTCTCTTTACCGTGGCTCTTTTCCTTGATCTAAATTAGCTACAATTTAGTGTTCCAGCAAAAATCTTCCTCTTGGATAGATTCTCCAAGCATAATGGTATTTAGCGCTTTATCAAGTGTTTCTTGTCACACAGTTAAAGTACTTTCAAAATAAACTCACCGATGTTTGATGGTAATTGTTAAAGTTCCACTTATCTGCTTATTTTCTTTATTGTCTTAGGTTCGTGTCACCGGAAGCATTAGAAGGAGGAAGAAGATCCGAATCGTGGAAGAATGAAGACTGTGCCAGAAGTAATCTCAGACGACAGCCGGGAGAATGAAGATGTCATCGAAGATGACAGGAGGCTCGGGAAGGGAGCACAAGGTCACCGGAGATCTCAGCACGAAGCCGGAGGGGAACACAGAGAACCGCCGATCAGGGAATGAGATCGGGTAAGTGCTGACGCTGCCACTGACAAGACCAAGCACGTTTTGATGGTGCGAGCGGTTTAAATACTCTTCTACCGCTCGTGCCGGATTCCAAGGACTCATGCTTCACGTGGTTCAGGTAAACACGTGGAATATTGATGAGCATCTGCTCCAAAGTTCAGTTTACGTGTTTTTTCACATTGTCAGCTTGTATTCAGACATGTGAGGGAAACTTGCTGCCAAATCAGAACAGGTTCATGTGCAAGAGAAGATCCATAAATTAAAACACCTCTAGAATAACACCATATATAGTTTTCATCCAACAACAAGCACACATGCATACCCTAGCCAGCATTAAGTGGAATAAGGGCTAACAATAATATTCCAGGACCGAACCATGCAACATGAAGCACGGTTTACAATGTTTGCCATTATTAGCATTATAGGAGATTACCCATAATTTAAACAGGTTGTCTTCTAGGAAACTCTAGCATGGACGGGGATTTGAGTGCTCATGACAGTTCTCCCCCACAAAGGTCGTCACACAGGCCTTGGTTTAGTGGGATGAAGGGAATGAAAACGTATAATCAATCTGGGAGCATTCACATGCGAAGCTGGTTCCCAGGAACGTTCTGTTATATCGTACCCCTTCCAATCTATGAGATAATATAGTTTTTTATCTATTCTTTTGGAATAAACAATTCGATTAACTTCGTATTCTAGATGATTGTCAATGATGATTTGAGGGGTGGATTATCCTTCCTGGTTCCATGATAGTGTGGTTTCAACAATGAAACATGGAATACGGGATGAATTGTATATTCAGCAAGTAGGTCTAATTGCATAGTTACGGGATTTATAATTTTTTGAATGCGAAATGGGCCTATAAATCGCGGTTGTAATTTTCTTGGACCGTCTAGGCGAATGTTGCAAGTAGACAACCAAACTAATTCCCCAATTTGGTAAGAAGGTTCGGGAGAGCGATGTTTGTCAGCCTGTACCTTAGTTCTCATTTTGTTTTGAACCAAACATTTTCTAGCTTTATCTTGTATCAATTGTAATTCTTTTATCTTTTCAGATACGGATGGTACTAAAGTCTGGGTGATTGGTTTTTGTGTCGGAATGCAGCGGGGATGGTAACCAGTAGAGAAATAGAATGGAGAACATCTCAAGGCTGAATGAATACTGTTATTATGGGAAAATTCAGCTAGGGGAAGAGCTCTGTCCCATTGGGAGGTTAAGGTTGTTGTGAAACATCGTAAGGTTTGTTCTACATATTGGTTCACTTTTTCGGTTTGCCCATCTGTCTGGGGATGGAAGGCAGATGATAAGGCCACTTCTATTCCCAATTGCTCACAAACCTTTCTCCAAAATTTTGAAATGAATTGAGGGCCTTTGTCTGAAACAATTTTACTAGGCAGGCCGTGTAACCTAACAATTTGCTGAATAAATATGTCACAAAACTCGTTTGATGTTGGTATCTTTTTTAGGTGGATAAAATGGCCCATTTTAGATAGTAAATCAACAAAAACTACTATAGTAGTAAAATTATTAGAGACGGGAAGGTCGGTTATAAAGTCTACACTCATAGTGTGCCAGGGAATCAATGGAATAGGTAATGGTTGTAAGAGTCCAGCCGGTGCAATGTTCATGGATTTATTACGGGCACAAATGGGACATTTTTTTATATATTCCTGAATATCCTTTCTCATAGTATCCCACCAAACATTTCTTTCACACAGCTCCAGAGTTTTTTGGATGCCAGGATGGCCTGCTAGACCGGAATCATGATGCCACAATATGATTTGTTCCCTTTTTTCTTTTGACGGGATGAATAATCTATTTTTGTGAAACAGGAATCCATCCTGTATTGAATTGTGTGTCTTTCGGTTCCAATCATTCTGATTGTTTTTTTGAGATTCAACTTTCGCCTCAGTTAAGAATGTGTCGGAGTGAATAGCTGCTACAATGCGTTCGGCTGGAATGACATTTTGAACTTGACCTTTTGGATCTTTTGAATCTTTCTCATTTAATCGAGATAAGGTGTCTGATAATAATTGTTTCTGACCTGGTCGATAAGTAATAAGGAAATCGAATTTGCTAAAAAAGTGTAACCACCTCAACTGTCTTGGTGTTAATGCCTTAACAGACGTAAAAAATTGTAGATTTTTATGGTCAGAGAAGATGATTATTGTATGTTTGGCCCCTAACAGATGATGTCTCCATTCAGAAAAGACATCCTTAATAGCCAGTAGTTCTTGCTCAGCTATGGTATAGTTTTGCTCTGCCGGTAGGAGTTTTCGTGAGTAATATGCCAATGGGTGGAGATGACCTATCTTTGGGTCTTTTTGCATCAAAACTCCCCCTACAGCTGTTTGAGAAGCATCCGCTTCAACAAAGAATGGTTGGTCAGGATTGGGATAAGATAGTACTGGAGCTGTAGTGAAAGCCTTTTTGAGAGTTAGAAATGCTATATTAGCTTCATCAGTCCAACGAAAGAGTTGCCCCTTTTTTAATAGTTGTGTAATAGGAGCTAAAATCCTGGAAAAGTTGGCAATAAATCGTCGGTAGAAATTGGCAAAACCTAAAACTCTTTGAATATCCTTTACTGAAGTAGGGATGGGCCAATTAAGAATGGCGTCAACCTTTTTGGGATCCATAGTCACACTGTTAGGTGACAGTATGTATCCCAAGAACTCCACCGAATGAGCATGAAAGACACATTTTTCGGGTTTAGCATAAAGAGAGTTTTCTCTTAGTCTCTGTAATACCGTTTTTACATGGACCACATGTTCTTCTTTGCGCTTTGAAAAAATAAGGATATCATCTATGTAGACTATTACACAGACATCGAGGAGATCATGAAAAATTTCATTTATGAAATACTGAAATGCCGCCGGGGCATTACATAACCCGAACGGCATAACAGTATATTCGAATAATCCAAATTTTGTGCGAAACGCAGTCTTCCATTCGTCACCCTCTTTGATGCGTATCAAATGATACGCGCCCCGAAGATCCAACTTCGTGTATATTGTTCAACCCTTCACTTGATCTAAGAGGACAGGAATCAAAGAAAGAGGGTAACGATTCTTGATAGTGGCCTTGTTAACTGTGCGATAGTCTATGCAAGCCCTTAGATCTCCAGATTTTTTGGCTACAAAAAAGAGTGGCAATGACACAGGTGAAGTGGAATGAAGTATAAACCCTTTTTCATGGAGCTCATCAAGGTAACTTCGCAAGTACTGAGTTTCAGGTTCTGTAAGCGCATATATGCGACTACAAGGTAAAGGGGCACCAGGTATTAAGTCAATCCTGCAGTCATAATCTCTATGGGGTGGGAGTTTAGTAGCCTGGACTGGATCAAAACATCAGCAAAGTCTCTATAGTCATTGGGTAAAATGTCTAGTTCAGCTTGAGTGCAAGCACAATGTAAGGGATATATAGGATCTTGAGCTTCTTGGTAACAATTGTTTCGACAAAAGGTTGAATCAAGTTTCACAGTTCTTTGGACCCAATCAATATTGGGGTTATGCTTTTCTAGCCAAGGTATCCCTAAAATTATTCCAAATGTTGGCGTATCAATCAAGTCAAACATTATCTGTTCCGTATGACCATTCTCACTCACTATGGTCAAAGGAGTAGTATGAAATCGAATCAATCCTGAAGATAGCGCAGAGCCATCTACAGCTCTCAGGGGCTCTGGTTCAGATTTTGGTACTTGTGAAATTCCTAATTTTGCGCTAACCGGATATCAAAGAAATTTCCAGTTGCACCAGAGTCTAATAAAATTGGCAAGATGTGTCTTTGTTGAACCGTGATAATGACTGTCATTAAAAGCATCACGTGTCTAGGTATGCTTTTATTAACGTTTATTATATGTTTTGAGATCTTTTTTATCCCTTTTCTCGAAGAGATGACCTCTGCTTTCTTCGAGACAGTTAGTTTCCCGATTCAAGGTGTTCTGGTAGTAATGAAGCTACATTTTTCTTATTTTGCCGTTTAGCTGTGCATTCTTTGGCAAAATGCCCTGCCTTACCGCAATAAAGACATAATTTTTCCCTAAGTCTTCTTTCCTTCTCTTCAAGAGACAAGGGACCTCTCACGCCCTCAATTTGCATAGGTTCTGGTTCGCTACCCTTAGGTTCCTTATCTTTTCTTTCTGCTTTTAGTACTAAGGGACGAAAGTCAGTTTTGGTTCTTTCACCTTTTCTCTCACTTAGCCGATGATCAAGCTTAACAACCAGATCCACAAATTCCCTATAATCGTCAGGTAGTTCAACTATGTGCGCCAGAGAATCTTTAAGGTCATCATTTAGACCTCTGTAAAACAAAGAGGTACGTTTCTCCTCTGGCCAACGCGTTTCAGCAAGGAGTCGATTGAACGTAGTGATATATGTAAGAAGGTCTTTAGTGCCTTGACGGAGGTTTAAAAGCTCATTGTCACTGGACTGCACAAAAACGTGATGGGCAAACAAACGTGTCATAGTTTCTTTAAAGTTATCGAAATCTTGTAAAAGGGGATCATTAGTGTCTAGCAAAGGAATAGCCAAATTGGCTGCTACTCCACCTAGGTTGGAAATCACGAACGCTGTTTTTGCAGAATCTGAATTAAAAAGTTGAGGTTTACAGAGAAAGTGAAGTTGACATTGGCTCATGAAAGCCGTGAACCGGGAGCTATCTCCAGTAAAACGTTCTGGATTTGCTAAAGGAACTGGAGTAGGGGAGAAGACTGTTACTTGTATGTTTTGCTCAGGCTGTTGTGAACTCATATTCAAGGATTGTGGACTAAACTTGGGGGGGGCCAAAATCCGACGTGTGCCTGGACCCCTAGGCTCTCTCAATTGCGTGAACCCTGTTCTACTCTTAGCTAGTTCCTCTTTGAGAGCTTGATTTTCGTGTTTTAATTGTTGCATCTCTTCTTGTAATTCCCTAATAACTTCAGTGAGTTGTGTGAGTTGTGATCTCTCCCCAGAAAATTCCATGTTTGATCGTCGTCAAAAAGAGCGTACATTTTTTGGGCTTGGTCTTCTGTCAAGGAAGACACTCACCTGTTCTCCTTGCTCTTGATGACGATGACCGAACCCCAGTCCTCCCAGGAGCTCCACAAGCGCCAGAAGTAAGTTAACACTCTGTTGCTCAGAAAGCCCCCGAGGGGAAAGGGGGAATGGGAGTAAAAGAGAGAGAGAGAGAGACTCTTCCTGGAGTGCAGGGTACCTCTTGGACTTCTGGAACACTTTCTTCTAGCAGGGACTGGATTAGAAGGATAATTCTCCTGACCTCCGATAGTTTTCTTAAAACGTTCTAAAAGGATGCACAAATATCAACAGGTAAGTAGATAGGTTTTGATGTGTTTGGAACATACAATAATATTAGCAGGTAAATAAGTAATCTTTACAAGATAAGTCTAAACCTTAATACCTAAAATCATTTGCTCTCTGGAATACTCTCTCTGGTTTGTATTTGGTAACTTGAACAACTGTATTACTTCTTCAGTTGCTTTTGTCTGTAGAAAGAAAAAACAACTCTAAACAAATAGCCCTGAAATAACTCCGTTAAGATGGATTCTGCAAGTTGTATAACTTGTTATACCTTTCAAACCATTAACATATCAGAAAATAAAGTCCTTGTAATAAGTGCTGAGTCCACACAAGTCCTTTCAATTATTTTGTGCGATTAATTGTCTCTTTACCGTGGCTCTTTTCCTTAATCTAAATTAGCTACAATTTAGTGTTCCAGCAAAAATCTTCCTCTTGGATAGGTTCTCCAAGAATAATGGTATTTAGCGCTTTATCAAGTGTTTCTTGTCACACAGTTAAAGTACTTTCAAAATAAACTCATCGATGTTTGATGGTAATTGTTAAAGTTCCACTTATCTGCTTATTTTCTTTATTGTCTTAGGTTCGTGTCACCGGAAGCATTCGAAGGAGGAAGAAGATCCGATTCGTGGAAGAATGAAGACTGTGCCGGAAGTAATCTCAGACGACTGCCGGGAGAATGAAGATGTCATCGAAGATGACAGGAGGCTCGGGAAGGGAGCACAAGGTCACCGGAGATCTCAGCACGAAGCCGGAGGGGAACACAGAGAACCGCTGATCAGGGAATGAGATCGGGTAAGTGCTGACGCTGCCACTGACAAGACCAAGCACGTTTTGATGGTGCGAGCGGTTTAAATACTCTTCTACCGCTCGGGCCGGATTCCAAGGACTCATGCTTCACGTGGTTCAGGTAAACACGTGGAATGTTGATGAGCATCTGCTCCGAAGTTCAGTTCACGTGTTTTTTCACATTGTCAGCTTGTATTCAGACATGTGAGGGAAACTTGCTGCCAAATCAGAACAGGTTCATGTGCAAGAGAAGATCCATAAATTAAAACACCTCTAGAATAACACCATATATAGTTTTCATCCAACAACAAGCACACATGCATACCCTAGCCAGCATTAAGTGGAATAAGGGATAACAATAATATTCCAGGACCGAACCATGCAACATGAAGTACGGTTTACAATGTTTGCCATTATTAGCATTATAGGAGATTACCCATAATTTAAACAGGTTGTCTTCTAGGAAACTCTAGCATGGACGGGGATTTGAGTGCTCATGACAGTTCTCCCCCGCAAAGGTTGTCACACAGGCCTTGGTTTAGTGGGATGAAGGGAATGAAAACGTATAATAAATCTGGGAGCATTCACATGCGAAGCTGGTTCCCAGGAACATTCTGTTATATCGTACCCCTTCCAATCTATGAGATAATATAGTTTTTTATCTATTATTTTGGAATCAACAATTCAATTAACTTCGTATTCTAGATGATTATCAATGATGATTGGAGGGGGAGGATTATCCTTCCTGGTTCCAGGATAGTGGGGTTTCAACAATGAAACATGGAATACGGAATTAATTGTATATTCAGCAGGTAGGTCTAATTGCATAGTTACGGGATTTATAATTTTTTGAATGCGAAATTGGCCTATAAATCGCGGTTGTAATTTTCTTGGACCGTCTAGGCGAATGTTGCGAGTAGACAACCAAACTAAGTCCCCAATTTGGTAAGAAGGTTCGGGAGAGCGATGTTTGTCAGCCTGTACCTTAGTTCTCATTTTGTTTTGAACCAAACATTTTCTAGCTTTATCTTGTATCAATTGTAATTCTTTTATCTTTTCAGATACGGATGGTACTAAAGTCTGGGTGATTGGTTTTTGTGTAGGAATGCAGCGGGGATGGTAACCAGTAGAGAAATAGAATGGAGAACATCCCAAGGCTGAATGAATACTGTTATTATAGGAAAATTCAGCTAGGGGAAGAGCTCTGTCCCATTGGGAGGTTAAGGTTGTTGTGAAACAACGTAAGGTTTGTTCTACATATTGGTTCACTTTTTCGGTGTGCCCATCCGTATGGGGATGGAAGGCAGATGATAAGGCCACTTCTATTCCCAATTGCTCACAAACCTTTCTCCATAATTTTGAAATGAATTGAGAGCCTTTGTCTGAAACAATTTTACTAGGCAGGCCGTGTAACCTAACAATTTGCTGAATAAATATGTCACAAAACTCGTTTGATGTTGGTATCTTTTTAGGGGATGAAATGGCCCATTTTAGATTGTAAATCAATGAAAACTACTATAGTAGTAAAATTATTAGAGACGGGAAGGTCGGTTATAAAGTCTACACTGATAGTGTGCCAGGGAATCAATGGAATAGGTAATGGTTGTAAGAGTCCAGCCGGTGCTATGTTCATGGATTTATTACAGGCACAAATGGGACATTTTTTTATATATTCCTGAATATCCTTTCTCATAGTATCCCACCAAAAATTTCTTTCACACAGTTCCAGAGTTTTTTGGATGCCAGGATGGCCTGCTAGACCGGAATCATGATGCCACATTATGATTTGTTCCCTTTTTTCTTTTCACGGGATGAATAATCTATTTTTGTGAAACAGGAATCCATCCTGTATTGAATTGTGTGTCTTTCGGTTCCAATCATTCTGATTGACTTTTTGAGATTCAACTTTCACCTCAGTTAAGAATGTGTCGGAGTGAATAGCTGCTACAATGCATTCGGCTGGAATGACATTTTGAACTTGGCCTTTTGGATCTTTTGAATCTTTCTCGTTTAATCGCGATAAGGTGTCTGATAATAATTGTTTCTGACCTGGTCGATAAGTAATAAGGAAATCGAATTCGCTAAAAAAGTGTAACCGCCTCATCTGTCTTGGTGTTAATGCCTTAACAGACGTAAAAAATTGTAGATTTTTATGGTCAGAGAAGATGATTATTGTATGTTTGGCCCCTAGCAGATGATGTCTCCATTCAGAAAAGACATCCTTAATAGCCAGTAGTTCTCGCTCAGCTATGCTATAGTTTTGCTCTGCCGGTAGGGGTTTTCGTGAGTAATATGCCAATGGGTGGAGATGACCTGTCTTTGGGTGTTTTTGCATCAAAACTCCCCCTACAGCTGTTTGAGAAGCATCCGCTTCAACAGAGAATGGTTGGTCAGGATTGGGATGAGATAGTACTGGGGCTGTAGTGAAAGCCTTTTTGAGAGTTAGAATGCTATATTAGCTTCATCAGTCCAACGAAAGAGTTGCCCCTTTTTTAATAGTTGCATAATAGGAGGTACAATCCTGGAAAAGTTGGCAATAAATCATCGGTAGAAATTGGCAAAACCTAAAACCCTTTGAATATCCTTTACTGAAGTAGGGATGGGCCACTTATGAATGGCGTCAACCTTTTTGGGATCCATAGTCACACCGTTAGGTGACAGGATGTATCCCAAGAACTCCACCGAATGGGCGTGAAAGACACATTTTTCGGGTTTAGCATAAAGAGAGTTTTCTCTTAGTCTCTGTAATACCGTTTTTACATGGACCACATGTTCTTCTTTGCTCTTTGAAAAAATAAGGATATCATCTATGTAGACTATTACACAGACGTCGAGGAGATCATGAAAAATTTCGTTTATGAAATACTGAAATGCCGCCGGGGCATTGCATAACCCGAACGGCATAACAGTATATTCGAATAATCCAAATTTTGTGCGAAACGCAGTCTTCCATTCGTCACCGTCTTTGACGCGTATCAAATGATACGCGCCCCGAAGTTCCAACTTCGTGTATATTGTTGAACCCTTCACTTGATCTAAGAGGACAGGAATCAAAGAAAGAGGGTAACGATTCTTGATAGTGTCCTTGTTAACTGCGCGATAGTCAATGCAAGCCCTTAGATCTCCAGATTTTTTGGCTACAAAGAAGAGTGGCGATGACACAGGTGAAGTGGAATGAAGTATAAACCCTTTTTCAAGGAGCTCATCAAGGTAATTTCGCAAGAACTGAGTTTCAAGTTCTGTAAGGGCATATGTGCAACTACAAGGTAAAGGGGCACCAGGTATTAAGTCAATCCTGCAGTCATAAACTCTATGGAGTGGGAGTTTAGTAGACTGAACTGGATCAAAGACATCAGCAAAGTCTCTATAGTCATTGGGTAAAATGTCTAGTTCAGCTTGATTGCAAGCACAATGTAAAGGGATATATAGGATCTTGAGCTTCTTGGTAACAATTGTTTCAACAAAAGGTTGAATCAAGTGTCACAGTTCTTTGGACCCAATCAATATTGGGGTTATGCTTTTCTAGCCAAGGTATCCCTAAAATTATTCCAAATGTTGGCGTATCAATCAAGTCAAACATTATCTGTTCCGTATGACCATTCTCACTCACTTTGGTCAAAGGAGTAGTATGAAATCGAATCAATCCTGAAGATAGCGCAGAGCCATCTACAGCTCTCATGGCTCTGGTTCAGATTTTGGTACTTGTGAAATTCCTAATTTTTGTGCTATCCGGATATCCAAGAAATTTCCAATTGCACCAGAGACTAATAAAATTGGCAAGATGTGTCTTTGTTGAACCGTGATAATGACTGTCATTAAAAGCATCATGTGTCTTGGTATGATTTTATTAACGTTTATTATATGTTTTGAGATCTTTTTTATCCCTTTTCTCGAAGAGACGACCTCTGCTTGCATAGGTTCTGGTTCGCTACCCTTAGGTTCCTTATCTTTTCTTTCTGCTTTTAGTACTAAGTGACGAAAGTCAGTTTTGGTTCTTTCACCTTTTCTCTCACTTAGCCGATGATCAAGCTTAACAACCAGATCCACAAATTCCCCATAATCGTCAGGTAGTTCAACTATGTGCGCCAGAGAATCTTTAAGGTCATCTTTAGACCTCTTAAAAGAAAGAGGTACGTTTCTCCTCTGGCCAACGCGTTTCAGCAAGGATTCGATTGAGCGTAGTGATATATGTAAGAAGGTCTTTAGTGCCTTGACGGAGGTTTAAAAGCATCATGTGTCTAGGTATGCTTTTATTAACGTTTATTATATGTTTTGAGATCTTTTTTATCCCTTTTCTCGAAGAGACGACCTCTGCTTTCTTCGAGACAGTTAGTTTCCCGATTCAATGTGTTCAGGTAGTAATGAAGCTACGTTTTTCTTGTTTTGCGGTTTATCTGTGCACTCCTTGGCAAAATGCCCTGCCTTACCGAAATAAAGACATATTTTTTCCCTACGTCTTCTTTCCTTCTCTTCAAGAGACAAGGGACCTCTCACGCCCCCGATTTGCATAGGTTCTGGTTCGCTACCCTTAGGTTCCTTATCTTTTCTTTCTGCTTTTAGTACTAAGGGACGAAAGTCAGTTTTGGTTCTTTCACCTTTTCTCTCACTTAGCCGATGATCAAGCTTAACAACCAGATCAACAAATTCCCCATAATCGTCAGGTAGTTCAACTATGTGCGCCAGACAATCTTTAAGGTCATCTTTTAGACCTCTGTAAAACAAAGAGGTACGTTTCTCCTCTGGCCAACGCGTTTCAACAAGGAGTCGATTGAACGTAGTGATATATGTAAGAAGGTCTTTAGTGCCTTGACGGAGGTTTAAAAGCTCATTGTCCCTGGACTGCACAAAAACGTGACGGGCAAACAAACGTGTCATAGTTTCTTTAAAGTTATCGAAATCTTGTAAAAGGGGATCATTAGTGTCTATCAAAGGAATAGCCCAATTGGCTGCTACTCCACCTAGGTAGGAAATCACGAACGCTGTTTTTGCAGAATCTGAATTAAAAACTTGAGGTTTACAGAGAAAGTGAAGTTGACATTGGCACATGAAAGCCGCAAACCGGGAGCTATCTCCAGTAAAACGTTCTGGATTTGCTAAAGGAACTGGAGTAGGGGAGACGACTGTTACTTGTATGTTTTGCTCAGGCTGTTGTGAACTCATATTCAAGGATTGTGGACTAAACTTGGGGGGGGGCAAAATCCGACGTGTGTCTGGACCCCTAGGCTCTCTCCATTGCGTGAACCCTGTTCTACTCTTAGCTAGTTCCTCTTTGAGAGCTTGATTTTCGTGTTTTAATTGTTGCATCTCTTCTTGTAATTCCCTAATCCCTTCAGTGAGTTGTGTGAGTTGTGATCTCTCTCCAGAAAATTCCATGTTTGATCGTCGTCAAAAGAGCGTACATTTTTGGGCTTGGTCTTCTATCAAGGAACACACTCACCTGTTCTCCTTGCTCTTGATGACGATGACCGAACCCCTGTCCTCCCAGGAGCTCCACAAGCGCCAGAAGTAAGTTAACACTCTGTTGCTCAGAAAGCCCCCGAAGGGAAAGCGGGAATGGGAGTAAAAGAGAGAGAGAGAGAGAGACTCTTCCTGGAGTGCAGGGTACCTTTTGGACTTCTGGAACACTTTCTTCTAACAGGGACTGGATTAGAAGGATAATTCTCCTGACCTCTGATAATTTTCTTAAAACGTTCTAAAAGGATGCACAAATATCAACAGGTAAGTACATAGGTTTTGATGTGTTTGGAACATACAATAATATTAGCAGGTAAATAAGTAATCTTTACAAGATAAGTCTAAACTGTAGGAAGGTGGAATCTGACTATATGGTTGCCCCCACTTTTTTATGGTGTTCTGCTGGTTTATGACTTAGTTGGACTGGGATCCTGCTATTCAGGGCCCCAGTCTATCTGCTTTCTCTGTAAAAAGGTTTCCATGTGCCTTAGGCACGTCTCTGATTGGAATCTGGAGTGCCCTTATAAGTCCCTAGTATATGGTATACTATGTACCAAGGGCATAGGTATCTCAGAGGCCTACCAGGGGCTGCAGCCTGTATTATGCCACCCCTGGAAGGCCATCCAAACTGACACCACAGGTCTGCTACTGCAGCCTGGGTAAGGTGGTGCATGCATCCCTTACTGTGATATAGGTTACCTATATCACTAAATACATACACACATATAAACCTATAAGTCACTCCTAAGGCAGGCCTTATCAATCCTGAAGGCAGAGTGCGTGGTTCCTATGTGAGAGGGTGCCCCTGCATGAGCAGGGCCCCTCTGCAGCGTTCGGAGACCCTTCTCTGATGCTGTTTGTAGTGCAGCCTGACCATATACTCTTAAGCGCATTATAACCTCGCGTTAAATGCTAACTTTGGAATGGCTGCACCTAAACATGTCGTGTTTGGTGTCAAACATCTTGGAATACTACCCCCGCCAATTCTGGCGGCGGGGGTAGCATTCCACCCTTCTAGAGGGAAAGACAGGTTAACTCTGGCTAGCCCGGTAACTTCTTTCCAAAGCCCTGGCATCACAAAATGGATGCTGCTGCCACAGACACGAGTCTGGCCTCCTACTGCTGGACGAAACTCCGGCAGGGGAGGCCTGGACAATAGGTTTCCTGTCCCAGGGAGGTGTGACCACCTCCCCAGACAGGATAATGTGTATTGGGGCTGGGCGGGAGCACTTTCGGGTGCTTTGAAGTCCTGCACTGGGGGCACATTTGGTGTCCCTGTGCATACCCCAGTTCAAACCGGATCAGGGCTTGCAGCCCCTGCTTTGGCACGAACTGGACAAAGGGAAAGGGGTGTAGCCACCCCTCTGCCCTGACCCACCCATAGGTGGGGCCACAGAGTAGTCCAACCCCTATACTTAGTATAAGTATAGGAACCCAGTCCTTAGGACTTTAGATTATCCCTGGACGAAACTCTGAAACAGAATCCTGGACCTTCGACGCTCTACTCAAGATTAGAGGACAGAAGAATCTCCCTTGGGGTCAAGGAGTGACTCCCCTGCTTGGCAGGCACCAAAGAAGCATCTGTCCGGTTCGCATTTCTGAAGCTCCCGTCGGACGCCGAAGTCATCGCATCACCAGAGGTGGATTCTCAGACTTCCCCGAGGCTACCCTGAGTCACCAGCAAAGCTGAGGCCCGTGGCTATCGTGGGTGACTTGAGACCGTGACCCCTGGACACTGAGCACATTTGCAAGTGCATCCTCTTCTGGGTCTCCCAAGAAGTCGTGCTTTGGGCTCCGAGTAGCCCTAGCCTCCAGCACCAACTGCACTGAAGATCACTGGCCCCCACTCCACGAGTGTCCTGTGAGCCAGATCCACGTGCGGCGTCACGAGGCTCCTTCGCGGTCGCTAGCCCATTGGCTAGTAGCCCTTAACGAAGGCCAATCTTTTTCTAACTTGGCATCCTGGTTGCTCCAGGCCTGCCCTCACTTACCCTCGCTGGGTGAGTTCCCCAGACCTTGCTGGTCTGCATCATCGACAATCTTCCTCTGCATCGAGACTTGACGTTGCCAAGGCTTGTTGGGTCCAATCCGGTCGCCGACACCTCAGCACTCGACAGACATCGTGTACCAGTCCGAATCCTGCTCCTGGTCGCCGACAACGCCTCCTGGACCTCGTGGCTGAAGAGTCAAGACGACCGTCAACGCACCTGAAGCACTCAACATCGGTGGGCATCTGTCCATCGCCTTCCTGGTCACTGGCTAGTGACCCAGACTCTGTCCCCTCTGCTTTCAGGTTATTCAGATCTCCGATCCACTCTTGGATCCACCCGGACACTTTCCACTTGGTCGCCAGCAGCACTTTGCAGCAGATCGCCATTCAAATCGACGACGAAACCCGACCCCGAAAGGCACCTATGCACCCGGCTTCCCTGGGTGAGGTAACACGAGTACTCCGGTGCTCCCGTGGGTAGAGACTCTTCAAAGTCCTAGATCTCAAAGGGTTTGCTCCAAGTCCTCCTTTAAGTGTCCCTTTTCTGTAATTTCCCGATCACAACGTTCTCCATAGAAGTCAACGGCGTATCGCGGTTGTGTATTTACACTGCACGCGTCCCCGTGGGTCCCCTGTGTCACTACCTTGGGTGGTTCCTTGTGGTCCAAGCACTTCTAGAGGCTCTAGGCCTAGTGTCTAGTTCAGTCGTGGTTCTTATACCACTTTATTGGTATATGGTTTGGTACGCCCCTAGGGCCCAAACGTGTATTTGTGCTATTACTGTGTTTAAATAACTTCTAACTTATGTACTTCGAACTCTAGCCTCATAAAGAGACTAGAGGGGTGTGTTTAGCAATAAATACATATATTTTGAATATATACCTGGTGTGGTGCTCTTTCATTTGATCACTCAAGAGATTATAGACTGGTAAAACAAGCTGCTTTACATTCCTTCAAGACTTAGCCTGAAGGCTGCTCTCCATAGCTACCACTAGGATAGCTTTCAATAAGGTTGTCTTTAACCTATCTCCAATAAGGGGTTGTTTGGACTGGTGCAAGGTGCTCACTATAATTAGTGGACAGCATATGCCAGGCCAACTTCTCACATTGGTGTGCAGCGTGTGGGATTCCAGCTTGCTATTGTTTTACCAGATAATCTCAATTGAATTGATCAACTGAAAACCACTAAAGGTACCTAAGGTACATATAATTTAAGCTTAGAATACAGTAAGTTCTACTGAACTTAGAGTTGTGTGTTAAGGGATAGCACAACCCTTTCTACAACTCAAGAGAGTTTAGTAGGCCACACTAGAGTAGGTAGTGCATACACCACACCACACTAGTAATGTCTTTAAGGGCAGGATCTAAAGAATCCTTGCAGGAAGCCATTGAGCTTCCACCCTCCAAGTATGATACACTCCCATTCTTGGAATTGAGAGCTTTATGCAACTTGAGAAAAATAAGGACAGGCCAAAGCCCCACCACCCAACACCTCAAGGAGTTGTTGGTGGCTTATGACCTTAGTAAGCCCTTGGGGACTGAAGGGGTAGGAGCTGAGGGTGGGGCAGAAGATGAGGAAGGGACCAGGGGTACCAGTACCCCCAGCCCCCCCACTGAAACAGGCCAGGAGGGCGACAATGGCCCTGACCTGGATAATCCAACCCCTCCTGAGGAGGAGGAAGAGGAGGATCAGAATGATGCTCCCTTTGTCCCCCCAGGAAGGATTGTGAGTGTGCCCAGAAGGTCTAGATCTTCTTCTCAGGAGTCTAACCACTCTGGCACCTCAATAGGGAGCTCTGTCTCATCTCATAGGAGGGAATCCTCTCATGAGAGAAGAAAGAGGCTGATCTATATGAGGAAGCTCAGCTTGAACTCAAAAAGAAGCAACTAGCCATAGACAGGGAGTCCCTAGATCTCTTTAGAGAGAGAAGAAAGTTGGGACTAGAGTCCCATGGTGGCAGCCATATCCCTAGAGATAGGGAAAGGTCCTATGACCATAGGAACCTGAGCAAGATTGTCCCTCCCTATCAGAATGGGGATGACATCCACAAGTGGATAACTGCTCTAGAGAGGGCCTGTAAGGTACAGAAGGTCCCTCAGGAGCAGTGGGCAGCAATCTTGTGGCTCTCCTTTGCTGACAAAGGTAGAGATAAGCTCCTCACTGTTAGAGAGGAGGATGCTGATAATTACAAGGTCTTGAAGAGTGCTCTTATTGATGGGTTTGGCCTAACCACTGAACAGTATAGTTTGAAGTTCAGAGACACCCAAAAAGCTCAGACTCAAGACTGGGTTGATTTTGTAGATTGTGCTACAAAGGCTCTGGAAGGTTGGATACATGGCAACAAAGTGCATGACTTTTTAGGATTGTACAATTTGATTATGAGGGAGCAGATCCTTAATAATTGTCAAAACCAGCTTTTGCACCAGTATCTGGTGGATTCTGATCTGACCTCTCCCCACGAATTGGGAAAGAAGGCAGACAAATGGGTCAGAACCAGAGTAAAAACTAGAAATCAGGGTGGTGACCAGAAGAAAGATTCTACTAAGTCCCAAGAGAAAGGTGGGGATAAATCTAAGGATAAGTCCCCTACAGGGCCCCAAAATTCCTCTCCTGGGGGTGGGTCCCAAACTCCTTCCTCTCCTGAAAAGAAACCATATTGCCATGTCTGTAAAAAGCCTGGGCACTGGAAATCTGATCCCAGTTGCCCCAGGATTGGCAATAAAGAAAATGTTCCCCCAGCAACTACTACCAGCCCTCCTGGTACTACCAGTAGTAATCCTCCAGTTGGGAGTAGTGCACCCAAAACGTTAGGTGCTTTTGCAACAGGAACAGAGGTGGGCCCTGGTTCAGACAGGGACCCCTCAACAGACTCCTCTGACTCTGATGGTGGTTTAGGATTTGCCACCTTTACCATGGGTCCCACAGCAATGGGCAGGTACAGACTGGAGCCAATGATTAATGGTCAGAAGGCTGTGGCATTTAGGGACACAGGGGCTAGTGTCACCATGGTGGCAGGGAAACTAGTCCCCCCTCACCAGCTTTTACCTGAGTTTAAATACCAGGTGACCAACATTGATGGTGTCAGAACAGATCACCCCATGGCCATAGTCAATCTCAGCTGGGAGGGGGTCACAGGCCCAAAGAGAGTGGCAGTGTCCCCCACCTTACCTGTAGATTGCCTGATGGGCAATGATCTGGAGATTTCAGCCTGGGCTGAAGTTGAACACCAAACCCACCTTAGGATGTTGGGCGTCCCTGTAAAGGTTAGTGGGGCTGTGATGGCCACAGCCCCAGCCCAAGAATTTGGAGAGATGGAGCCTGAAAGAATGGCCCACTCTCCCCCAAAAGAGAGCACAAGGGTTGAAGAAAAGTCTTCTTCCCTCCAGACAGTAGGTAAGGGTCAGCCTCCTCAGGGAACTGACCCTACCCCTAGTGAAGGAACTGCCCCAGAGGTAGTCAGGCCTGGCCTGGCCACACCCCTGATGGCAGAGGACCCTTCCAATGTGGTACCCAGTCTGGAGCAGGTAACCTGCCCCTCTCTACCCTGCCTCAGCCAGCCCAGGGCTGCAGAGGTCAGGGAGGTCAGTGGACCCCACAGGGCCCCCTGTCCAGAGGAACCCCCCCATCAGCAGATTAGGGGCACCCAGTCTAGTAGCCCTAGCCAGGTGAAAACTCCTCTACACACTGAGGGATCCCCCATGCCTTTATGTAGGGACCTCCCCAGAAGGACTCTGGTAGGCAAGGGCAAACCTGGGACCTGAAGGTTCCAAACCTGCCCTGTCCCTCCAGTAGTCCATCCAAAGGGACCCAACCCCCAGCTGTAGGCAGCCAAAGGTTGACCCGTAGAGCAAAGTACAACTCAGTCATGGAAAGACAGGCATACCTGGTGACCAGTGATCTGAGGAAGCTGAGGCCAACATTCCTAGGGCCTCACTTCCCTACTCAGACACCTCACCAGCCTTGTACTTTACCTAAGCACACCACAGGTAGTGATTCCCCATGGTGGAGACCCTCTCATACCCTTAGGGTGAGGGATTGCTTAGTGGACCATAAGACAAGGGGCAACCATGCTAGTGCAGGTGCTTCCTTATATGACCACTTAGTCAATGAAGGCTCAACTGGCCAAGGTTAGCCTTATCTCCTTTCGTTTGGGGTGGGGGGTTATGTAGGAAGGTGGAATCTGACTATATGGTTGCCCCCACTTTTTTTATGGTGTTCTGCTGGTTTATGACAATGGGGTCGATTCCGATCTCGGCCGGTAGGGCTCCGAATCGGATTCGGCTTTACCGGATCCGATTCGGAGCCCTGTTTCCCGACCGATCCGTACGCGCGTCCGGACGAGCGAGTACGATGCGAAATCGCCGACCGACTCGTCCGGGCATCCCGACCGCTCCGACCGACTCGTTCCCGGCTCGAACCGCACCGACCGACTCGCTCGGGCTCGACTCGCACCGCGCAATGGAGACGTTTCCCGACCGGGTGAGTACGATGCGCGCCGCGAGCAGTCCGACCGAGCCGCACACTCCGGCTCAGAAGAGCTGTCGGAGCCGTACTTCGGGGGTCCGTGTCGGACTCCCTGAACGCGTAGCCGCGTGAGTCGCACACAGGGGGGACCCATGGGTCCCCCTACCTGTGCGTGTACGGGCGACCGCTCGCCGCGTACGCGCTGTGGGGGCGCCCTTGTCCGCATCGCACCCATTGAGTCAATGGGAGCCCGTGAACGCGTCGTACAACAGGCTCCCATTGACTTCAATGGGAGTCCGACCGAATCGAGTCCGACAGCATACGGACGCATCGTACTCGTTCGGTCGGGCTGCACGGGTCCGATTCGGTCGGAAATCTCTCCGGGTCCGGCTCGGTCGGAGAGATTTCCGGCCCGAATCGGAATCGGCCCCTTAGTTGGACTGGGATCCTGCTATTCAGGGCCCCAGTCTATCTGCTTTCTCTGTAAAAAGGTTTCCATGTGCCTTAGGCACGTCTCTGATTGGAATCTGGAGTGCCCTTATAAGTCCCTAGAATATGGTATACTATGTACCAAGGGCATAGGTACCTCAGAGGCCTACCAGGGGCTGCAGCATGTATTATGCCACCCCTGGAAGGCCATCCAAACTGACACCACAGGTCTGCTACTGCAGCCTGGGTAAGGTGGTGCATGCACCTCTTACTGTGATATAGGTTACCTATATCACTAAATACATACACACATATAAACCTATAAGTCACTCCTAAGGCAGGCCTTATCAATCCTGAAGGCAGAGTGCGTGGTTCCTATGTGAGAGGGTGCCCCTGCATGAGCAGGGCCCTCTGCAGCGTTCGGAGACCCTTCTCTGATGCTGTTTGTAGTGCAGCCTGACCATATACTCTTAAGCGCATTATAACCTCACGTTAAATGCTAACTTTGGAATGGCTGCACCTAAACATGTCGTGTTTGGTGTCAAACATCTTGGAATACTACCCCCCGCCAATTCTGGCGGCGGGGGTAGCATTCCACCCTTCTAGACGGAAAGACATGTTAATTCTGGCTAGCCCGGTAACTTCTTTCCAAAGCCCTGGCATCACAATATGGATGCTGCTGCCACAGACACGAGTCTGGCCTCCTGCTGCTAGACGAAACTCCGGCAGGGGAGGCCTGGACAATAGGTTTCCTGTCCCAGGGAGGTGTGACCACCTCCCCAGACAGGATAATGTGTATTGGGGCTGGGCGGGAGCACTTTCGGGTGCTTTGAAGTCCTGCACTGGGGGCACATTTGGTGTCCCTGTGCATACCCCAGTTCAAACCGGATCAGGGGCTTGCAGCCCCTGCTTTGGCGCGAACTGGACAAAGGGAAAGGGGTGTAGCCACCCCTCTGCCCTGACCCACCCATAGGTGGGGCCACAGAGTAGTCCAACCCCTATACTTAGTATAAGTATAGGAACCCAGTCCTTAGGACTTTAGATTATCCCTGGACGAAACTCTGAAACAGAATCCTGGACCTTCGACGCTCTACTCAAGATTAGAGGACAGAAGAATCTCCCTTGGGGTCAAGGAGTGACTCCCCTGCTTGGCAGGCACCAAAGAAGCATCTGTCCGGTTTGCATTTCTGAAGCTCCCGTCGGACGCCGAAGTCATCGCATCACCAGAGGTGGATTCTCAGACTTACCCGAGGCTACCCTGAGTCCCCAGCAAAGCTGAGGCCCGTGGCTATCGTGGGTGACTTGAGACCATGACCCCTGGACACCGAGCACATTTGCAAGTGCATCCTCTTCTGGGTCTCCCAAGAAGTCGTGCTTTGGGTTCCGAGTAGCCCTAGCCTCCAGCACCAACTGCACCGAAGATCACTGGCCCCCACTCCACGAGTGTCCTGTGAGCCCGATCCACGTGCAGCGTCACGAGGCTCCTTCGCGGTCACTAGCCCGTTGGCTAGTAGCCCTTAACGAAGGCCAATCTTTTTCTAACTTGGCATCCTGGTTGCTTAAGGCCTGCCCTCACTTACCCTCGCTGGGTGAGTTCCCCAGACCTTGCTGGTCTGCATCATCGACGATCTTCCTCTGCATCGAGACTTGCCGTTGCCAAGGCTTGTTGGGTCCAATCCGGTCGCCGACACCTCAGCACTCGACAAACATCGTGTACCAGTCCAAATCCTGCTCCTGGTCGCTGACAACGCCTCCTGGACCTCGTGGCTGAAGAGTCAAGACGACCGTCAACGCACCTGAAGCACTCGACATCGGTGGGCATCTGTCCATCGCCTTCCTGGTCACTGGCTAGTGACCCAGACTCTGTCCCCTCTGCTTTCAGGTTCTTCAGATCTCCGATCCACTCTTGGATCCACCCGGACACTTTCCACTTGGTCGCCAGCAGCACTTTGCAGCAGATCGCCATTCAAATCGACGACGAAACCCGACCCCGAAAGGCACCTATGCACCCGGCTTCCCTGGGTGAGGTAACACGAGTACTCCGGTGCTCCCGTGGGTAGAGACTCTTCAAAGTCCTAGATCTCAAAGGGTTTGCTCCAAGTCCTCCTTTAAGTGTCCCTTTTCTGTAATTTCCCGATCACGACGTTCTCCATAGAAGTCAACGGCGTATCGCGGTTGTGTATTTACACTGCACGCGTCCCCCGTGGGTCCCCTGTGTCACTACCTTGGGTGGTTCCTTGTGGTCCAAGCACTTCTAGAGGCTCTAGGCCTAGTGTCTAGTTCAGTCGTGGTTCTTATACCACTTTATTGGTATATGGTTTGGTACGCCGCTAGGGCCCAAACGTGTATTTGTGCTATTACTGTGTTTAAATAACTTCTAACTTATGTACTTCGAACTCTAGCCTCCTAAAGAGACTAGAGGGGTGTGTTTAGCAATAAATACATATATTTTGAATATATACCTGGTGTGGTGCTCTTTCATTTGATCACTCAAGAGATTATAGACTGGTAAAACAAGCTGCTTTACATTCCTTCAAGACTTAGCCTGAAGGCTGCTCTCCATAGCTACCACTAGGATAGCTTTCAATAAGGTTGTCTTTAACCTATCTCCAATAAGAGTTTGTTTGGACTGGTGCAAGGTGCCCACTATAATTAGTGGACAGCATATGCCAGGCCAACTTCTCACATAAACCTTAATACCTAAATACATTTGCTCTCTGGAATACTCTCTCTGGTTTGTATTTGGTAACTTAAACAACTGTATTACTTCTTTAGTTGCTTTTGTCTGTAGAAAGAAAAAACAACTCTAAACAAATAGCCCTGAAATAACTCCGTTAAGATGGATTCTGCAAGTTGTATAACTTGTTATACCTTTCAAACCATTAACATATCAGAAAATAAAGTCCTTGTAATAAGTGCTGAGTCCACACAAGTCCTTTCAATTATTTTGTGCTATTAATTGTCTCTTTATTGTGGCTCTTTTCCTTAATCTAAATTAGCTACAATTTAGTGTTCCAGCAAAAATCTTCCTCTTGGATAGATTCTCCAAGAATAATGGTATTTAGCACTTTATCAAGTGTTTCTTGTCACACAGTTAAAGTACTTTCAAAATAAACTCACCGATGTTTGATGGTAATTGTTAAAGTTCCACTTATCTGCTTATTTTCTTTATTGTCTTCGGTTTGTGTCATCGGAAGCATTCAAAGGAGGAAGAAGATCCAATTCATGGAAGAATTAAGACTGTGCCGGAAGTAATCTCAGACAACTGCCGGGAGAATGAAGATGTCATTGAAGATGACAGGAGGCTCGGGAAGGGAGCACAAGGTCTCCGGAGATCTCAGCGCGAAGCAGGAGTGGAACACAGGGAACCGCCGATCGGGGAAGGAGATCAGGTAAGTGCTGACGCTGCCACTGACGAGACCAAGCACGTTTTGATGGTACGAGCAGTTTAAATACTCTTCTGCCGCTCGTGCCGGATTCCAAGGACTCGTGCTTCATGTGGTTCAGGTAAACACGTGGAATATTGATGAGCAACTGCTCCGAAGTTCAGTTCACGTGTTTTTTCACGTTGTCAGCTTGTATTCAGACATGTGAGGGAAACTTGCTGCCAAATCAGAACAGGTTCATGTGCAAGTGAAGATCCATAAATTAAAACACCTCTAGAATAACTCCATATATAGTTTTCATCCAACAACAAGCACACATGCATACCCTAGCCGGGATTAAGTGGAATAAGGGCTAACAATAATATTCCAGGACCTAACCATGCAACATGAAGTACAGTTTACAATGTTTGCCATTATTAGCATTATAGGAGATTACCCATAACTTAAACAGGTTGTCTTCTAGGAAACTCTAGCATGGACGGGGATTTGGGTGCTCATGACACGCATGGCCCATCTGACTGCACCTCAAGTCACTGTCCCGTGGCTGGGTGCCTGTGCTGGCCGCAGTGCATCCGGGGCCACTAACTCTGTGCTGCTCAGGCCTGGGACCGCTTCTTCTGAGACATTGAATGGCCTCTGTAGCGATGGTCTTGGGGTCAACAACGCCATGTGTCTGTGGCACTGCGCTGTCCGCATCCTCCGGCCTCAACTGCGGGCCACCAGGGCCCACACATAGCATCGAGTCTTGACCGGCCCGGACGTCGCATCACCGCAGGAGGCACACTCCACCACGGCAAGGACCACCTCCAACCGCCAACTGCCACAGTCGAAACGGTGGTCCTGACAGACCTACGGAGTTGCTCACTCCTGTCGTGGATGCCATCATTGGCCTGATACCCTGCTCAGCACTCCAGGTGCCAGTGACTCAGTGCACCGCAAGCCATTGTCCGTTACTGATCGAGTTTTGTGCTGTTGTGAGGTTGCGCAGCAATGTCACCTCATGCAGTGCCGAAGACCTGGGACAATGATGAGGAAGATGTGTCATGGGTTGCGGACTGGAGAAGGCACAGACAAAGGGAGGGCAGGAGGCAATAGCCCCAAGGCAGGAATGCAGACTGGTGGTGGTAGTCAAGCTACACACCCGGATCTATTACTGGGTATTGTTCTGTGGACTGCGGACACAACTGTCACCTCAGGCAGTGTGGGAGACCTGGGGCGTTGATGAGGAAGATGATGCAGGTGTAACACACCCCACTGCATCTGCATCAGGACTAACCCGAAGGGACACAATCCTGGCAATTTCTTCACATGAGCGTGCTCTTCTCTAGTGCCCCTACCTCAGTGCACTGCAACTCACAGAACCTCCTGACTGAATATTGGGTGACCTCTGTCCTTACTCCGGATCCCTCCATGTTGCTCTGCAGTTGACTCTGTTATGCTGGTGTTTCTATTAACATTACACTGGTGTCCACTGTTCAGGTTGTTGGCAGCACCAAGCACTCCGTGCGGGCTGGCTGTTACTCACCCCACACACATCCAGCACAGGCGTCACTGTACATGTGTCCCTGCCAATAAAGGGGCCGGGCGCACGTGCCCGTAGCCAGTTCAACATGATATGTGCATGTGTCCCTGTGGTCTTGTTGTATGCATGGGGGCCCTGGGCCCTACGACATTACATTGTGCTTTGTACAGCAGACGCAGACATGTCGCCGCAGGCAGCGGGCTAGAACCTGGACATGTAGCTTTGTCGTCACCCACTCAATTCGTAAGGGGAGTGGACTGTGCCGTCGTATGCAGAGCCAACGTGGGTGTGTGACTGATATGTGTGTGCCCCTGGGCGTGGTTCTGTACTGGGTATGTGCATCTGCATGTGTCTCTATGGCAGTGTGGGTCTCCTTTGTGGGGTGCAGGTGGTCCCTGAAGGGTATTGGACACCCTCGTATGTGTTCTAGTTCGCATTCCATGGGTTCGGCAACACCCGCACCTGTTGGGCCACCTCCTTTTTGCGTTCTGACACCTGGCATTGGTGTGCCATGTGTGGGTCGGTGAAGTGTTGTGAGCCAGCCGTAATTGCGGGTGCTTCATGCTGTGTGGTCTGTTGCAGGGGCTGGGTTCTCCTCTGAGTGGCTTGTCTGCCCTGGTCCTGGTGGTGGGTTGTGTGGGATGTCCATGGGCTGTTGTAGGGCGTCGGTGTCGAAGGTGTGGTGTTTGTCTCTGGCATCACTGATGGGTTGTCTGTTCTGACCTGCTGGAGGTGTTGTTTGTCCCTCTGCATTGTGAAGGGGAGGTGCATGTTGGCATTGTGTTGGCGCCTTGTTCTTGTCGACATGCAGACTGTGTGACAATGTACATTGTGACTGTTTGGGCGGTGGTGGCTATTTGAGTTGGGTCAGTGGACATTTGGTCTACATGGCTGCTGTGGGGTTGTAGCCGTAGATATGCATCTCACAGTTCCCTGCTCTGTCCAATGTGATTGTTCTGTTTCTGCGCCTGGGCGGACCCAGTTGTGTCCCCTGTTCTGCATTGTGGGTATTGCACTTTGTGCCACATTGTCATGGTATGTGCTGTGATTGCTATGTGTGTGTGCTGCAGTGTGCCACGGGGATGGGGGACATGTCCCTGGGTAATTGTGGGTGTGCAGTGTGCTACACCTAGTTGTGCATGTGTGCCATTGTGCCCATCACCCCCCGTCCCCCCAGTCCCTGTTGGATCCTCACCCTGTTGTTGTTGTGTCGGGTCCTGTCGAGCTGTGTCCGTACTCCCACCTCCTTGCACCGTCTCCACACTGATGACTGTGGCCTGGGTTTCCTCCAGCTCCTCCTGTGGCGCTGGACTGCCACCTCCTGTCGCCGTTGCTGCCTTCCTGTTGGCAGCAGATTTGTGCCTGGTTTGGGTTGTCACGTCCTGGTGACGCCTCTTGGCCTCCTGGATTGGCCTCCTGGGCACTCCGACTGCATTCCTGGTGGTCTGCTTGTGGGTCAGTTGCTGGTAGTGTTCTGTGCCTCCATGGTGCTGGTCTTGTTTTCCTGCGGTCTGCACCCCGTCTTCCTCTCCCTTTTCTCCTTGGCCTTCCCCGACCCCGTTGTTCCTTGCTGGTGGTCTGTGGGGGTTGTGGGGTTTGCGTTGACCTCTGCGCTGGGTCAGGGTGCATCGATGTTGCTACGTGCTTTGGCTTGTTTCTGGTGTGTTGTTTCTGTGGTTTTTATGGTGCAATTTCCCGCCGGACGCATGGGATTTGCAGGCCTGTGGCTGCTTTTCGCTACTCTTTGTACCGCGATTGGCCTCATCGCATGATTTCTCGCGTTTCACATTTTTGGGGCGTGGCATTGATTTTCACGCTGACATTTGACGCGTTATCTGGTGACTATCGCATGCTACCGCCTTGTTGTGAATTCCACGTTGACACGGGGTTATTTTCCCGCGATAGGCTGCGATATTGAAAGTTGTGTTACATTACTCTTGCGGTAGTTATCGCACGTTCTTGTGAATATACGCCTAGGTTATTAGTTGAGAATGGGAGATACCCACTAAAGTAATAGACACAATACTTATCAGGGTAGAACACAAAAGTCAGTAAATAAACCTGTGCTTATCCCTCTGGTAGCTTGGCACAAAGCAGTCAAGCTTAACTACAGGCAATGTGTACATTGTTTCTGCAGCATTCAAACAGTAATAAAGTGTATCAGCATAATACCAATCCCAAATCAATTTAGATCAATAGAGAATACTTTTGGGAATGAAATGTCACCAACATGACAAAAAACCAATCAGTCGAACCAGAGATATGAGTTTTTAAAGTTTTAGGTGAAAATAGGGCTAAAAAGCACAACATGCCACTCATGGTAATCTGGTCGTGCTGAATCAGGTAAAGTCACAAGTTGAGGCCAACCTCAAGGAGACCAAGTTGGACACAGGGACCGGGTTATTGTGGCTAAAGAGCTACCTTCTCAAGTCCCTGCAAGGAGTTGTGGATCATCTTGGTGGGGCTGCAAGGAGGTTGTTGTTGGCGCAAGAAGCTGGTCAGGCATCATGGATGGTCACTGTTTGGTGCAAAGAGCTGGTCTTCATTGGAGCTTCGAATTGGCAGTCATTGTAGATGGTCATTTCTTGCTAAAAGAGGCCACTTTGCAGTCATGAGAAGTCCAGGCAGGAAAGCCATATTTGGTGTCTGAGAAATAGTCATTTAAAATCCTCTTTAATTCTAAAGTTGGAATTTAAGTCACAAATTTGAAAATGACACATTTAAAAAGTTGCATTTTCCTGCCCTAAACTGCTTGGTGTCTGCACCCTGTTCATGGGTGATATGACAAGGTGTGAGTGGCACTTGGCCTTTGCATATTCCTCCCAGACAGCCATACAAAAGAGAGATAAGATGTGCCTGGCTGTGCCATATCAGACAGGCTGGGGGATCCGAGTAGGGAACAGCCCTACTTGCAGTTCAATAGACTGTGCCCTGCTCACACACAAAGGATTTCTCACTAGGCTATTGGGTCCTGTAGCCAGGCTAGAGCCAGGGTAGGGAAGCAGGAAGTTCCAAGCACACCTGTAAGAAGGCACCAGGTATACAAGAGGGACTCTCATACCAATCTTAAAATCAGTTCTGGACCAGTGGAAGACTCAGAATAAGGACTGCTGTGCTACTCTGTCTCATAGAAGGACTACCCTGATGCCATGCTTTTCTGCTGTCCTGCTGCCTGAGTAAGAAGGACTGGATATACACCTTGAACCCAGGACCTCCAGCATGACTCCAAGGGCTAGTTGGGTGGCATCCTGATCAGTGCTTGAGGGACAGAAAAGGATTCAACCACGTTGACCCCTGCACCTGGACTCTGCCTGTTGTGAGTCCTAACCCCCAAGCTGGTGCCCCTTCAATCCTGGACCCATGGAACTCTGCCAGCCCAGCTGTGGCCCTCACCAGAACTGATGTAGCACACCGCAAACTCTACGTACCATCTCCTTAGATCTGAAGCAGTGCAACACAGCCTCAATACAAGCTTCACCACAGACCCCGGAGCTCATCAAGACCAGCACTGCATAACGCATCCTAGATGCAAGCCTGTAACACAGCCCTCGAAGCCCATCAGAAACCATCGCTGTGGGACGCATCTTTGACGCGGACCTCGCACTGCTCCTCAGGACCGCCACTGCTCGGTGCAATGCCCCTAAACAAGGATTTAGGGCACATTTCTCAGGGGGACTAACTTTGTCTCCATAGCCGGCTAGTGCTCCATCACAGTTGGACTGAACTTGTGACTTTGTCCCATTCTGGTATGGCCAGATAACCAAAGTTGAAGCTTCATGCTTTTAAGCACTATTTTTACCTAAATCTTTCAAATTCCTGGTTTTACCAATTGGATTTTTGTCATTTTAGTATCAAATAATTTATTAAATTTTACTCTATTTTTCCAAGTGGGGACATCCAAGAGGGACCCCTCTGGAGCCTATATTAAATAAAAATGTGGTTTTTACTGCTATCTCATGGTATTCCCATGAATCACAGCAAAAAAACAAAATGAAATGGCAGGCACCACTGATTTTTAAATTAAACCCAGGGGTGGGCCAGGGCCCGGAGGTCAAAATATGTATGGATATTTTGGGAGGGGTGTGTATAGGGCCCTCCTCCTGAGCTGATTTTGACCCGGGGACCCCATCCCTGCAGCCCGGCAAATTTTCCCCTTGGTCTGCTACATTTACAAATGGGGAGGGGGTGCGCAGTCTCCCTCCCTAAGACTCCAAAGACATCAGGAATCCCATCTCCCAGGACTGATGCATATATTTAAAGGAGAGGAGGGCATGCTGCCCCCGCTCTCTAATCCTTTAAAGGTCCCGGTGAGGTGAACTAATCCCCTAGGGCCAGCTCCAATCATGTGTCCTGGGGAAGTCCACTTTCGGGACATAACTTTCCTGCCTGCAAGAGCGCAGGCAAGAAAAAAATTGTGCACGCTTATCGGGCAGGAGCTTTACAAATGCTCCCAAGAGGTGTGAGCACACATTTGTATGCCTGCCAACACTCTTACATGCAGAGAAAGAGAGATTGCTCCTGCCTGGCAGGATCATAGAAAATGGACCTGCTCCTGCTGGGCTGGAGCAGTACTGGATCATGCAGCACCCATGAAGGGTGCATGTGGCAAGCCGTGGGCCTGGGGGTACCTTGGGGCTCCTCCGCAGCTCTCAACTTTCTGTTTTGGGGGTGTCCCTTATGTACATAGGTGCACTCACCTAAGGTCCCAGGGTGGGGGTTCCTGGGACCACTACTGGCTTGGGGAAATGGGGATTGGGCCAAGGCACTTACCTCCCCTTAAAAACAAAAATGCTTTCAGTGGTTGGGATTCGCAAGGCCTGTAAATGCTCGATAGGGTTTACACACGAGTCAGTATGGGGGCAGTATGGGGCAGCGTGTGCCCCAAATGTGGCAAATATTTATATGGGGACCTTTAAGGACAGATTTATCTTCAATGAAATAGCACCCTTTTCAGAGAACATCCATCAGTGGCAAAGATTCATTGATGATATCTTTTTCATATGGAGAGGAGAGAGGAACAACTCAATGAATTCCTCTTCTGGATTAATTTGTGTGATCCCCATTTGAAATTTAGTCCCAATACCAGTAGAGATAAAATTGAATTTTTGGACATATGGATCTATATTGAAAAACAGGAGATCCAAGTGTCCCTGTACACCAATCCCACTACCAGAAACATGCTGCTACATTATGACAGCTTCCATCCCAGATGCCTAAAAGATGGTATTCCCTTCAGCCAGTTCCTGTGTCTTCGCAGGAACTGTTCCAGCATGAGGCATTATGAACATCACGCTGAACAACTTAAACAAAAGTTACTTGCCAGGGGATATCCCAATAGACTCATCAAGGACTCCTATAAAAGAGCCAAATACTACAACAGAGACATTCTCCTTCAAGAAAAAACCAAGAAGGAAGATAAAAAACTTGTTTGCATCCTTAAGCATTCCAACCTTAATTATAAGATATGCAGATAATTGGGTCACAATGGCATATTCTCAACTCTGGGGATCAATTGACTAATCTCCCTAGGCCCATTATCGCTTTTAAACGCAACAAAAACCTCAGAAACTCTCTTGTCAGGGCCACCTATGATGAGGAAAGAAAGTATATCCAGAAATCCATCATAGGTGCGAACCCCATAAAAGGTCATCATAAATGTGGCAACTGCCATGCTTGCAATTTTGCCATTACTACAGCTGCCTTAGAGTGGGGACAGAGATATTTCACTTTCACTGAGATGACCAACTGCAGGATGGCTAATGTTATTTATCTTATCCTATGTCCCTGTAAACTGGGATATGTGGGAGAGACCAGCCACAAATTCAAGGTAAGATTCAGTGAGCATAAGTCTGCCATAAAAAACAATCGTACTGGAGCCCCTCTAGTTGAGCATTGGTCTCGGAAATGGCACTCTGAGACAGACCTCAAGTGGATGATCGTGGAAAGGATAATATGTCCCAAGGATGGGAACTCAGATGGCTGGAGGAAGAAATGAAAAGTGTTTTGGATTTACACTCTTAAGAAAGCCATCTCGGGACTCAACGAACTACTCCCCTGGGAGAACGCCATACTGTAAGCCCTTTTGATGTTAGGCTCCTTTCTCATAATGGTCCCTACAGGCTTGTAGGGCCCTTTGGTCCAACCTGACACTTGTCTTGGGCCCTGGTGTATATGGCCGAGCATGAGCATTTAATAGCAAGCCTAACATTCCTGCTCTTATTAGGGGGATGGGCACTCTTCTAATTCTTCCCCATACTGTTTTTCTATATACATTGAGCTTTATCACTTGTCCATTCTAATATGGCTGCCCTTCACTCCTTCACCATTTCAACCGGTAAACCTTTTCCCATTTATATGAGATCATCCTTTAATCCTGTTTTTGGATCAGACTGTATTATTTTAGCGCCGTATCCTGAATGGTGATGTTGTTAGATTGTCCTGGAGATCTATCCCGTGTGCTTCATTTAATCGTCCGCACTTCATTTGTCCCGGTTTATAGACGGCCAGTGACCTGTATTAGTCTGAGGAACTCGTGAATATTCCATCATGGTGGCTACTTTTCCGCCTCCACCTTGTGGTTATCGTTTCAGCCTTCTAGTACTGGCCACATCGACACAGCTGCAGATCATTGACGCGCGTTTGCTCGCTATTCCCTGCCTATTTAAACACGCTTTATGATCTGAGCGGATGCTTGTTTCCAGTCCAGGGAGTACCTGGCCTGGCAGTTCGGGCTGGACTGTTCTCATAGGGCACAGGGCCAAGACTGATTTGCATATGGCTGGGTTCAAACTGAAATGGCATGGTGAGCAAAAAAACAATGGATTTAGGCCCAGATCTCTGTACTGGGGTGAATGTATGACATTGTTATGCATTCTGTCCATCACTTGTTGTTTTTGCATTTGTCACCCCGAGAGGGACGGGTATGCTCAGATGTGGTTCCCGTGCTCTCCATGCCACTGGAGTCAAGCTATGCTGGCTGAAGAGGGGTGAAACCCTGAAACCGGTCCTAGGATACTTGTTTCCAGTCCAGGGAGGACCTAGCCTGGCAGTTCGAGCTGGACTGTTCCCATAGGGCACAGGGTCAAGACTGATTTGCATATGGCTGGGTTCAAACTGGAATGGCATGGTGAGCAAAAAAACGATGGATTTAGGCCCAGATCTCTGTACTGGGGTGAATGTATGACATTGTTCTGCATTCTGTCCATCAATTGTTGTTTTTGCGTTTTACGGGCAGGATCGCTGCCAGGAGGAGATGCGGTTTTCATCCTATTTCGTTTGCAAGGTAAGCACTCTGTGTCCTCAGCTAGATTCCATTCTCAGAGTAGGACTCAGACCTCTTGTCTGTCTTACTTATTACATCCCGTCTTTATCTTTTATCTTTTTTCTGTTCCTAACAGACTTGTATGTCTCATATACCTCGTCTCCCTTGGAGAAAAGTGTACCCTTAAGGCCATCATTTCTATGGACCATTGAATATGGCCAACTTAATAATACATTATTTGAATCTATGTCCTTAGTGATATAGGTAGGTCAGCCTCTATGTATCTAGCTTTTCTGACCTTTCTGGTATATCTCTTCACAACTATCCGCGTATTTATTTTATTTTAACTAGCATAATTCATAGGGCCAGTAATACATTTCATCTGTTCATTTTAAGTCATAAAATGATTGCTGAGATAACTAAGAGTTCTGAGCAACCAGGATCTACTAACATAATACACATCATTAGTCTAGTATGAAAATATGAACTACATATTTTCTCACTGGCTTAAGGTGTGTTGGGATCACAGTTGTCACCTGAGTGGTGAAAGGACCTGCCTCCCTACACTCAGTGCACAAATGCATGCATCTTGACTTACCACTTGTCCCTAGCATCATGATAACCTTGTGTTTGGGTATAGCTGTTGAACTGTTCTTAGTAATGCAAGGTCTTGAACCTTATTTGCAACTTGGAATGGTGCACAAAGTGTACTCTCAAAGCAGTTATTGGATTGATGTCCATGCCCAGGGCGAATAACATAAATCAGTGATGGCAGTTTATAGATTGTTTTTATCATTGTAGTGCAGGACTTTTTTCTTTCTGTCAAAGTCTGAGTGGTGTAGTAACACCTTTTGTTCAAAGGTCTCTGTTATTTCATCTCCAGAACTTTGTACTGACATTATGTGCATGTTGGGTGCATATATGTGCAGTGAGAGTATGGCACATGTGTGACAGTAGGTCTATCTGTGTGGTCAGAATCTGAGCACTGGACCAGTGCACTCTATTTTAGATGGCTCCTGATTTAGCATGGCAGAAGATGGAAAATAGATACAACTTACCCAGACAGTGGATGTGCATTGGCTGCTTTCCTTTGACTTGAGGATGGAGATCCAGGCACTTTAAGATGGATAAAGGACTGTGTTCTGTTGTTCAAAGTGATGAAGATCTGTGTATGCCTTTGACTAATGCTTCAAGATGGCTGATGATAGCCAGGTGCAAAGAAGATGATGACACTGTGAATCCCAAAAAGTAGAATGCAAAAGGGTCCTATAGATCACAGAGGAGATTCAAAATCAAGGTTGTGGGAACAACTGAATCACTACCATTGACATTATGTGCTACTCAGTGTTAATTATGTATAACTACATATGGGATAACATTCAGTCAGGCTCTTTTACCCTTTTATTATAACTCTCTTATCACTCATCTCTGTCTTATAGTAGGCTTAGTCTGCAGGGAGCACTGCCATGGTCTTGCACATCTTAGTGTAGAGTATTACCATACCTGTGGTATACATCAGTGGCGTAATTTGGCTATTACAGCCCATATATCTAATAATTAATACATGAGGGAGAGACAATAGATTTTGCTGTCACCTTAGGTTCACAAATGCTCTCAGGGTAAAGTTGTAGACTTGGTTCTTTATGAGTATTTTGGAGTTTTGGGCAAATTACTTTTTTTTAATTCAGTGATGATTCTAGTAGTAAAGCTTCAAGACTTTAGCTCTTGTAGATTTTCAAGAGTTGATTGAGGTATCTACACATGTGACAATGTATGTGTGTAGAAATGTGATAGAAATGCTATTCCAATTGTTTCTTTCTCAATATGGGCAATATGTTCCCCAAAGCGAAAGTTTCCTTTTGTCCCCTTTCAATTTGAGGTTTGGTTCCCCCTTCATACCATTGATAAAAATTAATCATGCCGTTAACTGGTTTGAATTTACACAGGTTTTCGGGGTGGGGAACTTCTTAGTGATTATAGGTGAAGACTTTCAAACATAGGGGTGTTGAATAGGTTTTGCTGGTGAACCAATTCAGAAAGGCCCACATATCAGCCCATCTAAATACATTTATTCACACAGACATTCTACCACACTGGCAATATAATTGTGTTAGCAGACTCCATTTAAAAGGCACAAATGCACCATCATTTAATTTATTAGTTAGGGATGGGATTTGCCCTACCAATGATTGTTTTTCTGGGTTCACTGACAGAATATTGACAGACACAATATTGACCTACAGAAATATCATGACTAAAAAATCTATGTCAAAAATATAAAAATCTTATACTTATAATGGTAAGTACAAAAATATTGAAAAAATATCTATGTCATTAATATAGCTGTATTAAATGTTGTTTAAGTATATATAGAATAAAATAATAAATATAATATATATATATATTATATATTAATTTAATATATATATATATATATATATATTTTAAAACATTTAGCAAATTAACTTAATCAAAAAAGTTAAACACAAATATATAATAAATAATAAATATATTTACATATATCTACTTAAAACTATTATTAAACTAATCATTTGAATTTATATTATCATTTCAATTTTTTTAATGATATCAATCAATCAATCAATCAATCAGGGGACTGTAAAGCACGCTACTCGCCAGTGAGGGTCTCAAGGGGCTGGGGGGGGCTTTGCAGATCTGCTTAGCCGAAGAGCCAGGTCTTGAGGGCTTTTCTGAAGGCATTCAGGGAAGGGGCGCGCCTGATGACTGCCGGTAGCTCGTTCCATGTTTTGGCTGCAATGTGGGAGAAGGATCTTCCGCCTGCTCTGGCTCTGTGGATGCGCGGGGTTTCGGCCAGCGCAAGGTTGGCGGATCAGAGGTTTCTTTTGGGTAAGTGGAAGTTTATTCTGTCGTTGAGCTATTTTGGGCCATTGTTGTGTAGGCATTTGTAGGCGTGGGTGAGGATCTTGAAGGTGACTCTTTTCTCTACGGTGAGCCAGTGGAGTCTACGTAGGTGTTGGCTGGTGTGTTCATGCCTGGGGAGATCTAGGACCAGTCTGGCGGTGGCCTTCTGTATTGTCTGTAGTCTGTGGAGTAGGGATTTGTTGATGCCGGCATAGAGGGCATTTCCATAGTCCAGTCTGCTGGTGATGAGTGCGTGGGTGACCGTCTTTCTTGACTCAGGGGCGATCCATTTGAAGGTCTTGCGGAGGATGCAGAGTGTGTTGAATCTGCTGGAGGTGACGGCATTGACCTGTCGGTTCATGGTGAGTGATACGTCAAGTACGATGCCGAGGTTTTTGGCGTGGCCTGTTGGGGTAGGTGGGCTTCCGAGGGCGGTTGGCCACCAGGTGTTGTCCCAGGCCGAGGGGGTGGTTCCCAGAATGAGGACTTCTGTTTTCTCGGCGTTGAGTTTCAGGCAGCTGTTGGTCATCCAGACTGCGACATCTTGCATTCCTTTCTGGAAGTTGAGTTTGGCGTTGGCGGGGTCTTTGGTGAGGGAGAGGATGAGCTGGGTGTCGTCAGCGTAGGATACGATGTTGAGGCCGTGTTGTCGGACGATGGCCGCGAGGGGGGCCATGTAGATGTTGAAGAGGGTCGGGCTCAGAGATGAGCCCTGTGGGACTCTGCAGGTGATATTCGTGGGATCGGAGAGGAAGGGTGGGAGTCTGACCCTTTGGCTTCTTCCTGTGAGGAATGATCAGATCCAGTCCAGGGCTGCTCCTTGTATGCCAGCGTCGTGTAGTCTTGCGACTAGTGTGCGGTGGGAGACGGTGTCGAAGGCCACCGATAGGTCAATTAAGATGAGGGCTGCAGAGTGGCCTTGGTCCAGGAGGGTGGGGATGTCGTCTGTGGCGGCGAGTAGGGTGGTCTCGGTGCTGTGGTTGCTTCGGAATCCAGATTGGGACGGGTCAAGGATGGCGTTCTCTTTGATGAACCGTGTTAGTTCCCTATTGACTGTTTTCTCTGCAACTCTGGCTGCGAAGGGGAGGAGCGAGATGGGACGGTAGTTTTTGAGGTCGGTGGGGTCCGCTGTGGGCTTCTTCAGCAGGGGCGTGACTTCCGCACATTTCCAGTCGTCTGGGAAGGTGCATGTTTTGAAGGTGGTGTTGATGGCTCATTGTAGTTCGGGTGCAATGGCAGCTGCGGCTCTATGGTAGATGTGGGGAGGGCAGGGTCTGTGGGGGCCCCCGAGTCGATGCCTTTCATGGTCGAGGCGGTGTCTTCGGTCGTGATGGGTGTCCAGTTGTCGATGGTGGGATGGTTGGTGTCTCTGGTGGGCGGGGTTCTGGATGGGGTATCTGGTGGATGGTCGATGAAGTTGTCATAGAGGTTCTTGATTTTGAGGTGGAAGTAGGCTCCAAGTTTGTCGCAGAGGTCCTGTGATGGGGCGACGTCTGTGGCTTCGCTGCGTGGGTTGGTGAATTCCTGAATGACACTGAAGAGTTCCTTGGAGTTGGTTGAGTTGGCGAGGATTTTGTTGTGGATAAAATTCCTCTTGGTGGTTCTGATTTGGTTGTGGTAGTCCATCATGGCGTCCTTGTAGGTGGAGTAGTTTTCAGTTGTCTTGGTGTTTCTCCAGTTCTTCTCCAGGCGTATGCAGGTGCGTCTGACTTCCTGGAGATCGGTGGTGTACCATGCGGCTTTTCTGGGGCGCTGTTTGCCGGGGTTGCGTAGCGGGGCAAGCTCATCTGCGCAGTTGGAGATCCAGGTGTGGAGTCCTTTAGCTGCACTGTTAGAATCGGGTGCCCAGGTGTGGTTGCCTTGGGCGAGGGTGGAGTTAAGTTGATCCTCGGTCACCTTGCTCCAGTTCCTCCGCGGTGGGCGCAGGGCAGGTTTGGGTGCTTTAGATTTGTTGACGGTGAAGTGTACGCAGTGGTGTTCGGTCCATGTCGGTTGTGTTGTGTGGCTGAAGTGCACGTTCTCTCCTGCGGCGAAGATGGGGGTTGAGGGTGTGTCCTGCTCTGTGGGTTGGTGAGGTGACAAGTTGTTTGAGTCCGATGTCGGCAAGGTTGTTTAGGAGGGTGGTGGAGTGGTGGTCGCTGGTGTTGTCGAGGTGGAAGTTCAGGTCTCCGATGAAAATGTAGTGCAGTGAGGTGATGGCGTGGGGTGTGATGAAGTCGGTGATGGTGGTGGTGAAGAGTGTCCGGGGTCTGGGTGGCCTGTAGACGAGGGTCCCTCGGAGTGTGGCGTTGGGGGTGGTCTGGATCTTGAAGTGCAGGTGTTCAGTGGCAGGGAAGGTTTCGTTGGTGGTGGTGAGGAGGAGGGTGCTCTTGTGGGCGATGGCGGAGCCCCCTCCTGGGTGGTTTTGGCGGCCCATCCTCTGGATCTTGTATCCGTCCGGGATTGCGTTGCTGATGTCGGGGCAGGGGAGGCGTTGGACCAGGTTTCCATGAAGAAGGCGATTTCGGGCGAGGGAGAGTCGAGTAGGTTCCAGATTTCTATGGCGTGTTTGTGCATGGAGCACACATTGAGGAGGATGCATCTAAGGGAGTTTCTGGGGCTGGCGTCGGGGGTGTTGGAGGCCGGGATGGTGGCGAAGGTCTGGCGGCAGTGGAGGCAGGTGAACTGTCCGTGGGTCGTGTTCGGTGCGGCCTGTTTGCAGTTCCTGAGTCTTCCGTGGTTGTGTGCGAGGAGGGTGGTAGTGTGATAGCAGCGGATGGTCGGGGGTCCAGGGTTCCTGGCGCTGGTCGAGGTCGGGTCGCGGATTGGCGCAGACGGCTTTTCTTAGGCACGCCTTTGGCGCGCCAGCAGCACGCCCACTGCGCTCATCCGCTGCGCAACAGCGCAGTGGCCGCCATTAAGTAGGGGAGGGCGTGCAGCTGGGAGGCGGGAGCGGGGGCGGGTAGGGGGGAGAGGTTTGACGGGAACGCAGACACAGGGGGGAAACAGAAATTCAAACAGAACTTACAGAATTACCAACAGAAATGGACAAGAAAGTGATAATATCAGGGGTAAAAACAGTGTTTTAAAAAAAGATGACCACAGTAAGGGCACAATACAAGGAAAACAGCGTCAAACAATGCCGGCACAAGCAAGGGGCAGCGCGGCAATGGGCACCAGCAAGGTGCGGTCTCGAACCCTGCCTGGGAGGGACCAGCGGCAGAGCACGGCACGCGGAGCTGCTGGGGAAGAGAAGATCTCTGACCGAGGGTCAGAGGTCTTGCTCGCGCTCCCCGCAGCAGCCGCCATTAAGTAGGGGAGAGGGGAGGGACGTGCAGCTGGGAGGTGGGAGCCGGGGCGGGTAGGGGGGAGAAGTTTGGCGGGAACGCAGGCACAGCGGGGAAACAGAAATTAAAACAGAACTTACAGAATTACCAACAGAAACGGACAAGGAAGTGGAAATATCAGGGGGAAAAACAGTGTTTTAAAAAAATATGACCACTGTAAGGGCACAATACAGGGAAAACAGCATCAAACAATACCGGCACAAGCAAGGGGCAGTGCGGCAATGGGCACAAGCAAGGTGCGGTCTTGAACCCTGCCTGGGAGGGACCAGCGGCAGAGCACGGCACGGCGGAGCTGCTGGGGAAGAGCAGATCTCTGACCGAGGGTTAGAGGTCTTGCTCGCGCTCACGCAGCGGACGCCATTAGGTAGGGGAGGGGGGAGGGACATGCAGCTGGGAGGTGGGAGCAGGGTGGGTGGGGGAGAGGTTTGGCGGGAACGCAGGCAGAGCGGGAAAACAGAAATTAAAAAAGAACTTACATAATTACCAACAGAAACGGACAAGGAAGTAAAAATATTAGGGGGAAAAACAGTGTTTTAAAAAATATGACCACAGTAAGGGCACAATACAGGGAAAACAGCGTCAAACAATACCGGCACAAGCAAGGGGCAGCGCGGCAATGGGCACCAGCAAGGTGCGGTCTCAAACCCTGCCTGGGAGGGACCAGCGGCAGAGCACGGCACGGCGGAGCTGCTGGGAAAAGCAGATCTCTGACCGAGGGTCAGAGGTCTTGCTCGCGCTACCCTGCAGTGGCCAACATTAAGTAGGGGAGGGGGGAGGGACGTGCATCTGGGAGGCGGGAGTGGGGGTGGGTAGGGGGGAGAGGTTTGGCGGGAACGCAGGTACAGCCGGGAGACAGAAATTAAAACAGAACTTACAGAATTACCAACAGAAACGGACAAGGAAGTGAAAATATCAGGGGGAAAAACAGTGTTTTAAAAAATATGACCACAGGAAGGGCACAATACAGGGAAAACAGCATCAAACAATACCGGCACAAGCAAGGGGCAGCGCAGCAACAGGCACCAGTAAGGTGCGGTCTCGAACCCTGCCTGGGAGGGACCAGCGGCAGAACACAGCACGGCGGAGTTGCTGGGGAAGAGCAGATCTCTGTCCGAGGGTCAGAGGTTTTGCTAATGCTCCCCTGCAGCGGCCGCCATTAAGTAGCGGAGGGGGGAGGGAGGTGCAGCTGGGAGGCGGGAGCGGGGGCGGGTAGGGGGAGAGGTTTGGCGGGAATGCAGGCACAGCGGGGAAACAGAAATTAAAACAGAACTTACAGAATTACCAACAGAAACGGAAAAGGAAGTGAAAATACCAGGGGTAAAAACAGTGTTTTAAAAAAAGATGACCACAGTAAGGGCACAATACAGGGAAAACAGCATCAAACAGTACCAGCACAAACAAGGAGCAGCGCGACAATGGGCACCAGCAAGGTGCAGTCTCGAACCCTGCCTGGGAGGGACCAGCGGGAGAGCACGGCACGGTGGAGCTGCTGGGGAAGAACAGATCTCTGACCGAGGGGATATAAAAACATAACAAAAAAAATATATATATATACATATACCAATAACATTAAGGAGCCTATTACGATGGAGGACGGAAAGCCTGCAACCTTCGGTCAGAGGCTTTTCGACCCCCATCGTCGGTTTCAATTACGACTGGCTGATTATGTATCAGCCGTTCGTAAATGAAATCGGCCAGTCGTTCCGGCAGGCTTCCGGGGGGCTCAAGGAGCCTGTTGGCCAGTTGGAACCGGCTCGTAATCCCAAAGTGCGGGCCTTTCCACCCTTTGGATTATGATGCATGGTTTCCATGCCGCCTGTCTGACATCGAAACCATGTTGGAAAGCGTGTTTGGGGCCCCCAATAGGACCCCCTTGTGTGCATGGCCTCCGTTTGGTGTGATTCAATGCACCCCATGGCAGGCACATTAAAGTGCCTGCCACGGGATGCAGGGATTAACACCACCTCCCATTTCCCAATGGGAGCATGCACTATGGCCGGTTTAAGGCGGTAAGACATGCACCCATAGGGAAATGTCGGAATGCCACAGAACAGTGTTCAGTCACATTCTAATGAGGCAATTGGGACCGCTGACCGGGTGTATGTCGGTCCCGTTTATGAGACGTGTCGGGCGGAAGCAATTCCGCCCAAGATCGAAATTAGCCCTACAATCTTTAAAAAACAAACCATTGCAATTAAGTTCAAAAAGTAATCCACTAATAATTGTTAAAATTTTGTAACGATTATTTTGCACATTATAAACATAATTAAATATGTTATAATTTTAAATTAACAAAAACATAACAATATACATTATTATAATTTAAAATAAATGATTAAATATAATATTTAATACATATACTATTACCACTACAATTTTTACAAAACTACACAAATGATCATAGTAAATATATATAAAATGTACTATTCCCACTTTACACAATGCAAAAATAATAAAACTAACTAAAACTTACAAATCTCCCTCTATTGAATACAACAGTAATTAAAGCGTTTTTTGTACAATTATTGTTTATGATATTTTATATATTTGCTAACTTTTTAGTAGTTAATAAATGTAAATTAATTACATTTTGTGATTTTTAGTTCTATAGCGGGTTGTGGGTAAATAGGGGTATAAGGTGGAAAGTAATTTAATTATAATAAATTAATGAATATGGTTACATAAATACAATTTAGTATCTTCCCACCCTATAACCTCATCAAACTCACAACCTGCACATACATTTTAACATTTAAAAAACAAATGGTATACTTTATTAATATGATTATATTTCAACAAACTAATTATAATTTGTTGGACCTGGCCCTTTTTGGCAGGTTCACCCCTGAACTTTTTGCCTTTTCCCTGGCATGGTGTTAGTGGTTTTAGGCCTCTGGGCACTTGGACACAGTGGTCCAGTGCCAAGTGCGTGCGCTCTCTGTGTGTGTGTAGTAAGCTTGGCCTGTCCTCCCATAGGAATGCATGGGGGATAGTGTGCCTGTCGTAATTCCTGGTATGAAAGGTGCAGTGTGGTCAAGTCTAGTATGTATGAATTCGTGAGAATAAATGCTGCGCAATGGTGTGCGCAGATTTATTGTGACTGGTGTAGAAATGCCACTTTTAGAAGTTGGCATTTATGTGTGCTCTGTGTCTGCCTGCCTGATGTGGATTGCATGTCTGGCTCTGTGAGTGACAGGGGCTGGGAGGTGTGTGTGGCTCCAGGAGGGGCAGGGTGAGTCAGTGCTGGGCTGAATGGGACACCTGAGCTGAGAGTGGTGGGAGGAGAGATCCCCTGACCCTGAATAGGATGTTGCCTGCCCTGTACAATGCTGGCTCCACCTCCTGTGGTGCGTCTGATGTCCCTAGCCTGTCTTGTGAAAGGGAAGAGGAGCTGGGCAAAACAAAGTGCTCCAAAACTTTCCTGAACCAGTTGCATCTGGTTCCCCCATGCCCTGCACCCTAACACAAAGGAAAATGGTGTATAAAAGAAGGGGCTGTGACCCCATGAAAATGTTCTTGTTCCTGGACTCGAATCTGCCAGGGGCGTGCTGCTGCTGGGGCCCAGGGGGGGCTGCCAGGAGGGCTTGCCTCCCTGGGCCCTGTATTGCCCCTGGATCTCAAGACCAACCTCTGTCCAAGGAACTGAAGGAAGCTGCAGGAGAGGACTGTCCTTGTGTTGTGTGCTGTTCCCTGGATTGGCCTGCAGTAGTTGTCATTGGACTGGAAAGAAGAGGGAAAAGGAGCTGTAAGAGAACTTTTTAATCTTGAACCTGCAATCACCCAAGGGCTGGAGCGAGAACTAGCCTCCTGACTGGTCTCAGGCCCGTAGACTTCATTTTGTCGCTAAAGCCTGTTAGCGAGCCGCCGCAGCCGAGGAGCGTCAAGAAATCCGTCGCACTGCTGCCGCTGAGTGCTCGCTGACCAGATCATCGCACCGCACGCTTACAGATCGCCATTTTGTCGCTAACGTTTGTTTGCGAGCCGCCGCAGCCGAAGAGCGTCAAGAAATCCGTCGCACGGCTGCCGCTGAGTACTCGCTGACCCGATCATCGCCCCGCACGTTTGCGGGCCTCGAAACCATTGCTAAGGTCCGTTTGCGAGCCGCCGCGACCAAGAGCGTGAGGAAAAACATCACTAGTACGCCTTAGCGGCATGTTTGTGGATTATTAACACCAACACCCAGGAACTGTGAGTAAAAGGGCCGCTCCAACACGAGGCATTCTTATTGTTTAAGGGCCCAAAGGGGCCCGTGCTTCCCCGCTTTGCAATGATTTCAGCTGCCCCGCTTGCAGAGGGCAGCTACACCGATGGGGGCAAGAGTAATTAAAAGCCCAGTGGGGCCCCGAGGGCACAGTGGTGCTGGGGCCCTTTCCCTGATTCACAGCTGCGCCGCCCCAGCGCGGGCCGCTGCAACGTTTTGCACATTTGTTCCAAGGGCACATTGAGTGCCCAGGCCTTTCCTTCATTTACAGCTGCGCAGCAATTAGTGCCAGCTGCACCGTTTAGGTTATTCTTTATTTGGACACATGTTTTAAATTTAGGAGTGAGATGCACTCCTTGGCCCCTGACTTGCACAGCTGCCCAGCAAGTAGTGGCCAGCTGCTACATTTAGGCCTGCGCAGATTGCGCACCCTTGACTTTCGCTGCATTGGCAGCAGCCCTGACTCTTTGGACATAGGGCATTTGAGCCCCTTGTGAGATGGCCAGTTGGCCAAGGGGACTGCTAGGTTTATAGGGCGCCAGGCCCTAATGTGATTTGGGTGTTAGTGAAGCCTCTTTCCTAGGATTTATAGGCTAATGTGATTTATACCTCTGCTATGGTTCTTTCTACTATGAGGTTATATGCTACTGTGAGTATGTGGTGCTAGGAAATGTGATGCATTTACTATGGTTTATGCACCCTGTTTCATACCTCTAAAATGTGGTTTCTATGCTGGTGAGGTTATTACTTCCTAATGCGTTTAGGTGGTGAGCTATTTTCCCCTGAGATTATTTCCTAATGTGATTTATACTTAGGATGTTATTGTCTAATGCGTTTAGACTGGGGAGATAATTGCATAATGGGTTTATGGTGATGAGGTTGGCGCATAAGGTTTTGCGCCTAATGTGATGCTGTGCATAATGTGGTTTATGTTACAGGCTGATGCTGAGTACAGTGGTTGCCAGTGAGTACTGGTTGTACGTTTCTGATTTGTCCTACATTTATTATGTGTTCTACATCTATTACCTTTTACTAAGTGATGGTCCTGACAGTGATCCCCGTGGCCCTGTCATGTGTACATAATCCCCTGTAAATATTGTCCCGTGCCAGTTGGCACAGTGTATTGTATGTGCGTACTATTCTAATGTGTTATGATAATACAAAGGCTATTTTTATATATACCCTTGTGTGGAGTTCCTTTTGTAGTGTGTCTTGGGTGTTGTGCTGTGTGTGTGTTGCTCAAACGCTTTACACATTGCCTCCGGGATAGGCCTGACTGCTCGTGCCAAGCTACCAAGGGGGTGAGCAGGGGTTATCTTGGGTATGTAACTCTCTTGCCCTGACTAGAGTGGTGGTTTCTGCTTGGCTTTGGCGCAAGCCTTAGCCAACCAGAAATCCAATTTCTAACATAATTAATTAATTATTAATTATTAAATCATTACAGTTAATGTAATTCCCACAATATACCCCTAACACACACAACACACACATACATTTGTGCAAACAAATATTTACACAATGAACATAATTATCAAATTAATAATTAATATTAATTAACAATTAATTGTCAATTATTAAAAATAAATTACTTCCCACCCTTCATCCCTATAACCCCACAACTCACACCTAAAAAAATGACGCAATTAACAAAATTAATTATTAATAATGAATGTTAATTAACTAATTATTTATCATTTACAAATAGATTACTTCCCCCTTTACCCCTATAAACCCTACAACCCACACTTAAATTTTACATCTAAAAATTTAATAGCGCAATTAACATAAATATTTATCAATTAAATAAATAATATAAAATAAGAAAATCATTAATTTATTATAATTAAATTACTTTCCACCTTATATCCCTATTAACCCACAACCCGCTATGGAAATAAAGATCACAAAATGTAATTAAATTACATTTATTAACTACTAAAAAGTTAGCAAATATATAAAATATCATAAACAATAATTGTACAAAAAATTCTCATCATATACATTTAAAAAATATACTAAAATACATAATAATTAAAAAATGCTTTTTTAAACAACTATATTTTTGCAAACTATTTTAATGACTTTGATATTTTCAAAATGGTTATTTCTTTCCTTTAAATCGATATTCTTGACATCGATATTCTTGCTGACGATATTTCCATGTTACGATAATTTAAACTCGATAATTCTGTAGGACAATATTTACAACTCGATATTCTGTCTAAATATCGTTTTTGTGCACCTAACTTATGTTTGGGGCATGATCATTTTGAGAATGAACCAACTGTGATATAGCGGTGTGTACCTGAATTCTGGTGTTTTTAGCAATTGTTTTACTGTCATTTGATATTCTGGGAACTTTATTGTGTTATTCCGCCTTCTACCCTACATAGATCTCCCTTCTCCCACTCCTTCCATCATATCTCCTTCTGCCCTATACCTATTATATTTCGTCAACAAAGAAGCTTCCAAGTGGAGGTAGGGAGCTACTTAACATGTGAATGAGCCCCCTTCAAGCTTATTGATTTGGTGAAAATAAATCACATCTAATGTATTTGTTGTCCATTTCTAATAGACGCCTCAGATATTTTCAATTTAGTACCTAAGGGGGTCATTACGATGGCGTAACGATCGCCACCGCCGGGCCGGCGGTGGCGACTGTTACGCCATCGTAACGTGAATTACCCACTGCCATATTACGATGGCGGTGGGTATCGCGGCGGTATGGAAAGGCTGGCGGGGATTGGCTTTGGGGGCCCGTTGCGGGCCCCTGGGGGCGTGGGGGGTGCACTTGGGGGTACCCATGGTACCCTCCTGCAGTTCCCTGCACCAAGTGGCAGGCACCGCGCGGTGCCTGCCATGTGGTGCACGGAAATGCTGTGCATACACTTTTACCATTGCGGATGGTGCTGCAGCCAGCAGCACCGTCCGCAGTGGTAAAAGGCCAGGATGCGCCCGCCAGTATGGCGGGCACATCCTAATTGGGCCGGTGGGACCACCGCACGTCTGGCGGTCGGTCCCATCCCCGTTATGATGGCGGGCGGACTGATGTCCGCCCGCCATCATAATGAGCCCCTAAGTGTTTTTTTTTATTCATGTGTGTTAAGAAGGGTGCAATTTAATAAGGCAGATTGCATTGTGTCCTATTGGCAGTCTTTGGCCCCCTTAGATGGATACATCACCTGAGCTACTGATCTTTTAAATGTAGGTTGAAGAACAGAATGAGCTACACCTCCAAATTATTTTAAAAGACAAACAATAGAATCCAAAAGACCGAGAAAGTTAACATCTGCACAGGGTATGACGCACCAGCAAGAGAAATTATTTGGACTCGAATGTTTCCCTGGGAGGACCAGGATTTCAGTTTTTTTAGACACAGATGTTGTACCTGTCACTGGAGAAAACAATGTCCCACAGAAAAATTGTATTCAGGCCTAATAACTTCATGGATTTTTATTACTGCTAAAATGCCCACACAAAAGTGTGATTTGGTGGAAATTTGCCCAAGTAATAACAGCATAAAAGGGGAAAAACTGTGTGTGTGGGAACTGGGGGAGCAGTTCCTACAGAATCTTTGGTATAAATGATACAATGTGGAGAACGTGTAATACACATACAAGGGATTTTTGGTGAGTTTTAGGAATTAGCCTGCCTTTAAGACTATTGGAGACAATAGTAGGTAGCAAATCATGCATTTTATATTGTCACAGGAGGTTCAAATACAACGGAAGCTGATCAAAAGCTTTAATGGGAATACCAAATCTGATAAAACCCAAAACAGAAAACTAGGCCTTTCCTGTCAAACTCTCAAATTTTGTAGCTCTTTACTGGAGACGATAAAGCTGCCACTTACCATAACTTCTTCAGAAAAGACAAGAAATTGCATCTGTTTATAACCATTTCTTCTAAAGCATTAATGGAAAATGTGAAAGGGGCATTATTAAGAGATTTAGGGGCATATTCTCAAGGACTTATCGCCGAGTTAGCGGCACTTTATCGCAGCCAAAGTGGCGATAGATTTTTCGCACTATTCACAAGCTGGTGCTCACAGCCGATGCCGCCAGTTATCCTGCAATAGCAGCCCCAAAAAACATCGCCACGGATGACACCGGCAACTAATGCTAATGAGATGCAGAGTAGGCGTTCCAGTGCAAAAAGCCCCAAAAACACCACTATGCAACATTTTCAACGACCAGCCAGATCGGCGATAAGAACCCAAAACAGGCAATAAGGCGTGTTAGCAGCAGGGATTCAACACCTGCTCTTGCCTGGTGTTAAGTCGGATGACAACCTGCACCACAAAAGGGAGCCCAGAGCAGAGCCACACCTGAAGAACAACAGATGCCATGGAGCTACTGATCATGCAGCCCGGAGCCCCAAGAGGGCCACAACACCCACCGCCACCACCGCCCGGATCCCCACCTCCCCAGGACCTCCCTCCCAGGACTACCACAGAGGCAGCGCAGACAAAGACACCGGACATTCCGAAAACACACCAGCCTCCGAGACTAAATGCCAGAGTAAGTCATTGCCCACTACAGGCACAAATGACAACCATCCTCTGCATCCTGACCCTCAATGCCCACAGGCTGACGGCACCAACACAGCGGAGAACCAACATCCCTCCGCAGACAGAGATGCTGGCTGTGCTGCACCTGTAGGCCTCTGGTATGTTCCAACCAACAACTGCCAGAGTCGGAGGAGTCTCACAGCCAGCCCTATCAAAGTTCTTCACACCTGTCTTGGATGCCATCATCAGCTTGATACCCCAGCAACTTTTCTTCCCACACACTGCACAGGAACAGCTGGAGACCAAGCAAGGCTTCTACGCCATAGCTGGCTCCCCGCATGTGTTGGGGGCAATCGACTGCACTCATGTACTCCTCGTGCCCCCTGCCGCCACTGCACACAATTACCGCAACAGGAAACACATGCATACCATCAATGTGCAGGCAATAGTGGACCACTGGGGACTCCTCACCAATGTCGTCGCCAACTACACAGGCAGTGTGCATGATTCCTTCATCTTCCGACAGTCCATCATCAACCAGCGCTTACAGGAGGGCACCTATGGAAATGCACTGCTCATCAGCAAGTAACAACTGAACACACCACACACCTCAACTCCACCAACATACAACTCACAACTCTGGGAATGCACACGTCAGAAAATCACATACAACATGACAACCAACATCCCCACATGCCAGACAAGACAACACAACTTACTGTGGCAACCTGGGCTAGCCAAGTACACAAGCCATCAACCGCATGGCACCTCAGCCACACAATAGCAGAATGTGGGGAGAGGTGGGAACCAGGCATGCGCGAAGGAGGCAAGCGACCCATGAATGTGGATGTACACAACACCAAGTGTGGCGTGGATGTGCTGGACAGACCCGAATATGCAGACCACAGACATTCCCATGTCGACATACACTGCTGGTGTCTGCTGTGTACTGGACAGTGGACGCAACCATGTTACCACAGCCAGTGGGGGAGAATGCGGAAATGTAGCTTATTACGTCCACCCCTGTAAGCGTGTGCGGAGTGGGCTGGCCAAGCCTACGCCAGGCCAGCGTAGGGGTGTGAATAAAAAGCCCGTTACTCTGGGTGTGGTTCTCTTCCAGAATGGGCAACGTGTCTGCCAGGGCGGCGCCTCTCCGTCCGACATGAGGCCGACGCCGTGAGCGGCGGTGCCTGCGATCCTGTGCACCTGCTGCACCCCAGGCTGCTGTTCCCAAGACCAGTCTTGCCCTCCCCAGCGCACCCAGGCCTCACTGCTTACCTGTCGACACCGGCGTGTGTCAAAGAGGGCCCACCACGTGCTGGTGCAAGCTCGAAGCCCGAGTCCCGCGACCATGGCAGCCTCCTCAGATCATCACGGCCACCGCGACACAGGCCCCCAGTACTGCTTTCTCATTGACGTACTCCACCGCTGCCTCTGGCCTACACTGCGGTCCAGTAGGTCACACATTTGGAACTAAGTCTTGCTCATGCAATGGCAGAGTACATACGTTGATGGCAGATTTCATATCACCGTACTCCCTTCGATGTGGTGCCACCAACTCTGTGCATAGCATTCCAACGACACTTGTCTGTGGGCCCTTGCTGACTACTGCCTTCAGCCTACACTGCAGGCCAGCACCGCGGGGTCACCTGTGTACTGCCTACACTGCGGTCCAGCAGGCCTCACACCAATCCAATCCAGTCCCGACCAGGCAGGGCACGGCATCGTCGCAGGCTGCATTCATGCCCAGCTCTGGTGCTCCTACCTCCGCCAACCACAAGTCTATGCCACATGGCATTCCAACGTTGTGTGTGAGAGTACCAGGAGGAACTGCCTGAACAGCGGTTGGCCCGCGCTGACTGCTGCCTCCGGCCTACACTGCGGTCCAGTAGGTCACACATTTGGAACTGAGCTTTAATTTATTTATGGCAGAGTTTATACCATTGTACAGGCCTCATCGCAGACTGCATCCCCTTTCAGCTCTGGTGCCACTGACTCCGTGCCCCGAAATTCATGGACACTCTCTGGTTGAACTTTGGTGGCGTCTGAGTCTATGGCCTGGGGGTTGTCTACATCATCAAGTAGCTGATACTGACTTGGTGTCAGAAATTAGTCTGTAGCATTCATCTCCTCCATATTGCCTGTGCCTGCTTGGTTCTGCCCTCTGCATCATGCCCTGGAAGATCACCTTCCACTGTCATCCAGAACCCTCCGCGACATTCACCTTGGACATCGACGAGGACCCGCTCAGCTCTCGTGGCCCTACCTCAGTGCACCGGTAGTCACCGTCCCGTGGTGGTGTCCCATGTGCCGGCCGCTGTGCATCCTATGCCACTAACTCCATGCAGCCCAAGTCATAGACCCTTGCAGTGTGAACTGTGAACTTCTGATTGTCTGATCACTGTTGTAGTTGTTGCCAGCGCCAAACACTCCTTGAGGGCTGGCTCACACTCACCCCACACCCATCCAGCACAGGCGTCACTGGACACGTGACCCTGGCAATAAAAGGGGCAGGGTGCACGTGCCCGTATCCAGTTCCAAAAACTATCTAAGTGTGTCCGTGTGGTCATTGTGTTTGCATGAGGGCCCCAGGCCCTACCACATTGCATTGTACTGTGTACAGCGGACGCAACCATGTCACCTCAGGCAGTGGGTGGGACCTGGGACATGTAGCTATGTCGTACCCCCCTGTAGGCATTGCCGGTGTGGGCTGGCGTACGACAGTCCAGCGTAGGGGTGTGGATGATCACCCCGGGGCTCTGGGCGTGGTTAAGTGTTGGGCTTGCCAATGAAGTACCTAATGCGTGTGTTTGTGTTGTAGTCTCGCCGCCACCCGTCCCGCAATGGACAAAGATGCAATGTGACATGCCCCCGGAGTGCAGGCTCGGCCGAAGGGATAAATGAATGTGCGGAAGCCCGCTTGGGGTCCTGGATCATACATGCCAACTGTTGTGTGTGTATCGCTATTGCCGCAGCATATGCCAAAGGTCTTGCCTCGACTGCATCGCGAGTTCAGCCAGCCATGAACTCTACATCTGTGTCCGCCCTATCCTTACCATTGGCCTACACACACGTGGCCGCCTACCTTCAACGCACAACATCACAGTGTTGTTGTCAGGCTTGTGGACATGCGCAGACAGGCATGACAATGGTGTGCTGTAAGAGTGCATGTGGTGCAACTGCACAGCGCACACAGGTAATTAGGCTAGGGGGGAGGGAGGAGCAGCAGTGAGGCTACGTAATACACATTGATGGCTCTCATTTGCTATCAGCAGTACGTGTCACACAGGAATCACTATGACACACATATCACACGCCAATCAACTAGTGAGCCTGCCAACACATCATGCAGAACCAACAATTGACTCATGTCTCTCTGCACTGTCACAGGTGATCAAGGATATGCACTCTGCCCTTGGATGATGACACCCCTCCGAGCCACGTACACACAGGCCCAGAGGCAGTACAATGCGGCCCACAAATGCACCATGGACATTGTGGAACGCACATTTGGCGTGTTGGAGTCATGTTTAAGGTGCCTGGACATCACAGGTGGAAGGCTCCTGTACAGCCCAGGCATTGTGTGCGAGATGATTGTTGCATGTTGTGTGTTGCACAACATATGTGTACCCACCAATGCCCCATGGTTACAAGTGCCAGATGCACAGGACGATGATGAGGGAGATGAGGCAGGTGGACCACACCCCACTGCAGCTGCAGCAGGAATAGCCCATAGGGACAACATCATTGACAATTCCTTCACATGAGCACGTCACATTGTGACTGTCCCTAGCAATCATGAGACAGTGCAAAATGACCACAGGCACAGCATGTGCTGATGGATTCATTTCAACACACATTCCCTGAGTTTCGTTATGTGTGCTGCAGTGTGGCACGGGGATCAGGGACATGATCCAGAGTCACTGTGGGTGTGCAGTGTGCTCTACTTAATTGTGCATGCGTGCCATTGTGCCCATCTCCCCCCGTACCCCCAATCCCTGGTCGGTACTCACCCTGTTGATGTTGTGTCAGGTCATGTTGAGCAGTGTCCCGATCGCCGACTCCTGGCACCGTATCCCGACTGATGACTGTAACACCATTTTCCCCAGGTCATCCAGCTCCTGGTGTGCCGCTGGTCCCCCACCTCCAGTCTGCGTTGCTGCTTTCATGTTGGCATCGAGTTTCTTCTTGGTTTTGCCCTTCACATCATTCCCACGCCTCTTGACCTTTTCCATTGTCCTCCTCGACACTCCAACTGCATTCACGTTGTTCATGATGTGCTGCCATATTTCCGTTGGTGTTGCCAATGACACAGTGGAGGTGACTGACAGTTGTTGGTAGTGTTCTGTCACCTCCGTGACGTTGATCCGGTTTTCCTGCGGACTGAACCCCTTCTTCCTCTTCCCCTTGCCCTCCCCCGGCCCCGGGGTTCCTGGCTGGTCATCTGTGGGGCTTGTGGGGTTCGCGTTGTCCTCTACACTCGATCCGGGTGCCTCCATGGTGCTACGCACTTACATTTTTTTGTCTTCTTTTTTTTCTCTGCTTTTGTTGTGCATTTTTCCGCATGTTGCGTGGGAATCGCAGGCCTGTCGTTGGTTATCGCTGCTTTTTGTTTTGCGATTTGGGTCATCGCATCGTTTTTCGCGTTCGTGTTTCGCATTCTTTCGGCGTCGCGTTAATTTTAACACTGTCATTTGGCGCGTTGTCGTGGGACTATCGCATGGTGCCGCCGGGTTGTGAATACAACGTTAACAGGGTGTTATTTTCCCACGATGGGCTGCGATGTGCAAAGTTGCGTTAAGCTAAATTTGCGATGATTATCACACGTTCTTGTGAATATCCCCCTTACTCTTTACCCAAGTAAAATGTGCCAAGTTGAGGGTGAGGTTGTATAGAGGATCGAAGGCAGGTTTGGAGTTTTCCCCTTTTTTTAAAAAAAAAAATCTTATTGATTTTAAGAGCAAATTATACAAAATGCTGGAATTTCAGTTTGGCAACGTACAGACAGACAGAGATCACAATTTCCCAATGTGTCAGAGTAACATATACAGCAATGACATTTGTGACAGGTGATATTGGTTCCTTTTCCTATGCGCAACAAGCAACAAAAGTAACTCTCAGGACACTAACAGTTTTTCCATCAAAAGCTATGTGTGCAAAAGAGCAGATATCCATGGCACAGGCTGGGAAGCAACCATAGCGCAACTCTGCTTCAAGACAGCATACGAGGGCACATCGCTCCAGCATCAAGACAGGCGAGGGCACTCTACTGTATAAGAGAGATCGTGGGCTCTGGGCCATAAAAACAATGGGAGGGGGGAGAAGTGAAGGACATGAGGAGAAGGGGGAGAGAGGAAGGGAAAGTTGATGAGGGGAGACAGTATGGGGTATATGCTTTGATTTATAATGAGCAATCAAACTACCCACCCAGTTTCCTCCCCCTCAGGCTACTCGGCAAGGACCTGCAGGTTGTGTGTGGGGGCATCCCATTCCAATACCATGAGAATCCTGTGCATCCCCTGGACCTCCTCCCAGCAGAGTGCCACTGATTTGGCCCTGCTCCACCTCAACATTGCTACATACCAATAGGGCTTGCCCGGAAAGCAAGTAGCCTTTCATCTCATGGCTATAGTTCTCTTGGTTATAATCAGGGCTCGGTCAATAAACCAATTAGTGGCACATCCCTTCCTCCTGTGCCCATACAGCCCCAACAGTCCTGCCTCTATAGTGTGTAGGTCCTCCCTTCCTGTGACTGCTAGCAAGGCATCCTCAACCACCCCCCACAGTAACTGTGCCTACAGGCAGATCCAAAACATATGCGCCATTTCTGCAGCATCCGTGCCACATCTAGGGCATGTGGACTCACTCCCATATATCTTCTGTATTCACGCTGGTGTAAGGAATGCCCTGTCTAAAATGCTGTTGAATGTAATGGAATTTTGCATTGCAGGAATGTCTGCATGGATATATCAGCACTCCCACTCTTTCTGCATGAGTTTGGGTCCGATATCCTGTTCCCAGTGCTCCCTAGTGGAGTGCATCAACTTCTCTGGGGCAAAGACCATTGGACGTGTGAACCACATAATAAGATATCTACCACCACCCATCAAGTGGAGTGCATGTAATAGTGGATGAGTGTCCAGCTCCGTGTACGGGATATACCAAAGTCGTTGTAGTTCAGCCATCAGCATTCGGTGTGTAAGGAAATTACCCACAAGCAGGCCACGATCTTTGCAGAGTTGGTCAAATGGCATGAGCGCACAGTTCAGGAACAGGGCAGCCAGAGTGTCCACCCCTTCCTTCTCCCAGAGCTCCACCCCTCCCTCCCATGGAGTTTCCAGAACGGTCTAGAGTACCTAATACGGATCTCTGGCAAATAAGGTGTCAGGGCAGGGGTCAGTTTGAGGCTCCTAATGTAGCTGTCGTAGTCAATGGTCAGAATCTTATTAGGATGTGATGGGAGTTTACTGGATGGTAGTAGCAGCTCATGAATATAGCTCAATGCTGTGCAGGAGGGTCAAGTTCGACAAAGTGTTGAACAGCCAGCCAGCGTGACGGCCACTGTAACTGAGCCACCAGATAGTAATGTTCAAAATTGGGGGCTCCCAGATCCTCCGTATCAACTGAGAGATGAAGCTTCCGTAAGGCAAATCATCTGCGTCTCTTATTCCAAATAAGGGACCCCAGCATGCCATTCAGAGTACGGAACATGGAACGCGGTATATGGGCTGGCAGGTTATGAAAGAAGTAAAGGGGTCGAGGAAGCATTGCCATCTTAGCAAGAGAGGCACAAGTCCTATAATCCTGCGCATAGTGCTATCTGTGGGAAGAATCCCTGCAACAATCCTCCAAGTTTGGCAGACAACAGCAAAACGCACAGACACAGTCATAGTTGCTCATTGCTAACTTACACTCAATGGAAGTAGTTGGCGATGAGCTGTTGACGCTGGTCAAGACCTTCTTCCTCACCACTATCATCATCGCTGGGCATGTGTGGGTTTGCTGCGGGGGGTTTCTGCTGCTTATCATTGTCCTGAATCAGGGGGATCTGTTTGCACAAGGCCAGGTTGTGGAGCATGCAGCAGGCGACTACTATCTGACACACCTTCTGTGGTGAGTATAGAAGTGCACCACCACTCTTGTCCAGACACCTAAATCTAGACTTTAGAAGTCCAAAAGTGCGCTCCATCACACAACGTGTCCTTCCATGGGCCTCATGGAAGTGGACTTCCCCCGGCGTAGTAGGATTCCGCAGTGGGGTCAGCAACCACGGACGATTGGGATACTCTGAGTCACCTAGTTGTGAGAAACACAGACCAACAATGTAACAGTAATAAGTGAGGAGAGCAGCATGTCACACATACATCACACTCATTGACACATCCCACTCACTGACAAGCCAGGCCCGCTCTGGATGTTGATTTGCCATCAATTGTGGTATGCTGCTGTTCTGCAGAATGTAAGAGTCATGTGCCGATCCGGGATACTTTGCACATACGTGTGAAATGATCTGATCAGCTTGGCATACCACTTGCACATTAATGGAGTGGTAATGCTTGAGATTTCGATATATGTGTTCACGTGCCTGTGGTGGAACTAGGCCAATCTGGGTTCCGTCAATGGCTCCCACAACATGTGGGATGCGTCCCAGGTCATATAAATCCCCCTTTACGTCTGCCAATTCATTGCACCTTGGGAAGTGTATGTAGTTGTCCTTGTATGTCATCAATGCAGACAAGACATTACGCAACACCATGCTGAACATAGGCTGTGACATCCCACCGGCGCTGGCCACGGTGTACTGGAAAGACCCAGTGGCAAAGTAATGCAGCGCAGCCATGACTTTGACTGTGGCAGACAATGCAGAAGGATATGTTCTGTTTGGCTTCAAATGGTGCTCCAACTGAGCACATAGCTCTTGCAGTGTGAAGCGATCCAGACGGAACTTCTTAATGATATCAATGTCCACCATCATTGCTAGGACTGGGACAGGGCGGTAAATAGGTGGTCTCCTCCTATGTACTCTTGCAGGTGACACATGCAAAAGATGATAAAAAGATGATATGTGTGAGAAGAGCTTAAGCAAAGACTCACACCAACACAACATTGCCATGACTCATGAAGAAGTTAAATGCACGAAGTGACCTGCATGCAGACCTCCATATCATACACTCACTCGACATACTAACTACTACAACATCTAAAGAAGTCAATGTGTATGACATGTGGTACACTGCTATAGCAAAGTGTGAGAAGCCCTGTGGGTGTATGGCACAGCACACGTGGTTAACAGCATCGATGTTGAGTTGCATTATCTGCTTTCATTGCACGGTTGCAAGATTCAGTCCCACAATACACATCAACTTTACAAAATGATCTGGCATCCACAGCGGTAACACGCATTGGCCCCTATAGAATGATGCCGGATGGCGGTCGCCGCTTCCTGACCTCCAGGGTGCATCACTGCCTATGAGGAAAAGCCATCAGCCAATGGGAACCGCCAGCGGCAAACACTTTTGAAAATTGCGGTAGGCATGCTCCGCCACTGTGGGGCCCGGCATTGGCCCCAATTGAATGATGCGAATCAGGCTGGCCAATGGTATCAGCAGAGCCACATTGGAACGAGCCTAGGGCACTATATATATGCCTATGAAATGTCCGCACCTGTCACTTGCCTAGAGACACTGCTGCCTGCCATTCCTCACCACGAACTGCTGCTGTACCTCATCTCTGGACCAGTCATGGCTCGTACTGAGAACCTGAGGGCCCATCCCTTCACCACAGAGGAGCTGGAGGTCCTGGTGGACGAGGTCCTTGGACAGTACGGCCGGCTCTATGGGGCTCCCGAGGTACTGGTAAGTGAATGCCAAACTTACTTAGGGTGGTCCGAATGCTCACAACATGTCACTTTACAGAGCTCTGTGCCTCAAATTGCAAGCCTATATTTGTGCTTTCCGATTTATTCGTCTGCATTTCCCATACATGATATACTACTTGATGCATTTGAGTTTATGGGGAGGATGGCTCACTTGTCAATGTTGAAGCTCCATAGTTGGGAAACATCACATATGTGAATCTCAGAAAGGATGATGTATACGTGTTGGAGTCTGTGAAGCCAAACTAGTTCAAGTGCATGGTGTTGAGCCTTGTTCCCCCTGAGCCCTGAGTGCAGGCAATGACGATTTAGCCAGAACCTGGTTTATCTGTAGTACAGTTACAATGATGAGTCCATGGAATCTCTTTTAGGACACACATTCCCTGTGCCATATCCTCTATGAGTTCATTACGTGCACATATGTATATTAGTGAGATGGTAAGTTTCGATTGGGCAGGGGTTAGTGATTATGAGGTGTGCTCATTTTACAGGGATACTATGGAGGTGAGCCCAGTATGCACGAGGGTACAGGGCCTGTTACTGTCTAGATTAGTGAGTGATAACCTCTCGCATCGGATACATGTACAGTGGACATGACATCCTTCTTTTGGTGTCATTATGTGTAGACTCACTCATGTGTATGCACTGTGTACTGACACACAATGCACCACTACAAAGTGTTACAAATGTCTCCTCTTGTCTCCCATGCCTACAGCTGAATGTCCATCAGCGGAAGGCAATATGGAGGGCCATCGCCCGGAAGGTGCGGGCCCTAGGGGTATCTAACCGTCGACACAACCACTGCCACAAGAGGTGAGATGACATCTGCCGCCTTAGCAAAAACGTTGCCGAAATGACGCTGGGCCTGGTTCCTCGGACTGGTCGTTTGGCGCGCCGGAGCATGACCCCACTGTTGGCCCGCATCCTGTCAGTGACCCAGCCAGAGCTGGACGTGTGCCTGAGGACCCAGCAGCAGCAAGTTGGGGGTGAGTATTGTGCAAAGTGTGATGTTACACATGAGAGACTGCACAAATCCCATCCCAGAGCATGGCAGTAACCTGTGAGTTGTCTCTGGTGTGGGTTAATTGCCTCTCAGTTGACTCAGTGGTGAGTGCAAATATTCTGCGCCTGTACAATGTCTGGATTGTCATGTAGCCATGTGACATCAGCATAAGTGTCAGTCTCTGTGGCATGAACTGGAAGTGAACATCATTGAGCAACGTCAGGGTGAATTTCGAAATGGATGTTGTGCTTTTCCATGTTGGTGATACATCTACAGATTGCTTACCAATGCTCAACAGTAGTTGTGTTTCAGTACCTACATTAGTGGATGTAAGGATGTCATGTCACATAACAATTGCTTCCTTTATCTCACTATGAGTGTGGTTCTCTCACCTCAGACTTCGGTTGTGACACACACAGTGAATTCAGATGTGTAGCTCTGTTAGCTGAAAGCATGTCGATGTTCCTTCAGACAATAGGATATGATGTTGAAATGCCAACACATGCCTAGCAATTTGCCTGTATGAAGGCAACATGGAGCATGACTGTCCAATGAGCATGTTAACATGCATCAGCTGAGCATAGCAATCTTTAGACGTATGCAGACAGTACATGGGGAGTCAAATGTGTGCCTTGAGTTCAAGCTTTTCAGTTGGTATTGCCTAACATGTTTGTTGTCCGGCCACTTCACTGAACAATGTCTCTATCTCCTACAGAATCTACCGAGGTGAGAGAAGGAGAGGGGCACAAAACCGTCAGTGAAGCTACTGGCATCACTGCTCCCTGGGAGTACAGTGACACTGAGGGGACCAGCGCATCGGAGGGGGACAGGAGTACCCTGGAGGAGTCCGCTCCAGAAACGCCTACCTCCACTTCCTCACACTCCAGCGGTGACTCCTCTGTGTTGTCGGGCAAAGGAGGATCGGCCTCTGCTTTATCGTCCGCCACACCCCGTCCTGTGTCCACCCTCCCTGATGCTCCCCGAACTGGTATCCGGGCCCGCTGCCCTAAGAAGGGTAGGGTATCTTTCCCTCCAGGCACCTCTGCCCCAGCCTCTGTGTCCCCTGCTGCCCTCAGTGTGGAGGCCATAGACATCTTGCATCAGGTGTCTGTGGGGCAGACTTTGCTCCTGAATGCCCTCCAGGATCATGGCAACAAGTTGTCACAGGTTGTTGCGTTCATGGAGGGCATCCATTCTGACGTTGGTGGCCTGCACAGGACTGTCCAGTCTTTCGCCTCCACACTGACAGCAGCCATTCTGCAGTCACAGGCTCACAGTCCTGCTCTGGTCCCTTCAGCGACCACCATGCCAGTGACCCCACCTGACCTGAGCACACACACACCAGTACACTCCGGTACCAGGTCATCCCCATGCAGCACACGACAACAGGAGTCCAAGTGACAAAGACACGATACATCATCCCCAAGGCACACAAGGAGCACACAGGAAACATGCATCCACATTGCAGAGCTCACATTCCTCGCCCACCAAGAGCCCTCCAAGACCTACAGCTGTTCCAGAATCAGAACAGGAAGTTGCACTGGCTGCCGTGGGCCTGTTGTGTGCCACAACTGCACCCTCCCCAGTTCAGAGGGCCGTTGTGGTCAGGACTTCCACTCCCACCAAGCCACCCCCTAGGAAGCATGGACAGAGAAGCAGTGAGGTAGTGGTAGGTCAAATACAGGGGAGGCAGGGTAGAAACCCACCCCCCCAAACGTACCACCAGATCAGAAGGTTTTTCCAGGAAGGTTCCACAAGCACCTGCCCCACCTTCTGGGAAGGAGAAAGCTGTTGTGGCAGCCTCATCTGTCCCATGGCCCAATACACTTGGGGGCTATCGGATCCCCAAGCAAGTGAGGCCCAGCCCTCCACATGAAACAGCAGCCACTGAGCCTCCCCAGTGCATTTCACCACCTCTCCATGCGACGACTCCACCAGGTCCAGCCAGCCCTCAGGCTCCCACATCCAGGGATCCCTCTACATCAACCAGCTCTCCCCCTCCCAGGTCCAGTCCTCCGACTAACCCAGACAGTCATCCCCCACCCAGTTCCAGTTCTCCCCAAATTTGAAGCAGAGTTCCCCTTCTCAACCCATTCCTCCATGAGCGGTGCCTGAGCTGCCCATCATCTGGCCCTATCTTGGTGATGTTTCCATGGCTGTGGAGTGTGATTCAATCATCTGTGTGGAATTTCAAAGCATATAAGTGCAGACTTGAGTATGGACTGGCCTTTTCCTTTAATGTTTTGCACTTTACATGCTGATACTGAGTTTATGTAATAAAAATAATATATTTATGTTCTGAGCGTTTTCGCTGGCCTTACTAATGATGCTGTACAATGTATGTGTATCTGTTCATCGGTTCCATGCTCGGAATTCACACTTTCCCATTGGCATGTACTTCAGTTGATATTGCATGTGTTCCCAGAGGTTACGGCAACTAATGTCTACTTTTGACTCTGAGGATTGATGGGGGCTAGCTGCTTGTCTGTGATGGTCCACTCTGGTCCAGTTCATTATGTGAGATGAGCTCTACTTATTCACACATGTCTGATTTGTTTGATCTCCATCATAAGAATATATTCCAATTTAGGATTGATGGGGGCTAGCTGTTTGTCTGTGAGGGTCCACTCTGGTCCAGTTCATTATGTGAGATGAGCTCTACTTATTCACACATGGCTGATTTGTTTGATCTCCATCATAAGAATATATTCCAATTTACATATCTGTGTGATCTATCTTGATGTGTACACACCTATATAGGTGTGTAGTCATCTTGGATAGGTATGGCTTCATAGTCAAATGGATGGATGTACATGTGCTTACTGGAGTCATCAGACGGTGTGAGTGTCCTGTCATTAGCAGAGGTGTTGATGTGTATGTGCCCTTGAGCATTGCCCTTTCACACAGGTGTGATCCAGTTGATGAGTGCCTGTTTGTTTCCATGAGCAAAGAACTTCTGTAGTGTTTGTGGACATGCTGGGGTTGTTTCTGTAGCAATGTGCAGTGTGTCATTGTAACCTCACAGTCCTAGGGTACACCTACATCTTATCCACATCATTTGTGAGTATGCAGTGTGTGTCACTGCACTGTCTGTGTTGTGTGTCTTGGGATCCGGCCTGGCTCTTGCTTACCTTTGAACTCACTGTGCTGCATGTCTCTGGGATACAAACATGATATGTGAGTTTTCACATGTATTGCTGTCGCTTTCCACTTTATGGTCTCCAATAGGTGTTGGTCTGATTCCTAGCAGTCACAGTCATACCATTGAGGCCTACACAATGGGAGATACTCCACTATGGCTTTTTGCTATGTACACTCCTCACTTGTGCAATTATCATGTATACACCACTTCAGTCAATCCATGTGCCACTGCATGCCAAGCACATGTTTAACCCTCCCCACCACTCCATGTTGTGACACTGTACTGTGTGCAAATGATTTGTATCTAGAAGCATTGTGGCCATGAGCACCGTTTCAGTAGGTGATCTGTGCTATTTGAACGTACTTGTTTTCAGTCATGGTTGCTGAGGTACAGTACAGATGTATTTCCAGCACAGTCCTCTTGTCTTGTTCCAGCATGGCTGTTTGCATGGGTTGTGTAGCAGTAGGTGATGGCAAAAGTGTGTAGCTGTTTGCTGCGACACTGCAACCCATCGTGGGCACGCATCTTCCTCACTTTACAGTCTGCATTGTATACACTCCCAGCCCCCAAGCAAATCTGCCACCTTCAGCTCGATCGGAGATGTGTGAGTGGTGCTTGTAGGTGGGGAGAGGGGAGAAGCGTGCCAGGTAGAGTCAGCACAGGGCATCCTTTGGGGCCCTGAAGGTGTCACTCATGTAAATTGAGGGAGACTCACACATTGCATTTCGCATGTTTCCCCAAACATTGTAGAGCAGGCCCTGCCTGCACGCTTGCTGTGAGTTGTTGTTGTACCGGGGTTGCATGCGTGGATATGTTTTGGACATACCTCTGTTGTAGAGCGCGGCTGCATCTTATCTGCTGGTGATGCATCAGGTAGAGCAGCGGAAAGGCCTGTAGAGCAAGATCTATGGCGGCTCTGGTTGTGCGCGTGTGTTCTGCTTTGACTTTTCCTCTCCGTAGTTGTGCTTCCGCCATCTGCGCTGAGGTGGTATTTCCGCCGCGGTGGGATTAGCTGTTTGATCCATCGTAATCTGGTTGGTGGACGGGATGTGATTCCGCACGCAGTTTGTGCTCTATTGGCTCCGTCCGCCACTCTTTTGTGTAAGGAAAAAATGTGCGGAGCCTGAAACACCGCGGCGGTCGGGAAATGGCCTATGTTAGCCCCTTGTAATATGGCGGTCGCAATCACCGCATCAGGAGCGGAATGATCTACGTTTTTCCGCCACCACCACCACTACGGATGCACTTCCGTCCAGCATCGTAATCGACCCCTTAGTGCCTAGTTTGAAGGAGGGGGATGACATACATCAGTGACGCGCTTGAACCGCTGAACTGGCCTGAGGGACTACACTGGCCATAATCCTTTGCTCCCAGGAGGGTGGAGCATTCCTGCTGCCAAGCGCTTAAAAGCGCCTAACACCACCGCGGCTGGGACACGCTTGAACCGCTGAACTGGCCTGAGGGACTACACTGGCCATAATCCTTTGCTCCCAGGAGGGTGGAGCATTCCTGCTGCCAAGCGCTTAAAAGCGCCTAACACCACCGCGGCGCGGGACGCGCGCGGGCCGTGCCCGGGCGAAGCCCGGGCCAAGGGCGGGCCCGTCCTTGCCCGTCATCGACAGGAAGAGGCAGGGCAGGGCTATCCCTCTTTTAAGTGCCACGCAAGAGTCTCATAGTCACGAACACAAGGTATTGCCTCCTTGGACATTGGTTCTATGTTTTCTTTGGGACTGTACCATTGGGTCTTATAAACGTTCAAGACTTATTGCTAATTTAGCCGCTATTAATTTGCAATCATCACTCGGTTTGATTTATTTACGGGTGAATATCGGGTAACTTGTATTGTTCTTTATTGTGGCTACTAAAGTAAATTGTTCTCTCGCGTTAGGTATGGGCAAACGGAAAACCATGGAGTGTGCAGAAGCGGGGGGGACTGGGAGTCGTGGGCTAGGCAAGGGGAAAAAGGCTAAGAAATCCCGTAAACACGCCGCCAGTAATTGTGTTCTCGATAGAATAGACACATTAATTAATGAGTGCGAGACCATACTGGTGTCAGATCCTATGGTTCTGCCTTGTAACAACAATGTAAATCCCCCGGACCCACAATCCCCTGCCCGCCCGCTTACGGTTGCCCCCATGTTCCACAAACATGCTAGCAAACGTATTACCAACTTAAGTGCTAACAAGGGTTGTGATCCTGCTGGGGTTCAAGAGAAGGCTGTTCCCGACCTTGACGTACTTGATTGTAAGCAAGCAACTCCAGAGATGCATACCATCCCATGTTCAAATAGATTTGCCCCGCTCGCATTTTCCTCTGACGTAATAGGCGAGCAAGCAGTATCACTAAGTATATTGCAAGGTGGCAGCAATATTGAACAGCTATCTCCTGACACACTTGGGCCTATTGCTTTACTTAGGGCTGAGATTATAGCATTGAAAAGCTTGATTAACGAGCTTACACACCTGGTTAAAAGTCTACTTCCTCATGTCCAACCGGTATCTCAGGAGCAGGCACTTGCACAAATTCTCACCCAGGTTGGCCCATCAAGCACTGTAGGGGACGATTTGGGGCAAAGTGTACCTATACTCTCAGAAAACCCAGCAGGTCATAAGCTCTCTGGTCCAACACTGGCAAGATCCATTATTCCTGTATTTAAGAGAACTAACAAATCTTCCACCGTTCCATCTGTGCCAAATAAGGGTCAAATAGCCCCAGGGGGATCCTGCAAATTGAGAAACATTGTGAGGCCTGCGGAGGTCCCACCACAATCCCGACAACGGAGAGATGTATATCCATTACCATCCCTGCAGGGCCCCAATATTTATATGATAAATGCACCTAAGCTTGGCCCACATAATGATATGGAAAGTGCGGACTCTCTGATTAATAAGGTCATTCATTGGATACGCTACATTAGAGGTTGTCGCTCTGTGATCCGTGAAGATATCACCCGGGCACGTAGACTTACTATTCCTGCCCAATGTTATGATTGTATTGAGCTCACCTTGTTAAATACGATTCTGGCAGAAAACCTTTTGGCTTTGGAATTTAGAACTAGCGCCCCAGCTAGCTCAGCCATACAGTTTAGGCGAGCTCTAGCACATCCAAGGGAAGGGTTGCAATCCAGATCAGAGGGGGACTCCACGCTTGAAAGAGTAGATTGACTGCTTGATGAGCCTAGTTTCTCATCATGGCATGAAACAACGGTCAGCCAACCCCCGGAATTGTACGAGCCCTCTGTTTTTCCCCCATGTAAAAGCTTATTTGGGGAAACCGGGGTGGGGGTGATTCATCCTCCACAGGGCTCGCAAGAAACTATCCTCGATATGCCTCCCGATCTCCAAACAACACCAGTTCTTTTAGTTTCACTCTGCTCTTCAATTCCACATTGCACACATGAGGGGGTTTCGGCCTCGCGCCAACAACAGCTAAACATTTTATCATGGAATGTGGCAGGCTTATTAAACAAGCTATTGCTGCCGCACTGGAATCATTTTGTAGAAAGCTTTGATATTTGCTTATTTCAGGAGACGTGGAGTCTGGTGCCACTTTACAAATCAGGCTATGCTTGTTATTGCATCCCGGCTATTACAAAGGGGAGAGGGCGCCCGTCAGGAGGGTTGATTATTTGGGTGAGCATTACCTTAGGTTGTCATATCATTGTCCATCCGACTACAAGCCCTGACATTTTGAGACTATCTGTTAAAGGCCCCAGGGGAGGTGGTACACTGGAGTTGTTTAATGTTTATATAAGAGGAACAAAGGGAGGGCAACAATCTCCCATTGTCACGCTTTTAGACCATTCCCTATCCAGTTGTAAGCCTGAAGCGAAAATTATAGTAGCAGGAGACTTGAACTGCACCTTCGAGCCTTTGAGCTCAGAGGACATGCTGGAGTTAGAGGATGGTGATGCCAAATGGTCGGTCCCCACTCTTAATATTTCCCCTATTAAAAAGTGGTCACCACTTGCAATTCAACTGTACGCACTCACCATCGAACATGGTCTTAGAGCTGCCAATGGCAGATCCCACTCAGATATACATGGTGCAAACACCTTTAACAGAATAGGCTGCCCTTCACGCATAGATTACATCTTAGTGGACGTAAAACTGTGGGCCCAAATGATAGATATGCACGTGGGCACCACAACAGATAGCGATCACAACCCTCTATGCTTGAAATTGGTGATGCCCTGGACCATTCTGTTTTTACACCAAACTAGGGGGCCTATAACACCAGCGATAAACATCGTTCCCTCAAATTGCAAGAGATTTTTGAAATGGCACAATATCAGTGCACATGAAATAAAATTATCTCGTGTTAAGGAAGTCATTTCTTCAGGTATTGAAGCACTTCAGGCAACTCTATTGGCTGCTGAACCTTGTGTAGAAGCTTCTTTAGCACATTCCTGTACTATAGATCAGCTGAGCACTGTCTTTTTAGTCACTCATAATCATGCCATTACAAAGGTACCCCGGGCAAGACAGCACTCGTGGTACACTAAAAAATGCAGACTGACCAGGCAATCACTGGCAGCCGCAATCAGGTCTAAGGATACCGATCTGATTAAACTTGTGAGAAAGGAGTATAGGGAAGCCCTTCATGAGGCTAAAATAGAGTGGGATGAATCTCATTGGAAGAATTTGAAAGACGCTAGCCAGGAGAAGAACAAATCCCAGTTCTGGTCCCTTGTCAGCAAGGGTACTAGTCGAGATCCCGCCTCCTTGTCTAATCATATTACAAGCCGAGAATGGTACGATCATTTTAGGAAACTGTACTCCGTTCCCGTTGATGAATGTCTGGAGGAGTTAAGCGACTCCACAGACATTCCTCCGGGTGGGAATACAAGTAATCCCTTCTCGTTGCCCGAAATTGAAATGGCAATCTCAAAGATAGTCCCGGGTAAAGCTCCTGGACCAGACGGTCTCCCAGGCGACCTCTTTTTGGCTGATCCGGGGAATTGGTCACGTTATATTCAACTCTTGACCAATAGTATAGCCAATGGATCCCCAATTCCCGACTCTTGGAAAGGAGCGCTGGTGGTCCCGATTTTCAAAAAAGGAGACCGGGAAGATCCATCTAACTATAGGCCTATAAGCCTAATAGATGCCATGCAAAAGTTGGTAGGCAGGGTCCTCCTCCAACGTATACAGATTTGGGCTGAAGAGGAGGACATTTTATCCCAATACCAGGCTGGGTTTAGAAGAAACACAGGTACGATTGACCAAGTCTTCAGGTTACTACTTATTTATTGGAAGGTTGTTGTCATAGGTAAGGGAAGTCTTTATTTAGCCTTCATCGACTTGAGAACAGCCTTTGATCTTGTCCCTAGGCTAAGACTATGGCAATTATTGAGGGACTTGGGCATTCCCCCTCTCCTACTTGACTTTTTAATTCGATTACATGAAGGTAACTTCGCCCAGGTCAGGTGGGGCCCCCAGGGGGAGGTTACGGAAAAAATCCCAGTAAATAGAGGAGTCCGCCAGGGGTGTGTTCTGGCACCCACCCTGTTTTCTTTATATATTAACGGGGTGGTGAAATTCCTTCAAGAAATCCCGACAGACGCACCTACCCTGGCGGGCGAGAAAGTCCCTACACTGTTGTTTGCTGACGACACCCTTCTGGTGTCGAAAACCCCGTCGGAGTTACAAAAACTCCTTACTCGATACCAGTTATTTTGTGATTCCCGGGATTTGGTTGTCAACACAGATAAGACAAAATTTATGGCTTTTAACCCCCACAAGACATTCAAAAATAATTTAATTTTAAATAACACCCGACTAGAGAGGGTAAATGTGTTTGATTATTTGGGCATTCGCCTTTCTGATAAAATGCATTGGAAGCCGCACCTAGCCAAGATGCTATTGAACCACAAACGTGTTGTTGGGGCTCTTAGTAAAGAGCACCGGGCCTCCTATAGTAGACCGGTAGCACCGGCACTTGTAATATATGACGCAAAAGCCGTTGCCGCTGCTTTGTACGGGGCAGAGATATGGGGCTTCGAAAATACTGAAGACATTGGCAGGTCCGAAAATAAGTTCCTGAGGGATTTGGTGATGCTTCCTAGTAATACCCCATTAACTCCCTTGATGTTTGACATGGGCAGACGGCCACTCAGGGATATTGCTAAACTGCGCCCTCTTCTCTTTTGGGCGCGTATGATCCGTACCCCTGAGCTTGCTAACTACGCTGCAGCCCTAACAGAGGTGATCATCTTAGACACGGGGCACAGGGTTAAGTGGTTAGCCAACGTTAGAAGGTTACTGTCTGAGTTGGGCCTCACTGAAGCATGGGAAACTCACGTTCTACCCAGCAAGGTAGAGTTAAAGAGTATTTATTGGAACTGGGTTGATAGTAAAGTGCTGTCTAACCCAGAATTGGGTAGCCTGACAGAAGAGTTCTTTTGCCATAAACAGTGCAGAGGTTTAGAGCCTTACTTGGATATCATCCAGATTCCACGTGACAGACAGCTATACATTCAATTTAGGCTGGGCACACTACCAATCCACTCAACCACTTCAAAATGGCACTCTCACAAATATCAAAGTGAGGCATGTCCCTGTTGTAGAGCCCCGTTGGAAAGTATGTCCCACTTTCTGTTTGCTTGCCCGGCTTACTCCATTGTCAGGTCTAGCTGGTTAAAACCGATTTGTAAAAATATGGGTACACGCGATTATAGGACTGCTTTGCGCATTCTAAAAACGGATCCAGGTGTGCTTTTTTCGTGTGGGGTGGCGAAATTCTTGAGCAGAGCCTGGATTATTAGAACCAAAGCACTGAAGCACTCTAGCACGTTTGTGGAGGGCTAAACATTTCTTTATGGCAGCTATTTTTTACTATTTTTTACTATCTTACTGTAATAACACCTAGAGTTTTTTTTACTCAAGTATACTGTGAAGATGCTCGTGTTTTGTGGAATGCCTTGCCCTGAGTTATATTTCCCCATCTGTGGTGGATTTTGTACATATTCCTAGTCATCTTTGTACAACTGTTTTAAATTTCCATGTTTTGTATCTTAATTCTGGTTGTGTGCCTAATGTTTATTCTCTTACTCATTTTTTCACAAGGGCTTACAAAAGAAAAAAAATTAAAGAAGCTTTTAACCTTTTAAAAAATTTTAGAATTTTTTTCTGTTTTTTACTTGTCCTAACAATTCCGCTTAAATCATGTATTAATAGTGTTGTGATATATTGTATATATTACTTTTTCTTCCTTTATTCTTTTGTGTTTTCTTGTCTGTTGCTTTTATGATTCCAGTAATCGAAATAAAGCATTTGATTGATTGACATCAGTGATTGCAGGAGTATGAGGAAGCTCTGGTATTGCGCAGGATCCCAGAGGAAGATTAAAGAACTGTTGCGGAGAACTATTTTCCTGAGGATGGGAGGGATGCCCTACTGGCCCTAGAAGGGAGTGACAGGGAGTGGTACAACCCTCTGAAAGAAACACTGATAAGGAGGTATGGCTTTACCCATGAAGAGCACACGTTGAGGTTCAGGAACAATAGGAAACTGTCTCACCAGTCTTGGGGGAAGTTTGTGGAGGGGTTGTTCCAAAGCACTAAAGGGATGAGTGAAGGGTAGCACAGCAAACAATTTTGAAAGGCTGTTCAATCTGATTGTCAGAGAGCACATGTTCCGTTGTTGTTTTCCAAGACTATGCCAATACCTGTTGGAGTGTAAGTTCTCTGACCTCAGGAAAATGCAAAGGAGGCAGGCCTCTGGGTGAGTGCCAGGGGGTATGGAAAGGCATTCAGGAGTGAACCTAAAGGGAGTGGATCAGTTTCACCCCAACTGAGGGCAGGGAAGATTGCAGTAACCCAGATAGGTCGTAGTATAGTGGGTTGGGTAGAGGGACCCATGTCCCTTCTCAGGGTTGGAGGAGAGGAGGGGGTTGACCAGTGGCGGCTCGCATAGGGCATGCTGCAGGCGGTGAGGCAGGGCGGGGCGGGGGAGGGACAGGGTGGGGGGGTAGTAAACTCAGACATACGACGGAATGGAGGAACGAAATAATTACTTTCCTCCATTCCGTCGTATGTCTGAGTTTACTACCCTCCCCCCGCCCCACCCCAGCGCCCGCAGCACGCCCTATGCGAGCCACCATTGGGGTTGACTGAGGCCCAGTATGCCCAAAGCCCAGTATCAGAGACTGGATGGTTCCCAGAGGGAGCACCAGGAGGAGGGCCTAGTCTGTACCGGGAGACCTTCCGCTGATGTGGACCACATAGTGTCAGGAGAACTTAGGGGGCAGCTGTCACAAGCGTCCCTCCAGTTCTGGTGTCTGCCAGTACCACTCTGGAATGGAGTGTACAGAAGTCCAGATGGAGGGGTGAGAGGGGGAGGCAGTCCCCAGTGGGAGAACCAGAGTAGCAGGTGCCAGCTCTGAGGTCAGAGCCTACCAGGAATGACCATAGGAATGCCACTACTTGTTTGGGAGGTCTTCCTGCTCTGTCAGATAGGCAGGGGTCGGGAGGCCAGTGCCAGGCAGACTCTCAGGCAAAACATGAATAATGTGTTTCCCTTGAGAGTAGGAGTACTATTAAGGAACTGCTTGCTTGCCAGGCACAGGCTCAGCCTAATGGTGCAGACCCTGAGTTAGGGGAACCAGTTGCAGGGTAGCACCCCTGAACTGATGGGAGAATTGTTCGGGACTGACTGTTCTGGATTCTGGGGGTACCACTCCTAGGAGGAGGGTGCGGAAGCCTAGAAGGATGGGTAGGGGAAGAAGAACTCTCTCCAAACCCCTGTCCTGCCTAAGGGTGCAGACCATGGTTTGAGGGACCTGTGGCAGGATAGAGCCCCTGAACTGGTAGAAGGTAAAGTGGAACAAGGATGCAATGCACCTGTCGCTACCACCCCCCACTCTGAAAGATTCCAGAGATCGAAAACCCCTGGATGGCCTGGGGTCTGGCTCTGACCACTGACCGCTAAAGAATCCCCCAGGGTTAGCTTAACACATCTGGGGAGGATAGACAGAGGGCTCCAAGTGGATTCAGAGTGACATAGATGTGGAACATGCCCATGCAGTTGAGGGCCAGGGTCCATGATCTATTGCCCCAAGCAGAGAAGCCAATCAAAGTATTGATTAGTCTACCCTGGTTTAGGTTGGAAGGGGGTTGTGTTGGACCTAGCCCTGTTTTGCAGGGTTATCGCCAAACTTTTTGCTTTCCTCCTCCTGTTTTTTCTGAGCTGTTTTTGTTGGCTTTAGGACTCTGGGCACTTTATCAGAGCTAATAAGTGCTAAAGTGCATGTACTCTCTCCTTTAGAGATGGAATGATTGGTGTACACCTGTTTGGAATACTTGATTTACCTGTAAGTCCCTTGTACAGTGGTATTCCATATACCTGGGGCCTGTATATGAAATGCTACTAGTGGGCCTGCAGCGTTGCTTGTGCCACCTGTGAGAAGTTGGCCTGGCATATGCTGTCCACTAGTTATAGTGGGCACCTTCCACCAGTCCAAACGACCCTTATTGATGGTAGGTTTAAAGACAACCTTATAGAAAGCTATCCTAGTGGTAGCTGTGGAGAGCAGCCTTCAGGCTAAGTCTTGAAGGAGTGTAAAGCAGCTTGGTTTACCAGATTATAACCTCTTGAATGACCAAATGAAAGGAGAACCACACAAGATATATATAAAATATATGTATTTATTTCTAAACACTCACTACTAATCTCTATATGAGATTAGAGTCCAAGATACACAATATCACAGTATTAAAACAACAGTAAATAGCACAATACACAGTGGGCTCCAGGGGGAGACCAAACCATATACTAAGAAAGTGGTATAAGAACCACGACTTGACTAGACACAGTGCCTAGAGCACGTAGAATCACTGGGACCCCAAGGAACCACCCAAGGTAGTGACACAGGAGATCCACGGGGGATGTGTGCATTGCGAGAACACAGCCACGAGCGCCATAGGATTCTATGCGGAAAGTCGCGGTTGGAATTTTAAAGATAAAGGTCACTTAGGAGAGGACTTTCAGCAAGCCCCTTTAGACTTAAAGGGTTCTAGGGCCAACACCCATGTGAGCACTGAAGTACTCGAGTTACCTCACCCAGGGAAGCCGGGTGCATAGGTGTCAAAGGGTGTCGGGAAACGTTGTCGTTTTCAATGGCGATCTGCTGCAAAGTGCTGCGACCGTGAAGGAGAAAAGTGTCCGGGTGGATCCAAGCCTGGATTGAAGATGTGAAGAACCTGAAAGCACAGGGGGACAGAGTCTGGGTCACTAGCAAGTGACCAGGGGTGGAGCAATCGAATGCCCGCCGAAGTCGGGTGCTTCAGGTACAAAGAGGTGAAGCTTGACTCTGCAGCCACGGGGTCCCGGAGACGTCGAAGACAACCAGGAGCCGGATTCGAGCTGTCCCACAAAGGATGTCGAGTGCTGGGGTGTCGGTGATCGGATTGACCACAACAAGCCTTGGCAATAGCAACCCACGCAGGAAGATAAAAGATGGTTCTGTGCGGACCAGCAAGGTCATGGGGACTCCCCAAGCAATGGAGAGTCAGGGCACTTCTGGAGCAAGCAGGGAAGCCCAATAAAAGTTAGAGTTGCCTTCTTGGGTACCCACAGGTCAACGGACCATGGATCGCAAAGGGACCTCGTGAGGAATCACAAAATGGCGGCCCACAGAACACTCGTTGAGTATAGGCCTGAAATCTTCAGTGTGATTACTGCTCAAGGTCAGGGCTACAAGTAACCCAAAGCTCAGCTTCAGGGGTTGCCGGAAAGCTGATGCTTCTGCAAATGGTTGCGGTGTCCAGGGGTTCAGGTTGCACGGTCTCCACGAGGGATATGGGCCTCAGCCTAGCTGTGGTCCCAGATCAACCTCAGAGACCTCGGAAAACCTACCTCCTGTGTGGCAATATTCTTCAGAGTCCGCAGGAGCTTCGGAGATGCCAACCGGTCAGTTGCCTTAAAGGTGCCTGCCTTGCAGGGGAGTAACTCCTTTACTCCAAGGGAGATTCTTAAGTCATCCAGCGTAGTGTAGATCATCAAAGTACTTGGTTTCTGGTATCAGAGTTTAGTCCAGGTGTAATCTAAAGTCCTGTAGTCAGGGGTTCCTACTTTATACCCAAGGAAGAGGTGGGACAAACTCTGGGGACCCACCTATGGGAGGGTCAGGAACGAGGTGTGGCTACATCCATTTCCTTTGTCCAGTTTCGCGCCAGAGCAGGGGCTGTGTTCCCCTGCAACCGGTTTGAGCTGGACTATGCTCAGGGACACCAAATGTGCCCCCAATGCAGACTTCAAAGCACTCCTGGAGTGCACCCACCCAGCCCCAATACACTAAAGCCTGTCTGGGAGGTGGTCACACCTCCCTGTGACAGGAAACCTATTGTCCAGGCCTCCCCTGCCGGAGTTTCATCCAGCAGCAGGAGGGCAGACTCGTGTCTGTGGCTGCAGCATCCATTTTGTGATGCCATGGTTCTGTTAAGCTGGTACCGGGTGTACCGGTGATGCCACTTGGTCCCTCTAGAAGGGAGGAATCATACCTCCCACCATAGTACTGGGGTGGAGGTATGATTCCAAGGTGTTTGACACCAAACACGACATGTTTCCATGCAGCCATTCTCGAGTTAGCATTTACCGCGAGGTTATAATGCACTTAAGAGTATATGGTCTGGCTGCATCACAAACAACCCCGGAATGAAGATTCCGAAAGCTGCAGAGGGGCTCTGCTCATGCCTGAGCCACCTCTCACATGAAACCCAGCACCCTGCCTTCAGGATTGTTAAGGCCTGCCATAGGGGTGACTGATAGGTTTACATGTGCAGTGATATGGAGAGATATAGGGAAACTATATCTCAGTAAAGGAGGCATATACCACCTTACACAGGCTGCTGTAGCAGACCTGTTGTGTCATTTTGAATGGCCTCTCAGGGGTGGCATAATAAATGCTGCAGCCCCTGGGAGGCCTCTGGGGTACCGATGCCCTGGGTACATAGTATACCATATACTAGGGACTTATAAGGGTACCCCAGAATACAATCTGGAGTGTACCTAAAGTACATGCAATCAATTTAAGGGGAAAGCAGATAGGCTGGTGTCCTGAATAGCAGGATCCCAGCCAAACTAAGTCGAAAACCAGCAAAACACCAGGACAAAAGTGGGGGCAACCATGCAGTCAGATTACACCTTTCTACACCACCCACCGAAGTAACCTTTCTAACCTGACTCAGGCCTGCCACTGCAGGACCTGCATGTGCAAGTTACTGCTATATTGACTTGGCATTTAGAGTTACTTACCAAGCCTGAAACTTCCCTTTTACTGCATATAGGTCACCCTTAAGGTAGGCACTAGGTAACCCTATGGGTAGGGTGTTGTGTAGGTAAAAGGTAGGACATGTACCTTTATTATGTGGCATGTACTTTTAGTGACAAACAGCCTATTTGGTTTTTCACGGCTGTGAAGCCTATTCCTCTCAAAGGCTGGCATTGGGAATTCCTTTAAAGGTACTTCAGTGGTAATTCCTGATCTGAATGGAGTAGCACTGCCATGTTTAGTATGTTTGGAATAGTGGTGATAAACCCTGCTTGCTTATTGGTATAAGTGGATTTTTCATTACTGTTGTAGAAATGCCACTTTTAGAAAATGTTATTTCTAAAGACAATGGTCCCTAGACAGTCAGATAAGGTACAAGTTAATATAGACCAAATCAGTGCTATATTCTCTGTCCAGCCGGACAGGTTTTTAATACACAATGAACTTATAACACAAAGTAAGGGAAAAGATTCCAATGGGACACAGCCTGCGTCCTACTAACATAAACAAACTAACATCATTAAGTGAAGGGGTAAGGCAAGGAAAACGTGTCTGAATTTAAGTTTGATATAAATACAACAGACAGAATACTGTGGATACACCATTACAAGTTCATCATTGCATTATAGTCAATGTATATGGTGTACATTTTGTGGACGACGTTTCGATCCCTAAAATAAATAGTGAGATCATCTTCAGGACATTACGGTGACATGCCAAAAACCGGCGAACCGGAGGGTCCAAGGCGAATTACGTCAGTGATTAGAGTAGCTTCTGGCGGGCCTGATACGTGCCCAAGACAGCTGTGGTAAGCACAATGGCTACCAGGACCGTTAATTATTGAGTTGATTATTGAGTTGAAGCCTTCTTGGTCAAGTGGACGGATTGGGGAAGTCCGAGCGAATCTCGGCTCCTTGCTTCAGGTCGCGGTCCCGGCGGGATGTCCGAGTGGGTCCTCGGTTCTGTCTATAGACTATAGACAGAACCGAGGACCCACTCGGATATCCCTCAATAATTACACCATATACATTGACTATAATGCAATGATGAACTTGGGATGGGTGAAGGGTAGCACAGTAAACAATTTTGAAGGGCTGTTCAATCTGAATGTCAGAGAGCACATGTTCCATTTTTGTTTTCCAAGACTATGCCGACACCTGTTGGAGTGTAAGTTTTCTGACCTCAGGAAACATGCAAAGGAGGCAGGCCTCTGGGTGAGTGCCAGAATTTGGGAGTGAACCTAAAAGGAGTGGCTCAGTTTCCCCCGAACTGCCGGTAGGGGAGATTTGCAGGAACCCAGATAGGTTCTAGTGTAGTGGGTTGGGTAGAGGGTCCCATGTCCCTTCTCAAGGTCGGAGGAGAGGTGGGGGTTGACAGAGGCCCAAGCTGCCCAAAACCCAGTATCAGAGACTAGATGGTTCCCAGAGGGAGCACCAGGAGGGGGCCTAGTCTGTACCGTGACACCATCTGCTGAGGGGGGCCACATAGTGTTAGGAGAACTTGGGGGTAGGCTGTCACACGCGTCCCACCAGTTCTAGTGTCTGGCAGTACCACTCCGGAATGGAGGGTACAAAAGTACAGATGGAGGGGTGAGAGGGGTGAGGCAATACCCAGTGGGAGAAACAGATTAGCAGACCCCAGCTCTGAGGTCAGAGCCCCCAGGAATGACCCTGGTGACGCCACTTCTTGTCTGGGAGGTCTTCCAGCTCTGTCAGATGGGCAGGGGTTGGGAGGCCAGTGCCAGGCAGACTCTCACCTAGCACATGAATAATGTGTTTCCCTTGAGGGGAGGAGTACTATTGAGGAACTCCTTGCTTGCCAGGCACAGGCTCAGCCTAAGGGTGCAGACCCTGGGTTGGGGAACCAGTTGCAGGGTAGCACCCCTGAACTGATGGGAGAATTGTTCAGGACTGACTGTTCTGGATTCTGGGGATTACCACTCCTAGGAAGAGGGTGCGGAACCCTAGAAGGATGGGCAGGGGAGGAAGAACTCTCCCCAAACCCCTGTCCAGCCTAAGGGTGCAGACTCTGGTTTGAGGGACCTGCTGCAGGGTAGAGCCCCTGAACTGGTAGAAGGTAAAGTGGAACAAGGATGCAATGCCCTGTCACTACCACCCCCCACTCTGAAATATTCCAGAGATCGGAAACCCCTGGATGGCCTGGGGTCTGGCCACCGACATATAAGGATTACCCCTGGGTTAGCTTAGCACATCTGGGGAGGATAGACAGGGGGCTCCAAGTGGGTTCAGAGTGATGTAGATGTGGAACATGCCCATGCAGTTGAGGGCCAGAGTCCATGACCTATCGCCCCAAGCAGAGAAGCCAATCAAAGTATTGATTAGTATATCCTGTCTTTAGGTTGGAAGAGGGTTGTGTTGGACCTGGTCCTGTTTTGCAGGGTTCTCCCCAAACTTTTTGCTTTCCTCCTCCTGTTTTATTTTGACCTGTTTTTGTTGGCTTTAGGACTCTGGGCACTTTACCACTGCTAATCAGTGCTAAAGTGCATGTGCTCTCTCCTTTAGAGATGGTATGATTGGCTTACACCTGTTTGGAATATTTAATTTACCTGTAAGTCCCTTGTATAGTGGTATTCCATATACCCGGGGCCTGTATATCAAATGCTACTAGTGGGCCTGCAGCGTTGCTTGTGCCACCCACCGAAGTAACCTTTCTTACCGACTCAGGCCTGCCACTGCAGGACCTGCTTGTGCAGGTTACTGCCTTATTTACTTGGCATTTAGAGTTACTTACCAAGCCTGAAACTCCCCTTTTACTACATATAGGTCACCCTTAAGGTAGGCACTAGTAACCCTATGGGTAGGGTGCTGTATAGGTAAAAGGTAAGACATGTGCCTTTATTATTTGGCATGTCCTTTTAGTGACAAACGGCCTATTTGGTTTCTCACGGCTGTGAAGCCTATTCCTCTCAAAGGCTGACATTGAGAATTCCTTTAAAGGTATTTCAGTGGTAATTCCTGATCTGACTGGAGTAGCACTGTCATGTTTGGTATGTTTGGAATAGTGGTGATTACCCTGCCTATTGGTATAAGTGGATTTTTCATTACTGTTGTAGAAATGCCACTTTTAGAAAATGGCCATTTCTCTGTGCTTCACTCTATGTGCTTTGCAGCCTGAATCCAATTCCCATCTAGGGTAGAGTGACAGCTACGCTTTGTGCATACTTTCCAGACAGACATCACACAGGGAGGGTTGGTGTGTAACAGGGCAATTGCCGCACCACCACCGAGGATTCGGCAGTCTATCGGACCGCCAAACTCGTGATCAGGCCCTTAGTCTGCAGGGAGCACTGCCATTGCCTTGCACATCTTAGAGTATTACTATACCTGTGGTATACATCGGTTGGATAATTTCACTATTATAGCTCATCTATTTAATAATTAATACATAAATGATAGACAATTTGCTGTCGTCTTAGGTTCAGAAATGGTCTCTGGGTAAAGTTGTAGGCTTGTTTCTGTATGGGTATTTCGGAGTTTTGAGCAAACTACTGTTTTTTATTTATCATATTTGTATAACAGAGAAGATTCCATTAGTAAACTTCAAGTCTGTAGCGCTTTCAGATTTTCATGAGTACTAACTTGATAAAGGTATCTGCACATGCGGCAATGTTTGTGGCAATGTTTGTGTGTACATAGTCAATAGCAATGTGATATAAAATGCTATTACAACTCGTTCTTTCTCAATATAAACAATATTTTCCCCAAAGAAAGAGTTTCCTTTTGTCCCTTTTCAATATGAGGTGTGGTGCTCCCTTCATACAGGAAAACATTAATTAATCATGCCTTTGGCTGGCGTGAATTTACACCTGTTTTGGGATGGGGAACCTCTTGGCAATTATTGGTGAAGACCAATTGACTTTCAAACGTAGGTGTGTCAAATAGGTTTTGCTGACGACCAACTCAGAAATGCCCACATATCCGCCCATATAGGTAAATTTAAACACACAGACATTCTACCACTTGGTAATATTATTATGTTAGCAGACTCCATTTAGAAAGGCATAAACCCAACATCATTTATTTTATTAGTTAGGGATTGGATTTGCCTTACCAGTGATTGTTTTTGTGCGCCTAACTTGTGTTTGAGGAATGATAACTTTTGAGAATGAACCAATGGTGATATAGCGGCAAGTACCTGCATTCTGGTGTATTTAACAATTGTTTTACTGTCATTTGAAATTCTAGGGACTAGGGGGCATATTATCAACGGAATGCGATAATTATCGCAAATCGCGCTTAGCGCGTATTCTTTTATCGCCGTCTACCGCCGGTTGACATCGCCGTGTTAGCGGCGTATTAGCAACGCTTTGAACAGAGGCGATGTCTAAACCAGCGATAGACGGCGATAAGCAGCAATAGCGTGAGAAATCAAGCGTTAATAGTGAGCTCTAATGAAAAGCTTGATGATAGGCATGTGTGAACTTAGCCACACAATCCACCCCCAATGCAAAAGATGGTTAAGTCAACTTTTGACCAGGTTTAAAATTCCTGTGATAACCGCGGTTAGCGCGTCTTTTTTAATCGCTCCGCGGGTCCGTAGCTGCATTGTTAATAGTGCAAAGTTGTGTTTGCGAGTGTTTTTGTATAGTTTGTGAGGAACGCCTACCTTGCATGTCATTAGCGATAAATATCGCTGACATGCAAAGAGGCAAGAAAAACGGCCTCTATCGCCAGTAAGCTGTCGCTAACAGCTGTTAGCGACAGCTTGCTAATAGGGCGATTCAAATATTGCCGCTTTAGCGGCAAAAAGTGCCGCTAAAGCGGCGATACTGCCCTTGCTAATATGCCCCTTTATTCTATTGTTTAGCCTTCTACCCTCGAAATGTCTCCCATCTCCCACTCATTCCTTCATATCTCCTTCTTCCCTATGCCTATTACATTTAGTCAATAAGGAAGCCTCCAAGTGGAGGTAGGGAACTACTTATCAGGTAAATGAGCTCTTGCAAGCTTATAGATTTGGTGAAAATAAATCAAATATAGTGTATTTGTTGTCTTTTTCTATTATTCTACTCAGATATTTCAATTTAGTACCTAAGTGTTTTTTTTATTAATATGTGTTAAGAAGGATGCACGGTTGCATTGTTTCCTATAAGCATCTTTGGAGCCCTTATGTGATCACCTGAGCTCTTGATCTTTTAAACGTGGGTTAAAGAACACAATGTGCTACACCTCCAATAAAAATGTTCCACCATTTCTAACTTCTTTTGAAAGACAAACAATGCAATCCAAAAGCTCGGGAAAGTAAATATTTGCACAGGGTGTGATGCACCAGCAGGAGAAATTATTTGGACTGGAATGTTTCCCAGAGGAGGACCAGGATTCCAGTTTTGAGACACGGATGTTGCAGCTGACACTGGAGCAAACAATGTCCCACAGAAAAATTGTCTTTAGGCTTAATAACTTAATGGATCGTTATAACTGCTAAAATCGACCGCACAAATGAGTGATTTGGTGGAAATTAGCCCAAGTAATAACAACATAAAAGGAAAAACACAGTTATGGGAACTGGGGAAGCAGTTCCTACTGACTCTTTGGTATAAATGATACAACGTGGAGAAAGTTTAATACATATACAATGCATGTTTGATGATTTTTAAGAATGACACTTGGAGGTTCATATAGAACGGAAGCTAATCAAAAGCTTTATCAGAAATAGAAAATCTGGTAAAGGTAAAAACAGAAAAGAAGTCCTTTCCCGTCACACTTTCACAATTTGCTGCTCTTTACTGGAGACAATAAAGCTGCCACCTTAAATATTTTTTCTCAGAAAATACAAGAAATTGCATCTGTTTATACCCATTTCTTCTAAAGCATTAATGGAAAATGTGAAAGGGGCTTTATCAAGAGATTTACCCTCTACCCAAGTTAAGTGTGTCGAGTCGACAGTGAGGATGTATAGAGGAATAAAGGCAGGTTTAGAGTTTCCTTTTTTTCTTTTTGAACCAATTTTATTGATTTTAAGATTGAATTGTACAAAATGCTCGTATTTTTTTATGACAACGTGTACAGACAGAGATCATATTTTCACAATGTCTCAGAGTATACAGCAATAACAGTTGTAACAGGAGATATTGGTTATTTTTCTTATGTGCAACAAGCAACATATGAAACACAAGTAACTAACAGGACACTAACAGTTTTTTTTATCATTTGCTATGTGCTCCAAAGAGCCGATGTCTATGGCACAGGCTGGAAAGCATCCACAGCGCCACTCTCCATGCAGAGAGCATGGGAGGCCACAGCGCTCCAGCATCAAGGCAGGCGAGGGCATGCTACAGTATAAGAGAGATTGTAGGCTCAGGGCCATAATAACAATGGGGGGGGGGGGGGGAGGAGAGAAGGACACAAGCAGAAGGGGTAGAGAGGAAGGGTAAGTGGATGGGGGACGGTATGGGGTATATGTGTGGGTTCAAAGAGAGCACTCAAACCCCCCCAGTCTCCTCTCCCTCGGGCCCCGTATGGAGGAGCTGCAGGTCTTGTTTGAGGGCATCCAATTCCAATGCCATGGAAACCCTGCACAACCCTCTGACCTCCTCCCTGCAGAGTGCCACAGATTTGGCCCTGCTCCACTTCAACATTGCCGCATATCAAGTGTCATGCCTGGCAGGCAAGTAACCTTCCAGTTCATGGCTACAGTTCTCCTAGTTATAATCAGGGCTAAGTCAATAAACTGATTAGTGGCACCTCCCTTCCTCCTGCTCCCATAGAGCCCCAATAGGCCTGCCTCTATAATGTGTAGGTCTCCCTTCCTGTGACTGCCAGCAAGGTGTTCGCAACCGCCCCCCACAGTAACTGCGCCTACGAGCAGTTTCAAAACATATGCGCTATATAAGCGGCATCCGCGCCACATGTAGGGCATTTGGACTCACTCCCATGTATCTTCAGTTTTCACGCTGGCGTAAGGTACGCTCTGTGTAAAATGCTGTTAAATGCATTGGAATTTTGAGTTGCGGGAAAGGCTGCGTGGATATATACGCACCCCTTCCACTCTTTCTGTGTGAGTTCTCGGCCGATATTCCATTCCCAGTGCAGCCTAGTGAAATGCGTCTACGCCTGTGGTAGAGGCTATCACATGTGTAAAACACATAATAAGATGTCTACCACCACCCATCACGTGGAGTGTATGTAATAGTTGATAAGTGTTCGGCTCCATGTCCGTGATAAACCAAAGCTGCTGTAGTTTGGCCATCAGCATTCGGTGTGCTAGGAAATGACCCACGGCAGGCCATGATCTTCTCAGAGTTGTTCAAATGGCATGAGGGCACCATCCCGAAACAGGGCACCCAGAGTGTCCATGTTCTTTCTCTCCCAGAGCTCGAGCCCTCTCTCCCAAAGAGGTCCCTGAATGGTCAAAGGAATCCAAAATGGATCTCCAGCGTGTAAGGCAACAGGGCCAGGGTCAGTCAGAGGCTCCTAATGTAGCTGTTGTAGTTTACTGGATGGTAGTAGTATCACATGAATCCCTTGTACAGCTTGATTCTGTGCAGGAGGGCCAAGTTCGACCAGGTTTCGACCAGCCAGCCAGTGTGACAGCCACTGTAGCTGAGCACCCAGATACTAATATTCAAAATAGGGGCTCTCAGTCCCCCCCTTATCAACCCGGAGCTGAGGATTCCGTAAGGCAACTCGTCTGAGTCCCTTATTCCAATAAAGAATCCCAGCATGTCATGCAGGGTACGGAACATGGAGCTTTGTATATGGACTGGCAAGTTATGAAAGAATTAAAGGAGACAAGGAAGCATCACCATCTTAGCAAGAGAGACACGTAACTGTACCGTAAGTGGTAATGTGCCCCTGAAGGCCATCTGTGGCCCTAGAGAGGCAATCGTCCTACTCATATTACAATCCATTAAGTATCTTGTGTTGTGGTACATTCTGATCCGAAGATATCGGAACATGGACGGCTCCCATCGCACCTGGTGTGGTCCCAACATAAGGCCCTGCAGCGGGCGAGCTGAGCTCACAGGGAACAGGCAGTTCTTGGCCCAATTGACTCCCAGTCCGAGGCTCTCCTGAACTCCTCGTAAATGAGGACATCAACCACGTACAGGAAGACTGCATGCTGCTCATCTCTTAGTATGATACTTCATTCCTCCCAACCTCGCCGCAGCCATTGGGCCAAAGGTTTTACTGCCAATGAAAAGAGGAGGTAAGACAGCGGACACCCCTCGAGTGCTCCCCGGTTGATCTCAAAGGGGGGCAAGATAAGTTGACCTGTCATGATCCTGGCAGTGGGGGCCGTATAAAATAGGCAGATGAGACGGAGAAATTGCACCAGAAGCCCAAACCGCGTAAGCGCCACAAACAGGTATGCTCAATCCACTGTATCAAATGCACATTCAAGGCCTATTACCAATCAAATGGCAAAGGACCATCAGGATGGGGTCAGTGTGAGAAGTTGGCCTGGTATATGCTGTCCACTAATTATAGTGGGCACCTTGCACCAGTCCAAACAACCCCTTATTGGAGATAGGTTAAAGACAACCTTTTGTGAAAGCTATCCTAGTGGTAGCTATGGAGAGCAGCCTTCAGGCTAAGTCTTGAAGGAATGTAAAGCAGCTTGTTTTACCAGTCTATAATCTCTTGAGTGACCAAATGAAAGAGGACCACACCAGGTATATATTCAAAATATATGTATTTATTACTAAACACACCCTCTAGTCTCTTTATGTGACTAGAGTTCGAAGTACATAAGTTATAAGCAAGTTATCAACAGTAATAGCACAAATACACGTTTGAGCCCTAGGGGCGTACCAAACCATATACCAATAAAGTGGTATAAGAACCACGACTGAGCTAGACACAAGGCCTAGAGCCTGTAGAAGTGCTTGGACCACAAGGAACCACCCAAGGTAGTGACACAGGGGACCCACGGGGGACGCGTGCAGTGTGTGAACACAGCCGCGAATCGCCGTTAACTTCTATGGGGAAAGTCGCGGTTGGATTTTTAAAGAAAAGGGACACTTAAAGGAGGATTTGGAGCAAACCCTTTGAGAACTAGGTCGTTCTAGAGTCTATACCCACGGGAGCACCGAAGTACTCGTGTTACCTCACCCAGGGAAGCCGGGTGCATAGGTGCCTTTCGGGGTCGGGTTTCGTCTGTCGATTTGAATGGCGATCTGCTGCAAAGTGCTGCTGGCGACCAAGTCGAAAGTGTTCGGGTGGATCCAAAGGTGGATCGGAGATCTGAAGAACCTGAAAGCAGAGGGGACAGAGTCTGGGTCACTAGCCAGTGACCAGGAAGGCGATGAGCAGATGCCCACCGATGTCGGGTGCTTCAGGTAGGTTGACGGTCGTCTTGACTCTTCAGCCACGAGGTCCAGGAGGCGTTGACGGTGACCAGGAGCTGGGTTCGAGCTGTCCCACAAAGTCTGTCGATTGCTGAGGTGTTGGCGACCGGATTGGACCCAACAAGCCTTGGCAGTGGCAAGTCTTGTGGAAAGTGAAGAAGGACGATGGTGCAGACCAGCAAGGTCTGAGGGACTCACCCAGCAAGGGTAAGTGAGGGCACGCCTGGAGCAACCAGGGAAGCCCAAGTAAGTTAAGATTGGCCTTCGTGAGGGACTTCTAGCCAACGGACTAGCGACCGCAAAGGAGCCTCAAGTGGACGCACTTGGAGCTGGCTCACGGGACACTTGTGGAGTGGAGGCCAGTGATCTTCAAAACAGTCGGTGCTGCAGGCGGGGGCTACTCGGAGCCCAAAGCACAACTTCGTGGGAGTCCAGAAAGAGGATGCACTTGCAAATGTGCTCGGTGTCCAGGGGTCACGGTTCCACGTTACCCACAACAGCTACGGGCCTCAGCTTCGCTGGGGACTCAGGGCAGCCTTGGGGAAGTCTGGAAATCTACCTCTAGTGCTGCAAAGACTTCGGCGTCCGATGGGAGCTTCAGAGATGCAGACCGGACAATTGCTTCTTTGGTGCCTGCCAAGCAGGGGAGTCACTCCTTGACCCCAAGGGAGATTCTTCAGTCCTCTAATCTTGATGTAGAGCGTCGAAGGTCCAGGATTCAGTATCAGAGTTTCGTCCAGGGTTATCTGAAGTCTTAAGGACTGGGGTCCCATACTTATACTAAGTTAGGAGATTGGACATACTCTGGGGACCCACCTATGGGAGGGTCAGGGAAGAGGGGTGGTTACACCCATTCCCTTTGTCCAGTTTCGCGCCAGAGCAGGGGCAGGTAGCCCCTGCAACCGGTTTGAACTGGCATATGCACAGGGACACCAAATGTGCCCCCAGTGCAGGACTTCAAAGCACCAGGAGGTGCTCCCGCCCAGCTCCAATACACACTATCCTGTCTGGGGAGGTGGTTACACCTCCCTGCGACAGGAAACCTATTGTCCAGGCCTCCCCTGCTGGAGTTTCAGTCAGCAGCAGGAGGCCAGACCCGTGTCTGTGGCAGTGGCATCCATTTTGTGATGCCAGGGCTCTGGAAAGAAGTTACCGGGTAGACCAGTGTGTACATGTCTCTCCCTCTAGAAGGGTGGAATGCTACCCCCGCCGCCAGAACTGGCGGTGGGGGTAGTAGTTCAAGATGTTTGACACCAAACACAACATGTTTCTGTGCAGCCATTCCAAAGTTAGCATTTAACGCGGGGTTATAATGCGCTTAAGAGTATATGGTCAGGCTGCACTACAAACAGCATCAGAGAAGGGTCTCCGAACGCTGCAGAGGGGCCCTGCTCATGCAGGGGCACCCTCTCACATAGGAACCACGCACTCTGCCTTCAGGATTGATAAGGCCTGCCATAGGAGTGACTTATAGGTTTATATGTGTGTATGTATGTAATGATATAGGTAGCCTATATCATAGTAAGGGGTGCATGCACCACCTTACCCAGGCTGCAGTAGCAGTCCTGTGGTGTCCTTTTGGGTGGCCTTCCAGGGGTGGCACAATACATGCTGCAGCCCCTGGTAGGCCTCTGAGGTACCTATGCCCTGGGTACATAGTATACCATATACTAGGGACTTACAAGGGCACTCCAGATTCCAATCAGAGATGTGCCTAATGCACATGGAAACCATTTTATAGAGGAAGCAGATAGACTGGGGCCCTGAATAGCAGGATCCCAGTCCAACTAAGTCATAAACCAGCAAAACACCAGGAAAAAAAATGGGGGCAACCATATAGTCAGATTCCACCTTCCTACAGTCAGCTCCAGCATTCTGTGAAGTCTACGTATGTTTAGAGTGGTCAAGTGATTGGGAATAAAGCCACTCTGATCAATGTGTACTAGGAGTGGCATATATTCCAGTAGGCGGCTACCTATGACTTTAATGAGAATCTTATAATCCATGGCTAACATGGATAGGGGGAGCGTTATGATTTCACCTCAAGCAGATCTTAGTCAGGTTTTGGTAATGAGATTATAAGGGATTTGCAGGTTTCAGGTTTCCCTTACTCTCCACCTATTAATGTATGGATGGCTAAAAATGATCCATATATGCAGTGGAAAGTCTTACTGTCATTTTGCGGAATAGGGTGTAGAAATTAAAAACAATATGGACGCCTTTTAGTACATATATCAAATGGCAGGGTAGAACCAGCACAGTCGTGGGCCATATGTTTAATGAGTTGGTGAAATCTAGATTGTGTGACTCCAGATTCCCTGAGGACTCAACAACAAATTACTTGGGCCATAAGATACAGAATAACAATTCTTTTGAAGCTGGTCCCACAACTGCTAATCATAACAATACAAAGAGACACACACCTTCATGGATATGTAAACAGAACTGCAATTAAATGACAAACGGAAACGTAAAAAGAAACAAAGGGAAAGAATGAAACAAAAGAAGTTAATTATCCCGAAGCCCAACTTGATTCCAAAAGTGGTTTGACAAAAAGAATAAAAAAGACCTCACAAGATACTTATCCATATTCTTTCTATAAGTCAGTTCAAGTTATGTCAGAAATACCTGACCATAACCATGTAATTCCGTAAGCACAGTAACTTTCCAAGGTACACTAAAATATCAAATTGATAAGGAAAATTGTATTACCAATTAAAATCAAAGCCAAAACTAGCAAAAATAAAAGCAAAATGGCATATTTGTATAACACAAGAAATTTCAAGAGAACCACAGAAAAATCACACCAAATGGACATGTAAGTACCCAAAACCAAATGAAGCAATAGCAGGAAATAAGTGAATTCACTGTGTTGACCAGTAACCTCAAACGACCACCATCTTCGCATGTGACCATATTGCATTCCTTTTAAAAAATAACAAGAACATTTAAACTGTGCATAATTGTTAATGATCACTCTAGTGCGTAAAACAACATAGTACCTTGTTCAGAGAAACAATTACGAATTGTGATAATAGTGGAAGCAGAATTTGCAATATTGGTGCTAGGTACGTCAGGGGGAGTACTTCAGTCATCCAAACTAAAATAATAGCAATAACACGAGTAAAAAAAACCAAACAAACATAAGGGACTCCTGCATCTTAAACCAAAGAAATCACAAGTTATACTCAATATAACTAAATGTAATGATTTGCCATGCAAAGATCAATAGGAAACACCACACTGCTTTATCATGGACTCAAGAAATCACAAAATAAAAAGAGCTCTCACAAACCCACAAAAGTCATGGCCACGCACAAGGCTTAATAAAACAAATCTTATAAACGTCAGCTCCAGACTCACATATGCATGTCATAACGTGCCCCGCATCTCCACAGCAGTCATAGAAGTTGTGAAATGCGCAACAATACAAACAACAATAAAGTGCTCCTATAAATTCACAGAATTCGTCATTACATATACCCCGAGGACAACCCAAATTATGTAAATCATAGTATACACGTGGTGCATGACGAATCTTCCATAACCAAATTTTCACTATTTATAAGGCAGACATAGCCATCATTTGAAAAGAAGGATAATTAAAGACACAACGTATTTAACAACTCCTTTGTTTTAGTCTTTTATCTGCCATATATGCATATTTTTTGTGTTTCTATTGTACTGTTGTACTCTTTTTTTACTTATGCCTTGTTTATGATGGTTTTAAAATAGACCATTGTTGTTATACAATGCACTCTGTCCTAGGAACATATAGTCCCCAAACTAATCTATGGTTGAGGTTATATAAATACCAATACAATATGTTAGGAGAAAAAAACTATTGGTTAGCCAGCTTGATGGAAACTATGGTTCAATGTAACACTGGCCTACAATTTTTGTGATATGTGTGAATGAGGCAGATTTATCAGATGTCAAGAGTCGAAAGGCCATTTAATGCCCTCAAAATCATTGCGTACAGGACTTTGATTAGGCTGGTGTGGGGATCAATTTGTTGTGGAAGATTGGAGGCTGTCAGTGTTTTCCATATTGCATCTTTTCCTCTTGTTAGCTCACTTTCAGAATTAAAATTCATCAGATTTAGTCCCCTGTGATTATAATATAAACATTTGGACTTGATGCAAGCAGATCAGTGAGTTATGTTGTAAACCTGTACATATTTAGCTGGCGCTGCCATGGTGTACAGAACAGCACCACACAAGGCCAACCAGTGGCTGTGCATACTTAACATAGAAATACTTATGATTACATGTTTTAAAAAATAAAAACACTGCATATTATTTATTTATTTATATGTTTTTTGAATTTTAAAATACATGTTATTAAATCGACTTAAATTACTTTTAATTTATTAAATACACCACTTTTAATACTTGTTGATTCACACTAAATGGGCAACTATTTAAGTTGCCCATTTATTTTTTTAATTTAAACATGAGGAAATAACTCAAATGTATTTTAATATAGTTACATGAATGCACTATTTATTTCAAAATGAAATTATTGCTGTAGCATGCTTTATCTTTAGTTCTAAATTTATATTGAATTTATAACATTAATTTACATTAATGTTTAACATAAAAAGTAGAAAAGTTTATTAAATTTGGAAAAAGTGTGTTACAACTTTTAGTTTAAATTTTAATGTAAATAGTTTTATATTTTTTTAGATATAGAGCTAAAGAAAAAATGCTACAACACTAATAATAATTTTTGCTGATGATATTTCCATGTTACGATATTTTAAACTTGATATTTCTGTAGGATGATATTTAAAACTCGATATTCTGTCTAAATACCATTTTGGAAAATGAACCAATGGTGATATAGTGGCGTGTACCTGAATTCTGGTGTATTTATCAGTTATTTTACTGTCATTTGATATTCTGGGAACTTTGGGGCTGATTACGATGGCGGACGGACTCGTATCGGGGATTGGGACCGCCTGCCTACAAGGCGGTGGTCCCACAGGGGTAATTACAATGCGACCACCACCACGGTGGTCTCAATACCTATATTTTACATTGCAGTAGGTGCTGCTGGCTGCAGAACCCACTGCAATGTAAAAACGGGACATGTAACATATTCCTGCACTACATCACAGGCACCATGCAGTGCTTGCCACATGGTACAGGGATATGTAAGGGGGGGTACCATAGGTGCCTCCCAACACACACAACAAAGGGCCAGGCGGGAAGGGGGGCCTACTACAGGACCCCAATGTCCCTTTCCACCGGCCTTCTAATGGCAGGTAACCCGCCATGAAACGGCTAGCTGAAAGGGACATCAGAATGCCTATGACGGTGCCTAGTAGGCACCGCCAGCACTGTAGGGACTACGAGCCCCTCTGTCACACCGGCAGGCTCAAGGAGCCCGTCGGATGCGTGGCGGTCGGTTATTGTTATATGGCGGGCGGTAAACTTGCTTACGATGGTGGGGAGACCGCCACCAACAGCCTGTCGGTGGTGGTCTCCTCACCATCATAATCAGGCCCTTTATTCTATTATTCAGCTTTCTACCCTACAGATGTCTCCCTCTTCCCACTCCTTCCATTATATCTCCTTCTGCCCTATACCTATTACATTTCGTCAACAAGGAAGCTTTTTTTAAATTCATTTGTGTTAGGAAGGGTGCAATTTAGTAAGACAGATTGCATTGTTTCCTATCAGCAGTCTTTGGTCCCCTTAGATGGATACATCACCTGAGCTACTGATCATTTAAATGTAGGTTGAAGAACAGAATGAGCTACACCTCCCAATTCTTTTAAAAGATAAACAATAGAATCCAAAAGCCAAAGAAAGTTAACATTTGCACAGGGTGTGACGCACCAGCAAGAGAAATTATTTGGACTGGAATATTTCCCGGAGGAGGACCAGGATTTCAGTTTGTTAGACACAGATGTGTTACCTGTCACTGGAGAAAACAATGTCCCACAGAAAAATTGTTTTCAGGCCTAATAACTTCATGGATTTTTATTACTGCTAAAATGCCCACTCAAATATGTGATTTGGTGGAAATTAGTCCAAGTAATAAGAGCATAAAAGGGTAAAAACTGTTTGGGAAGTGGGGGAGCAGTTCCTACAGAATCTTTGGTATAAATGATACAATATGGAGAACGTTTAATACATATACAATGGATTTTTGGTGATTTTTAGGAAGTAGCCTGCCTTTAAGAATATTGGAGACAATAGTAGGTAGCAAATCATGCATTTTAGATTGTCAAGGTAGGTTCAAATAGAACGGAAGCGTTAATGGGAATACCAAATCTGATAAAACCCAAAACAGAAAACGAGGCCTTTCCCGTCAAACTCTCACATTTTGCAGCTCTTTACTGGAGACGATAAAGCTGCCACTTACCATAATTTCTTCAGAAAAGACAAGAAATTGCATCTGTTTATAACCATTTCTTCTAAAGCATTAGTGGAAAATGTGAAAGGGGCATTATTAAGAGATTTACTCTTTACCCAAGTAAAATGTGCCAAGTTGAGGGTGAGGATGTATAGAGGAACGAAGCAAGTTTGGAGTTTCCACCTTTTTTCAAAAAACAAATTCTATTGATTTTTAGAGCGAATTGTACAAAATACTGGTATTTCAGTTTGACAACTTACAGACAGACAGAGATCACATTTTCCCGATGGGTCAGAGTAACATTTACAGAAATGACAGGTGTGACAGGAGATATTGGTTCCCTTTTATATGTGAAACAAGCAACAAAAGTAACTCTCAGGACACTAACAGTTTTTCCATCAAGAGCTATGTGTCCAAAGGAGCAGATATCCATGACATAGGCTGGGAAGCAGCCATAGCGCAACTCTGCTTCAAGACAGCATAGTAGGGCACATCGCTCCAGCATCAAGGCAGGCGAGGGCACTCTACTGTATAAGAGAGATCGTAGACTCTGGGCCATAATAAAAATGGAAGGGGGGAGAAGTGAAGGACATGAGGAGAAGGGGTAGAGAGGAAGGAAAAGTCGATGAAGGGAGAGAATATGGGCTATATGTTTTGGTTTATAATGAGCAATTAAACTACCCACCTAGTGTCCTCCCCCTCGGGCCACTCGGCATGGACCTGCAGGTTGTGTTTGGGGGCATCCCATTCCAATACCATGAGAACCCTGTGCAACCCCTCGACCTCCTCCCAGCAGAGTGCCATTGATTTGGCCCTGCTCCACTTTAACATTGCTACATACCAATAGGGCATACCCAGAAAGCAAGTAGCCTTTCAGCTCATGGCTATAATCAGGGCTCGGTCAATAAACCAATTAGTGGCACCTCCTGTGCCCATACAGCCCTGCCTCTATAGTGTGTAGGTCCTCCCATCCTGTGACTGCTAGCAAGGTGTCCGCAACCGCCCCCCACAGTAACTGCACCCATAGGCAGTTCCAAAACATATGCACCATATCCGCGGCATCCGTGCCACATCTAGGGTATTTGGACTCACTCCCATATATCTTCTGTATTCGCGCCGGTGTAACGAATGCTCTGTGTAAAATGCTGTTGAATGTACTGGAATTTTGCATTGCAGGAATGTCTGCGCGGATATATGAGCACACCCACTCTTTCTGCGTGAGTTTGCGTCCGATATCCTGTTCCCAGTGTTGCCTAGTGGAATGCATCAACTTCTCTGGGGCAAAGGCCATCAGACGTGTGAACCACATAATAAGATATCTACCACCACCCATCACGTGGAGTGCATGTAATAGTGGATGAGTGTCCAGCTTCATGTCCGGAATATACCAAAGTAATTGTATTTCAGCCATCAGCATTTGGTGTGTTAGGAAATTACCCACGTGCAGGCCACGATCTTTGCAGAGTTGGTCCAATGGCATGAGGGCACAGTTCAGGAACAGGGCAACCCAGAGTGTCCACCCTCTCCTTCTCCCAGAGCTCCACCCCTACCTCCCATGGAGTTTCCTGAATGATCTAGGGTACCCAACACGGATCTCTGGCACTTAAGGTGTCAAGGCAGGTGTCAGTTTGAGGTTCCTAATGTAGCTGTCGTAGTCAATGGTCAGAAGCTTATTAGCATGTGACAGGAGTTTACTGGATGGTAGTAGTAGCTCATGAATCTCTTGTGCTGCTCAATGCTGTGCAGGAGGGCCAAGTTCAACCAAGTGTTGAACAGCCAGCCAGCGAGACAGCCATTGTAACTGAGCCGCCAGATAGTAATGTTCAAAATTGGGGGCTCCCAGACCCTACTTATCAAATGAGAGATGAAGCTTCCGTAAGGCAACTCATCTGCATCCCTTATTCCAAATAAGGGACCCCAGCATGCCATGCAGGGTACGGAACGTGGCATGTGGTATATGGGCTGGCAGGTTATGAAAGAAGTAAAGGAGTCGAGGAAGCATTGCCATCTTAGCAAGAGAGCCACGTCCCTGTTCCGTAAGTAGCAGTGTGCCAAAGAAGGCCATCTGCGGCCACAGAGAGGCAATCGCCCTAGTTTGATTACCATCTATTAACCGGTTCTGTGCGTTGGACGGCTGGCAGCTGTCCAACGTCACAGTGCTCATTTGCATTGGACGGATCCCGGCTATCCTTGCACGTGGCACAGGAAATCCCTCTGGTGCAGGCACTAGAGGATATCTTTTCAATCAAAACACCAGCGGGAGCTTCCGAGGGTGCTCTGATTGTTTCTCTGAAATGACGATCGGCGCACGTCACGCTGACCTAATTTCAGAGAAACCGACTGCCTCGTGCTCAGGGAGCTATCACTGCCCCTGAGCACCGCGGCAGACGGTAGAGGTATCATTGGAAAGGGGAGAACCGTGGATCGCTGCTTAGGGATCACCTCAGGAGGGCTATTCCCAAGCAGGAATCCATCCACTAGGCACCAGAGAGGCGGGGCAGAAAGCACACTAGGCACCAGGGATTTTTTAATGTCTATAGGGGTGGGGGCAACCCAAAATGGGCATGTCAATGTCCCCACCCCTCCCTGCCCCAAAAATTCCACAGTCTTTCAGATCCCCCTGGGAGGCAAATGGGGTCAATAGCCTCCGATCTGCCCCACAGGGGGGCAGAAAGCCCACTAGGCACCAGAGATTTATTTTTGTATATAGGGGTGGGGGCTGCCCAAAAGGGGCATGCCAATGCCCCCACCTGCCCCCCAAAAATTCCACAGTCTTTCTGTTCCCCATGAGGCAGATGGGGGCAATAGCCCCTGATCTGCCCCCAGGGGGGGCAGACAGCTCACTAGGCTCCAGGGATTATGGCACCAGGGATTATGTTTTTTTTTTTTTATATAGGGGTGGGGGCTGCCGAGATTGGGCATGCTAATGCCCCACCCCCAAACAAGTCTTTCTGCCCCCAGAAGGCAGATCGGGCAATAGCCCCTTATATGATCCCCCGGGGGGGCATGAAGTCCACTAGGCATATGTTTATGAGCATGTCAGGAGAAGCCCCACAGGCAAGAGTCACTCCCCATATTTTTAGGCACACATTTTTGCTGTTTCAGTGATATTTTTAGTCTCATCTGCCCCCAAGCAGGGACAGAAAACCACTAGAAACCAGGGAGAGTTTGCGTGTATGTGTATGGAGTTTGGCTGAGGGTCAGCATGTACTGACATTTTGCTGGCGGTGTGTGTGGACCTGCACTTAGCTAATGGGGTGTGTCAGCATGTACTGACCTTTGGCTGACATTTTGCTGGGGCTGTGTTAGAAATGGGGGTCTCTAGTTGGCAATGGCTGGCGCCACTGTCCAAATAGGGACCCTTCTTCCTAAGTCAGGGCAAGTGGGCTACCCCCTTTGATAACCCTCGCTCAACCCTGTGGTAACGTAGCACGAGCAGTTAGGCCTATCTCAGAGGCAGTGTGTGAAGCATTTATGACCATGCACAATAAGGCAGTAACAACACCACAAAAGGACACAACTCAAGTAGGTATAGAAAAATAGTATCTTTATCTAAGGTTTAGCACAAGACTCTCAAAAGCGTTTTAATCAGTCACAATGCATGTAAATCAGTATGGACTTAAAAAGGCAATAACGTATTCACCAGAACGTGGCACTGACTGAGTTCAAGGCCTGGGTATACGCGGCCCGTTGCGCACCAGATACCTGCCGTTGGACGGGGACACAGCACGTAGCTTCTCGAAGAAGTGGTGACGGTGACAGGCGGACTCCCAGCGACCACAACTCTTGTCTGCAGTGGTCCGCAACGTGCACTCACAATGATTTGGGCACTCGGAGACAGGTGGGCTCCCAGCGGCAGCAGCACGCGGCTGCGGCGGCCCGGGCTGGTGGTGGCGATGACTCTCGTCGTGCAGCTCCGTGGTGGGCTCACTGCGGCAGCAGCTCTCTCTTAGCTGCGGCGGCCCACAGGATGACTCACGATGATGCAAAATTGGCAAAGGTGCGGGCACTCAGCGGCAACAGCTCTCTTTTAGCTGTGGCGGCCCACGGGACAAATCACGATGATGCAAAGTCGGCAAAGGTGCGAGCACTCAGCGGCAGCAGCTCTCTTAGCTGCGGCGGCCCACAGGACAAATCATGATTATGCAAAGTTGGCACAGGTGCGAGCACTCCGCGGCAGCAGCTCTCTCTTAGCTGCGGCGGCTCACAGGACAAATCACGATGATGCACAGCTGACACAAGTGCGGGCACTCAGCGGCAACAGCTCTCTCTTAGCTGCGGCAGCCCACAGGACAAATCATGAGGATGCACAGCTGACACAAATGCGGGCACTCAGCGGCAACAGCTCTCTCTTAGCTGCGGCGGCCCACAGAACAAATCACGATGAGGCAAAGTTGGCAAAGGTGCAAGCACTCCGCGGCAGCAGATCTCTCTTACCTGCGGCGGCTCACAGGACAAATCACGATGATGCAAAGTTAGCAAAGGTGCGAGCACTCAGCGGCAGCAGCTCTCTCTTAGCTGCGGCGGCTCACAGGACAAGTCACGATGATGCACAGCTGACACAAGTGCGGGCACTCAGTGGCAACAGCTCTCTCTTAGCTGCAGCGGCCCACAGGACAAATCACGATGAAGCACAGCTGACACAAGTGCGGGCCCTCAGCGGCAACAGCTCTCTCCTAGCTGCGGCGGCCCACAGGACAAATCACGATGAGGCAAAGTTGGCAAAGGTGCGGGCACTCAGCGGCAGCAGCTCTCTCTTAGCTGCGGCGGCCCACAGGACAAAGGATGATCTCGACCAGGCTGGAACAAAGGCGGGCACTCAGCGGCTACAGCTCTCTCTTAACTGCGGCGGCCCACACAGATTCAGTGAAGGTTCCGAAGGTTCCAATTAAGACGGGCGCTCAACGGCGGCAGCTCTCTCTTAGCTGCGGCGGCCCACACACAGAGTTAACAAGGGTTACCAGTCCGCGTTCCTCACAGTAGAACTAGAGGTTCCAGATTACTCGACGGAGGCCTCACCTGCAAGTAGAATCCCTAGCACAGGAATTCAGACGGCTGACGGGGTGAAGTCTAATGTCCCTGAGACTTCAGCAGGAGGCGCTCTCAATTCAGGCCCTCGGGTAGTTTCTTCAGCAAGCTTGGTGAAAGTTTCAAAGTCCTTTCCTCTGTTCACTCGGACAGAGTTTCGTCTTGACATCCAGAAGGAACACCCTTGAACAAGGTTCCAGCGCAGCGTTTTATACCTAAAAAGTCTTTGTTCTCTGCAGTCGCAAATCACTGCATCCAGCCAGAACCAGTTCAGTGGGGTTGGGGAGCAGTTGGTTTACGAGGCGACATCCTGCCCTTTGAGAATCTGGGGGTCTGCTATCAGACGCCCAGTGGGAGGTGGAGCCATCATTCACCTTGCCAGGCACGGCCCTGCTCAGATCAAAGAGTCACCCCTACCCATACTCTAAATGCCGATCTCTCTCTCTCCAGCCAGGTCTGACCCAGCTGGCCCTGCTGCTCCAAAACCAGACGGCCAATACACATGCTAGCAAAGCCTACAGGAAAGCTTAGTCCAGAAAATACTTCGTTTCTAGCAGCGGCATTTTCGAAAACACGGACTACGCAAATGATCCTTACTAAAAGATGTATCTCAATGTCCTGAGCTTAAACATATCAAACTCGAAGTTTCTATCGGGTTCCTGGGGGCAGGTAGGATTATGGGATGTAATACTCAGCCTGCCCATTCTGGCCTATGAGAACGGATAGCCTCACAATAGTAAGCAGTGAAATGGAGGGTAACTCGCTATTAGAACATGCTACACAGACATATTTTAAAAGCTGCTTCGGTGGGTAGCGCAAATCAGCGCTGCAGGCCCACCAGCAGGATTTGGTCTACCAGCCCTGGGCACACACAGTGCACTTATACTAGGGACTGACAGGTAAACCAAACAAGCCAATTAAGGTTATCCCAATTCATACAGTTATCTTTACACAGGGAGCATTCGTGCTGTGGCACTGATTGGCAGTGGCACAGCGCCCAGAGCATCTAAATCCAGCCAACATAAAAGATAGGAAGCGAAAAGAGGAAGGGAGACCCGCGCCAATGATGCCAGGTCTAACACGCTCTGTGTGGACCTGCACTTGGCTAATGGTGTGTGTGGACTGACGCTTGATGAAGGTGTGTGTAGATTGGCACTTGCCTGATGGTGTGCGTGATGTGGCGCTTGGCTGGTGGTGAACGTGGACTGGTGCTTGGCTGACAGTATGCATGGATGGTGCTTGGCTGCAGTGCCTCATTGGCTGTAGCATGCACCTGGTGTTTCCCCAGTGAGCTGGAGGGCTGCGGGCCGGTTTTCTGGCCGTGGGGCCGGTTTTGTCACTGGGGGCTGGTTTTGCAGCAGTGCTGCAATATCGGTCCCCAGTAACAAAAGTGGGAGTGGTGCTTTTTACTAGCACGCCCCCCATCCTAGGGCGAGTTGAGCAGCAATCTGCCAGGGCTAGTTGCTGTTCCCAATCCGGCCCTGCTTGGCTGGTGCTGTGTGGGGTTTGCACTTGGCTGCAGAGTGCGTGGGTGGCACTTGACTGGAGGTGTGCATGGCTAGTGCTTGGCTGACAGTGTGCATGGATGGCATTTGGCTGGCAGTGTATGTGGATGGTGCTTGGCTGGCAGTGTGCATGGATGGCGCTTGGCTGGCAGTATGTGTGGATGGCGCTTGGTTGGTGGTGTGCATGAATGGCGCTTGGCTGGTGGTGTGCATGGATGGTGGTGTGCGTGTACTGACTCTTGGCTGGCAGTGTGGCTTGAATGGATCCCCCAGCGTTTTCTTACCCAGAATCCCCCGCAAACCTCAAATTTACTTTCAAAGTCACATTTTCCTCACATTTCTGTGTGCGTAAGTTGTAGTATCACCGTGCAGGCACAAGTTTCGTACCACCCAGCATTCCCCTTGGTCACACAAGAAAAATGATACCTCATTTGTGTGGGTGCCCAAAGTAGTGTCAGCCTAAAAATATAGAAACAAACTGCCATTTTGGACCCGCTTTGGGCCACCCTCAATCTCTAAATGTTTTAGGCCCTTCCATGTCATAGGCACTTGGCCCATCCAGACAAGTAAGGTGTCATTTTTATCAGGAGACTGAGGGGAATGCTAAGTGGTAAGAAATTTGTGCCATGCTATGATCCCACATCTTTCCCTGCGTTTTTGGTCCAGGGCTCAGAGACCATCGATGGAAACCTACCAATCCCAAACACTTCTGAAAATTAGACACCCAGGGGAGTCCAGGGAGGTATGGCTTGTGTGGAACCCCCAAAGTTTGCTGGGTGGGTGGAAGTTTGTGGATATACGCTGATTCCAGAACTTTCCTTAACAGAAATGTGAGGAAAATGTGCTTTTTTTTACAAAGTTTGAGGTCTGCAAGGGATTCTGGGTAACAGAACCTGGTGAGAGCCACACAAGTCACCTCATCCTGAATTTCCCTGGGTGTCTAGTTTTCAAAAATGTATAGGTCTGCTAGGTTTCCCTAGGTGACAGCTGAGCTATGGTTCAAAATCCACAGCTAGGCACATTGCAAAAAAAGAGTCCTTTTCCACTGGAAAAATGTGATGTGTCCAAGTTGCGTTTTGGGCCATTTCCTGTTGCAGGCACTAGGCCTACCCACACAAGTGAGGTACAATTTTTATCGGGAGGCTTTTGGGAGTGCAGGGTATGTTGAGGTTTGTGGATCCACGGAGATTCCAGAACTTTCCATCACAGAAATGTGAGGAAAATGTGTTTTTTTTACAAAGTTTGAGGTAGGTTTGCAAGGAATTCTGGGTAACAGAACCTGGGGAAAGTCATACATGTCACTCCATCCTGGATTCCTCTGGGTGTCTAGTTTTAAAAAAATGCATAGGTTTTCTATGTTTCCCTCAGGTGCCGGCTGAGCTAGGATCCAAAATCCACAGCTAGGCACATTGCGAAAAAGGGTCCCTTTCCACTGGAAAAATGTGATTTGTCCACGTTGCGTTTTGGGCCATTTCCTGTCATGGGCACTAGGCCTACCCACACAAGTGAGGTGCCATTTTTATCAGGAGACTTGGGGGAATGCTGGGTGGGTGGACGTTTGTGCTCCCTGTAGATTCCAGAACTTTCCAACACAGAAATTTGAGTATTTCTTTTTTTTTTACAAAGTTTGAGGTTTGCATGGGATTCTGGGTAACAGAGCCTGGTGAGAGCAGCACAAGTCACCCCATCCTGGATTTCCCAGGATGTCAAGGGGCAGATTTACAAGAAGTGATGCATCACTGCTGCAATGCAGCGATGCGTCAAAAAATTTGCATCAACACTGCGGCAATGCAATTCCCCGAAATTGCGTCAAATTTACATCTTGGCGGACCACGGCGCCACGCGTCAGCCTGCGTCAGAAGAACTGACATGGGTGCCGCAAAACCGCCGTAAGTCAGCGTGACGCAACTGTCAAAAAATGCACGTAAGTCAGTTTTGCGTCACGCAACACCAGCCCGAGCACACTGCAACACTTCACACTGCGTGAAGCGACAAAAACGAAACCCGGAAATCCACGCAATTCACAAAAAAGTCATTGGGGGACCACAGAGGAGTCTGCAATGGACAAGGAAGGACACTGCAGTAGTCAGGAGCCTCCGGCAACCACCCACAGCAAAAGCCCAGATGCACAGGCTGAGACTGGTGCAAAAAGGAAACGCAAATCAAATTTTACTCAGGAGGAGAATGAGATACTTGTCACTGAGGTCACTAATCACCAGCACCAACTCTTTGTGAATTCAAAGTTGCCCCTTGCCAAAAAGGAGGTGATATGGCAGAGGATTTTCCAGAAGATAAATAGTGTTGGAAAAATCTAGAGGCGTGTCATTGACTGTAAAAAACTCTGGCACCACTGCAAGTGCAGAACCAAAGAAAAGCTTGCGGCAAACCGTAAGGCAGCCTTACAAACCGGAGGAGGCAGCCCAGCAGAGCAGGAGGTCCTGGATGACCTGGAGGAGCATGTGGCAGCGGTCATACCAAAGGAGATAGTAACAGGAATATCGGCAAAGGACAGTGCAGCCATAGAAAGTGAAGAGCAGACAGCGAGTAAGTCACAATAAGTGCACATATGTGAGTAATGGGTCATGGTGGTGATCACAGCTAGAAATGTCCCTTTGCCACAGTCTGATGTGTGCATCTTGGTGTCCTTGGACTTGTCCACTATCACAACTATTTTTAATTTAAGTAAATCACATATGACAATCACACCTTGCAAATGCCTAAACAACACTTACATGTCCATCTCTGATGAATCAGTTATCCTGGGCCTCATTTATGGATGGCCTTGCACCACTGTTAAATCACTTTTGGTAATGTTTAAAGTGAAGACCCATTGGCGCAAGGACTCCATAAATGATGTCCACAATCCTGTTCTCGCATCCGAGGAATAAGTTGTGTCAGGCACCAGTGTTGTACACTTGTGTGTGCTGAACAAGGACAGGGAAAGCCATCTTGTGTGTCTGAACATGTGCCTGTAAATAACAAGCTGTCAATGCTACATTTGGCATGTCAGTGGTGTGACATGTGAACCTTTGTAGGTATTTTCCATGCAAAACCTGTGTCCACTGATGTATGTTCATATAAATTAACAATTCCCAATACAAAAATGCATCTGAGTGCCAATACACCCCACAGCTGGCCTACTGATGAGGAACAAGGAGGAATCCACTTATGTGCCCAACCCATTTATTCCTGTCAAATGCACAATGTATTCCACTGCATGCATCATAAGATAACTCAATAACAACAGATCGTTCATGTGTATGAAGGTGCACTATCATGTACAAAAACAACCTAACCACCAAGCTGGCATTCCAGCACCATGGTGCAAGGTTGCCTGATTGGGCAACAAGCCTACAAATATATGGGGGGATCAACAAACAATTTGTCACACATGTGTATCACTGTAAACAGGATTTAATGCACTGGTGGTTCTAGGTGCTCATAACAATAATCCTCAGTGCCTGTGCAGGACGTAAAATTACATGACACATAGGGGCATATGTACAAGGAGTTAATGCTGCTGTTGCAGCACTTTTAAGAGGGTACGGCCCCGATTTTTTCATCGCCATATGTACAAGCTGCTGCTAACCTCAGTTAGCATCCGTTTACCAGCAAACATGTTCATTACAAACTTCTGTTACTGACAGCTAACAAAAATGAGATGCAAGGCAGCCGTTTCAGTGCCAAAATGGCCCCAAAGCACACTTTGCGATCTTTACAATGAAATACTTGTATGGAGCAAGACCAAATAAACTGCCCCTAACTGCAGTTAGAGGCTGTTTTTTAAGACCAGAATATAGCTGTACTCAAAAATTGAGCAAACACTTGGGGCCTCATCTCAGCAGGTTTCTGTGCTGGGCAGTGCTGCAAGGAATGTCGCTGCGCTGCCCTGCAACAAAACTACAGAGCAGGACTGTGCACCATCAATAAGATAGTGTGCATTCCTGGGCCTCATTCATGAAAAGTGTTGCAGCACTGCAACAAGACAGCGTTGCAACACTTTTCACTATGCCCTTCTTGTGACAACATGGATGCACTGTATTCACTGGACAGTACTCCATGTCGCAAGTAATGACAGATATGTCTGGAATCCTGACTTATCTGTCAGCGCAAAAGTCATGCATTGCTGCAGTTGTGTCAAAAGCATGACGCATCTCCAGCAATGCATGGGTACAGCCTATCCCTGTGGCACTGCAACACCCTTATAACTGCCATGAGGCAGACATAAGGTACTGTCCCAGTGGCGTCCCACCATTGTTGCAGTGATATCTGATGGAATTCACTGTGCCACTCCTATGAGGCTTTGTCACGTGGGTACGCACTCCCTGCATGCATCATTCTTGAAGCAGGCATAGTGTGTCACAGGGCTTCACAAGGTCACGCATATGCCTGCATGGGTCACTTTGCAAATATGGTGCAACATGGTGCTAGGTTTTGCATGGTCTCTCTTGAGGAGTGCCAGTGTGTCGGCGCAGTTTGATATCCATCGGTGGAGGTAGCGTGCTGCGGTGTAATCGTCTGTAAGTGTTGTCGGAATGGTGGTGCTGAGGCAGTTTACGAGAAGTTCTACGGTGACCTTGATCCATTTGTCAGGTGGGGCGATGATTGCAGTGGGGTATGGTGTGCATGGTGAAGACATGATGTATACAATGATGGTTGGTTCTGGAGAGTCTTGTGGTGTGGCTGTAGTTGAAGTTTCCGCTGGTGGAGGAGACGTGCTTGACCGTGTGTCATGCTATGTGGCTTGGTGCAGTGAATAGATGTTTGAGTCTGATGTTGGCAAGCTTACATAGGAGGGTGTGGTATTCTGGTCACTGGGGTTGTCCAGGTGGAACTAGAGTTCTCCAAATAGGATGTCATTGGTGGATGGGAGAGCCTGGGGTGCAATGAGGTCCACAATGGTATTGGGGAATGGGGGTCCATGGCCCGGAGTGCCTGCAGATGAGGGTGACGCAGAGGATGTTATTGTGCTTGGTATGGATCTTGAACTTGGGTTGTACCAGGGTCACCGTTGTGTCATTAGAGTGCGTGGTCAGTCGGAGTGTGTTATTTGTAGGAGATGGCAATGCCTCCTCATGGATGGTCGGGGTGGTCCTTGTGTGTCATTTAGTATCCATCAGTGATGGCGATGGCGATGTCTGGTCCTGCGCTGAGGTAGGTCCAGTTTTCTGTGAAGAAGGTGATGTCTGAAGCGGTTGCTGCGAGGAGGTCCCATATTGCTGTTGTGTGTTTGTGGAGGGACCACACATTGATGAGGATGCAGTTGATCCAGTCGTGTGCACTGTTGGTTGGCTGGGCGGCACGAGGCACTGGTGTGCAGATGTGGAAGAAGGTGTGTTTGTAGTGTCATCAGGTGCAGGGCCCAAGAGATTTACACAGTGTTGCTAGATGACAGGTGGTGTTGCGTCCAGGGTTGATGGCGAGGAGGGTGCTTGAGTCGTAGAGGAGGAGTGTCCGAGAGGATGAGTCCATGTTGCTGTGCGCATTCCAGGGGTGGCCGGACACAGACAGGCTTGCCTTAGGCATGTGAGTTATACATTACAATGCAGGCATCACATTGTAATGCCTTTACAATGCAACTTCAACAACGGAGTTGCCTTGACATTGCATGCCATTCCAACACATTGTGCGGCCACTAATGGAGATACCAAAGTGTCAGTGTGGGCATTGGTGTTGAGGGTCAGAGAAGACTTTTTAGGGTGTGTTCATGTGTGCAAAGATGTATTTTAGGGTTTGTTTTAGGGGTCAGAGATGATTTTAGGGTGTGTTTTGGGGGTTAGAGATGAATTTTAGGGTGTGTTTTGGGGGTCAGAGATGAACTTTAGGGTGTGTTTTGGGAGTCAGAAATATGTAATTTAGGGTTTAAGGTGTGTCTTGGGGTGCAAGAGTTCGTTATAGGGTTGCACTCACTGTAGTGGGAATAGTAATTTTTAATACTCCAAAACCAAGAAAATTCACTACTGTGGCAATATGCGTAGTATTAGTATGCATTGTAATGGAATGCGATGTAATGCTATGCGTTGTAACATCATATATTCCTCTGGGACACCATTGGTACGCACACTGCACCTGTCTGCACAGTGGCCGCCATTGAGAAATGCTGCAGGGGGGGCTGGACAGCTGGGAGGTGGGAAACGCGGGATAGGACAATGGAGTGTGTGTGGATGCAGGTTTGTGTGTGTGAGCGGGGAATGTAAATGTTACAATAAAAGTAATCTTACACTGAGGCTGGGTCACGTGTGTTCTGTGCTCCTGCTCTCCTGAGTCTGCTTCCAGGAACAAGAAGCAGGCAGCCAGACTCCCTCCCCTAAGCCAATCACAATGCTGCAATGTGGTGTTGTCATTGTTCATGAGCACTGGGATAAGGCGTTCAGACAGGGGCTGGCGTGGTGGGCATGTTCACAATGCATGCTGGAATGTAGCCTGCATTGCAAGCAGGGAAGTGTGCATGACTGCTTTGGGCAGCCTGAGAGGGCCCAGCAAGAAATTCTTAGTGAGAGCTATTTCCAGTAAACAAAGAATGAAAGCTCTAGGTGTTTGACATTCCCATTCTTCAGCAAATAATATACTCTCTATCCCCCTCAAGGTCTCCCGTTGGGGGATGTTTGTATACAATGACTCTATGTCGAGTCCGATCAATAGTTCATTGGCAGGATCAAATTCCAATTCCTTGATCAGGTTAAGTACCTCTCCCGTATCTTTCAAGTAGGCTGGCATTTTCTGCACTAGCGGGCGTAAGTATACATCACTGAATTTAGAAAGGGGTTCTAAGATTGAATTGGTTCCTGAAACAATTGGGCGGCCTGGCGGGGGTCGGGTAGGTTTGTGTACTTTTAGTAGAACATAAAAATACGGCACTGTAGGATGTTGGTGACACAGGAATAGGGCTTCTTTTTGACTAATCCAGCCATTTGACGTGGGTATTGATTTCCATTTTCAAACCCTCAGTTGGATCCTCGTCCAGGATGGTGTAATTCCTTCTGTCATTAAGCAAGCGTAAGCATTCGTTGTTATATGTTTCCTTGTCTTGAATGACAATAGCCCGCCTTTATCAGTGGACTTTATGACTATTGTTGGATCATCTCTCAGATCTTGTAAGGCTTTTCTCTCTACCGTCGTCAAATTACAAAACGTTCTATCTCTGTTCTGTGCTTCCAATTGTTCCACCTCACTTAGAACTGCTTATTCAAAAACCACAACCTCAGGGGTTAATTGTCCCAATGTGGGCACAAAGGTTGACTTAGTCCTCAGCTCTGTATCTCCGTCTTCTCTAGTAGTTCCTTCTTTCCCTTCAAAAAACACCCTAAGGCGTATGTTCCAAAATACCCAGCTAGTTCGCACTTTAGCTTAAAAGTGTACACCTGGTTTGTGGGGACAAAACCGAAGCCTTTTGACAATACCTCTTCTTGTGCCAGGGTAAGTTGTACACTGCTCAAATTCATAATCAAATCTAGTCCCTGCTGCTGCCTGGATCTCCCTCTCATGACATGCTGCGGGTCACTCGTCGATTGATGTCCTCCCATTGGACTTTCTGAGTTTTCTGCCTGCCTCTGCCTCTGCCTCTTCCCCTGCCTTTTGCTAAAAAAGGCGGGTATTGGTATGCCCACTTAAATTGGCATACCACTCAGCCCCTGCCCTGCTCCGTGAGTAGAGCAGCCCCCACCCACCCTCCCATAATATATATTAACTGTGCTCAAAAAACACCATCATCATAATACCACAAGGTGGTTTAGAGAGTTGGTCATTTTGAAATGTTGAAAATACAGGTGTGACTGAGGACTACATATGGTAACTGATGAGTTTCTTTGATGAATTATGTTTTAGACTCCTGACGAAGGGCACAAAAGCCCGAAATGCATTGAGTTTGTTAACCACGCGGTTTCCACGGAGAGAGAGCGGATTCCGACGTGCTACGGTTAAAGCCTGGATTGGCATCTCTGTAGAATCATAAGTATGGAATGAAACTATGGTCTCATAATCATCGAATAACTTCTTGAATAAAATGGATTACTATGGAATAAATGATCTGAATAATCTGGTTTACTCTGTTTGAGTTTTGAAATTGTTTCAAGTACGTTTACAAGGCTGTAGCGGCTTGACAGGGGGGAGGATTTCCCCTCAGTTCAGTACATGAAACTATCGCCATGTAGCGACGTATTGGAAATACTTTTTGGCAGTAGGCCGTGTCGAGAAAACTGCAGATAATTAGCATTAGCGTTAGTTTGAGGCATATCTTGTACATATGGCCCATAATGTCTTTGATATGTTGCATGTCAAGATATCCATAGGATTGCTGTATGGGGTGCTGCAAAGGAGGCCAATTCACTGCCATCACATACTAATTGTATTATGGCATTGCAGTGTTGCCATAAAAGTGCGCATAACACCAAAAGCAACATTACCAACGCAGTGTATGTCCACGTGTCAGTAACTATAAATACCAATGCCCTGCACCGCACCTGTAAAAATAAGTGGTGCAAGGATGATGCAAGTGGGTATAAGGCTTGATCCTCAGTCTTCATCAGAACATAGATCACTAGACTGTGACACAGATATCGGCCTTGAAAAACCACATGTGATGCCTTTGACTAAACATCACTAGGATTAAACATGCAAGCACTACTAACAAATTTCAATTTTTTTCCAGAGGATGCACCTACTACATCCCAAGATGTGGATGACACACATGATTTTGAAGAGACGGATGACAATCTGCCCAGAATAGACAAAGACACTCTGGATGACATACTGCACACCATACGGTCACCCACACCACCTCCAGGGAGTGACAACAATGTGGTAGCTGCTCCCACAGAAACACAACAAAGTCCCAGCACAGTAACTGCCACTACACATACAACCCCTGACTTTGAGGAGAGGCAAGTACAGTTCCAAAGAACAGCAGCTGGTCTACAATGTGAACTACTCCAAGAGGTGCATGTGGCTGTGGAAAGTGTGGGTGGTACACTGCAGGCCATACTCCAAAGCATGAACACTGAATCCGGAAACATGGCTCAGGACCAAGCCATCAACAACACAACACCTGGTCTTGCACAATCGTTAGCGAACATATCGTCAATAATGAGTCAGAGGCATGAACAAATGCCACCACAAAGCGGCAGCAGGTATGTTGCAAAACATCTTCCTAAATATCTATGATATACTGAGAGACATGCAGCAAAAGCAGGAGAGTTACATAGCAACAATGTCTGGCTTTCATAGTGAGTTGTTAACTGTCATCAAAAACCAGCAAATTTTTTTTAATGCGCTAGTGGCTAACTTCTTGACACATAATAATGCGGTACCTCACAGCTCCTCTGCCACTGCTTTCGGTATCACTACTCCAACACACCCTGCAACTACAGAGCCAACTGAGCAGCAATCTGAAGATTCTGATGAGGATGACTCTTCAGCTACACAATTTAAAAGGAAGACAGGTCACTAAAAGCACACAGAGTCACATGTGTTGTATACCAAGAGGACTTTTTCACCATTGATGAGAAATATTGCAAAAAGACAATCTCTAGCTCTAAACCGGTTACACCTGTGCCACAAATCATTAGTTTCATCATTACTGAAGTTCAAAACATTGTGCCAACAACAATGTATAAATCACAACACAAAGTAAAAATAACTTTTTCATTTTCAATACTCACAAACATGTCAACATGAGTGCATATTCACAACTTGTGTGTCAAGAACAATGTGCCCTTGTCTTATGTTTGATCAATTTCACCACGTCACTGTGATTGTTGTGTGTAAATAAATTTGATCACCTGTGAAAGAGTATGTAAGTTCTTGCTCAATGTCTGGTAAGTATGACAATGTAATCATGACAATCCATGTTGAAATATAGCAAACAAAAACATCAATGATGTAGTGTCAAAAAAACCAACATGGACAGCAAGTGAAAATATTCTTACCAGTGACCAAGATGTGGGCAAAGTTGTACCTGGGTGCTACATACACCATCCGTGCCACTCAACTTGTCATGCATACTGACATTTTGGTGTGCAGTGTCATGAATTTACTATTTGTAACACAATAACTAGTTGTCCATTACCATGAAATAGCCCTAACAACACCTACAGTGACAATGTGTAGTGTGTACGTTCTGACCTTCTGTGCAAGAGACAACACCTATGTACCCAAAGAAATCAACAACAAACATATCTGACAATGATTCTTGATCCATACACATTCAGTTGTTCTCTGCATACCCATGTCTAAACCATATCCATCTGTATGTAAAGCCACAAGAGTGTGTACACAAAACTGTTGATTCCCAGGTGATGGAATGACATGTATAAATACATCAGCATGGATCAGCAACATGCTAGATTTTGCAATGAGAATACACTCAAACACAAATCAGAGTTAACATTGCATGTGACCAATTAACACACATAAAACTTTCGAACTGCTGCACATCAATCAATTATATCAAATTTTGCAATATAACAGATTTTTATTGACATTGAAAATAAGTAAGAAATAACTGTAACAAACTACCTCTAAAAATAATACTAAAATATATTAAAAGCTACAAATCTATCTAAAAATCTATCTATCCTAACTATGGGTAACCTACTTAACTTAACTTGTCCTAAGCTAAACATGTAATTTGTTAGACCCCCATCCACCACCCTTAACACATCAATGCACAATAGACATACACATATGTATCCTATACATAAACTAAGAAATAATGAGTAAAACACAGAAAGATTTTTTTTCTAACAAGTAACACTAAAGTAGATGACCCCCAATATATAACAAAATAGATTAATAATAAAATTTGCACCTATTAAGAATATAAAAACATAATTAACCTATCTAACACTACATTACATAACTATCCTACACCTACACTATGCCTAATCCTAACTACAATTAATTACAAATATATAAAAACTATATACAAAATTTTAGTTATATGTGGCTCATCAGATAGTCCATGCACTGCTGCATTCTGTCCATTTTCTGTAGCATTATTTAAAAAAATCCTCAGTTTGGGTGGACATCCCATGGCTGCAACACTGTCCAGAACTAGAGGGCAAGGCAATTACGGGTCCTGGTGCTGGTGCATTAGATGGTCCTGGCTGTGGGACACTACCACCTCCATTGTCATTTCCAGTTGATCTTGGCTTTCCATTTCTAATTTTTTTTGTAATCTAGAATCCTTTGCAAGACATGTCTTGTCTGCCTTCTGCTTCTCATATATCCGCGACATCCATCTGAAGCCCTTAGCCACCTCACATATGTGTGCGTATCTTGATTTTCTGATACGGAAATTCCTTTCCTCCTCTGCGGACATGTGATCTTTTGGAAAATAAGTACACATGTGTCAGTCAATGTGTACATAACTGACAAATAAATATAGGAAATGCATGCAATCATTTGTGATGATTCCTTAATCTTATGCCAAACATATGATCACTGTGTGGGCCACACAGAGCCAAAAAGCATACTGCTTTTTTTGTTCAGCACATACTGTGCTATCAGCAAAACCTCTGTAATCAACGTAATACCTTGTTTACTATGAATGAAAAAGAATGAACACTCATAGACATGAGAAACAGTTAACATACATCATGTCCTCAGACCATTTCGTAAAAAATTGGCATTAGGTGGCTCACCAGGTAACAGTCATGTAGTCATGTGATCCTTAAGCTGCAATAACTGATGTGATCACATAGTGTCACAGTGTGTTTAGTATGAGGTATGAGATTCATCTTTGCAAACCAGTTGACCAGCCTGTACGTTCATTTCATACATTCATAGAGTAATGCACTGTTGCTGCAAGTGTCTTTTTAAGAATTTCAGTCTGTGTCTTAAAAATGAGGCAACGTCTAATTAATGACACTACTCATGTTGACTGACATGCTTCATGCAAGATAGTACTAGCAGGGTGAACTACACATGGGCGTATGAATCCGGCATACATGCCCATACATGTGAACATAGATTCATGGGCTTGTGTACATTATTAATTCTACAACACATCAAATCATTTGAACAGTTTGATTACAGCTACTGTTCCTCATGTGAAATGGACCAAGGATTCATTTGTGCATTATGAACTCAGTCTTACACAGTCTAGACTCTGCAGCCATTTTTTGAGTACAAGATGTGCTTCATTTGCGTAATGACACAATAAAATCTTGTACTTAACAATGCACTATGCTTACCCCATTCAATTACACAAGGCAGATTGACAATCCTAGAGCTCAGTTGCATACGAATGAATATGGGCCATTATTGTATATTGAAAGTGCAGGTTTGATCATAACATGCTTTTACAAGACATCAGAACTGTGATGCATGTAAAACAAATAACAGTCAGATGACTAAACATGCTCACATGATCTTTTACATATTCATGATGAGACAGATGTCAATGATGCACCTTGAGCATGGGCATTTATGAATGGTTGTACTCCGGGGTATTAAATTGACTCACCGAAAACATGCATTACAAACCTTAGGACAGATTTACAAGCCCCTTGTGCTTCCAGTATGTCACTTTCTGTGACGCATTGGCAGTGCATTTCACTGCCCCATATTTAGAAGTACAGGACGAGCCACCCTGTGTGGCTTGTCATGCCCTTATAATAATGGCCCCTTACATGCAGAATTTTGCATGGAAGGGGCATTTTATGGGCATTGCTGTGGGTGTTCACACGCAACACCCATGGATCCAGACACATTTGCAGATTTACGGGGATTCGTAAAGCTGGAAATGTGACAGTATGCTACTTCACCCTAGGGGTGGCGTAGCAAGGTGCAACAAGAAGTGTTTTCATTTATCATTGTTTTCTTCCTCTTACAATGCGTGATGCATTATACAGCATGCATTGAAAGAGGAAAATTCCTTTACAGATTGTTTATGTGCAGGAAGGTGTCCATTCCAGCACAAAAAAAATCTCCCCATGACGCAGGCATCCTTGCACCATAGTGCAAGATTGCATGTGCCAGCGCAGGGCAGATGTATTTGCACCAGTGCAGGGGAGAGCACAGGAATGCGACATGATATTGTAAATATGGCACATTCATGTGCTTGGAAACTGCCGCAGCATTTCACAGACAAAGGACTTGTGGTGCCACGCTGCAGCACCTTCTTGAAAATCTGCACCCATGTACTTCCATGGCCCAGCTGACTCTGACCTTGCACCCACACCGCAACCCAGGAACACCATCACGTTCAACAACTGGACACAACACCACCACTCACATGTAGTGAGGACTGTAGTAAGACTGTCTTCCTCTCAAAACATCATCAAGCAGATGCTGCTGTCCACACTTGGCTTCTGCTACTCCAGTCAAAGTTGCAATAGGCACTCCATTGTGCATTTTGAACTGCAGGAAGGCATGTCTGACACTTTCAGGGTTTTTTCATAGGTCCAGGCATGTCTTCACGCAGTACATCATTCACAATGTGTGACACCATTTTTTTTAGCTTTCATAGCGTAAGCCAAGTTGAGACAGCAGCTGGCTGTAGTGATCTTCCTATAGTTCTCCACAGACATAGTCATTTCTTGTCCTTGCTCATCGTCAACATCACAACAAATGATGAATGATGATACTCACTGGTAGCGGTGGGGTCCTCAAATGTGTCCACCTCCCCTTGAGTACATGGCTGGGGTCCACCTATGAAACATGAACATACGTAGAATCAGCTGTGAATGCCGGACATATGTACAGTCTATGCATTTGGCTAGGAATATTGTCATGACACATGCAGCTAATTCACAGACCATGTAACTCTTTTTACATCAAGTACAGCAATGTAGTGCCACTGACACTTGGACAGTGTAAATGCTAGGTAACCTCCACGTCACAGTTCACTGAGAGTGACACAATGATGTGTAGCATCCCTGGGAGGTTGCATGTGCTTTGCGAGAATCATCATACATGCCCTCATGCAGACACAATAGCACAATGATTGAAGGATGTCTGCCTATCAGGCTTTGTTTGCACTTACACATCTGAACACATTCTTGGTCGTGATAAGTCACAATAGTTGTTAGCCCATCTACATGTTTGCAGCATGTCAACCTCTATCTTGTGCCATGATTATATCCAGATCGTGCCTTGCTTGTCACTGTTGCACTTGTTTGGTGCCTGTCTGGTTGTTGTTGTCTCTGCCTGCTTCCCCAACTCTTTACGCCGCTGATGCACCCGCTGGGCCTCACCGCTGCCGATTTCTGACTCACAGATGCGCCTCCATCCCACCTTCCCTATTTAATGCTGGCTGCTGCATGTCTACGCAGCAGCCGGGCACAGAGTTTGGGCAAAAGGCAAGCCCATCTGCAGCCGTCCGCCCACACACAACCATCGCCACAGATCCAGGATCTCAAAGATTCATCCGCTATGACTCGGAAAACCTAGTTGCACTGAACCCAGACAAAAAAAATTGCAGGTTGTACACACAGAGCACCACCCATGAACAGTTATCTTGCCACCACTGCCACCAGAGCTTGACCACTGACCGCACACACACAAACACCGCTCACACACCCCACACCACCACCTCTTAGGCCCTGCGATGCATCCTCCTCAATGTGGGCTCCCTGCACAGACTCGACGTGTTGATCTGGAACATCCTCAACACCCTCAAACCAGACGTCGCCTTCCTCACAGAAACCTGGACGAAATACACATATGCCACCAACATTGACAACGCCATCACTGATGGATAAAAGAACCAGAATAATGACTGCAACAACCTCTCAGGATGAGGACTTGACATTGCACAAAAGAGCCACCTCAGACTCCCAAACTCCAGCTCAAGCAACAGCCCGCTCACCACCAAACACCTCCACTTACAGATCCAGACAAGGCACAGAATAACCCTGACAGGCACACTTGCATACAGACCACCCGTACATCAAACTGCATTCAACACCTCCATCGCCTGCATCATTGCACAACACCCCATTGCATCCATGTACTACATACTTATCGTATAACTCAAATCCCACCGCAACAACCTCAGTGACCCCAACTCTGCCACCCTCCCGGACAACCTTGCAAAACTCAGACATGAAACAACTTGTCGCCACCCCCACCCACAGGGCAGGGCCAACCTCAACACATCCACTTCAGCCACCCCATGCAACCCCATGACATGACCACCAATGTGCACACTTCCCCGTAGATAAACCATTGGTGCACAAACCTACTCACCGCCCTCCACAAAGAAACTTGAACAACATCACCAAAGAGCAACCCAACTCTGTCCAAGACTGCAATGCCACAAACATCTTGACCAACACAAAACTCACAGACATAGAAATCCACATATGGATCCACAACTGTGCATACATGATTTTACACCTACATAACAACAACAGCACCACCACTCGAAGGCTATCTGGTTCCCTTTCAAAATCCTAAAAACATTACGCACCTGCAGACGCCTAGAGAATAACTCGAGGAAGAGCAAATCCTCATAGGACTGCACCACCTCCAACAACACCATAAAAGAATTCCACCTACACATCATAGTCACCAAATGGACCTTCATCGCAAACATGTTCCTCGCAAACTCCAGCAACAGCAAGGAAATATTCTTAATCATCCTTGACTTTGACAACCCCCCCAGCGACAAAACAGACCTCTCACCCACCCAGGACCCCTTCAACGAGCTATGCTCCTACTTCCAGCTGAATTTCATGTGCCTCTAAGACAACTTCGACAATCAGACACCGGTCTCGGAAAGCACACAATCCTCTAGCAATGCCAGCCACACCTCCATCTCATCCTGGACCACAATCACCACCAAGAACACTGCATCAACCATGAAAGGCATCCACTCCTGATCCCACACAAACCCCTGTCCCACCCCTCTTCCACAGTGCATCTGCAGCCATCGCTCCATAACTGAAACTCACGATCAGCGCCACGCTCAAAACTGGCATCTTTTTTGACAAATGGAAGTGCACATAAATAAGACCCCTACTGGAGAGGCCTTCAGCAGACCCCATGGTCCTCTAAAAACTACCCACCCATCTCACTCATCCCATTTTGGCACAAAGTCAACAAGAAGACCGTCAACGTACAACATCCTCAAGCACCCACAATCTTGAATCTGCAGCAAGCACAGCACAGAGACTGCTCTACACACCGCCATGGTCAACATCCTCACCCTCCTCGAACGAGGACACATCGCAGACGTGATCGTACTCGATATCTTAGCAGCCTTCAACACCATCTCCCACCACACACTCACTGCCAGACTCCACAAATCCGGCATTCAAGTAACAATGAACTAATGGCTCGGCTCCTTCCTCACCGAGAGATGACAAACATTCAGACTCACACAATTCCTCTCAAAAACCACGTAAATCAACTGTGGAGTACACCAAGGATCGTGATGCTGACACACGCTCTTCAACATCACCATGGCCCCCCTCTCCACCATTGACAGACAGCACAAACTCAGCATAGTATCCTATGCCACTGACACACATATCATCCTCAGCCTCTACAAGCACACCATCACCACCAGACTCAAGTTCCTGGAAGGAATGAAAGACGTTGAATCCTGGTTAAGCAACAGCAGCATGACGCTGGACTCAGAGAAGACATAGCTCCTCATCCTCGGATACTCCACCTCTGCATGTGACAACTCCTGGTGGACCACACCACTCGGCATCCCCCCAACCATGGCATTGTACTTGACTCATCACTTTCCATGGCCCAACAGGTATACTCCGTCACATCCACATGATTCAACACCCTTGTCATCGTAAAAACAGCTTCAAATGGATCCACAATGAATGAATGAAGACCATCACCAACACACATAAACAGCAGGCAGGACAACAGAAACACCCTCTACGCCAGTTTAAACAAATCTGTCCTCTGCAAACTCAAGACTGTACAGAACACTGCAGCCAGGCCCGTCCTTGGCATCATCCAACGCATACACATCACCCAGCACCTGCTAGAACTCAAATGGCTCCTCATAGAGAAGAGAGTAACCTTCAACATACTCATCCAAGCCTACAAATGCCTCCACAACAGCAGAGCCCAATACCTCAACTACAGATTCTCCTTCCACACCCCCAAGTGTAACCGCCGATCCGCCAAGCGTGCACTTGCCCAAAACCTGCGCATCCACAGAGCAATAACAGTCTGAAGATCCTGCTCCTACATCGCATTAAAAACCTTGACCAAGTTAATGATCAACATCATGCACGTACCCCTCCCTGTACATCTTCATTGACATTCTAATGACCTGACTCTTTGACTGCACAGATCTGCTCACCCCCCCTCCGTGCCTTGATACCCTCACGGGTGAGTCGCGCACTCATAGGTGCTTATTCACATGACCCTTGCTTCGCTGAAGCGTCACTTTTAAAGTGGAAAAAAGTGACACATCGGCGCATCAAGGGACTTGTAGATAAGCCCCATAATGTCCTGGATTGTTTGATTGCTTACATGAAATAAGTTTTCCTCATTGTGGCTTGCTACTCCATCCCTAGGGTGGTGTAGCATACTGATGCTTTTATATGTTTACAATTCCTTGTCAATCATGAAATGTGTCTGGTTCCATATTTACAAGGACAGGAAAAGCCACCCTGCGTGGCTTTTCTTGTCCTTGTAAATACGGCCCCTTTACACGCAGCACTTTGAGTGAAAGGGGCGTTCCATGGGTGTTGCTGTTGGTGTTCCCACGCAACACCCATGGAACCAGACACATTTCCAGATTTACGAGGAATCTTAAATCTGGAAATCTGGAAATGCGTGTGAATGCTACGCCTTCACAGGGGAGGCGTAGGGAAGCGCAACAAGGAGAAATGTTTGCATTTCTCCTCATTTTTCCTCTTTCAATACGTGCTGCATTCTACAGCACGCATTGAAAGAGGAAAATGCCTGTAGTGATTATTTTTGTGCAGGAAGGTGCCCCTTCCTGCACGAAAACAATCTCCCCATGACGCAGGCATCCTTGGCCCATGGTGCAAGGGTGTCTGTGCCGGCGCATGGCAGCTGTTTGTGCGCCAGCGCAGGGGAGAGCACAGGAATACGACATATCGTGGTAGATTCGTCGCATTCCTGTGCTCTGAAAGTGACTCAGTGCGGCGCAGCCAAATGGCTTGCGGAATGCACTGAGTCACTTTCTTGTAAATATGCCCCATAGTGCCTAGATATTTCACCCAAGTGTTGGTGTGAAGTGCAATGCCATCATAGTTAATTTGTTTAAAGTTACATTAATATAAACGTATATGGTCCGTGGGTATTAAGTGTGAACACACACAGCAACATCTATGAGACATGTCTGTAGAAGTGACACACACATATGTGAATTTTTAACATTGCCAATGAATGTCCCACATGTCGGCTTCATTCATCACTGTTGATATGACACAAAAAGATAGATTGTTGCATCACACAAATGTTCCCGCCCTTAGCACTGTGTGCTTGTGTATATGCAAAGATGCCATTGATATTCATAGAAAATTATTTTTACTACATATGGGGCTGTGACATGACTACAAGCAATTTTGTCACAGATGTCAAGATGTATCTTCTCAGCGACCACTGCGACACCACTTATTCAAGTTAAATATATATGCCTCTTACTGAACAAGAAATTTGTTATTAGACATTTACTTACCAGTTGGTCCACCGACTTCCAGCCCAAGATGGTCAAGCAAATCACCCTCTCTGCTGACCAGATCCTGCCGTCGGTGCTTAAGCTGGTGGACTGTGCGCTCAACCTCATATATCCTGGCCATGTGGTGCTGGACCCTGCCCCACCTCTGCTTCCATTCCGATGCAGAGTAGCCCTTGCTCACCCTGCCACCCGTGCTGATCATACGTGGCAGGAAATGGAATATGAGCCATATAAGGCCCCCAAACTGTCTGTTGGACAGTTTTTGGGATCTGCCAGACATGACAACTTATGATGTTGTTGTTTAAAATTAAACTTAAGACAATTAGAAAGGAAACTCATATTCTTATAAAAAATCTAACCCACCCCTATGATTAACCTACACCTAACTACCCCAACTAAACACTCACACCCCAAGACACAACAATTTAGACCACAAAAAAGACTTTAAAATGACAAATGACGGACAAACAAATGTTAAAAGTGCACACAAACCAGACAAAACACAGTCTAAACTCCAAAAACAATGACAGCACTCCTCCACAGCCTCCTCCACCAAGCACACTCCTAGGAATAGTAAGAGAAAGTGAAAGTAACTGTGCACTTCCTGGATTTCAGCAGGCCGAGGCATTGCATCATTTCCTGCAATGATGCATCACGTTTTGCGTCGTATTTCTGACGATGCGTCGTGTTTTCTACTCAATTGCCATTTTAATTGACATCTGCATGCGTGACGTTTCTATGTTTTGCATGTGTTTCAGCCTTGATGCGTTAGGCCTCATGTGATGACATGCATTTGCACATACAAAGCGTCACGTTTTAAAATTCGCGTCCACTTTCATGGAGATGCTACCCGTTTTTGTTTTTGCGACACTTAACGGTCCGTTGCGACACGTTTCGGGTGTCTGAGTAACTCACCCCTGATTTGTGATTGCTTTACGCTTTTAATTTTGCAACACTTTACGGTCCATTTCGACACGTTTTGGGTGTCTGAGTGACTCAACCCTAATTTGTGATTGCTTTACGCTTTTCAATTTGCGACACTTAACGGTCCGATGCGACACGCTTCGGGTGTCTGAGTGACTCAACCCTGATTTGTGATTGCTTCACGCTTTTAATTGTGCGCCACTTAACTGTCCGTTGTGACACGTTTCGGGTGTCTGAGTGACTCAACCCTGATTTGTGATTGCTTTACACTTTTAATTTTGCTATACTTTACGGTCCGTTGCGACACGTTTTGGGTGTCTGAGTGACTCAACCCTGATTTGTGATTGCTTTACACTTTTCAATTTGCGACACTTTATGGTCTGTTGTGACACGTTTCGGGTGTCTGAGTGACTCAACCCTGATTTGTGTTTGCTTATGCTTTTAATTTTGCTATATTTTGCGGTCCGTTGTGACACGTTTTGGGTGTCTGAGTGACTCAACCCTGATATGTGATTGCTTTACGCTTTTAATTTTGCAACACTTTACGGTTCGATGCGACACGTTTTGGGGGTTTGAGTGACTCAAACATGAGTTAGTGGTGAATAGGAGGAAATGTGTGGTATTGTGCAAGGTATTTGTCACTTAATGCACATGTATGTGTTCCTTTTCAACATGATGCATGATTTTATGATGGTTTGTGTTAATTTATGTTGACAACATTCACGTTCATCATGGGATATGTGTACATACATTTGTTAAAAAAACAATTCGGTTTGTTTGTGGTACGGTCGACTTGCACATCATGTGGATTACATTGCATCACACATCATCAGCACTAACTGCAGGACATTTGTTACCATGTCACAGCGAGGCACCCTGTGTGTCGTCACATATGCTTTTGTCAAATACCACCTCTCACACAATCTTCTAATTATGTCAGTATTGCTACAACTGTAGATTTGCTACATCAAGTGAAGAATTGAGTGACAATGTGTGTGCAACGTCTTATCCCTGCAGCAGTGTTGAGTATGGCTCGTCCTTCAGCTTCGTCATCGCCATCATCCATTTGTTGAAGGGGCCGTTCCTCTTCGTCCCAGGGCACATTTGTTTTGACACATATGTTGTGGAGTATTGCACATGTCATTATCATCTTACAGACCATTTCTGGTAAATAGAGTAGCCTTCCTCCTGATAAATCTAGGCAGCGAAACCTGGACTTGAGCATTCCAAAGCTTCTTTCGATTATGTTTCTTGATCGACAATGTGCATGGTTGTATGTCTTTTGTGGATTGGTCTGGGGATTGCCAAATGGTGTCATCAACCACTTCTGTAGGCCATATCCTTGATCGACTGTAAGTGGAACGTAAGATGAATGCGTTACCTTTAGTGAGAAGAAAGTATACATGTCATGTGGTGTACATCATGTTTGTACAGAATATAATGGTGATTTCTGTTGGTGATGATTAGATGTTGTGTATGACATTGAGTTTTCCATTGTTTGTGACACCTGTCACTTGACTTGCTGTCTATCAATTGATGTGCATGTCAAGGGACGGAGCTTTGCAGTGCATGTTTTTTTGACAGAAAGGTGTGTGGTGTTGCAATGTGTGAGTGTTATCTATGTGATTATTTGGTTTGATGCACACTTTCCCAGATTGTGCATGGCACATCTAGGCACATTTCAATATGTGAGTGCGTCAGATGTTTTGTTGGTGCAAAACAGAATCAGTTGCAAGGTATAGTGATCCAAAACATTTTGTTGATGTTATGGTTTTATGGCTTTGCCCCTGCGTTGTCACCCATTTTGGTGACATGTCCCTGCACAGGCACCTTTGTCACATGGTGCACCAATACCTACATCCTGTGTACGATATATTTGGACATGTATGTACACCTTAAGGCACGTACACATTCTATTTTAGCTATTTCCATGCATGCTTTACAATGCATTACACCTTTTGACAGTTGGTTTTAATTAGATGGGATGTGTGCATAAGTCAACAGTGTGACTTATTGGTCTTCACAACTTTTTGTAGGATATTTGCATGCATTTCTATCTGTTATCCCTTGGTACTTTCTGTTATCATGCTATGTATATGTGCATCTTCGGACTGTATCAAGAAGGTGCCACAGCATGGCACCACAAGACCTTTGCCTGCACCACGCTACACACTTTCCGGCACATGAATGTGACATATTTACAATAATATGTCGCATTCCTGTGCTCCCCCCTGCACTGGCGCACAAACAGCTGCCCTGCGCCGGCTCAGGCACCCTTGCACCATGGTGCACGTATGCCTGCGTCATGGGGAGATTGTTTTTGTGCCGGAAGGGGCACCTTCCTGCACAAAAACAATCACTACAGGCGTTTTCCTCTTTCAATGCATGATGTAGAATGCATCACGCATTGAAAGAGGAAAAAAACACTGGGAAATGCAAACATTTCTCCTCATTGTGCCAAGCTACGCCACCCCTAGGGTGGCGTAGCATACTGATGCATTTCCAGGTTTACGATTCCTCGTAAATGTGGAAATGTGTCTGGTTCCATTGGTATTGTGTGGGGACACCCACAGCAACACCCATGGAATGCCCCTTTCACGAAAGTGCTGCGTTTAAAGGGGCCATATTTACAAGGACAGGAAAATCAACGCAGGGTGGCTTTTCCTGTCCTTGTATGTATGGGGCAGGGAAATGTGCTGCCTGTGCATCACAAAAAGTGACGTACTGGCAGCGCAAAGGGCTTGTCAATCTACCTCGTCGTTATGTGGTCATTGTGTATATGTGGGTTGGCATTTTCACATTAACTTCTTGCATCATTCTGACACAGGGGCACATAATGTGCCAGAGGGCCAGCTATTCTTTCAGAGTATAGTTATGTGTTATTGTTATTATTATAGTTATTGTTGCTTACATACAAAGAGACCATTGCCATATTGTCCATTTTGGAAACGGTCATTAATGATGCAGTTTCTGAAGATATATGAATCATGCACACTCCCCGGATATTTTGCCAGTACATTGATGAATAGTCCCCAATGGTCCACAATGGACTGGACATTGATGGAGTATGTGTGCTTCCTGTTGCGGTATAGGTGTGAGGTTGCTGCAGGTGGAACCAGTTGAACATGCGTGCAGTCCATTGCACCAAGTACATGTGGGAAGCCAGCGATGGCATAGAAACCTTGTTTATTGTCCATCTGCTGCTGGGTGTGTTGGAAAAATGGATGTGCTGTGGTGTGAGCTGAATGATGGCATCCAAAACAGAAGGGAGGAAGGCGGAAAAAGATGCCTGTGAGACCCCTGCCACTCCTGCTGCTGTTGCTTGAAAAGATCCTGAGGCCAACAAGTGTAACACCACCAGTAGCTTTGTCTGTGGAGGAATGTTGCTGACCCTGTCATTTGGTGTCTGTAGCCGTGGTGAGATCTGACTCAGCAGGGTAAACATTTACGCTTTTTTGAGGCAATACATTTTGATGACTTGTTCATCATGGAGTCCAATGAGGGTGGTCCTTTGACGGTAGATGTGCTCCCTTCTCCTGCGCTCCCTTTGTGGTGATGGTGGAGGGTGAGGTTCTGGGATTTGGTGGGGGGTTGTCGTCTTCTTGGCCAAACTCCTAGCTGCAGTATTAGTAGGTCCATGTTGGCTGATCTGATGCAAAACTGCTCTGCTGAAGTTCAATTCAATTTATGTGGTACTTGCGTCATTTCCTGTGATTGGGTTTAGGAGGCGTAGGCTTGCGAGCGCAATTTCATTTTGCGTGACGCATCATAAAGATGCGTTGATGCGGTGAATTGTTGTAAATATGCCTGCGTCGGAAATGGGTTGGATTTAACGGAGGAACGCCTACCTTGCATATTTTAATACTTCCGTGACGCAGCAGATTCTCGCGCAGCTCCATTCCGTTGCATCTCCGTTTACGTGACGCATCTTCATAGATGCGTCACCTTGTAAATTTTGCGTAAAAAAAACCCACTGATGCGTCACGATAAGTGACGCATAGGTGGCGCAAGGGGCTTGTAAATCTGCCCCCTAGTTTTCAAAAACGTACAGATTTACTAGGTTTCCACATGTGCCGACTGAGCTAGAGTCCAAAATCCATAGCTAGGCACATTGCGAAAAAAGGGTCAGTTTTCACTAGAAAAATGTGATATGTCCATGTGGCATTTTGGGCCGTGTCCTGTCGCAGGAACTAGGCCTACCTACACAAGCGAGGTACCATTTTTATCGAGAGACTTAGACGTAGAACAACTGTTATTACCTATTGACTTTCGATTAATTTCTGTCTTCTAAATGTGACAATGTGTAAAAAAGAAGTCAGTTTGGAAAATGTCCTCTAATTCACATGCTAGTATGGATACCCATATTTCAGAGATGTGCAAATAACTACTGCTTCTAAACTATATATTTTGTTCCCGTTTTGGAAATACATAGGTGTCCTTGATACCTATTTTTCATTCTTTATATTTTACCAAATTAATTGCTATATACCCGGTACACAATGAAACCTCATTGCAAGGCACAACTCAGTTAATGTCTCTGGGTACCTCTGGTTCTTGGTAAACCTACAATTCCATACCAAAGGGGATGATGGACGGAACGTTTGAGCAAATCAAACACTCACCCCCAGTCAACTGATCTGGGTTTAATCCATCATCATTCTTTAGCTCACTCCACCACCCCACTTCAGACATGGCCATATGCAAATCAGTCTGACCCTGTGCCTCATGGGAACAGTCCAGCCCGAACTGCCAAGCCATGTCTTCCCTGGACCGGAAACAAGCATCCTGGGACCGGTTTCTGGCTATTCAGCCGTCATCAGCCAGGCTAGCTTGAATCCAGTGGCAAAGTGAGCAAGGGACCCACGTCTGGGCATACCCTGCCAACTTAGGGCGAACAAAGCGATACCAAAGGGGATGATGGACGGAACGTTTGAGCAAATCAAACACTCACCCCCAGTCAACTGATCTGGGTTTAATCCACCATCATTCTTTAGCTCACTCCACCTCCCCAGTTCAGACATGGCCATATGCAAATCAGTCTGACCCTGTGCCTCATGGGAACAGTCCAGCCCGAACTGCCAAGCCATGTCTTCCCTGGACCGGAAACAAGCATCCTGGGACCGGTTTCTGGCTATTCAGCCGTCATCAGCCAGGCTAGCTTGAATCCAGTGGCAAAGTGAGCAAGGGACCCACGTCTGGGCATACCCTGCCAACTTAGGGCAAACAAAGCGATACCAAAGGGGATGATGGACGGAACGTTTGAGCAAATCAAACACTCACCCCCAGTCAACTGATCTGGGTTTAATCCATCATCATTCTTTAGCTCACTCCACCACCCCAGTTCAGACATGGCCATATGCAAATCAGTCTGACCCTGTGCCTCATGGGAACAGTCCAGCCCGAACTGCCAAGCCATGTCTTCCCTGGACCGGAAACAAGCATCCTGGGACCGGTTTCTGGCTATTCAGCCGTCATCAGCCAGGCTAGCTTGAATCCAGTGGCAAAGTGAGCAAGGGACCCACGTCTGGGCATACCCTGCCAACTTAGGGCGAACAAAGCGATACCAAAGGGGATGATGGACGGAACGTTTGAGCAAATCAAACACTCACCCCCAGTCAACTGATCTGGGTTTAATCCATCATCATTCTTTAGCTCACTCCACCTCCCCAGTTCAGACATGGCCATATGCAAATCAGTCTGACCCTGTGCCTCATGGGAACAGTCCAGCCCGAACTGCCAAGCCATGTCTTCCCTGGACCGGAAACAAGCATCCTGGGACCGGTTTCTGGCTATTCAGCCGTCATCAGCCAGGCTAGCTTGAATCCAGTGGAAAAGTGAGCAAGGGACCCACGTCTGGGCATACCCTGCCAACTTAGGGCAAACAAAGCGATACCAAAGGGGATGATGGACGGAGCGTTTGAGCAAATCAAACACTCACCCCCAGTCAACTGATCTGGGTTTAATCCATCATCATTCTTTAGCTCACTCCACCTCCCCAGTTCAGACATGGCCATATGCAAATCAGTCTGACCCTGTGCCTCATGGGAACAGTCCAGCCCGAACTGCCAAGCCATGTCTTCCCTGGACCGGAAACAAGCATCCTGGGACCGGTTTCTGGCTATTCAGCCGTCATCAGCCAGGCTAGCTTGAATCCAGTGGCAAAGTGAGCAAGGGACCCACGTCTGGGCATACCCTGCCAACTTAGGGCAAACAAAGCGATACCAAAGGGGATGATGGACGGAACGTTTGAGCAAATCAAACACTCACCCCCAGTCAACTGATCTGGGTTTAATCCATCATCATTCTTTAGCTCACTCCACCGCCCCAGTTCAGACATGGCCATATGCAAATCAGTCTGACCCTGTGCCTCATGGGAACAGTCCAGCCCGAACTGCCAAGCCATGTCTTCCCTGGACCGGAAACAAGCATCATGGGACCGGTTTCTGGCTATTCAGCCGTCATAAGCCAGGCTAGCTTGAATCCAGTGGCAAAGTGAGCAATTCCAACCAGAAGGGTCTAGCGGACATAACGGTATATTGCTTTTAAAAATCTGCCATAGGTAGGAGAAGTTACAGGTAAAAACGTTGGCATAAATGGCTGTTTTTTTCAACCCAATTTCAATATTTTTTTATTTCAACTGTCAGTTTCTATAGGACAACCTTGAAGGATCTACACAAATGACCCCTTGATAAAGTTAGAATTTAGTCTACTTTTCTGAAATTTATAGATTTCCGGGATCCATTATTGCTTTCACACCCATTTCTACCACTAACTGGAAGGAGGTTGAAAGCACAAAAAATAGTCAACATTGGCTATGTCCCAGTAAAATGCCAAAACTGTGTAGAAAATGTTGGTTTTCTGACAAAACTCTGCCTATCCCTGAAAGCTGTGAAGATAGTGATTTGAGACTATAAACCCTTTGTTGATACCATTTGCAGGGGGAAAAACAGATGCTTTCTTCTGCAGCACTTTTTCCACATTTTTCAAAACAAAATATTTTGCTATATTTTGGCTTATTTCTGGGTCCTTTCCAGGGGAATCCACAAACCCTGGGTACCTTTAAAATTCTCATGATGTTGGAAGAAAAAGACACACATTTGGCGCAGGTACCTTATGTGGACAAAAAGATACAGGGGCCTAAGCACAAACTACCCCAAATAGCCAAAAAAAGGCTTTGCACAGCGGGGGAAAAGGACTAGCAGCAAAAGGGTTAAGTCTCTAGTGTTGTGGTACAGTCTGATCCAGAGATATCAGAATGTGGACCGCTCCCATTGCACCTAATATGGTCCCACCATGAGGCACTATGGCGGGTATGCTTGGCACACAGGGAACAGGCGGGTCTTGGCCCAATGCACTCTCATGCCCGTGGCTCTCCGGAACTCATCCAGTATCAGCTCAATGTTACCAAGCCCTTGGTGGATGTCCCGTATGCAAATGAGGACATCATCCACATACAGGAAGACTGCATGCTGCTCATCACTCAGTAAGATACCCCACTCCTCCCCATCTCGCCACAGCATTGGGGCCAACCATTCTGCTGCCAATGTAAAGAGGAGGGGTGTCAGCGGACACCCTTGGCATGTTCCCCGGCTGATCACAAATGGGGGTGAGATGAGTTGACTTGTCTTGACACTGGCAGTGGGGCCCATATAAAATAGGCAGATAAGACAGAGCAATTATGCTGGAAGCACAAACCGTGAAAGCATCGCAAACAGGCACACCCAGTCCAGTGTATCAATACACGTTCAGGCTCTATTACCAAAAATGTGGCATAGGGCCAGCGGGATGAGGTCAGCTCCAGTACTCTGTGAAGTCTACGTATGTTGTGAGTGGTCGAGCGATTGGGAATAAAGCCATTCTGATCAGTGTGTACTAGGAGTGGCATATATTCCAATAGGTAGCTAGCTATGTTTTTACTGAGAATCTTATAGTCCATGGCTAACATTGCTAGTGGGCGATATGAGAGCAGATCTTTGTCAGGTTTCAGTAATGAGATTATTAGGGACTTACAGGTTTGGAGTTTCCCTTAATCCCTTGTTATTAATGTATGAATGGCTACAGAATGGTCCATATATGCCATGGAAAAGCTTACTGCCATTATGTGGGATAGGTTATAGAATTTCTTTAAAAATATGGACGCCTTTCATACATATATCAAAATGGCAGAGTAGAGACAGCACAGTCCTGGGCCATATGGTTAATGTTTTTGTGAAATCTAGATTGTGTGATTCCAGATTCTCTGAGGACTCACCAACAAAATCCTGGGACCATAAGATACAGAAAAACTATTCTTCGGAAGCTGTGCCCAAAAAGTGCAAATCATAACAATACAAAGAGACACACACCTTCACGTATATGTAGACAGAGAAGGGCAATCAAATAACAAATGAAAAAGAAAAAAAGAAACAAAGGGAAAGAATGAGACAAAAGAGAAAATAAGTTAATTACCACATATCTAGTACCAAAGCCCAACTCGATTCCAAAAGTAGTTTAACAAAAAGAATGAAAAATGCCTCACAAGATACTTATCCATATTCTTACTATAAGTCAGTTCAAGTAATTTCCCCAAAAATGGACTATAATTGTGTAATTTTGTAAGCAGAGCAACTTTCCAAGGTACACTAAAATATCAAATTGACTACCAAAAATGTATTAACACTTAAAATCAAAGCCAAAACTAGAAAAATGAAAAACAAAATGGCATATGTGGATAACACAAGAAAATCTAAGAGAACCACAGAAAAATCACACCAAATGGACGTGTAAGTGCCCAAAATAAAAAAAATAAGTGCACCAGCAGGAAATAAGTGAATTCACTGTGTTGACTAGTGACCTGAAAATTCCACGGTCTTCACATGTGATCATATTGTTTACCATATTAAAAAAGAACAAGAAAAAGTAAACCATGCATAATTGCTAATGCTAACTCCAGTGCACAAAATACCATAGTGCCTTGTTCAGGGAAAATATTTTGAATTGTAATAATAGTAAAAGGAAAATTTCCAATATTGGTTCTAGGTACCTCAGAGTGAGTACTTCACTTGTCGAAGCTAAAATAATAGAAATTACACAAGTAAAAACAAAAACAAACATGAGGGACTCCCGCATCTTTAACCAAATAAATCACAAGTTATCCTCAACAAAACTAAATTGTAATGATTTGCCATGCAAAGTTCAATAAGAAACACCACACTGCGTTATCATGAGATCAAGCAAGCACAAAATCAAAAGAGATCTCACACACCCAGAAAAGTCATTGCTGTTACACCACGCACAAGGCTTAATAAAACACAGCTTATAAAAGTCAGCTCCAGACTCACACCTGCCTGACAAAAAGGTGCCCCAGCATCTCCACAGCGCTCATCAAAGGTTTAGCACATGCAACAAAACAAACAACAATAAAGTGCTCCTATAAATCCGCAGAATTTGTAATTACATATACCCTGAGGACAACCCTAACTAATTATGTAAATCTTAGTATACAAGTGGTGCATGACAAATCTTCCATAATCAAAATTTGGACTCTTCATAAAGTAGACATAGCTATAATTTGAAAAGAAGGATAATTAAGACACATGTCTTTAAGAACTCCTTTGCTTTAATCTTTTACGTCCTATAGATGCATTTTTAAAAAAAAAAATTATTTTACTGTTGTACTATTTTTTTTACTAATGACTTGTTTATAATGGCTTGCAAATAGACTTGTTGTTATTCAGTGCAAAATGTCCTAGGAACGTATAGTTCCCAAAATGAACTATGGTCAAGATTATATAAATACCAATAAAATATGGTAGGAGAAAAAAACTGTTGGTTGGCAAGCTTGATGGAAACTATGGTTCAATGTAACACTGGCCTCCAATTTTTGTGGTATGTGTGAAGGAGGCAGGTTTATCTGATGTCAAAAGTCGAAAGGCTATTTGAGGCACTCAAAATCATTGTTTGCAGTGCTTCGATTAGGACTGTGTTGGGGGGATCAATTCTTAGTGGAAGATTGGAGGATGTCAGTATTTTCCATATTGCATCTTCCCATCATGTCCGCTGGCTTTTCGGAATTAAAATTCATCAGATTTTGTCCCTTGTGATTATAAAATAAAAATGTGGACTTGATGCAAGCAGATCAGTGAGTTAGGTTGTAAACCCGTCCATATTTAGCTGGCGCTGCTTTGGTGAACAGAACACCACCACACATGGCAAACCACTGGCTTTGCAACCACTTTCCCATAGAAATTGAATGGAATTAGTGAATTAAAATAAAACCCTATAGGAAATAATGTTGAATTAAAATAAATTCTTTAAAATAGTGAAAATATAAATACATACGATTACATACTTTAAAAAAAAATACAGCATATTTTATATGTATTTATATTTTTATTGCATTTTAAAATGAATGTAAAAATACATTATATTAATTAGACTCAAATTACCTTTACTTTCTTAGATGCATCACTTTTAATGTTTGTTAATGCATACTATTTTCTATTTAAGTTGGCCATTCATTTTTTTAAATAAACATGAGGAAATAACTTTAATGTAATTTAATAAAGTTACAAGAATGCACTAATTTACACGAATGCTCTATTTATTTCAAAATTATAATAATTAGTGCTGTAGCATGTGCTATCTTTAATTCTAAATTTATATTAAATATATAACATTAATATCATTTAAGATTTAACATAAAAAGTAAAAAAGTATATTACACTTAGAAAAAGACTGTAACAATTGTTAGGTTCAATATGAATGCAAATAGTTGTATATTTCTTTTAGATATAGAACTAAAGAAAAAATGCTACAGGACTAATAATTATATTTTGAAATGAACAGAAGTAAAACAATAATTTTATTCTCCTTTTATGATTAATAAAATTGAAGCATTTAAATATTTGAAAGTATTTTTATTATAGATTAATAAGTATTACAAGTGAAGCATATAAGTACTTGAAAGTTATTTAAGTATTTAATGACGTTTATTTTTACATTAATTTTAAAATGTATAAAGGCAGTTACAATATTTTTATCATTAAATAAAATTATGCACTTTAAAAAATACTTAAAATGTATGTATATATATCTTTAACTATTTAAATTGAGATTGTTTCCCTTGGGTTTACATTTAAGTCCTTGCTTTTGTTTTTTATCTATTGGAGGGTTTTGCAGGAGGCGACCATGTGTAGTGCTAAACTTATTACTGTTCTTTTTTATTAGTAGTTTACACTGATAAATTAAGATCTTTCCCCTTTTCAGGGGTGGAGATGTGTAAGTCTATACCTTTGAGTAACTTTACACTCGGATTTTGCTAGTAGGCAAAAGTTGTAAAGTTACTCAAAAGTGTAAGAATGAGTAAAGTTAAACATGTAAATTACTCATAAGTGTAACTTAACTTTATGAATTTCCCCAATTGTGTTTTATCTTGCCTGTCATGACAATGCTTGATAGGTTTGCAGTCTTGCCAGGATCAGTAGGACATACTGCCAGAATGGTAGTGGTTATAGCATTTTGACCAATTTGGGACTCTGAAGAGCATATTTAGAAGAACTTAATGCCGCTGTAGCATCAATTTTTTGAGGTTACAGCAGCTTATTTTTATAGCCGTATTTACAAAGTGACGCTAACTGAGGTTAGCTGCACTTTTCCAGCGAGGACGTCAATTTTCAGGGTCGCCACTTCTGTTAGCGGTACTTAACTAAAATGAGATGCAAGGTAGGCGTTCCTGCGAAGAAATAGACACTAACCCCACTTCACAATATTTACAATGAATATCATGTACCTCACCAAAAAATAGCTGGTCTTAAAAATGGTGCTAATACACCTGTATATAAGGAAGACAATCCCAGACTCTCATTGGCAATCTCAACGATACAGTGGAGGTACTACTGTTGCAGCTTGGAGCCCCGAGAATACCACCACCACCACCACAGAGGAAGCACCGCAGAAGAGAGCAGGTTTACCACCAACGGATCACCCTGATACACATCCAGCCAGAGGAGGAGATAGCCCATTACAGGATAAAAAGGTCCTCCATCCTACGGCTACTCACTCAGATAGCTCCAAGGCTGCAGGCACCATCCCAGAGCTGCTCGAACATCTCTCGACAGACAAAACTACTTGCAGTGCTGCACATGTTGGCCTCTGGTACCTTCCAACCAACCAGTGCCAGAGTGGCCGGAGTCTCCCAGGGATCCTTCTCAAGGTTCCTCCTGACTATCTTGGATGCCATCATCAGCCTGACACCGCAGCACCTACACTTCCCCAACACTGCACAAGAACATCTTGCCAACAAGCAAAGCTTCTATGCCATTGCTGGTTTCCCGCATGTGTTGGGGGCAATTGACTGCACCCATGTGCAGCTTGTGCCTCCTGCGGACACTGCACACATATACAGGAACAGGAAGCACACATACTCAATGAATGTGCAGGCAATTGTGGACCACCTGGGCCTGTTCATCAATGTTGTCGTCAAGTTTCCAGACAGTGTGCATGACTCATACATCTTCCGCCAATCTTTCATCATTCAGCGGTTCCAGAATGGCATCTCTGGTAATGAACTGCTTGTTGATAAGTACAAAATTAACACACCACACACCTCAAGTCACCAATCATGTAGCTCAACAATGTGAGAATGCACATGTAGCTAATTGAATCATGCACACATTGTAACTGGGCCAACTACTATCCACAAACACCTAATGCCAAAGAACAACATACATGTAAGTAGTCCAAACAAGGGAGTAGGCCAGAAATAGTCACACAAACCACTAACTCACTCTAGGAATACAGATATTGCAGAACTCACATGACAACATTTGCAAGGAATCAATGCAGAAGGTACCACAGGACATATGCTTGTGCTGTTGTCAATTAATTTTCAAACAAAGATATATGCCATTTGTACAACAAGATGACAGATTACTCTGCTATCCCATGCGCCTGTGCACAATTAGTTGACATGCTCAAACTCAGGCACCCATGCACCATGGTGCAAGGGTGCCTGCCTAATGGGGGGGAAAGTATTTCTGCATGAAGGGCAGCGAGCTGCATACAAGCAATCACAAAAATGGAATTAGTTTCACACTGGGTTGGGCATGTAGCATTCATAGAAAGAGCATACAAACAAGAGAAATGTAAATCTCACTCCATATTGTGCATCCCTATGCTTCCCCTGGTGAGGTGTATCAATCTGATGCATTTTAGGTGTTAAATTAATACCAATTGCACAAATGTAGGCAAAGAAATTTGTGTTGAGTGGGAACACACACGGCAATATCCATGGCCTGTCCACAATACGCATACAAGCAGAATCAAAGTCAATATATGCCCAAGTCGAGTGCACGAGGTAGCAGAGCCACTGCATCTCAAACAGTGACCCGCATGGTTTGCAAGGGAGTTGCAACTAACCCACAATGAGTACAACTTTTTGCATCCAAGTACTTCCGGTGCCAGCTACCCAAACCACAATAACTCACAATGAACTATCATGCTGATGCACATACACAGTAATCTGCCAAAAGTCAAGGAGGCATCTTTACAAGCCTCATGCACCACAGTGCATCATTTTCAATATGTGCAAAAGTGACATACTGGTGGTGTAAGGGGCATGTAAAAACCCCCAAGGTGTTCTGAGGTACCCAGACATCCTGACAGTTACAACACGGTGGCTATACACAGGACCTGGACAATGGCATCATGGTGATGTGTACGCTGCAAAGTATAGGCAATTCAATGTTAGCAAATCAGGTCAATTGTATGTACCACAACATGATGAAGTAGAAAGTACAAAGCTGTGCAATGGACACAAAATAAAAAAAAAACACTCTGCAAACACAGCAAGCACGAATACTAATGGACACTTCTCTCCATTTTCTGTTTCAGGTGATCAAGAATATGCACTGTCACCATGGCTGATGACCCCCATCAAAGTGACCCACACACAGGCCCAGAGAGACTACAATGTTGCACTGGGGTGCACAAGGGCCATTGTGGAACGGACCTTTTGGAATCCTTAAATCAAGATTCTGTTACCTTGATATTTCAAGTGGGAGACTCCTGTATAGGCCTGAACTGGTCGGTGAAATCATACTGGCTTGTTGCATTTTGCACAACATCTGTGTACGTACAAACACACCACTGCCAGAAGACCAGGAGGAGCAGGACAATATGGAGGATGGCTAGGACGAAGAAGCTGATGCAAGACACACCACAGCTTCTGCAGCTGGAACGTGCTGTTGTTCCATTTTTTTTACCTAAACACCATTAACAAATGTCCCGTCACAAGAATGTCTTAAGAGCAAAGTCTCCAGATTATTATTTTGAAAAATAAAATATCACTACAACAATGTCTTGTATGCTTGGTTTGTGACTTCAGAAGGTGAACAATCATAAAGTCAAGTTAACAAAACAACAGTGACATACAAATCACTGAACTAGTAGGGGACATGAAAGCAATTAAACGAACACTGGGAATGGGACAATGTATTGGGCATCTGAACTTATGACTGTGTATGGTTTGTCATTGAGATTCCGAACCTGTGTTTTATGTTTTCACAGGAACACATTTAGGTCTGTTTTCATACAAGAGTGTAGTACTACATACAATGAGTGTCTGATGCATCACTGTAACTGGGGCCACACAGCTTCAAACCATAATAAACAATGAAAGCCAGTAGCTATGTGAATTCTGTGCCACAGGAAAAAAGGTAACTGGCAATAGTCACAAAGATACATGACAATTGTGGACTGGCTCCACTTGTGTGTGTGGAGGATGAAGATTAAAAGGATAGTACACTCAGACTAATGGATGTATCAATACAGTGCTGGGAATGCTTCTAACACCAAGCATACCCAATCATTCCACATTAGCAAGTGACACTATCTAGCTAGCTGACCCATGTGTCACTGGAATGACAAATAAGCACATGTCTTGCATCTCTAACACTGTTAATGATTCATCTATCAACACTGCAAAGATCTCACAATGCTGTAGTTCCATAAACACATAAAAATGACACATATGTCAGCCATGGGACAACTGTCAAGGTATCAGCAATCAACATGTGTGTAGGACTACAGATGACAATGCAATGGCCAGAAAGTGTTGAAGTTACATGCACAACAACATGGTTGTGGCATGGTAATGAAGGTGGCAAATTGGCTACATCCTCATCAAGTGACACATACTCTGTGTTGACAACCCCAAAACAGAGAACAGACATACACACGAGTGAAGTGCAGCAGGTAAACCAATATGTACAGCCAAAACACACAAATAACATATAAACAATTACATTAGGAATGGACATTGTATTGGTTTAGATGGATCTGAAAAAAATAGAAGCACCATGAAGTTGCAACACCTCTCTCTGGAAGGTTACCTCAAGTTAAAAAATGTCAAATTCATGATGTGTGTAATTCCGGGATTAATCACAACTCTCCTCATCAAAATAGCCACACATCTGCAGGAACAAGTGAACACAGATACAAACATGCATTTAAAAAGAAATGTCAATGTCACATATTGTTGTGTCTCCCAAGGAATGTACAACATACTCCTGAAAACACATTTATGTGCTAGATGGCCAGCCAACATGTATGGCATGTGTTGCAGTCCAGTGTGGCCAACAAGCCACTCAACTCCAGTCAGGTGTATGCTAGACTGAAATCTCTGTCCGGATAGCAACAAGGGAAATCCACCGTACATCCAAGAGCACAATAACATGTGCTGAGGAAAAGAAGCACCACCCGGTTGCCTCCTGTATGCCTACTCAACATACCACCCATAATTCTGGGATGTACAAGCAGTGTGGCCATGACTTTTGGACAGATATCAACCCTGGGCTTCATCCGCCTCACAACTAACCATCTCACAACCTGGACAATGACACCAGGCCTCAAAACACACCACTCTTTCCTAATCAGTGACTCAACCAGCTGAATCCTCTGTCAGTCTGGATTGCACAAGCCTGGGTACAGCAGAGTACTCTGAGTATGCAGGGGAACCCACAGGTGCAGGAGATGCAAAAGGCCCCTCCAAGTTCTCCAGTCACTGGTCCTCTGCCACACAAGATTTGTCCAGGTCAAGGACCTCACCCTCCACAGCTAACGGAAAGCACAAACTCCTCCGACATGATGTTGTTGAAAGGCGCAGCACATAATAGGATGACTCCTCTGTCACCCCGTTGTTGTGTTGGTGTCTGTCATGCAATGCAGACTACCCCTTGTTCCTGATCAGGAGCACCTTGATTGTTCAACACTACAAGGTGCAACATGCAGGCTTCTTATTTCAGCAATGTGTCTACATCTGACATGCCAGACTTTACCACCAAGTAAGCATCATTGCAGACGCATCAATCTCTACAACCAGGGCCCACAGGCTTGCGCATGACACAGGCGCTGCCTTCAACATCAATCTGCAGAAACTCTGCAGTACTTGTGTCCACCACTACGGGTCTCATACAAAAGCACAGTGTGGTCTCAAGTCCATGGGGACTGTCTGCGCTTACCGGCATTTCACTCCATGCTGTTGCAAGAAGTGCACATTGTAAGGTGCTGCATTGCTGTCTCCAGCCAACAATGTCCTGTCCTTCTGGGACACTGGGTCTTCCACATGTTTTTACATGGCTTTGTGTGGTTTGTGGACCTCTGCATATTTTGATCATGGCTGCTCCATTCCTCATTCTGGTGCATACATTTCTGAAAAATACATCAGAGGTGCCTCCATAAGCTCCTGTACCCTACAGAGGCTGTATATTGGTGACATGCTGACTCACATCAGATATTTTGTCTTCTACCTGTCCAGCTGTCCTAACATTTTCTCTCCTAGCTTCAAGCTGTGTATCGTTGTCATGCTGGACTGATGGGTAATTGTGTCTGACACAAGCTGTTCCTTACGCCATGTAACAACGTATTGTACATATGTTGCTAACATGACAATGGATTTGCTTGATAGACACTATTAAAAAATAATTTCAGATTTGCAAACTCTCCCTTGCGTTCCACAACCTCTACGAATCATGCACATGAGTGATTTTGCATAGTTCGCATGCATGCGCATTTCTCACAAAGAAATGCGCATGCACACGTACGCATGTACAGTTCATGCAAGATGTACTTGAGGAGGAGGAGGGCAGCCTGGGGACGTCGCAATAAGGTAAGTTACTTTTATTCTTTTTAAATTATGCTGCACTAGTATTTTAATTTTTGCGGGGTGGAGGCGGGTGGCATAGCCGAGCGGGAACCACGGACTTTCCCCCCAACTCCGTGGAACTCCGCGTAGCTGCACTCTGCAAGCTCCGCCCGCGGTTACTTGCAACGTTCATGAAGTGCCCATGTGAGCTGCACAATGCAGCACACATGACAAAACACACTACCTGATGGACTAACTTGTCTATCCCCATTGTGCAAGGGTCTAAGCATATGTTAACATTTCCCAATGTAGGCGCTGGATCACATGTATGCCACACTTGTAACTCAGCTACATTGCAATATGACATGGGTGTAGTTGTGTAAGGTCCATTGCAAAACCCATTCACATTGGAACACTTGTCACTATTTTCAGTGTGTAGGTCTGCCTCATACACAATGTGAGATCAGGACATGGCAATTGTCTGAACACACCCTTGTGAACTATGCTAAGCGCATATTGACTACCCAAAGTCTAGAAATTGACATTGGGCCTGGAAACGGGGCTTGTGACTGTGGCACTCAAGTAGTGTGGGCAAAATGATCACATATACCTGCAGGGATGTATTGTAGTCCACAAAGCTGCAATGGTAGGGTTTTGTGTGTCAGACAGGTAATGCAGATCCCTTCATGTATGCAACATGGACAGAGACAGAACTGTTACAGGCCATCGAATTGAATGTAAACTAATTTGATGATGTACATGACACATGTGGAAAGTCGAATTCAAGGTTTTACATATTTCACAGCAGGAAGACCATTGATTACTCAGGGTGACATAGATGCCTTCATGGACCCACACACCACTGGTGAGTGCCTTCCTCATATGTGTAGTGTTTTGTGAGATGTGAAGATTAGAAGGAAATACACCTCTATGTAATTGAACATAGTCTGGGTGTGTATCACATGGATCTTACCTCTAGTGTGATGAGACAGATGTAAATTGAGATGTATGCACAAATATATGATGTAATGATGGAGCACAGCATTTGACTTATTGAATTAAGGTTGCACATCCCCAGTTTGTCAAAATCATCTCTGCACCGTATTAACAAATATCCTGCTTTGCACTGGCTTTCCCCCTGTCTCTGAGCAATTTTGTCGGCATGCCAAACATGTAGTCACTCTGCCACAAAGGTGCAAGGGGGTCTGCTTTGGTGCTAGCCATAGCAAATGGACACTTTTGTGTATGCAAATTAGTGTTGCTACGCTATCATGGCACCTTGTTGGCCTACATGCATTAGCAACATGTCAGACCTCAGATGTTGTTATGTCATTACAATACAACATCCACTTCCAAGGCTACCCATCTGAGATATGTTCCATTGGATGTGTGATACTGTGGTATCCATTGTGTCCAAATGTGTCCTTTTCTTCGTTTGCTCTGGCTGTGGGTGCTCATGCCCAGATAAATGCTGTATGGAACTGTTACACAATGTGCCAGCAAAATGGGTAACACTGTGATATCAGGTGTGAATTTATGCCTAAATCACTAAGTGTAGATGCCTTTTTGGTATTGCATCATGTGTATGTGACAGCTTAGGCTCACATTTCATGGCTACAGTTAGATGACATGTCATTTTGTCAGTCTGTACTGACTGAATCAGTCATTGAAACCTATGAAGTCACACAGACACCTTCACTGATGCCTGAGATTCACAAGGGGTATGTCACTCCAGCCAATGCATGTGGATTCCACAGTGTACACACAGGAGAGGAAACATGTGAGTGATGTCGGTGATGGGTATGACCAGACATGAAATCCATGTACAGACTGGACTAAGATAGCTAACAAATTCTTTGTTGCACCACTTGTCAGTTACGTGTATCAGTCAAAAAAGTCTGTTCCATGCACAAGATAAAAGCTGGTGTACGTGAGGAATTAGTTTAAGTGGCATGAGACAGAGTCACACCTCCTTTGGAGGAGTCAATTTCACTGTAAGAGATACTTAGCTGCCGAAATTGAATTCCTGGCGATAGTCACTGTATTGACTCTAATCTAGTGTATATTTGACATGATTGTGCATATTACAAGGACACAATTGCCTCCCCCACTTTACTTGAAACAACATTGTGGTAGCAAGAGTGGCTTAGCCTTAGTCACAATGCAGTGTTAAGCCAACCCCCTTGGATTAATGCACAATAGTGCTTTAGAGCACCTTTTACAACCATATTTTGGGTGTAAATGGTGGGCAATGTCAACCTGCACAGCCAACATTTTTTAGATCTGGCCCCTATCTATAAGCCCTGCATGAATGTGTTGGAGTGCGTAATGTGTAACACCCTGGCAAATATATATTAATAAATGCGCAGAAATGAGAATGGTTTATTAACTCATCATCTCTGCTGTTCCAATATCTGCTGCATTGTACGGCACACATGGAAACAGCAAGAGACCATTGGTTGTTCATGTTCAGGAAGGTGAGCCTTACATCACATAATCATTTATTTTTTTTTAATTAAAATTTTGTAACTTCAATATGTGCTGCATTAAGCAGCACACATAGAAGTGACAAAACATCATTTCAATATAGTTTATGTGCAGGAAGGGGCACCCTTTGGCACATAAACAATTTTCCAATCAACGCAGACACTCTTGCACCATGGTGCAAGGGTACCTGCATAGGCGCAAGGCTGCTAATTTTGGCAGCAGCGCAGAGGTAAACACAGGTCTGCACCATACTGTTGTACATATGGCGCAGACCTGCGTTCAAGAAGTTGCAGGGCATGGCATTGAGCCAAGGAGACCAATACCACGCTCCGCCACTTCCTTGTGAGGATTCCCATATGTCTTCTACTTGGCATGGCATTGCCTGGGTCTGCAATGTGCCTTCAAGCTGTCTCCTTGAGGTCATTTACCTGGTAGGCTCAGTCTGAGTCTGTGTCCACACCATCATTTCACTCTGCTAATCTGCTAATGTTGTTACTCTACTCTGCCCTTGATATGTCCCATGCCATACATTGACATGTTGCTATCACTATCAGGTTGTAATTAGCCCTTTCATTCACATTGCAAAGTTCAGGTCATGTAGGAAGTACCAAACATTTGAGGTGAGTGTACAGTTCATGTTTTCATGCATCTGTGTTTCAAACCTACATGATGAATATTGTCGCCTTAGGAGGCCCATGAATTCCAAGTTAGGAAGGAACCGTCCATGCATATCTGACATGTGGTCAAGGGGTATCACGCTATAGCAAGGAGGTACAGAGAGGACAGCGCAGCAGGACTCTGGAAATCACTGCCCGTATTTGCATGGAAAAGTGGAGAAAGGGCCACAGAAGCAATGCCAAACCCTGCAGATGTCAGATATGGGTCAAGATGTCATCACCGAGCTGCTGGTCACAGTCAGGCCCCACCTGTCCCACCTGCTGCACCTGCCTCAAGCACGCAACCAGGTTCCCCCTCACAACCTCACCACCAAGGCACTACATCACTGCCAGCTACACCCCGGACAACCATTATTGGTTACATGAACAGGGACCGTCGTTGTCAATTGGACATCAATGTTAGACTGGGCCAAACTGAGTGGGACATATCGGACATTCACACCCATCTCCTTGACATCAAGGGTGCCCTGGGGCTCCCCTTCTGAGACCCTAGCATGGTGATTCTCCCCCTTTTACAGCCCCCCTATTCATTTTGTAGTACTGTATATACCCTGGCTATCATATATTAACTCCTGCCTTCGCAAATTGTTTAATTTGTCAATTTGGTCTGATCCTATTCGGTTTACATCACTATCTAAGAATAGGACCAAAAGTATATTCTATCAAACCAGGCAAGATAAACATGAGTCAGAAGACAAGCTCAAATAGTGAGTTACATTCTATAAGTCCCTGGATAAGGAGGAGGGAGATAACACTACCTGGTATATGTAACTATTATGCAGCACTGATTTGTGCTGACAAGGCTGAGATGTGGAATTGCACATCACCAGAGAGAGGGTCTCCGAACGCTGCAGAGGGGCCCTGCTCATGCAGGGGCACCCTCTCACATAGGAACCATGCACTCTGCCTTTAGGATTGATAAGGCCTGCCTTAGGAGTGACTTATAGGTTTATATGTGTGTATGTATTTAGTGATATAGGTAACCTATATCACAGTAAGAGTGCATGCACCACCTTACCCAGGCTGCAGTAGCAGACCTGTGGTGTCAGTTTGGATGGCCTTCCAGGGGTGGCATAATACATGCTGCAGCCCCTGGCAGGCCTCTGAGGTACCTATGCCCTTGGTACATAGTATACCATATACTAGGGACTTATAAGGGCACTCCAGATCCCAATCAGTGATGTGCCTAAGGCACATGGAAACCATTTTAGAGAGGAAGCAGCAAGGCTGGGGCTCTGATTAGCAGGGCCCCAGCCAGACTAATGTCGAAAAACAGTGAAGCATCAGCAAAAAGTGGGGGTACCCATGTGAAGCAGATCCTACTCTCCTACACAACCCCCCCCAAACGTAGGGACATTAAACTAACCTTGCCCAGTTAAGTCTTCATGTTCTAAGTGGAAGTACCTAGAGAGTCCATCTGCATTGGCATGGTTACTCCCAGGTCTATGTTCCACTGTAAAGTCCATCCCCTGTAGGGAAATGGACCACCTAAGCAGTTTGGGGTTTTCACCCTTCATTTGTTTTAGCCATAAGAGGGGCTTATGGTCTGTCTGAACCAGGAAGTGTGTACCAAACAAGTATGGCCTCAACTTCTTCAGAGCCCAGACCACAGCAAAGGCCTCCCTCTCTATGGCTGACCAATGTTTCTCTCTAGGGGTCAGCCTTCTGCTAATGAAAGCTACTGGCTGATCCTGACCTTCTTCATTCAATTGTGACAGTACAGCCCCTACCCCCAATTCAGATGCATCAGTTTGAACAATGAACTTCTTGGAGTAATCAGGACTCTGTAGAATGGGAGCAGTGCACATGGCCTGCTTCAGGTCATCAAATGCCTTTTGACAGCTAACTGTCCACTGAACCTTTTTGGGCATTTTCTTAGAAGTTAAGTCATTCAGGGGTGTCACTATTGATCCATACCCCTTGACAAATCTCCTATAGTACCCAGTCAGGCCTAAGAAGGCTCTCACCTGAGTCTGGGTAATGGGAGCAGTCCAGTCCATGATGGTCTGGATCTTGCTCTGCAAAGGTTGAACCTGGCCTCCACCCACAAGGTGGCCCAGGTACACAACCTGACTCTGCCCTATCTGGCACTTAGTGGCCTTGATAGTCAGGCCTGCCTTTTGCAGGGCCTGTAAAACATTCCTGAGGTGGACCAGGTGATCCTCCCAGGTGGAGCTAAAGACAGCAATATCATCTAGATATGCTGCACTATAGGCTTCCAGACCTGTGAGAACTGTATTCACCAACCTCTGGAAAGTGGCAGGTGCATTCTTCAGACCAAAGGGCATCACCAAAAATTGATAATGCCCACTAGGGGTTGAGAATGCTGTTTTTGGCTTTGCATCATCAGCTAGTCTGATCTGCCAGTAGCCAGCTGTCAAGTCAAATGTGCTGAGATATTTGGCTGAGGCCAAAGTATCTATGAGCTCATCTGCCCTTGGTATTGGATGGGCATCAGTCCTAGTGACTGCATTGAGACCCCTGTAGTCCACACAAAACCTCATCTCTCTTTTTCCACCACTGGTGTGAGGTTTTGGTACAAGGACCACTGGACTAGCCCAAGGGCTAACTGAGGGTTCAATAACTCCCAAATCCAACATTTTCTGGACTTCAGTCCTGATACAGTCCCTGACATGGTCAGGTTGCCTATAAATCTTATTTTTAATAGGCAGACTGTCCCCAGTGTCCACTTCATGAGTGCACCAGGTGGTCTGACTGGGTGTCAGTGAAAACATGTGTCTAAACTGATTGAGGACTTGCCTGCAATCAGTTTGTTGCTGGGTAGTGAGGCTGCCTGCCAAGGCTACACCATCTACTGACCCATCGTCAGGGTTCTGTGAGAGCAGGTCAGGGAGTGGGTCACTCTCTTCCTCCTGCCCTTCATCAGTAGCCATGAGCAAGCCCATGTCTGCCCTGTCCACATATGGTTTTAACCTGTTGACATGGAGAACCCTGTGGGGACTCCTGGGTGTTCCTAGGTCTACCAAGTAGGTAACCTCACCCTTCTGCTCAACAATAGTGTGGGGTCCACTCCATTTATCTTGGAGAGCTGCTGGGGCCACTGGCTCCAACACCCACACCTTCTGTCCTGGCTGGTAAACAGTCAGAACAGCCTTTTGGTCATGCCAGGCCTTCTGAAGTTCCTGGCTAGCCTCAAGGTTTTTGGTTGCCTTTTTCATGTACTCAGCCATCCTGGAGCGGAGACAAAGTACATAGTCCACTATATCTTGCTTTGGGGGCTTGAGAGGTAACTCCCATCCTTCCTTCACCAAGCACAGTGGACCCCTCACAGGGTGGCCAAACAGAAGTTCAAAAGGGCTGTAACCAACCCCCTTCTGAGGCACCTCCCTATATGCGAATAAAAGGCAGGGCAAGAGTATGTCCCATCTACGCCTAAGCTTTTCTGGGAGCCCTTTAATCATGCCCTTCAAGGTTTTGTTGAATCTCTCAACTAAACCATTGCATTGTGGGTGATAGGGTGTGGTGAACTTATAAGTCACTCCACACTCCTTCCACATTGCTTTTAAGTACAAAGACATGAAGTTAGCACCCCTGTCTGATACTACCTCCTTAGGAAAGCCCACTCTTGAGAAAATTCCCAGGAGGGCCCTTGCCACCACAGGTGCTGTAGTGGTCCTAAGGGGTATAGCCTCTGGATACCTGGTGGCATGATCCACTACCACCAGAATACATCTGTGCCCAGATGCTGTTTGGGGATCCATGGTACCAACAATGTCAATCCCTACCCTCTCAAAGGGCACCCCCACCACAGGTAGTGGTATCAGGGGGGCCTTTGTAGTGCCACCTGCTTTGCCACTGGCTTGGCAGGTTACACAGGAGCGACAAAACTCCTTACTGTCTTCAGACATGTGGGGCCAGTGAAAGTGAGGGACAATTCTGTCCCAAGTCTTGTTCTGGCCCAGGTGACCTGCTAAGGGAATATCATGGGCTAGGGTCAATAGGGAAGCCCCTGAACTTCAGAGGTATAACCAACCTCCTGGTAGCACCAGGCTTGGGGTCTCTACTCTCTGAGTACAGGAGTCCATCATCCCAATACACTGTATGGGGACCACTAGCTTTCCCAGCAGCCTCAGCTGCAGCTTGCTGTCTGAGGGGTTCAAGGGAGGGGCAGCTCTGCTGCTCCTGGCTCAGATCTGCCCTAGAAGGTCCCCCTGTCCCCAAGAACTCAACCTGGTCAGGTTCCAGTTCCTCTGGGACAGTTCCTTCTTCAGGGCTGAGATCATCCCCCTCAAGGGACTGATCTTCCTCCTGAGCCAAGGGGGAAGGCACTGCCTTAACCCTACTACTCCTCCTCTTGGAAGGCACTTGGTCCATTCTTCCAGAATCCAAGGCCTGTTCAGTGCTAGACATTTTGGCTTGTGACCTATTCACAGCAAACACATCTGCAGGGATCCCCAGCATTTCTGCATGGGTCCTGAGCTCCACTTCTGCCCAAGCAGAAGTCTCTAAGTCATTGCCAAGCAAGCATTCGACTGGTAGGTTTGCACTTACCACAACCTTCTTAAGGCTAGTTACCCCTCCCCAGGAGAAGTTAACAACTGCCAGAGTATGGTCTGTTCTGACATTGCTAGCATTGGTCACTTGGTACATCTCACCAAGCATAACTTGCCCAGGAAGCACAAGGTCTTGTGTCACCATTGTGACACTTGCCCCTGTGTCCCTAAATGCCAAAGCCTCACGTCCATTAATTAAAGGCTGTTGTCTGTACTTGCCCAGATTACTGGGACTCACAGTGGAGGTCACATCCATGCCTCCATCACAGACTAACACAGCCTGAGTCAGTTCTCTGACTAGGTCAGAGCCCAACTCAGTTCCCAGGGTGAACCCTACTAAACCCTTTGCTGGAGCACTTCCACCAACTGTACTAGGGGGAACAGGTGCCTTAGGGGCATTGGTGGGTGCTGGACTGGAGTCTTTGGACTTGGTGCAATCACTGGTCCAGTGGGTCTTTTGCTTACAGACCTTGCACCATGGTTTTCTTTGGCCTTTCCCTTTGGTAGACTGTGAATCCCCACCAGAAGAAGATTTTTGGGGGCCTGATGAAGACTTTTGATCTTTACCCTTCTCCCCACCCTTGTCAGAGTTCTTAGCATCTTGCTTCTTGGTTTCCCCACCTTGGTTCTGTACCTTCTGCTTCACCCTGGTCCTGACCCATTTGTCTGCCTTCTTTCCCAATTCTTGGGGAGAGGTCAGATCAGAGTCTACCAGGTATTGATGCAACAGCTGATTTTGACAGTTATTAAGAATCTGCTCCCTCATTATCAGATTGTACAATCCTGAGAAGTCACACACCTTACTGCCCATCAACCAGCCTTCCAGAGCCTTGGCAGAACAATCCACATAGTCTACCCAGTCTTGAGTCTGTGCTTTTTGGGTGTCTCTGAACTTCAACCTGTACTGTTCAGTGGTTAGGCCAAACCCATCAATAAGAGCACTCTTCAAGACCTTGTAATTATCAGCATCTTCCTCTCTAACAGTGAGGAGCTTATCTCTACCTTTGTCAGCAAAGGAGAGCCACAAGATTGCTGCCCACTGCTCCTGAGGGACCTTCTGTACTTTACAGGCCCTCTCTAAGGCAGTTATCCATTTGTGGATATCATCCCCACTCTGGTAGGGAGGGACAATCTTGCTCAGGTTCCTATGGTCATAGGACCTTTCCCTATCTCTAGGGATCTGGCTGCCACCATGGGACTCTAGTCCCAACTTTCTTTTCTCTCTAAAGAGATCAAGGGACTCCCTGTCTAAGGCTACTTGCTTCCTTCTGAGTTCAAGCTGAGCTTCCTCATATTGAATCAGCCTCTTTCTTCTCTCATGAGAGGATTCCCTCCTACGAGATGAGACAGAGCTCCCTATTGAGGTGCCAGAGTGGTTGGACTCCTGAGAAGGAGACCTAGACCTCCTGGTCACACTCATAATCCTTCCTGGGGGGACAAAGGGTGCATCATTCTGATCCTCCTCTTCTTCCTCCCCAGGATGGGTTGGATTTTCCAGGTCAGGGTCATTGTCACCCTCCTAGCCAGTTTCAGAGGGGTGGCTGGGGGTATTGGTACCCCTGGTCCCTTCCTCATCTTCTGCCCCACCCTCAGCTCCTACCCCTTCAGTCCCTACAGGCTTACTAAGGTCATAAGCCACCAACAACTCCTTGAGGTGTTGGGTGGTGGGGCTTTGACCTGTCCTTATTTTTCTCCAGTTACATAAAGCTCTCAATTCCAAGAATGGGAGTGTATCATACTTGGAGGGTGGAAGCTCCATGGCTTCCTGCAAGGATTCTTTGGATCCTACCCTTAAAGACATTACTAGTGTGGTGTGGTGTATGCACTACCTACTCTAGTGTGGCCTACTAAACTCTCTTGAGTTGTAGAAAGGGTTGTGCTATCCCTTAACACACAACTCTAAGTTCAGTAGAACTTACTGTATTCTAAGCTTAAATTATATGTACCTTAGGTACCTTTAGTGGTTTTCAGTTGATCAATTCAATTGAGATTATCTGGTAAAACAATAGCAAGCTGGAATCCCACACGCTGCACACCAATGTGAGAAGTTGGCCTGGCATATGCTGTCCACTAATTATAGTGGGCACCTTGCACCAGTCCAAACAACCCCTTATTGGAGATAGGTTAAAGACAACCTTATTGAAAGCTATCCTAGTGGTAGCTATGGAGAGCAGCCTTCAGGCTAAGTCTTGAAGGAATGTAAAGCAGCTTGTTTTACCAGTCTATAATCTCTTGAGTGACCAAATGAAAGAGCACCACACCAGGTATATATTCAAAATATATGTATTTATTGCTAAACACACCCCTCTAGTCTCTTTATGAGGCTAGAGTTCGAAGTACATAAGTTATACGTTATTAAGTCACAGTAATAGCACAAATACACGTTTGGGCCCTAGGGGCGTACCAAACCATATACCAATAAAGTGGTATGCGAACCACGACTGAACTAGACACTAGGCCTAGAGCCTCTAGAAGTGCTTGGACCACAAGGAACCACCCAAGGTAGTGACACAGGGGACCCACGGGAGACGCGTGCAGTGTAAATACACAACCGCGATACGCCGTTAACTTCTATGGAGAAAGTCGGGATCGGGAAAATAGAGAAAGGGACACTTAAAAGAGGACTAGGACAAAACCCTTTGAGATCTAGGACTTTGAAGAGTCTCTACCCACGGGAGCACCGGAGTACTCGTGTTACCTCACCCAGGGAAGCCGGGTGCATAGGTGCCTTTCGGGGTCGGGTTTCGTCGTCGTTTCGAATGGCGATCTGCTGCAAAGTGCTGCTGGCGGCCAAGAGAAAAGTGTCCGGGTGGATCCAAGAGTGGATCAGAGTTCTGAAGAACCTGAAAGCAGAGGGGACAGAGTCTGGGTCACTAGCCAGTGACCAGGAAGGCGATGGACAGATGCCCACCGATGTTGAGTGCTTCAGGTGCGTTGACGGTCGTCTTGACTCTTCAGCCACGAGGTCCAGGAGGCGTTGTCGGTGACCAGGAGCAGGATTCGGGCTGGTACACGATGTCTGTCGAGTGCTGAGGTATCGGCGACCAGATTGGACCCAACAAGCCTTGGCAACGGCAAGTCTCGGTGAAGATGTAGATCGTCGATGGTGCAGACCAGCAAGGTCTGTGGAACTCACCCAGCGAGGGTAAGTGAGGGCCGGCCTGGAGCAACCAGGATGCCAAGTAAGAAAAGGATTAGCCTTCATTAAGGGCTACTAGCCAACAGGCTAGCGACCGCAAAGGAGCCTCGTGACGCCGCACGTGGAGCTGGCTTACAGGACACTCGTGGAGTGGGGTCAGTGATCTTCGGTGCAGGTGGTGCTGGAGGCTAGGGCTACTCGGAGCCCAAAGCACGACTTCTTGGGAGACCCAGAAGAGGATGCACTTGCAAATGTGCTCGGTGTCCAGGGGTCACGGTCTCAAGTCACCCACGATAGCCACGGGCCTCAGCTTTGCTGGGGACTCAGGGTAGCCTCGGGGAAGTCTGAGAATCCACCTCTGGTGATGCGATGACTTCGGCGTCCGACGGGAGCTTCAGAAATGCGAACTGGACAGATGCTTCTTTGGTGCCTGCCAAGCAGGGGAGTCACTCCTTGACCCCAAGGAGATTCTTCAGTCCTCTAATCTTGTCGTAGAGCGTCGAAGGTCCAGGATTCAGTTTCAGAGTTTCGTCCAGGTATAATCTAAAGTCCTAAGGACTGGGTTCCTACCTTTATTCTAAAAATAGGGGTTGGACTACTCTGTGGCCCCACCTATGGGTGGGTCAGGGCAGAGGGGTGGCTACACCCCTTTCCCTTTGTCCAGTTCGCGCCAAAGCAGGGGCTGCAAGCCCCTGATCCGGTTTGAACTGGGGTATGCACTAGGGACACCAAATGTGCCCCCAGTGCAGGACTTCAAAGCACCCGAAAGTGCTCCCGCCCAGCCCCAATACACATTATCCTGTCTGGGGAGGTGGTAACACCTCCCTGGGACAGGAAACCTATTGTCCAGGCCTCCCCTGCCGGAGTTTCGTCCAGCAGCAGGAGGCCAGACTCGTGTCTGTGGCAGCAGCATCCATTTTGTGATGCCAGGGCTCTGGAAAGAAGTTACCGGACTAGTCAGAGTTAACATGTCTTTCCCTCTAGAAGGGTGGAATGCTACCCCCGCCGCCAGGATTGGCGGGGGGTAGTATTCCAAGATGTTTGACACCAAACACGACATGTTTAGGTGCAGCCATTCCAAAGTTAGCATTTTACCGCGAGGTTATAATGCGCTTAAGAGTATATGGTCAGGCTGCACTACAAACAGCATCAGAGAGGGTCTCCGAACGCTGCAGAGGGGCCCTGCTTATGCAGGGGTACCCCCTCACATAGGAACCATGCACTCTGCCTTTAGGATTGATAAGGCCTGCCTTAGGAGTGACTTATAGGTTTATATGTGTGTATGGATTTAGTGATATAGGTAACCTATATCACAGTAAGGAGTGCATGCACCACCTTACCCAGGCTGCAGTAGCAGACCTGTGGTGTCAGTTTGGATGGCCTTCCAGGGGTGGCATAATACATGCTGCAGCCCCTGGCAGGCCTCTGAGGTACCTATGCCCTTGGTACATAGTATACCATATACTAGGGACTTATAAGGGCACTCCAGATCCCAATCAGTGAAGTGCCTAAGGCACATGGAAACCATTTTAGAGAGGAAGCAGCTAGGCTGGGGTTCTGATTAGCAGGGCCCCAGCCAGACTAATGTCGAAAAACAGTGAAGCATCAGCAAAAAGTGGGGGTACCCATGTGAAGCAGATCCTACTCTCCTACACCGTGGGTCCCCTGTGTCACTACCTTGGGTGGTTCCTTGTGGTCCAAGCACTTCTAGAGGCTCTAGACCTAGTGTCTAGTTCAGTCGTGGTTCTTATACCACTTTATTGGTATATGGTTTGGTACGCCCCTAGGGCCCAAACGTGTATTTGTGCTATTACTGTGTTTAAATAACTTCTAACGTATGTACTTCGAACTCTAGCCTCATAAAGAGACTAGAGGGGTGTGTTTAGCAATAAATACATATATTTTGAATATATACCTGGTGTGGTGCTCTTTCATTTGGTCACTCAAGAGATTATAGACTGGTAAAACAAGCTGCTTTACATTCCTTCAAGACTTAGCCTGAAGGCTGCTCTCCATAGCTACCACTAGGATAGCTTTCAATAAGGTTGTCTTTAACCTATCTCCAATAAGGGGTTGTTTGGACTGGTGCAAGGTGCCCACTATAATTAGTGGACAGCATATGCCAGGCCAACTTCTCACAGCGGGTACTGCTGGGGGTAGTGTTTTAGGGTTTAGGATAGTGCAGTGGTGTTTGGGTAGTGTAGGGGGTACTGCGGGGGGTAGTGTTTTAGGGTTTAGGGTAGTGCAGTGGTGTTTGGGTAGTGTAGGGGGTACTGCGGGGGTAGTGTTTTAGTGTTTAGGGTAGTGCAGTGGTGTTTGTGTAGTGTAGGGGGTAGTGTTTTAGGGTTTAGGGTAGTGCAGTGATCTTTGGGTAGTATAGGGGGTCGTGCAGGGGGTAGTGTTTTAGGGTTTAGGGCAGGGCATTGGTGTTTGGGTAGTGTAGGGGGTCGTGCAGGGGGAGTGTTTTAAGGTTTAGGGCAGTGCAGTGGTGTTCGGGTAGTGTAGGGGGTCGTGCTGGGGGAGTGTTTTAGGGTTTAGGGCAGTGCAGTGGTGTTCGGGTAGTATAGGGGTCATGCTGGGGGAGTGTTTTAGGGTTTAGGGCAGTGCAGTGGTGTTCGGGTAGTATAGGGGTTGTGCTGGGGGAGTCTTTTAGGGTTTAGGGCAGTGCAGTGGTGTTCGGGTAGTGTAGTGGGTTGTGCTGGGGGGAGTGTTTTTGGGTTTAGGGCAGTGCAGTGGTGTTCGGGTAGTGTAGGGGGTCAATCTGGGGTGAGAGTTTTCGGGTTTAGGGTAGTTCAGTGGTGTTCGGGTAGTATAGGGGGTCGTGCTGGGGGTGGTGTTTCAGGGTTTAAGGCAGTGCAGTGGTATTCGGGCAGTGTAGGGGGTCATGCTAGGGCTGGTGTTTCAGGGTTTAGGGCAGTGACGTGGTGTTCGGGCAGTGTAGGGGGTCCTGCTGGGGCTGGTGTTTCAGGGTTTAGGGGAGTGCCGTGGTGTTTCGGCAGTGTAGGGGATGGTGCTGGGGCTGGTGTTTCAGGGTTTAGGGCAGTGCAGTGGTGTTCTGGCAGTGTAGGGGGTAGTGCTGGGGCTGGTGTTTCAGGGTTTAGGGCAGAGCTGTGGTGTTCGAGCATTGTAGGGGGTCGTGCTGGGGGTAGTGTTTCAGTGTTTTGGGCAGTGCAGTGGTGTTCAGGCAGTGTAGGGTGTCGTGCTGGGGCTAGTGTTTCAGGGTTTTGGGCAGTGCAGTGGTGTTCGGGCAGTGTAGTGGTTCATGCTGGGGGTAGTGTTTTAAGGTTTAAGGCAGAGCAGTGGTGTTCGGGCAGTGTAGTCGTTCGTGCTGGGGGTTGTGTTTAGGGTTTAGGGCAGAGCAGTGGTATCGGGCAGTGTAGGGGGTCGTGCAGGGGGTGGTGTTTCAGGGTTTAGGGCAGTGCAGTGGTGTTCGGGCAGTGTAGGGGGTCATGCAGGGGGTGGTGTTTCAGGGTTTAGGGCAGTGCAGATGTGTTCAGGTAGTGTAGGGGGTCGTGCAGGGGGTGGTGTTTCAGGGTTTAGGGCAGTGCAGTGGTGTTCGGGCAGTGTAGGGTGTCGTGCAGGGGGTGGAGTTACAGGGTTTAGGGCAGTGGTGTTCGGATAGTGTAGGGGGTCGTGCTGGGGGTGGTGTTTCAGGGTTTAGGGCAGTGCAGTGGTGTTTGGGCAGTGTGGGGGGGTCTTGCTGGGGCTGGTGTTTCAGGGTTTAGGGCAGTGCACTGGTGTTTGGGCAGTGTTGGGGGTCTTGCTGGGGCTGGTGTTTCAGGGTTTAGGGCAGTGCAGTGGTTTTCGGGCAGTGTGGGGGGGTCGTGCTGGGGCTGGTGTTTCAGGGTTTAGGGCAGTACAGTGGTGTTCGGGCAGTGTAGGAGGTCTTGCTGGGGCTGGTGTTTCAGGGTTTAGGGCAGTGCAGTGGTGTTCGGGCAGTGTAGGGGGTCGTGCTGGGGATGGTGTTTCAAGGTTTAGGGCAGAACAGTGGTTTTCGGGCAGTGTAGGGGGTTGTGCTGGGGGTGGTGGTTCAGGGTTTATGGCAGTGTAGTGGTGTTCGGGCAGTGTAGGGGGTCTTGCTGGGGCTGGTGTTTCAGGGTTTAGGGCAGTGCAGTGGTGTTCGGGCAGTGTAGTGGGTCGTGCTGGGGCTGGTGTTTCAGGGTTTAGAGCAGTGCAGTGGTGTTCGTGCAGTATAGGGGGTCGTGCTGGGGCTGGTGTTTCAGGGTTTAGGGCAGTGCAGTGGTGTTCCTGCAGTGTACGGGGTCGTGCAGGGGGTGGTGTTTTAGGGTTTAGGGCAGTGCAGATGTGTTCAGGTAGTGTAGGGGGTTGTGCAGGGGGTGGTGTTTCAGGGTTTAGGGCAGTGCAGTGGTGTTTGGGCAGTGTAGGGGGTCGTGCAGGGGGTGGTGTTTCAGGGTTTAGGGCAGTGGTGTTTGGGCAGTGTAGGGGATCGTGCTGGGGGTGGTGTTTCAGGGTTTAGGGCAGTGCAGTGGTATGCGGACAGTGTAGGGGGTCATGCTGGGGGTGGTGTTTCAGGGTTTAGGGCAGAGCAGTGGTGTTCGGGCAGTGTAGGGGGTCGTGCAGGGTGTGGTGTTTCAGGGTTTAGGGCAGTGCAGTGGTGTTCGGGCAGTGTAGGGGGTCATGCAGGGGGTGGTGTTTCAGGGTTTAGGGCAGTGCCGTGGTGTTCGGGCAGTGTAGGGGGTCCTGCTGGGGCTGGTGTTTCAGAGTTTAGGGGAGTGCCGTGGTGTTTCGGCAGTGTAGGGGGTGGTGCTGGGGCTGGTGTTTCAGGGTTTAGGGCAGTGCAGTGGTGTTCTGGCAGTGTAGGGGGTCGTGCTGGGGGTAGTGTTTCAGTGTTTTGGGCAGTGCAGTGGTGTTCGGGCAGTGTAGGGGGTCGTGCTGGGGGTGGTGTTTCAGGGTTTAGGGCAGTGCAGTGGTGTTCGTGCAGTGTAGTGGGTCGTGCAGCGGGTAGATTTAGGGTATAGGGTAGTGCAGTGGTGTTTGGGTAGTGTAGGGAGTCATGCTGGGGGGAGTGTTTTAGGGTTTAGGGTAGTGCAGTGGTGTTTGGGTAGTATAGGGGTCGTGCTGGGTGTAGTGTTTTAGGGTTTAGGGTAGTGCAGTGGTGTTTGGGTAGTGTAGGGGGTCATGCTGGGGGTAGTGGTTTAGGGTTTAGGGTAGTGCAGTGGTGTTTGGGTAGTGTAGGGGGTGTAGGATGGTGGAATCTGACTATATGGTTGCCCCCACTTTTTTTATGGTGTTTTGCTGGTTTATGACTTAGTTGGACTGGGACCCTGCTATTCAGGGCCCCAGTCTATCTGCTTTCTCTGTAAAATGGTTTCCATGTGCCTTAGGCACATCTCTAATTGGAATCTGGAGTGCCCTTATAAGTCCCTAGTATATGGTATACTATGTACCAAGGGCATAGGTACCTCAGAGGCCTACCAGGGGCTGCAGCATGTATTATGCCACCCCTGGAAGGCCATCCAAAATGACACCACAAGTCTGCTACTGCATCCTGGGTAAGGTGGTGCATGCACCCCTTACTGTGATATAGGTTACCTATGTCACTACCTACTTACACATATATAAACCTATAAGTTACTCCTATAGCAGGCCTTATCAATCCTGAAGGCAGAGTGCTTGGTTCTTATGTGAGAGGGTGCCACTGCATGAGCAGGGCCCTTCTGCAGTGCCCAGAGTCCATTCTCTGGTCCTGTTTGTAAATGCGGTTAAACCATATACTCTTAAGTGCATTATATCCTCGCGGTAGAATGCTAACTTTGGAATGACTGCATCAAAACATTTCGTGTTTGGTGTCAAACATCTTGGAATACTACCCCCCGCCAATCCTGGCGGCGGGGGTAGCATTCCACCCTTCTAGAGGAGAGACATGTTCACCCTGGTCTAACCGGTAACTTCTTTCCAGAGCCCCAGCATCACAAAATGGATGCTGCTGCCACAGACACAAGTCTGGCCTCCTGCTGCTGGACGAAACTCCGGCAGGGGAGGCCTGGACAATAGGTTTCCTGTTGCAGGGAGGTGTGACCACCTCCCCAGACAGGATAATGTGTATTGGGGCTGGGCGGGAGCACTCTCTGGGTGCTTTGAAGTCCTGCACTGGGGGCACATTTGGTGTCCCTGTGCATACCCCAGTTCAAACCGGATCAGGGGCTTCCAGCCCCTGCTTTGAGCGCGAACTGGACAAAGGGAAAGGGTGTAGCCACCCCTCTGCCCTGACCCACCCATAGGTGGGGTCACAGAGTAGTCCAACCCCTATTTTTAGAATAAAGGTAGGAACCCAGTCCTTAGGACTTTAGATTATACCTGGACGAAACTCTGAAACTGAATCCTGGACCTTCGACGCTCTACGACAAGATTAGAGGACTGAAGAATCTCCCTTGGGGTCAAGGAGTGACTCCCCTGCTTGGCAGGCACCAAGAAGCATCTGTCCGGTTCGCATTTCTGAAGCTCCGTCGGACGCCGAAGTTATCTCATCACCAGAGGTGGATTCTCAGACTTCCCCGAGGCTACCCTGAGTCCCCAGCAAAGCTGAGGCCCGTGGCTATCGTGGGTGACTTGAGACCGTGACCCCTGGACACCGAGCACATTTGCAAGTGCATCCTCTTCTGGGTCTCTCCCGAAGTTGTGCTTTGGGCTCCGAGTAGCCCTAGCCTCCAGCACCACCTGCACCGAAGATCACTGGCCCCCACTCCACGAGTGTCCTGTAAGCCAGCTCCACGTGCGGCGTCACGAGGCTCCTTTGCGGTCGCTAGCCCGTTGGCTAGTAGCCCTTAACGAAGGCCAATCTTTTCCTATCTTAGCATCCTGGTTGCTCCAGGCCTGCCCTCACTTACCCTCACTGGGTGAGTTCCACAGACCTTGCTGGTCTGCACCATCGACGATCTACATCTCCACCGAGACTTTCCGTTGCCAAGGCTTGTTGGGGCCAATCCGGTCACCGATACCTCTGCACTCAACAGACATCGTGTACCAGCCCGAATCCTGCTCCTGGTCGCCGACAACGCCTCCTGGACCTCGTGGCTGAAGAGTCAAGACGACGGTCAACGCACCTGAAGCACTCGACAGCGGTGGGCATCTGTCCATCGCCTTCCTGGTCACTGGCTAGTGACCCAGACTCTGTCCCCTCTGCTTTCAGGTTCTTCAGAACTCCGATCCACTCTTGGATCCACCCGGACACTTTTCTCCTGGTCGCCAGCAGCACTTTGCAGCAGATCGCCATACGAATCGGCAGACGAAACCCGACCCCGAAAGGCACCTATGCACCCGGCTTCCCTGGGTGAGGTAACACGAGTACTCCGGTGCTCCCGTGGGTAGAGACTCTTCAAAGTCCTAGATCTCAAAGGGTTTTGTCCTAGTCCTCTTTTAAGTGTCCCTTTTCTCTATTTTCCCGATCCCGACTTTCTCCATAGAAGTTAACGGCGTATCGCGGTTGTGTATTTACACTGCACGCGTCTCCCGTGGGTCCCCTGTGTCACTACCTTGGGTGGTTCCTTGTGGTCCAAGCACTTCTAGAGGCTCTAGGCCTAGTGTCTAGTTCAGTCGTGGTTCGCATACCACTTTATTGGTATATGGTTTGGTACGCCCCTAGGGCCCAAACGTGTATTTGTGCTATTACTGTGTTTAAATAACTTCTAACTTATGTACTTGAACTCTAGCCTCATAAAGAGACTAGAGGGGTGTGTTTAGCAATAAATACATATATTTTGAATCTATACCTGGTGTGGTGCTCTTTCATTTGATCACTCAAGAGATTATAGACTGGTAAAACAAGCTGCTTTACATTCCTTCAAGACTTAGCCTGAAGGCTGCTCTCCATAGCTACCACTAGGATAGCTTTCAATAAGGTTGTCTTTAACCTAGCTCCAATAAGGGGTTGTTTGGACTGGTGCAAGGTGCCCACTATAATTAGTGGACAGCATATGCCAGGCCAACTTCTCACAGTGACACAGGGGACCCACGGGGGACGCGTGCAGTGTGGGAACACAGCCGCGAATCGCCGTTAACTTCTATGGGGAAAGTCGCAGTTGGAATTTTAAAGAAAAGGGACACTTAAAGGAGGACTTGGAGCAAACCCTTTGAGAACTAGGTCGTTCTAGATTCTATACCCATGGGAGCACAAGAGTACTCGTGTTACCTCACCCAGGGAAGCCAGGTGCATAGGTGCCTTTCGGGGTCGGGTTTCGTCGTCGATTTGAATGGCGATCTGCAGCAAAGTGCTGCTGGCTACCAAGTCGAAAGTGTTCAGGTGGATCCAAAGGTGGATCGGAGATCTGAAGAACCTGAAAGCAGAGGGGACAGAGTCTGGGTCACTAGCCAGTGACCAGGAAGGCGATGAGCAGATGCCCACCGATGTCGGGTGCTTCAGGTAGGTTGACGGTTGTCTTGACTCTTCAGCCACGAGGTCCAGGAGGCGTTGATGGTGTCCAGGAGCTGGATTCGAGCTGTCCCACAACGTCTGTCGATTGCTGAGGTATCGGCGACCGGATTGGACCCAACAAGCCTTGGCAGTGGCAAGTCTCGTGGAAAGTGAAGAAGGACGATGTTGCAGACCAGCAAGGTCTGAGGGACTCACCCAGCAAGGGTAAGTGAGGGCACACCTGGAGCAACCAGGGAATCCCAAGTAAGTTAAGATTGGCTTTCGTGAGGGCCTACTAGCCAATGGACTAGTGACCGCGAAGGAGCCTCGAGTGGACGCACTTGGAGCTGGCTCACGGGACACTCGTGGAGTGGAGGCCAGTGATCTTCGGAGCAGTCGGTGCTGGAGGCGGGGGCTACTCGGAGCCCAAAGCACAACTTCGTGGGAGTCCAAGAAGAGGATGCACTTGCAAATGTGCTTGGTGTCCAGGGGTCACAGTTCCACGTTACCCACGACAGCTACGGGCTTCAGCTTCACTGGGGACTCAGGGCAGCCTCGGGGAAGTCTGGAAATCCACCTCTAGTGATGCAAAGACTTCGGCGTCCGACGGGAGCTTCAGCGATGCAGACCGGACAATTGCTTCTTTGGTGCCTGCCAAGCAGGGGAGTCACTCCTTGACCCCAAGGGAGATTCTTCAGTCCTCTAATCTTGATGTAGAGCGTCGAAGGTCCAGGATTCAGTATCATAGTTTCGTCCAGGGTTATCTGAAGTCCTAAGGACTGGGGTCCCATACTTATACTAAGTTAGGGGGTTGGACATACTCTGGGGACCCACCTATGGGAGGGTCAGGGAAGAGGGGTGGTTACACCCATTCCCTTTGTCCAGTTTTGCGCCAGAGCAGGGGCAGGTAGCCCCTGCAACCGGTTTGAACTGGCATATGCACAGGGACACCAAATGTGCCCCCAGTGCAGGACTTCAAAGCACCAGGAGGTGCTCCCGCCCAGACCCAATACACACTATCCTGTCTGGGGAGGTGGTTACACCTCCCTGCGACAGGAAACCTATTGTCCAGGCCTCCCCTGCTGGAGTTTCAATCAGCAGCAGGAGGCCAGACCCGTGTCTGTGGCAGTGGCATCCATTTTGTGATGCCAGGGCTCTGGAAAGAAGTTACCGGGTAGACCAGTGTGTACATGTCTCTCCCTCTAGAAGGGTGGAATGCTACCCCCGCCACCAGAACTGACGGGGGGGTAGTATTCCAAGATGTTTGACACCAAACACGACATGTTTCTGTGCAGCCATTCCAAAGTTAGCATTTAACGCGGGGTTATAATGCGCTTAAGAGTATATGGTCAGGCTGCACTACAAACAGCATCAGAGAAGGGTCTCCGAACGCTGCAGAGGGGCCCTGCTTATGCAGGGGCACCCTCTCACATAGGAACCACGCACTCTGCCTTCAGGATTGATAAGGCCTGCCATAGGAGTGACTTATAGGTTTATATGTGTGTATGTATGTAATGATATAGGTAGCCTATATCATAGTAAGGGGTGCATGCACCACCTTACCCAGGCTGCAGTAGCAGTCCTGTGGTGTCCTTTTGGGTGGCCTTCCAGGGGTGGCACAATACATGCTGCAGCCCCTGGTAGGCCTCTGAGGTACCTATGCCCTGGGTACATAGTATACCATATACTAGGGACTTATAAGGGCACTCCAGATTCCAATCAGAGATGTTCCTAAGGCACATGAAAACCATTTTATAGAGGAAGCAGATAGACTGGGGCCCTGAATAGCAGGATCCCAGTCCAACTAAGTCATAAGCCAGTAAAACACCAGAAAAAAAGTGGGGGCAACCATATAGTCAGATTCCACCTTCCTACATAACCCCCCCCCAAACGAAAGGAGATAAGGCTAACCTTGGCCAGTTGAGCCTTTATTGACTAAGTGGCCATATAAGGAAGCACCTGCACTAGCATGGTTGCCCCCTGTCTTATGGTCCACTAAGCAATCCCTCACACTAAGGGTATGAGAGGGTCTCCACCATGGGGAATTACTACCTGTGGTGTGCTTTGGTAAAGTACAAGGCTGGTGAGGGGTCTGAGTGGGGAAGTGAGGCTCTAGGAAGGTTGGCCTCAGCTTCCTCAGATCACTGGTCACCATGTATGCCTGTCTTTCCATGACTGAGTTGTACTTTGCTCTAAGGGTCAACCTTTGGCTGCCTACAGCTGGGGGTTGGGTCCCTTTGGATGGACCACTGGAGGGACATGGCAGGTTTGGAACCTTTTGGTCCCAGGTTTGCCCTTGCCTAACAGAGTCCTTCTGGGGGAGGTCCCTACACAAAGGTATGGGGGATCGCTCAGTGGGTTGAGGAATTTTCACCTGGCTAGGGCTACTAGACTGGGTGCCCCTAATCTGATGATGGGGGGGTTCCTCTGGACAGGGGGCCCTAGGGGGTCCACTGACCTTCCTGACCTCTGCAGCCCTGGGCTGACTGAGGCAGGGTAGAGAGGGGCAGGTTACCTGCTCCAGACTGGGTACCACCCTGGAAGGGTCCTCTGCCATCAGGGGTGGGGCCAGGCCAGGCCTGACTACCTCTGGGGAAGTTCCTTCACTAGGGGTAGGGTCAGTTCCCAGAGGAGGCTGACCCTTACCTACTGTCTGGGGGGAGGAAGACTTCTCTTCAACTCTTGTGCTCTCTTTTGGGGGAGAGTGGGCCATTCTTCCAGGCTCCATCTCTCCATAATTTTCCTGGGCTGGGGCTGTGGCCATAACAGCCCCACTAACTTTTACAGGGACGCCCAGCATTCCCAGATGGGTTTGGTGTTCAACTTCAGCCCAGGCTGAAATTTCCAGATCATTGCCCATCAGGCAATCTACAGGCAAGTTGGGGGACACTGCCACTCTTTTGGGGCCTGTGACTCCTTCCCAGCTGAGATTGACTATGGCCATGGGGTGATCTGTTCTGACACCCTCTATGTTGGTCACCTGGTATTTAAACTCAGGTAAAAGCTGGTGAGGGGGGACTAGTTTCCTGGCCACCATGGTGACACTAGCCCCTGTGTCCCTGAATGCCACAGCCTTCTGACCATTAATTATTGGCTCCAGTCTGTACCTGCCCAATGCATTGGGACCCATGGTAAAGGTGGCAAATCCTATACCACCATCAGAGTCAGAGGAGTCTGATGAGGGGGTCCTGTCTAAACTAGGGCCCACCTCTGTTCCTCTTGCAAAAGCACCTAACTTTTTGGGTGCACTACTCCCAACTGGAGGACTACTACTGGTAGTACCAGGAGGGGTGGTAGTAGTTGTTGGAGGAACATTTTCTTTATTGCCAACCCTGGGGCAACTGGGATCAGACTTCCAGTGCCCAGGCTTTTTACAGACATGGCAATAGGGTTTCTTTTCAGGAGAGGAAGGAGTTTGGGACCCACCCCCAGAAGTGGACTTTTGGGGCCCTGTAGTGGATTTATCCTTAGATTTATCCCCACCTTTCTCTTGGGACTTGGTAGAATCTTTCTTCTGGTCACCACCCTGGTTCTTAGGCCTTACCCTGGTCCTGACCCATTTGTCTGCCTTCTTTCCCAATTCTTGGGGAGAGGTCAGATCAGAGTCCACCAGGTACTGGTGTAAAAGCTGGTTTTGACAATTATTAAGGATCTGCTCCCTCATAATCAAATTGTACAATCCTATAAAGTCATGCACTTTGCTGCCATGTATCCAACCTTCCAGAGCCTTAGTAGCACAATCTACAAAATCAACCCAGTCTTGAGTCTGAGCCTTTTGGGTGTCTCTGAACTTCAACCTATACTGTTCAGTGGTTAGGCCAAACCCATCTATCAGAGCACTCTTCAAGACTTTGTAATTGTCAGCATCCTCTTCTTTTACAGTGAGGAGCTTGTCTCTACCTTTGTCTGCAAAGGAGAGCCACAAGATTGCTGCCCACTGCTCCTGAGGGACCCTCTGTACTTTACAGGCCCTCTCCAGTGCAGTTATCCATTTGTGGATGTCATCCCCACTCTGGTAGGGAGGGACAATCTTGCTCAGGTTTCTATGGTCATAAGACCTTTCCCTATCTTTGGGGAAATTGCTGCCACCATGGGACTCTAGTCCCAACTTTTTTCTTTCTCTGTAGAGAACTAGGGACTCCCTGTCTATAGCCAATTGCTGCTTTCTGAGTTCAAGCTGGGCTTGCTCATACTGAATCAGTCTCTTTCTCCTCTCATGAGAGGATTCCCTCCTATGAGAGGAGACAGAGGTCCCTATTGAGGTGTCAGAGTGGGTAGACTCCTGAGAAGGAGATCTAGCCCTTCTGGACACACTCATAATCCTTCCTGGGGGGACAAAGTTGAGGTCATTCTGATCCTCCTCCTCATCCACAGGAGGAATTGGGTTTTCCAGGTCAAGGTCATTGTCACCTTCCTGGTCAGTTTCAGAGGGGGGGTCCTGGGTGTTGTCACCCCTGGCCCCTTCCTCGTCTTCTGCCCCACCCTCTGCACTTACCCCTTCAGACCCTAGGGGTCTGCTGAGATCATCAGCCAGTAACATCTCTCTCAGATGTTGGGTGCTGGCACTTTGGCCTGTCTTCAACTTCCTAACATTGCATAATGCTCTCAATTCCAAGAATGGGAGTGTATCATACTTGGAGGGAAGAAGCCCATTGGCTTCTGGCAAGGACTCCTTGGGCCTGGCTTTGAAGACATTACTAGTGAGGTGTGGTGTATGCACTACCTACTTTAGTGTGGCCTACTAAACTCTCTTGAGTTGTAGAAAGGGTGTGCTATCCCATAACACACAACTCTAAGTTCAGTAGAACTTACTGTATACTAAGCTTGATTTATATGTACCTTAGGTACCTTTAGTGGTTTTCAGTTGATCAATTCAATTGAGATTATCTGGTAAAACAATAGCAAGCTGGAATCCCACATGCTGCACACCAATGTGAGAAGTTGGCCTGGTATATGCTGTCCACTAATTCTAGTGGGCACCTTGTGTGAGAAGTTGGCCTGGCATATGCTGTCCACTAATTATAGTGGGCACCTTGCACCAGTCCAAACAACCCCTTATTGGAGATAGGTTAAAGACAACCTTATTGAAAGCTATCCTAGTGGTAGCTATGGAGAGCAGCCTTCAGGCTAAGTCTTGAAGGAATGTAAAGCAGCTTGTTTTACCAGTCTATAATCTCTTGAGTGATCAAATGAAAGAGCACCACACCAGGTATATATTCAAAATATATGTATTTATTGCTAAACACACCCCTCTAGTCTCTTTATGAGGCTAGAGTTCGAAGTACATAAGTTAGAAGTTATTTAAACACAGTAATAGCACAAATACACGTTTGGGCCCCAGGGGCGTACCAAACCATATACCAATAAAGTGGTATGTGAACCACGACTGAACTAGACACTAGGCCTAGAGCCTCTAGAAGTGCTTGGACCACAAGGAACCACCCAAGGTAGTGACACAGGGGACCCACGGGAGACGCGTGCAGTGTAAATACACAACCGCGATACGCCGTTGACTTCTATGGAGAAAGTCGTGATCGGGAAATTAGAGAAAAGGGACACTTAAAAGAGAACTTGGACCAAACCCTTTGAGATCTAGGACTTTGAAGAGTCTCTACCAACGGGAGCACCGGAGTACTCGTGTTACCTCACCCAGGGAAGCCGGGTGCATAGGTGCCTTTCGGGGTCGGGTTTCGTCGTCGATTTGAATGGCGATCTGCTGCAAAGTGCTGCTGGCGACCAAGTGAAAAGTGTCCGGGTGGATCCAAGAGTGGATCGGAGTTCTGAAGAACCTGAAAGCAGAGGGGACAGAGTCTGGGTCACTAGCCAGTGACCAGGAAGGCGTTGGACAGATGCCCACCGATGTCGAGTGCTTCAGGTGCGTTGACGGTCGTCTTGACTCTTCAGCCACGAGGTCCAGGAGGTGTTGTCGGCGACCAGGAGCAGGATTCGGGCTGGAACACGATTTCTGTCGAGTGCTGATGTGTCGGCGACCGGATTGGACCCAACAAGCCTTGGCAACGGCAAGTCTCGATGCAGAGGAAGATCGTCGATGGTGCAGACCAGCAAGGTCTGTGGAACTCACCCAGCGAGGGTAAGTGAGGGCAGGCCTGGAGCAACCAGGATGCCAAGTTAGAAAAGGATTGGCCTTCGTTAAGGGCTACTAGCCAACGGGCTAGCGACCGCGAAGGAGCCTCGTGACGCCGCACGTGGAGCTGGCTTACAGGACACTCGTGGAGTGGGGGCCAGTGATCTTCGGTGCAGGTGGTGCTGGAGGCTAGGGCTACTCGGAGCCCAAAGCACGACTTCTTGGGAGACCCAGAAGAGGATGCACTTGCAAATGTGCTCGGTGTCCAGGGGTCACGGTCTCAAGTCACCCACGATAGCCACGGGCCTCAGCTTTGCTGGGGACTCAGGGTAGCCTCGGCGAAGTCTGATGAGAATCCACCTCTGGTGATGCGATGACTTCGGCGTCCGACGGGAGCTTCAGAAATGCGAACCGGACAGATGCTTCTTTGGTGCCTGCCAAGCAGGGGAGTCACTCCTTGACCCCAAGGGAGATTCTTCTGTCCTCTAATCGTGAGTAGAGCGTCGAAGGTCCAGGATTCTGTTTCAGAGTTTCGTACAGGTATAATCTAAAGTCCTAAGGACTGGGTTCCTACCTTTATACTAAAGATAGGGGTTGGACTACTCTGTGGCCCCACCTATGGGTGGGTCAGGGCAGAGGGATGGCTACACCCCTTTCCCTTTGTCCAGTTCGCGCCAAAGCAGGGGCTGCAAGCCCCTGATCCGGTTTGAACTGGGGTATGCACTAGGGACACCAAATGTGCCCCCAGTGCAGGACTTCAAAGCACCCGAAAGTGCTCCCGCCCAGCCCCAATACACATTATCCTGTCTGGGGAGGTGGTCACACCTCCCTGGGACAGGAAACCTATTGTCCAGGCCTCCCCTGCCGGAGTTTCGTCCAGCAGCAGGAGGCCAGACTCGTGTCTGTGGCAGCAGCATCCATTTTGTGATGCCAGGGCTCTGGAAAGAAGTTACCGGACTAGTCAGAGTTAACATGTCTTTCCCTCTAGAAGGGTGGAATGCTACCCCCGCCACCAGGATTGGCGGGGGGGTAGTATTCCAAGATGTTTGACACCAAACACGACATGTTTAGGTGCAGCCATTCCAAAGTTAGCATTTTACCGCGAGGTTATAATGCGCTTAAGAGTATATGGTCAGGCTGCACTACAAACAGCATCAGAGAGGGTCTCCGAACGCCGCAGAGGAGCCCTGCTCATGTAGGGGCACCCTCTCACATAGGAACCATGCACTCTGCCTTTAGGATTGATAAGGCCTGCCTTAGGAGTGACTTATAGGTTTATATGTGTGTATGTATTTAGTGATATAGGTAACCTACATCACAGTAAGGGGTGCATGCACCACCTTACCCAGGCTGCAGTAGCAGACCTGTGGTGTCAGTTTGGATGGCCTTCCAGGGGTGGCATAATACATGCTGCAGCCCCTGGCAGGCCTCTGAGGTACCTATGCCCTTGGTACATAGTATACCATATACTAGGGACTTATAAGGGCACTCCAGATCCCAATCAGTGATGTGCCTAAGGCACATGGAAACCATTTTAGAGAGGAAGCAGCTAGGCTGGGGTTCTGATTAGCAGGGCCCCAGCCAGACTAATGTCGAAAAACAGTGAAGCATCAGCAAAAAGTGGGGGTACCCATGTGAAGCAGATCCTACTCTCCTACACAACCCCCCCAAACGTAGGGACATTAAACTAACCTTGCCCAGTTAAGTCTTCATGTTCTAAGTGGAAATACCTAGAGAGTCCATCTGCATTCGCATGGTTACTCCCAGGTCTATGTTCCACTGTAAAGTCCATCCCCTGTAGGGAAATGGACCACCTAAGCAGTTTGGGGTTTTCACCCTTCATTTGTTTTAGCCATAAGAGGGGCTTATGGTCTGTCTGAACCAGGAAGTGTGTACCAAACAAGTATGGCCTCAACTTCTTCAGAGCCCAGACCACAGCAAAGGCCTCCTCTCTATGGCTGACCAACGTTTCTCTCTAGGGGTCAGCCTTCTGCTAATAAAAGCTACTGGCTGATCCTGACCTTCTTCATTCAATTGTGACAGTACAGCCCCTACCCCGAATTCAGATGCATCAGTTTGAACAATGAACTTCTTGGAGTAATCAGGACTCTGTAGAATGGGAGCAGTGCACATGGCCTGCTTCAGGTCATCAAATGCCTTTTGACAGCTAACTGTCCACTGAACCTTTTTGGGCATTTTCTTAGAAGTTAAGTCATTCAGGGGTGTCACTATTGATCCATACCCCTTGACAAATCTCCTATAGTACCCAGTCAGGCCTAAGAAGGCTCTCACCTGAGTCTGGGTAGTGGGAGCAGTCCAGTCCATGATGGTCTGGATCTTGCTCTGCAAAGGTTGAACCTGGCCTCCACCCACAAGGTGGCCCAGGTACACAACCTGACTCTGCCCTATCTGGCACTTAGTGGCCTTGATAGTCAGGCCTGCCTTTGCAGGGCCTGTAAAACATTCCTGAGGTGGACCAGGTGATCCTCCCAGGTGGAGCTAAAGACAGCAATATCATCTAGATAAGCTGCACTATAGGCTTCCAGACCTGTGAGAACTGTATTCACCAACCTCTGGAAAGTGGCAGGTGCATTCTTCAGACCAAAGGGCATCACCAAAAATTGATAATGCCCACTAGGGGTTGAGAATGCTGTTTTTGGCTTTGCATCATCAGCTAGTCTGATCTGCCAGTAGCCAGCTGTCAAGTCAAATGTGCTGAGATATTTGGCTGAGGCCAAAGTATCTATGAGCTCATCTGCCCTGGGTATTGGATGGGCATCAGTCCTAGTGACTGCATTGAGACCCCTGTAGTCCACACAAAACCTCATCTCTCTTTTTCCACCACTGGTGTGAGGTTTTGGTACAAGGACCACTGGATTAGCCCAAGGGCTAACTGAGGGTTCAATAACTCCCAAATCCAACATTTTCTGGACTTCAGTCCTGATACAGTCCCTGACATGGTCAGGTTGCCTATAAATCTTATTGTTAATAGGCAGACTGTCCCCAGTGTCCACTTCATGAGTGCACCAGGTGGTCTGACTGGGTGTCAGTGAAAACATATGTCTAAACTGATTGAGAACTTGCCTGCAATCAGTTTGTTGCTGGGTAGTGAGGCTGCCTTCCAAGGCTACCCCATCAACTGACCCATCGTCAGGGTTCTGTGAGAGCAGGTCAGGGAGTGGGTCACTCTCTTCCTCCTGCCCTTCATCAGTAGCCATGAGCAAGCCCATGTCTGCCCTGTCCACATATGGTTTTAACCTGTTGACATGGAGAACCCTGTGGGGACTCCTGGGTGTTCCCAGGTCTACTAAGTAAGTGACCTCACCCTTCTGCTCAACAATAGTGTGGGGTCCACTCCATTTGTCTTGGAGAGCTGCTGGGGCCACTGGCTCCAACACCCACACCTTCTGTCCTGGCTGGTAAACAGCTCAGAACAGCCTTTTGGTCATGCCAGGCCTTTTGAAGTTCCTGGCTAGCCTCAAGGTTTTTGGTTGCCTTTTTCATGTACTCAGCCATCCTGGAGCGGAGACCAAGTACATAGTCCACTATATCTTGCTTTGGGGGCTTGAGAGGTAACTCCCATCCTTCCTTCACCAAGCACAGTGGACCCCTCACAGGGTGGCCAAACAGAAGTTCAAAAGGGCTGTAACCAACCCCTTCTGAGGCACCTCCCTATATGCGAATAAAAGGCAGGGCATGAGTATGTCCCATCTACGCCTAAGCTTTTCTGGGAGCCCTTTAATCATGCCCTTCAAGGTTTTGTTGAATCTCTCAACTAAACCATTGCATTGTGGGTGATAGGGTGTGGTGAACTTATAAGTCACTCCACACTCCTTCCACATTGCTTTTAAGTACCCAGACATGAAGTTAGCACCCCTGTCTGATACTACCTCCTTAGGAAAGCCCACTCTTGAGAAAATTCCCAGGAGGGCCCTTGCCACCACAAGTGCTGTAGTGGTCCTAAGGGGAATAGCTTCTGGGTACCTGGTGGCATGATCCACTACCACCAGGATAAATCTGTGCCCAGATGCTGTTTGGGGATCCATGGGACCAACAATGTCAATCCCTACCCTCTCAAAGGGCACACCACCACAGGTAGTGGTAGCAGGGGGGCCTTTGTAGTGCCACCTGCCTTGCCACTGGCTTGGCAGGTTACACAGGAGCGACAAAACTCCTTACTGTCTTCAGACATGTGGGGCCAGTGAAAGTGAGGGACAATTCTGTCCCAAGTCTTGTTCTGGCCCAGGTGACCTGCTAAGGGAATATCATGGGCTAGGGTCAATAGGAAGCCCCTCAACTTCAGAGGTATAACCAACCTCCTGGTAGCACCAGGCTTGGGGTCTCTACTCTCTGAGTACAGGAGTCCATCATCCCAATACACTGTATGGGGACCACTAGCTTTCCCAGCAGCCTCAGCAGCAGCTTGCTGTCTGAGGGGTTCAAGGGAGGGGCAGCTCTGCTGCTCCTGGCTCAGATCTGCCCTAGAAGGTCCCCCTGTCCCCAAGAACTCAACCTGGTCAGGTTCGAGTTCCTCTGGGACAGTTCCTTCTTCAGGGCTGAGATCATCCCCCTCAAGGGACTGATCTACCTCCTGAGCCAAGGGGGAAGGCACTGCCTTGACCCTACTACTCCTCCTCTTGGAAGGCACTTGGTCCATTCTTCCAGAATCCAAGGCCTGTTCAGTGCTAGACATTTTGGCTTGTGACCTGGTCACAGCAAACACATCTGCAGGGATCCCCACCATTTCTGCATGGGTCCTGAGCTCCACTTCTGCCCAAGCAGAAGTCTCTAAGTCATTGCCAAGCAAGCATTCGACTGGTAGGTTTGCACTCACCACAACCTTCTTAAGGCCAGTTACCCCTCCCCAGGAGAAGTTAACAACTGCCAGAGGATGGTCTGTTCTGACATTGCTAGCATTGGTCACTTGGTACATCTCACCAAGCATAACTTGCCCAGGATTCACAAGGTCTTGTGTCACCATTGTGACACTTGCCCCTGTGTCCCTAAATGCCAAAGCCTCACGTCCATTGATTAAAGGCTGTTGTCTGTACTTGCCCAGATTACTGGGACTCATAGAGGAGGGCACATCCATGCCTCCATCACAGACTAACACAGCCTGAGTCAGTTCTCTGACTAGGTCAGAGCCCAACTCAGTACCCAGGGTGAACCCTACTAAACCCTTGGCTGGAGCACTCCCACCAACTGTACTAGGGGGAACAGGTGCCTTAGGGGCATTGGTGGGTGCTGGACTGGAGTCTTTGGACTTGGTGCAATCACTGGTCCAGTGGGTCTTTTGCTTACAGACCTTGCACCATGGTTTTCTTTGGCCTTTCCCTTTGGTAGACTGTGAATCCCCACCAGAAGAAGATTTTTGGGGGCCTGATGAAGACTTTTGATCTTTACCCTTCTCCCCACCCTTGTCAGAGTTCTTAGCATCTTGCTTCTTGGTTTCCCCACCTTGGTTCTGTACCTTCTGCTTCACCCTGGTTCTGACCCATTTGTCTGCCTTCTTTCCCAATTCTTGGGGAGAGGTCAGATCAGAGTCTACCAGGTATTGATGCAACAGCTGATTTTGACAGTTATTAAGAATCTGCTCCCTCATTATCAGATTGTACAATCCTGAGAAGTCACACACCTTACTGCCCATCAACCAGCCTTCCAGAGCCTTGGCAGAACAATCCACATAGTCTACCCAGTCTTGAGTCTGTGCTTTTTGGGTATCTCTGAACTTCAACCTGTACTGTTCAGTGGTTAGGCCAAACCCATCAATAAGAGCACTCTTCAAGACCTTGTAATTATCAGCATCCTCCTCTCTAACAGTGAGGAGCTTATCTCTACCTTTGTCAGCAAAGGAGAGCCACAAGATTGCTGCCCACTGCTCCTGAGGGACCTTCTGTACCTTACAGGCCCTCTCTAATGCAGTCATCCATTTGTGGATGTCATCCTCACTCTGGTAGGGAGGGACAATCTTGATCAGGTTCCTATGGTCATAGGACCTTTCCCTGTCTCTAGGGACATGGCTGCCACCATGGGACTCTAGTCCCAACTTTCTTCTCTCTCTAAGGAGATCTAGGGATTCCCTATCTAAAGCCAATTGCTTTTTTCTGATTTCCAGCTGAGTTTCCTCATACTGGACCAGTCTGTCTCTTCTCTCATGAGAGGATTCCCTCCTATGAGAGGAGATAGAGCTCCCTATGGAGGTGCCAGAGTGGTTAGACTCCTGAGAAGGAGATCTAGATTTTCTGGGCACACTCTTAATCCTTCCTGGGGGCACAAAGTGGGGATCATTCTGATCATCCTCATCATCTTCCACAGGAGGGATTGGGTTATCCAGGTCAGGGTCATTGTCACCCTCCTGGCCAGTTTCAGAGGGGGGCTGGGGGTATTGGTACCCCTGGCCTCTTCCTCTTCCTCTGCCCCACCCTCAGCTCCTACCCCTTCAGTCCCCAAGGGCTTACTAAGGTCATAAGCCACCAACAACTCCTTGAGGTGTTGGGTGGTGGGGCTTTGGCCTGTCCTTAGTTTTCTCAAGTTGCATAAAGCTCTCAATTCCAAGAATGGGAGTGTATCATACTTGGAGGGTGGAAGCTCAGTGGCTTCCTGCAAGGATTCTTTAGATCCTACCCTTAAAGACATTACTAGTGTGGTGTGGTGTATGCACTACCTACTCTAGTGTGGCCTACTAAACTCTCTTGAGTTGTAGAAAGGGTTGTGCTATCCCTTAACACACAACTCTAAGTTCAGTAGAACTTACTGTATTCTAAGCTTAAATTATATGTACCTTAGGTACCTTTAGTGGTTTTCAGTTGATCAATTCAATTGAGATTATCTGGTAAAACAATAGCAAGCTGGAATCCCACACGCTGCACACCAATGTGAGAAGTTGGCCTGGCATATGCTGTCCACTAATTATAGTGGGCACCTTGCACCAGTCCAAACAACCCCTTATTGGAGATAGGTTAAAGACAACCTTATTGAAAGCTATCCTAGTGGTAGCTATGGAGAGCAGCCTTCAGGCTAAGTCTTGAAGGAATGTAAAGCAGCTTGTTTTACCAGTCTATAATCTCTTGAGTGATCAAATGAAAGAGCACCACACCAGGTATATATTCAAAATATATGTATTTATTGCTAAACACACCCCTCTAGTCTCTTTATGAGGCTAGAGTTCGAAGATACATAAGTTAGAAGTTATTTAAACACAGTAATAGCACAAATACACGTTTGGGCCCCAGGGGCGTACCAAACCATATACCAATAAAGTGGTATACAGAACCACGACTGAACTAGACACTAGGCCTAGAGCCTCTAGAAGTGCTTGGACCACAAGGAACCACCCAAGGTAGTGACACAGGGGACCCACGGGAGACACGTGCAGTGTAAATACACAACCGCGATACGCCGTTGACTTCTATGGAGAAAGTCGTGATCGGGAAATTAGAGAAAAGGGACACTTAAAGAGGACTTGGACCAAACCCTTTGAGATCTAGGACTTTGAAGAGTCTCTACCCACGGGAGCACCGGAGTACTCGTGTTACCTCACCCAGGGAAGCCGGGTGCATAGGTGCCTTTCGGGGTCGGGTTTCGTCGTCGATTTGAATGGCGATCTGCTGCAAAGTGCTGCTGGCGACCAAGTGAAAAGTGTCCGGGTGGATCCAAGAGTGGATCGGAGTTCTGAAGAACCTGAAAGCAGAGGGGACAGAGTCTGGGTCACTAGCCAGTGACCAGGAAGGCGATGGACAGATGCCCACCGATGTCGAGTGCTTCAGGTGCGTTGACAGTCGTCTTGACTCTTCAGCCACGAGGTCCAGGAGGTGTTGTCGGCGACCAGGAGCAGGATTCGGGCTGTCACACGATGTCTGTCGAGTGCTGAGGTGTCGGCGACCGGATTGGACCCAACAAGCCTTAGCAACGGCAAGTCTCGATGCAGAGGAAGATAGTCGATGGTGCAGACCAGCAAGGTCTGTGGAACTCACCCAGCGAGGGTAAGTGAGGGCAGGCCTGGAGCAACCAGGATGCCAAGTTAGAAAAGGATTGGCCTTCGTTAAGGGCTACTAGCCAACGGGCTAGCGACCGCGAAGGAGCCTCGTGACGCCGCACGTGGATCTGGCTTACAGGACACTCGTGGAGTGGGGGCCAGTGATCTTCGGTGCAGGTGGTGCTGGAGGCTAGGGCTACTCGGAGCCCAAAGCACGACTTCTTGGGAGACCCAGAAGAGGATGCACTTGCAAATGTGCTCGGTGTCCAGGGGTCACGGTCTCAAGTCACCCACGATAGCCACGGGCCTCAGCTTTGCTGGGGACTCAGGGTAGCCTCGGGGAAGTCTGAGAATCCACCTCTGGTGATGCGATGACTTCGGCGTCCGACGGGAGCTTCAGAAATGCGAACCGGACAGATGCTTCTTTGGTGCCTGCCAAGCAGGGGAGTCACTCCTTGACCCCAAGGAGATTCTTCTGTCCTCTAATCGTGAGTAGAGCGTCGAAGGTCCAGGATTCTGTTTCAGAGTTTCGTCCAGGGATAATCTAAAGTCCTAAGGACTGGGTTCCTACCTTTATACTAAAGATAGGGGTTGGACTACTCTGTGGCCCCACCTATGGGTGGGTCAGGGCAGAGGGGTGGCTACACCCCTTTCCCTTTGTCCAGTTCGCGCCAAAGCAGGGGCTGCAAGCCCTGATCCGGTTTGAACTGGGGTATGCACTAGGGACACCAAATGTGCCCCCAGTGCAGGACTTCAAAGCACCCGAAAGTGCTCCCGCCCAGCCCCAATACACATTATCCTGTCTGGGGAGGTGGTCACACCTCCCTGGGACAGGAAACCTATTGTCCAGGCCTCCCCTGCCGGAGTTTCGTCCAGCAGCAGGAGGCCAGACTCGTGTCTGTGGCAGCAGCATCCATTTTGTGATGCCAGGGCTCTGGAAAGAAGTTACCGGACTAGTCAGAGTTAACATGTCTTTCCCTCTAGAAGGGTGGAATGCTACCCCCGCCGCCAGGATTGGCGGGGGGTAGTATTCCAAGATGTTTGACACCAAACACGACATGTTTAGGTGCAGCCATTCCAAAGTTAGCATTTTACAGCGAGGTTATAATGCGCTTAAGAGTATATGGTCAGACTGCACTACAAACAGCATCAGAGAGGGTCTCCGAACGCTGCAGAGGGGCCCTGCTCATGCAGGGGCACCCTCTCACATAGGAACCATGCACTCTGCCTTTAGGATTGATAAGGCCTGCCTTAGGAGTGACTTATAGGTTTATATGTGTGTATGTATTTAGTGATATAGGTAACCTACATCACAGTAAGGGGTGCATGCACCACCTTACCCAGGCTGCAGTAGCAGACCTGTGGTGTCAGTTTGGATGGCCTTCCAGGGGTGGCATAATACATGCTGCAGCCCCTGGCAGGCCTCTGAGGTACCTATGCCCTTGGTACATAGTATACCATATACTAGGGACTTATAAGGGCACTCCAGATCCCAATCAGTGATGTGCCTAAGGCACATGGAAACCATTTTAGAGAGGAAGCAGCTAGGCTGGGGTTCTGATTAGCAGGGCCCCAGCCAGACTAATGTCGAAAAACAGTGAAGCATCAGCAAAAAGTGGGGGTACCCATGTGAAGCAGATCCTACTCTCCTACACCTTGCACCAGTCCAAACAACCCCTTATTGGAGATAGGTTAAAGACAACCTTTTGTGAAAGCTATCCTAGTGGTAGCTATGGAGAGCAGCCTTCAGGCTAAGTCTTGAAGGAATGTAAAGCAGCTTGTTTTACCAGTCTATAATCTCTTGAGTGACCAAATGAAAGAGCACCACACCAGGTATATATTCAAAATATATGTATTTATTACTAAACACACCCCTCTAGTCTCTTTATGAGGCTAGAGTTTGAAGTACATAAGTTATAAGTTATTTAAACACAGTAATAGCACAAATACACGTTTGAGCCCTAGGGGCGTACCAAACCATATACCAATAAAGTGGTATAAGAACCACGACTGAGCTAGACACAAGGCCTAGAGCCTGTAGAAGTGCTTGGACCACAAGGAACCACCCAAGGTAGTGACACAGGGGACCCACGGGGGACGCGTGCAGTGTGTGAACACAGCCGCGAATCGCCGTTAACTTCTATGGGGAAAGTCGCGGTTGGAATTTTAAAGAAAAGGGACACTTAAAGGAGGACTTGGAGCAAACCCTTTGAGAACTAGGTTGTTCTAGAGTCTATACCCACGGGAGCACCGGAGTACTCGTGTTACCTCACCCAGGGAAGCCGGGTGCATAGGTGCCTTTCGGGGTCGGGTTTCGTCGTCGATTTGAATGGCGATCTGCTGCAAAGTGCTGCTGGCGACCAAGTCGAAAGTGTTCAGGTGGATCCAAAGGTGGATCGGTGATCTGAAGAACCTGAAAGCAGAGGGGACAGAGTCTGGGTCACTAGCCAGTGACCAGGAAGGCGATGAGCAGATGCCCACCGATGTCGGGTGCTTCAGGTAGGTTGACGGTAATTTTGACTCTTCAGCCACGAGGTCCAGGAGGTGTTGACGGCATCCAGGAGCTGGATTCTAGCTGTCCCACGACGTTTGTCGATTGCTGATGTGTCGACGACCGGATTAAACCCAACAAGCCTTGGCAGCGGCAAGTCTTGTGGAAAGTGAAGAAGGATGATGGTGCAGACCAGCAAGGTCTGAGGGACTCACCCTACAAGGGTAAGTGAGGGCACGCCTGGAGCAACCAGGGAAGCCCAAGTAAGTTAAGATTGGCCTTTGTGAGGGCCTACTAGCCAACGGACTAGTGACCGCAAAGGAGCCTCAAGTGGACGCACTTGGAGCTGGCTCACAGGACACTCGTGGAGTGGAGGCCAGTGATCTTTGGTGCAGTCGGTGCTGGAGGCGGGGGCTACTGGGAGCCCAAAGCACAACTTCATGGGAGTCCAGAAAGAGGATGCACTTGCAAATGTGCTCGGTGTCCAGGGGTCACGGTTCCACGTTACCCACGACAGCTAGGGGCCTCAGCTTCGCTGGGGACTCAGGGCAGCCTCAGGGAAGTCTGGAAATCTACCTCTAGTGATGCAAAGACTTCGGCGTCCGACGGGAGCTTCAGCAATGCAGACCGGACAATTGCTTCTTTGGTGCCTGCCAAGCAGGGGAGTCACTCCTTGACCCCAAGGGAGATTCTTCAGTCCTCTAATCTTGATGTAGAGCGTCGAAGGTCCAGGATTCAGTATCAGAGTTTCATCCAGGGTTATCTAAAGTCCTAAGGACTGGGGTCCCATACTTATACTAAGTTAGGGGGTTGGACATACTCTGGGGACCCACCTATGGGAGGGTCAGGGAAGAGGGGTGGTTACACCCATTCCCTTTGTCCAGTTTCGCGCCAGAGCAGGGGCAGGTAGCCCCTGCAACCGGTTTGAACTGGCATATGCACAGGGACACCAAATGTGCCCCCAGTGCAGGACTTCAAAGCACCAGGAGGTGCTCCGGCCCAGCCCCAATACACACTATCCTGTCTGGGGAGGTGGTTACACCTCCCTGCTACAGGAAACCTATTGTCCAGGCCTCCCCTGCTGGAGTTTCAGTCAGCAGCAGGAGGCCAGACCCGTGTCTGTGGCAGCGGCATCCATTTTGTGATGCCAGGGCTCTGGAAAGAAGTTACCGGGTAGACCAGTGTGTACATGTCTCTCCCTCTAGAAGGGTGGAATGCTACCCCCGCCGCCAGAACTGGCGGGGGGGTAGTATTCCAAGATGTTTGACACCAAACACGACATGTTTCTGTGCAGCCATTCCAAAGTTAGCATTTAACGCGGGGTTATAATGCGCTTAAGAGTATATGGTCAGGCTGCACTACAAACAGCATCAGAGAAGGGTCTCCGAACACTGCAGAGGGACCCTGCTCATGCAGGGGCACCCTCTCACATAGGAACCACGCTCTCTGCCTTCAGGATTGATAAGGCCTGCCATAGGAGTGACTTATAGGTTTATATGTGTGTATGTATGTAATGATATAGGTAGCCTATATCATAGTAAGGGGTGCATGCACCACCTTACCCAGGCTGCAGTGGTGTCCTTTTGGGTGGCCTTCCAGGGGTGGCACAATACATGCTGCAGCCACTGGTAGGCCTCTGAGGTACCTATGCCCTGGGTACATAGTATACCATATACTAGGGACTTATAAGGGCACTCCAGATTCCAATCAGAGATGTGCCTGAGGCACATGAAAACCATTTTATAGAGGAAGCAGATAGACTGGGGCCCTGAATAGCAGGATCCCAGTCCAACTAAGTCATAAACCAGTAAAACACCAGAAAAAAAGTGGGGGCAACCATATAGTCAGATTCCACCTTCCTACAAGGGGTCTTGCTGGGGGTGGTGTTTCAGGGTTTAGGGCAGTGCAGTGGTGTTCGTGCAGTGTAAGGGGTCTTGCTGGGGCTGGTGTTTCAGTGTTTAGCACTGCAGTGGTGTTCGGGCAGTGTAGGGGGTCTTGCTGGTGCTGGTGTTTCAGGGTTTAGGGCAGTGCAGTGGTTTTCGGGCAGTGTAGGGTGTCGTGCTGGGGCTGGTGATTCAGGGTTTAGGGCAGTGCAGTGGTGTTCAGGCAGTGTAGGGGGTCCTGCTGGGGGTGGTGTTTCAGGGTTTTGGGCAGTGCAGTGGTGTTCAGACAGTGTAGGGGGTCGTGCTGGGGGTGGTGTTCAGGGTTTATGGAAGTGCAGTGGTGTTCAGGCAGTGTAGGGGGTCGTGCTGGGGCTGGTGTTTCAGGGTTTTGGGCAGTGCAGTGGTGTTCGGGCAGTATAGGGGGTCATGCTAGGGCTGGTGTTTCAGGGTCTAGGGCAGTGCAGGGTGTTCGGGCAGTGTAGGGGGTCTTGCTGGGGCTAGTGTTTCAGGGTTTTGGGCAGTGCAGTGGTGTTCGGGCAGTGTAGGGTGACGAGCTGGGGTGGTGTTTCAGGGTTTAGGGCAAAGCAGTGGAGTTCAGGCAGTGTAGGGGGTCGTGCTGGGGGTAGTGTTTTAGGGTTTATGGCAGAGCAGTGGTGTTCGGGCAGAGTTTGGGCTCGTGCTGGGGGTGGTGTTTAGGGCAGTGCAGTAGTGTTCGGGCAGTGTAGGGGGTCGTGCTGGGGACTGTGTTTCAGGGTTTAGGGCAGTGCAGTGGTTTTCAGGCAGTGTAGGGGGTCGTGCTGGGGGTAGTGTTTTAGGGTTTAGGGCAGAGCAGTGGTGTTCGGGCAGAGTATGGGGTCGTGCTGGGGGTGGTGTTTAGGGCAGTGCAGATGTGTTCGGGCAATGTAGGGGGTCATGCTGGGGGTTGTGTTTTAGGGTTTAGGGCAGTGCAGTGGTGTTCGGGCAGTGTAGGGGGTGGCTGGTGTTCAGGGTTTAGGGCAGTGCAGTGGTGTTCGGGCAGTGTAGGGGGTCGTGCTGGGGCTGGTGTTTCAGGGTTTAGGGCAGTGCAGTGGTGTTCGGGCAGTGTAGGGGGTCGTGCAGGGGGTGGTGTTTCAGGGTTTAGGGCAGTGCAGTGGTGTTCGGGTAGTGTAGGGGGTCGTGCTGGGGCTGGTATTTCAGGGTTTAGGGCAGTGCTGTGGTGTTCGGGCAGTGTAGGTGGAGGTGCTGGGGCTGGTGTTTCAGGGTTTAGGGCAGTGCAGTGGTGTTCGTGCAGTTTAGGGGGTCGTGCTGGGGCTGGTGTTTCAGGGTTTAGGGCAGTGCCGTGGTGTACGGGCAGTGTAGGTGGTGGTGCTGGGGCTGGTGTTTCAGGGTTTAGGGCAGTGCAGTGGTGTTCGGGCGGTGTAGGGATTCGTGCTGGGGCTGGTGTTTCAGGGTTTAGGGCAGTGCAGTGGTTTTCAGGCAGTGTAGGGGGTCGTGCTGGGGCTGGTGTTTCAGGGTTTTGGGCAGTGCAGTGGTGTTCGGGCAGTATAGGGGGTCGTGCTGGGGCTGGTGTTTCAGGGTCTAGGGCAGTGCATTGGTGTTCGGGCAGTGTAGGGGGTCTTGCTGGGGCTAGTGTTTCAGGGTTTAGGGCAGTGCAGTGGTGTTCGGGCAGTGTAGGGGTGACGTGCTGGGGTGGTGTTTCAGGGTTTAGGGCAGAGCAGTGGGGATCGGACAGTGTAGGGGGTCGTGCTCGGAGTAGTGTTTTAGGGTTTAGGGCATAGCAGTGGTGTTTGGGCAGAGTATTGGGTCGTGCTGGGGGTGGTGTTTAGGGCAGTGCAGTGGTCTTCGGGCAGTGTAGGGGGTCATGCTGGGGGTTGTGTTTCAGGGTTTAGGGCAGTGCAGTGGTTTTCAGGCTGTGTAGCGGGTCATGCAGGGGGTGGTGTTTTCAGGGTTTAGGGCAGTGCAGTGGTGTTTGGGCAGTGTAGGGGGTCGTGCAGGGGTGGTGTTTCAGGGTTTAGGGCAGTGCAGTGGTGTTCGGGCAGTGTAGGGGGTCTTTCTGGGGGTGGTGTTTCAGGGTTTGGGCAGTGCAGTGGTGTTCGGGCAGTGTAGGGGGTCGTGCTGGGGGTGGTGTTTCAGGGTTTAGGGCAGTGCAGTGGTGTTCGGGCAGTGTAGGGGGTCTTGCTGGGGGTGGTGTTTCAGGGTTTAGGGCAGTGCAGTGGTGTTCGGGCAGTGTAGGGGGTCTTGCTGGGGGTGATGTTTCAGGGTTTAGGGAAGTGCAGTGGTGTTCGGGCAGTGTAGGGGGTCGTGCTGGGGGTGGTGTTTCAGGGTTTAGGGAAGTGCAGTGGTGTTCGGGCAGTGTAGGGGGTCATGCTGGGGGTGGTGTTTCAGGGTTTAGGGCAGTGCAGTGGTGTTCTGGCAGTGTAGGGGGTCGTGCTGGGGCTGGTGTTTCAGGGTTTAGGGCAGTGCAGTGGTGTTCGGGCAGTGTAGTGGGTCGTGCTGGGGTTGGTGTTTTAGGGTTTGGGGCAGTGCAGTGGTGTTCGGGCAGTGTATGGGGTCGTGCTGGGGCTGGTGTTTCAGGGTTTAGGGCAGTGCAGTGGTGTTTGGGCAGTATAGGGGGTCGTACTGGGGCTGGTGTTTCAGGGTCTTAGGCAGTGCAGTGGTGTTTGGGCAGTGTAGGGGGTCTGGTCGTGCTGGGGGTAGTGTTTTAGGGTTTAGGGCAGAGCAGTGGTGTTCGGGCAGAGTATGGGGTCGTGCTGGGGTGGTGTTTAGGGCAGTACAGATGTGTTCGGGCAGTGTAGGGGGTCATGCTGGGGGTTGTGTTTTAGGGTTTAGGGCAGTGCAGTGGTGTTCGGGCAGTGTAGGGGGTCGTGCAGGGGGTGGTGTTTCAGGGTTTAGGGCAGTGCAGTGGTGTTCGGGCAGTGTAGGGGGTCGTGCTGGGGCTGGTGTTTCAGGGTTTAGGGCAGTGCAGTGGTGTTCGGGCAGTGTAGGGGGTCGTGCTGGGGGTGGTGTTTCAGGGTTTAGGGCAGCGCAGTGGTGTTCGGGCAGTGTAGGGGGTCGTGCTGGGGCTGGTGTTTCAGGGTTTAGGGCAGTGCTGTGGTGTTCGGGCAGTGTAGGTGGTGGTGCTGGGGCTGGTGTTTCAGGGTTTAGGGCAGTGCAGTGGTGTTCGTGCAGTTTAGTGGGTCGTGCTGGGGCTGGTGTTTCAGGGTTTAGGGCAGTGCAGTGGTGTTCGGGCAGTGTAGGTGGTCGTGCTGGGGCTGGTGTTTCAGGGTTTAGGGCAGTGCAGTGGTTTTCGGGCAGTGTAGGGGGTCGTGCTGGGGCTGGTGTTTCAGGGTTTTGGCAGTGCAGTGGTCTTTGGGCAGTATAGGGGGTCGTGCTGGGGCTGGTGTTTCAGGGTCTAGGGCAGTGCATTGGTATTCGGGCAGAGTAGGGGGTCTTGCTGGGGCTAGTGTTTCAGGGTTTTGGGCAGTGCAAAGGTGTTCGGGCAGTGTAGGGTGATGTGCTGGGGTGGTGTTTCAGGGTTTAGGGAAGTGCAGTGGTGTTCGGGCAGTGTAGGGGGTCATGCTGGGGGTGGTGTTTCAGGGTTTAGGGCAGTGCAGTGGTGTTCTGGCAGTGTAGGGGGTCGTGCTGGGGCTGGTGTTTCAGGGTTTAGGGCAGTGCAGTGGTGTTCGGGCAGTGTAGTGGGTCGTGCTGGGGTTGGTGTTTTAGGGTTTGGGGCAGTGCAGTGGTGTTCGGGCAGTGTATGGGGTCATGCTGGGGCTGGTTTTCAGGGTTTAGGGCAGTGCAGTGGTGTTTGGGCAGTATAGGGGGTCGTACTGGGGCTGGTGTTTCAGGGTCTTAGGCAGTGCAGTGGTGTTCGGGCAGTGTAGGGGGTCTTGCTGGGGCTAGTGTTTCAGGGTTTGGGGCAGTGCAGTGGTGTTCGGGCAGTGTAGGGTGACGAGCTGGGGTGGTGTTTCAGGGTTTAGGGCAAAGCAGTGGTGTTCAGGCAGTGTAGGGGGTCATGCTGGGGGTAGTGTTTTAGGGTTTATGGCAGAGCAGTGGTGTTCGGGCAGTGTATGGGGTCGTGCTGGGGGTGGTGTTTCAGGGTTTAGGGCAGTGCAGTGGTGTTCGGGCAGTGTAGGGGGTCGTGCTGGGGACTGGTGTTTCAGGGTTTAGGGCAGTGCAGTGGTGTTCAGGCAGTGTAGGGGGTCGTGCTGGGGGTAGTGTTTTAGGGTTTAGGGCAGAGCAGTGGTGTTCGGGCAGAGTATGGGGTCGTGCTGGGGGTGGTGTTTCAGGGTTCAGTGCAGATGGTGTTCGGGCAATGTAGGGGGTCATGCTGGGGGTGGTGTTTCAGGGTTTAGGGCAGTGCAGTGGTGTTGGGGCAGTGTAGGGGGTCGTGCAGGGGGTGGTGTTTCAGGGTTTAGGGCAGTGCAGTGGTGTTCGGGCAGTGTAGGGGGTCGTGCTGGGGCTGGTGTTTCAGGGTTTAGGGCAGTGCAGTGGTGTTCGGGCAGTGTAGGGGGTCGTGCAGGGGGTGGTGTTTCAGGGTTTAGGGCAGTGCAGTGGTGTTCGGGCAGTGTAGGGGGTCATGCTGGGGCTGGTATTTAGGGTTTAGGGCAGTGCTGTGGTGTTTGGGCAGTGTAGGGGGTGGTGCTGGGGCTGGTGTTTCAGGGTTTAGGGCAGTGCAGTGGTGTTCGTGCAGTTTAGGGGGTCGTGCTGGGGCTGGTGTTTCAGGGTTTAGGGTAGTGCCGTGGTGTTCGGGCAGTGTAGGTGGTGGTGCTGGGGCTGGTGTTTCAGGGTTTAGGGCAGTGCAGTGGTTTTCAGGCAGTGTAGGGGGTCGTGCTGGGGCTGGTGTTTCAGGGTTTTGGGCAGTGCAGTGGTCTTCGGGCAGTATAGGGGGTCGTGCTGGGGCTGGTGTTTCAGGGTCTAGGGCAGTGCATTGGTATTCGGGCAGTGTAGGGGGTCTTGCTGGGGCTAGAGTTTCAGGGTTTTGGGCAGTGCAGTGGTGTTCGGGCAGTGTAGGGTGTCGTGCTGGGGTGGTGTTTCAGGGTTTAGGGCAGAGCAGTGGTGTTCAGGCAGTGTAGGGGGTCGTGCTGGGGGTAGTGTTTTAGGGTTTAGGGCAGAGCAGTGGTGTTCGGGCAGAGTAGGGGGTCGTGCTGGGGGTGGTGTTTAGGGTTTAGGGCAGTGCAGTAGTGTTCGGGCAGTGTAGGGGGTCGTGCTGGGGGTGGTGTTTCAGGGTTTAGGGCAGTGCAGTGGTGTTCTGGCAGTGTAGGGGGTCGTGCTGGGGCTGGTGTTTCAGGGTTTAGGGCAGTGCAGTGGTGTTCGGGCAGTGTAGTGGGTCATGCTGGGGTTGGTGTTTTAGGGTTTGGGGCAGTGCAGTGGTGTTCGGGCAGTGTATGGGGTCGTGCTGGGGCTGGTGTTTCAGGGTTTAGGGCAGTGCAGTGATGTTTGGGCAGTATAGGGGGTCGTACTGGGGCTGGTGTTTCAGGGTCTTAGGCAGTGCAGTGGTGTTCGGGCAGTGTAGGGGGTCTTGCTGGGGCTAGTGTTTCAGGGTTTTGGGCAGTGCAGTGGTGTTCGGGCAGTGTACGGTGACGAGCTGGGGTGGTGTTTCAGGGTTTAGGGCAAAGCAGTGGTGTTCAGGCAGTGTAGGGGTCGTGCTGGGGGTAGTGTTTTAGGGTTTATGGCAGAGCAGTGGTGTTCGGGCAGTGTAGGGGGTTGTGCAGGGGGTGGTGTTTCAGGGTTTAGGGCAGTGCAGTGGTATTCGGGCAGTGTAGGGGGTCGTGCTAGGGCTGGTGTTTCAGGGTTTAGGGCAGTGCAGTGGTGTTCGGGCAGTGTAGGGGGTCGTGCAGGGGGTGGTGTTTCAGGGTTTAGGGCAGTGCAGTGGTGTTCGGGCAGTGTAGGGGGTCGTGCTGGGGCTGGTATTTAGGGTTTAGGGCAGTGCTGTGGTGTTTGGGCAGTGTAGGTGGTGGTGCTAGGGCTGGTGTTTCAGGGTTTAGGGCAGTGCAGTGGTGTTCGTGCAGTTTAGGGGGTCGTGCTGGGGCTGGTGTTTCAGGGTTTAGGGCAGTGCCGTGGTGTTCGGGCAGTGTAGGTGGTGGTGCTGGGGCTGGTATTTAGGGTTTAGGGCAGTGCTGTGGTGTTTGGGCAGTGTAGGTGGTGGTGCTGGGGCTTGTGTTTCAGGGTTTAGGGCAGTGCAGTGGTGTTCATGCAGTTTAGGGGGTCGTGCTGGGGCTGGTGTTTCAGGGTTTAGGGCAGTGCCGTGGTGTTCGGGCAGTGTAGGTGGTGGTGCTGGGGCTGGTGTTTCAGGGTTTAGGGCAGTGCAGTGGTTTTCAGGCAGTGTAGGGGGTCGTGCTGGGGCTGGTGTTTCAGGGTTTTGGGCAGTGCAGTGGTCTTCGGGCAGTATAGGGGGTCGTGCTGGGGCTGGTGTTTCAGGGTCTAGGGCAGTGCATTGGTATTCGGGCAGTGTAGGGGGTCTTGCTGGGGCTAGTGTTTCAGGGTTTTGGGCAGTGCAGTGGTGTTCGGGCAGTGTAGGGTGTCGTGCTGGGGTGGTGTTTCAGGGTTTAGGGCAAAGCAGTGGTGTTCAGGCAGTGTAGGGGGTCGTGCTGGGGGTAGTGTTTTAGGGTTTAGGGCAGAGCAGTGGTGTTCGGGCAGAGTATGGGGTCGTGCTGGGGGTGGTGTTTAGGGCAGTGCAGTAGTGTTCGGGCAGTGTAGGGGGTCGTGCTGGGGGTTGTGTTTCAGGGTTTAGGGCAGTGCAGTGGTTTTCAGGCTGTGTAGCGGGTCGTGCAGGGGGTGGTGTTTTCAGGGTTTAGGGCAGTGCAGTGGTGTTTGGGCAGTGTAGGGGGTCGTGCAGGTGGTGGTGTTTCAGGGTTTAGGGCAGTGCAGTGGTGTTCGGGCAGTGTAGGGGGTCTTTCTGGGGGTGGTGTTTCAGGGTTTAGTGCAGTGGTGTTCGGGCAGTGTAGGGGGTCTTGCTGGGGGTGGTGTTTCAGGGTTAAAGGCAGTGGTGTTCGGGCAGTGTAGGGGGTCTTGCTGGGGGTGATGTTTCAGGGTTTAGGGAAGTGCAGTGGTGTTCCGGCAGTGTAGGGGGTCGTGCTGGGGGTGGTGTTTCAGGGTTTAGGGAAGTGCAGTGGTGTTCGGGCAGTGTAGGGGGTCGTGCTGGGGGTGGTGTTTCAGGGTTTAGGGCAGTGCAGTGGTGTTCTGGCAGTGTAGGGGGTCGTGCTGGGGCTGGTGTTTCAGGGTTTAGGGCAGTGCAGTGGTGTTCGGGCAGTGTAGTGGGTCGTGCTGGGGTTGGTGTTTTAGGGTTTAGGGCAGTGCAGTGGTGTTCGGGCAGTGTAGGGGGTCGTGCTGGGGCTGGTGTTTCAGGGTTTAGGGCAGTGCAGTGGTGTTTGGGCAGTATAGGGGGTCGTACTGGGGCTGGTGTTTCAGGGTCTTAGGCAGTGCAGTGGTGTTCGGGCAGTGTAGGGGGTCTTGCTGGGGCTAGTGTTTCAGGGTTTTGGGCAGTGCAGTGGTGTTCGGGCAGTGTAGGGTGACGTGCTGGGGGTGGTGTTTCTGGGTTTAGGGCAGAGCAGTGGTGTTCAGGCAGTGTAGGAAGTCGTGCTGGGGGTAGTGTTTTTGGGGTTAGGGCAGAGCAGTGGTGTTCGGGCAGAGTATGGGGTCGTACTGGGGGTGGTGTTTAGGGCAGTGCAGTGGTGTTCGGGCAGTGTAGGGGGTCGTGCTGGGGGTGGTGTTTTCAGGGTTTAGGGCAGTGCAGTGGTTTTTGGGCAGTGTAGCGGGTCGTGCAGGGGGTGGTGTTTTCAGGGTTTAGGGCAGTGCAGTGGTATACGGGCAGTGTAGGGGGTCATGCAGGAGGCGGTGTTTCAGGGTTTAGGGCAGTGCAGTGGTGTTCGGCAGTGTAGGGGGTCTTGCTTGGGGTATTGTTTAAGGGTTTAGGATGCAGTGGTGTTCAGGAACAGAAGGGGGACTTCCGGGGGGTGGTGTTTCAGGGTTTAGGGCAGTGCAGTGGTGTTCGGGCAGTGTAGGGGGTCTTGTGGGGCTGGTGTTTCAGGGTTTAGGGGCAGTGCAGAGGTGTTCAGGCAGTGTAGGGGGACTTGCTGGGGGTGGTGTTTCAGGGTTAAAGGCAGTGGTGTTCGGGCAGTGTAGGGGGTCTTGCTGGGGGTGATGTTTCAGGGTTTAGGGAAGTGCAGTGGTGTTCGTGCAGTGTAGGGGGTCTTGCTGGGGGTAGTGTTTCAGGGTTTAGGGCAGTGCAGTGGTGTTCAGGCAGTGTAGGTGGTCATGCTGGGGGTGGTGTTTCAGGGTTTAGGGCAGTGCAGTGATGTTCGGGCAGTGTAGGGGGTCTTGCTGGGGCTAGTGTTTCAGGGTTTAGGGCAGGGCAGTGGTGTTCGGGCAGTGTAGGTGGTCGTGCTGGGGGTGGTGTTTCAGGGTTTAGGGCAGTGCAGTGGTGTTCGGGCAGTGTAGGGGGTCGTGCCGGGGCTGGTGTTTCAGGGTTTAGGGCAGTGCAGTGGTGTTCGGGCAGTGTAGGGGGTCGTGCCGGGGCTGGTGTTTCAGGGTTTAGGGCAGAGCAGTGGTGTTCGGGCATTGTAGGGGGTCGTGCAGGGGGTGGTGTTTCAGGGTTTAGGGCAGTGCAGTGGTGTTCGGACAGTGCAGGGGGTGGTGTTTTAGGGTTTAGGGCAGTGCAGTGGTGTTCGGGCAGTGTAGGGGGTCGTGCCGGGGCTGGTGTTTCAGGGTTTAGGGCAGAGCAGTGGTGTTCGGGCAGTGTAGGGGGTCTTGCTGGGGCTGGTGTTTCAGGGATTTGGGCAGTGCAGTAGTGTTCAGGCAGTGTAGGGGGTCGTGCTGGGGGTAGTGTTTTAGGGTTTAGGACAGAGCAGTGGTGTTCGGGCAGAGGATGGGGTCGTGCTGGGGGTGGTGTTTAGGGCAGTGCAGTGGTGTTCGGGCTGTGTAGGGGGTCGTGCTGGGGGTTGTGTTTCAGGGTTTAGGGCAGTGCAGTGGTTTTCGGGCAGTGTAGCGGGTCGTGCACGGGGTGGTGTTTTCAGGGTTTAGGGCAGTGCAGTGGTGTTCGGGCAGTGTAGGGGGTCGTGCAGGGGTGGTGTTTCAGGGTTTAGGGCAGTGCAGTGGTGTTCGGGCAGTGTAGGGGGTCTTGCTGGGGGTGGTGTTTCAGGGTTTAGGGCAGTGTAGTGGTGTTTGGGCAGTGTAGGGGGTCTTGCTGGGGGTGGTGTTTCAGGGTTTAGGGCAGTGCAGTGGTGTTCGGGCAGTGTAGGGGGTCTTGCTGGGGCTGGTGTTTCAGGGTTTAGGGGCAGTGCAGTGGTGTTCGGGCAGTGTAGGGGGTCTTGCTTGTGGTGGTGTTTCAGGGTTAAAGGCAGTGGTGTTCAGGCAGTGTAGAGGGTCTTTCTGGGGTGATGTTTCAAGGTTTAGGGCAGTGCAGTGGTGTTCGGGCAGTGAAGGGGGTCTTGCTGGGCCTAGTGTTTCAGGGTTTAGGGCAGTGCAGTGGTGTTCGGGCAGTGTAGGGGTCATGCTGGGGGTGGTGTTTCATGGTTTAGGGCAGTGCAGTGGTGTTCAGGCAGTGTAGGCGTGGTGTTTCAGGGTTTAGGGCAGTGCAGTGGTGTTCGGTCAGTGTAGGGGGTCGTGCTGGGGCTGGTGTTTCGGGGTTTAGGGCAGTGCAGTGGTGTTCGGGCAGTGTAGGGGGTCATGCTGGGGCTGGTATTTCAGGGTTTAGGGCAGTGCAGTAGTGTTCGGGCAGTGTAGGGGGTCGTGCTGGGGCTAGTGTTTCAGGGTTTAGGGCAGTGCAGCGGTGTTCGGGCAGTGTAGGGGTTCTTGCTGGGGTGGTGTTTCAGGGTTTAGGGCAGTGCAGTGTTCAGGCAGTGTAGGGGTCTTGCTGGGGGTGATGTTTCAGTGTTTAGGGCAGTGCAGTTGTCTTCGGGCAGTGTAGGGGATCTTGCTGGGGGTAGTGTTTCAGGGTTTAGGGCAGTGCAGTGGTGTTCGGGCAGTGTAGGGGGTCGTGCTGGGGGTGGTGTTTCAGGGTTTAGGGCAGTGCAGTGGTGTTCGGGCAGTGTAGGGGGTTGTGCTGGGGGTAGTGTTTCAGGGTTTAGGGCAGTGCAGTGGTATTCCAGCAGTGTAGGGGGTCGTGCTGGGGGTGGTGTTTCAGGGTTAAGGGCAGTGCAGTGCAGTGGTGTTCGGGCAGTGTAGGGGGCGTGCTGGGGGTGGTGTTTCAGGGATTAGGGCAGTGCAGTGGTGTTTGGGCAGTGTAGGGGGTCGGGCTGGGAGTGGTGTTTCATGGTTTAGGGCAGGGCAGTGGTGTTCGGCAGTGTAGGGGGTCGTGCTGGGGTAGTGTTTTAGGGTTTAGGGCAGTGCAGTGATGTTCGTGTAGTGTAGGGGGTTGTGCTGGGGTAGTGTTTTAGGGTTTAGGGCAGTGCAGTGGTGTTCGGTCAGTGTAGGGGGTCATGCTGGGGCTGGTGTTTCGGGGTTTAGGGCAGTGCAGTGGTGTTCGGGCAGTGTAGGGGGTCATGCAGGGGCTGGTGGTTCAGCGTTTAGGGCAGTGCAATGGTGTTCGGGCATTGTAGTGGGTCGTGCTGGGGCTGGTGTTTCAGGGTTTAGGGCAGTGCAGTAGTGTTCGGACAGTGTAGGCGGTCATGCTGGGGCTAGTGTTTCAGGGTTTAGGGCAGTGCAGTGATGTTCGGGCAGTGTAGGGGGTTGTGCTGGGGCTAGTGTGTTAGGGTTTTGGGCAGAGTAGTGGTGTTCGGGCAGTGTTGTGGGTCGTGCTGGGGGTGGTGTTTCAGGGTTTAGGGCAGTGCAGTGTTGTTCGGGCAGTGTAGGGGTTCTTGCTGGGGGTGGTGTTTCAGGGTTTAGCGCAGTGGTATTCAGGCAGTGTAGCGGGTCTTGCTGGGGGTGATGTTTCAGTGTTTAGGGCAGTGCAGTGGTGTTTGGGCAGTGTAGGGGGTCTTGCTGGGGGTAGTGTTTCAGGGTTTAGGGCAGTGCAGTGGTGTTTGGGCAGTGTAGGGGGTCATGCTGGGGGTGGTATTTCAGGGTTTAGGGCAGTGCAGTGGTGTTCGGGCAGTGTAGGGGGTTGTGCTGGGGGTAGTGTTTCAGGGTTTAGGGTAGTGCAGTGGTGTTCCAGCAGTGTAGGGGGTCGTGCTGGGGGTGGTGTTTCAGGGTTTAGGGCAGTGCAGTGCAGTGGTGTTCGGGCAGTATAGGGGGGCGTGCTAGGGGTGGTGTTTCAGGGTTTAGGGCAGTGCAGTGGTGTTCGGGCATTGTAGGGGGTCGTGCTGGGAGTGGTGTTTCATGGTTTAGGGCAGGGCAGTGGTGTTCGGGCAGTGTAGGGGGTCGTGCTGGGGTAGTGTTTTAGGGTTTAGGGCAGTGGAGTGATGTTCGTGTAGTGTAGGGGGTTGTGCTGGGGTAGTGTTTTAGGGTTTAGGGCAGTGCAGTGGTGTTTGTGTAGTGAGCAGCGCATGCGCTACGTCGCTAGCCGAGACCTAAAAAGCATTGCACCAAGATGGCTGCCAACACTTCCTGGATTGAAGTGTTGGCAGCCAATTAGAGCCAAGCTCGTGCTTGTGTAGTTAGGTCCCGCCCAGATATATAAAAATTATTTTCCTTTAATATCTCGAAAACTACTGAACGGATTTACACCATTTAAAAAAAGGGCGCTTTCTGAACCAAGCACTACCTTTTTGCCAAATTTGGTGTAATTTCCGTTCAGCAGTTTTGGCTGTAACCGTGTCAAAAGTTTCCTATGGAAAATTGATTTTTTGACCTCTATTTTTTGAATTTCTCTGGAACTACTGAACGGATTTACACCATTTAAAAAAAGGGCGCTTTCTGAACCAAGGGCTACCTTTTGCCAAATTTGGTGTAATTCCGTTCAGCAGTTCGGGCTGTAGCCGTGTCTAAAGTTTCCTATGGGAAATAACATGGTTAAAACACGTTTTGGGACCCCCTTTTTTCTCGGCCCCCGCTTGCCGAATCACCCCGAAACGTTCAAGATAGGAGCTGACCGGAGCGGGCCATAAGTTTTAAAAATTTCACGAAGATTCGTAAATCGGCGCCAAAGTTATTAGGAAAAGAATGTTATCAATTTCCTATGGATAATAGGTCCTAACTATAACTATCTACTGGCGACCGCCAGTAGATAATATATATATATATATTCCAACATCGTTCTCGCACAAGAGCCGAGCCACTTTGCGATGGTGGGCCGAGGCGGGGTGGCAAAGCCCTAAAATTCCACAAAGCGTCATCCCAAAATTTTCAATGAACAACACACCACAGCCCAACTTCTTTTAGCATGATTATTTATTTATACAATGCAACTCTACGCGTTTCGGAGCATTCGCTCCTTGCTATCGAGTAAAAATGTAGCCATTACGTGTGCTTTTTACTGAAACATGTGACACACCTCCGTGTAAACAGTGAAAACAGACTCCTCAATGGAACAAACATTCAGGACTACAATGTGACACTGCAGTGTAGCACTGCAACAGTAATTAACCCCTTCGATGCTCATGACGAGCTCAGCTCGTCATGCTGCGCGGTGCTCGTGTGCGCATGACGAGCTGAGCTCGTCATGAACCCGCCCACTCAATGAAACGCCCCGCACAGGGCGAAAATCGGCCGCGCACACAAGGGGTTAAACAAAAAACATCAATAAATACAACACATTGTCGTCCTTTGCAAGTGTGGCAACTTAATGTAATTATTGAACTGAGGCGCCTAGAATCGAGAATGATGATAAAGTATCATACAATGTACCCCATGGGACATAATGGCGATGAAGCATTGTTGGTACATTTGGGATAGAATGTAATTTTCAGCTGAAATAACTGATATGAAGCCGCAGAACAAAAAAATCCTCTAGATTTTAAATGGCATATTTTATCCTCAATGTCATTGGCTTAGAAATCTTTGTTGCACTTATTATGTGGAAGTGTCTTTTATGTATGTATTTTTATATTTTATATTTTACAGATTTCCTCGGTTTATTGAGATGCAAGTGGAAGGAAAAAAGAGGAAAAAATATCTTGAAGCTGAAAAGGAAGTTGGAACACTTTTAGATACCGCGCCGAATAATGGGTTATTTGCATTTTTTGACCAAAATGAATCACTATGAAAATAGATCACGATGCCCACTGGGGCATAAGATGGGTTTTCTATAAAAACAAGAGGACTCTCTAATGGGTAGTGCAAGAGGATGAACTGAAAATAGGGAAACCAAGCCCACTGGGGCGGAATTGTTTTTCTAGTCCTTGAGACCTCCCGTTGTTCCCCTTTTATTAATGGAGATTGAGCTTAATCCCTGATATGTTTGGGGAAGCATTAATGCCATATGACTATGCAGGAATTTTGGCAATGTCTGTACTAACCTAAAATCCCCATGAACAAGTTCAGTGGTGCGGTCTCGATAAAGCTTTGTAATTCAAAAAGCTTTATTATCACAAGGCACGAGGAACACAGCAGTGACGATTGCTGGTCCCGTAATCTATTGTATATTTTTTCAATTATTACATTAAGTTGCCACACTTGCAAAGGATGACAATTTGTTGTATTTATTGATGTTTTTGTTTAATTACTGTTGCAGTGCTACACTGCAGTGTCACATTGTAGTCCTGAATGTTTCTTCCATTGAGGAGTCTGTTTTCACTGTTTACACGGAGATGTGTCACAAGTAGGTAAAGGGTTGGATAGTGGAGGGGTAAAAATTTGTATTCCCACTCCAGTGAGTGCAAAAGTGGGGAAAGTGTTGGATAGCGGAGGGATCAACTTTTCTATTCTGACTCCAGTGAGTGCAACAGTAGGGAAAGTGTTGGATAGAGGAGGGGTAAAATTCACTATTCCCACTCCAGTCAGTGAAACAGTAGGGAAAGCATTGGATAGCAGAGGGATAAAATTTACTATTCACACTCGTCAGTTCAAAAATAAAAACAATTTAAAAAATATATATATATATTAAATAAATAAATAAATATATATATACTTTAAAAATTCAAATACAAATATATTTAACATTAAAAATAAAAAACAAAAGGGCGTGGCAAACCGCCGTGAGGAATGGCCGCTCTCTAAGGCGGCTCCTTCCGAGTGCGCCCGTTCCCAGCAATATCCGTTCTACAAAATCCTGTAACTGGTTTGAAAAATCGGTGAGAAGCACCGGAACTCAACGTGCGCCGAATGAGCCGAATCACCGCTGATTCCTGCTAGCGGTTCCGTCGTTTGGCCCACTGCTCTGCTCTGCGGCCCGGCAGCAGTGCTACGCAGCAAGTACAGCGAGGAGGCTTGGTCTGCTGCCTGGGGCTCCGGCCCGCGTGACTGCTCCTGCCGGAGGTGACCGGGTCCTTGTCTCCCTGTGGAGCCGGGGATCCTCTTGAACCGGAGCGGTGCACCTGTGTGAAGGACTGCAGCGTGTGGGGCCGGCCAAACGGTGGGACACGCTCTGTGGGACAGGAGGCCGTGCGAGCCTTGGAGCGTTGCAGAACGTAACAGCAGCCGGGGCGCCCCCTGCGGTGCCGGGTGCCGCAGTTACCGGGGTAGTGAGGCGCCCGCTGGCACTTGTGTACGAGGCAGCCTCCGGCCCCGCCGTCCCTGGAGGGAGGCCCTGAAACCAACAGTTGGGGCCCGGGGAAAGACTGGTTGCCGAGCGCCATTGGGACAGGCCGGCTTAAACCTGTGTGCTGCCTGCCAATCACCTGCAAGAGCTAAACAAATTGCGATGGCCCCCTGCCGCCCCTTGTCTCCTGGGACCCCCTTGTTATCGCCCTGAGTCGGAAAGGCCCCATCTGATGTCCTTGGCGCACTTAGAGGCTGCCGCTGCTAGCTTGTGACTAGATGGGGGTCTGAGCCAGTAACGATGGGACACTGATAAGAGAGACCGGGCTGCCGTCACGATCACCGCGCTACTGCCGCGATTGCCACTCAGTCCAGTCTGGGGCTGTGAACCTGTGGAACTGCGGAAGACTTGAGACTTTGCCCCTCGGGGAGTGGTGAACAGGACGGTGGTCGTTGTCTGGACCTCAGTGACTCACATCCACGGCATCACAGTTTGTCCTGCGGAAGAAGCACTACCAACGCCCGGTGCCGATCCCTGGAGGTGCAGAGCGGTCTTGATCTTTTTCCTCCAGAGCACTCGCTACCCAGGGCATCCTCGCTATGGCTGGAGGTCGTAGTTCCAAGGCAGCGGTCTAGGCCAAATTGAATAAGTTTGCATGGGACAAGGCCCAGGTGCAAGTCCGAAAGGAGGTACGGCAACTTCAGAAAAGCACCAATCTGGAGAGGAGGCGAAGGAACCTACGCTACAAGACATTCTCACCGCCATTATGACCATTCGCACATCGCTGGAGTCGCAAATCGATTCTGTGTCCACGGAAGTCTCCCTCATCTGGGCGGATATGCGCTCTATGAATACGCACCTAAAAGAGGTAGAAATAAAGGCAAGCTCCTTGATTTACGACACCTCCGAACTACAGCGCGAGATGGATGATCTTCAGGCCCACACCTCCAAATTAGAAGCGCAGCTGGACGATTATGAAGGGTGCTCTAGATACAATAACGTCTGCATCTTGGGGGTTCCGGAAAAAGCGGAGGGGCCGGCAGCAGACTTGTTCGTGGAAGAACTGGTTACCACCTACCTCAAACCAAACTGTTATATCCCGCATAGATGCACTAATGTAGACGCTTTCGTACATGCCCTAAAATGGACGTATTCGTATTTACCCTAATATGGTCATATTCGTACTTGCCCTATTATGGTCATGGCCGCATATGCCCAATTATGGTCACAACTGTACATGTCCTATTATGGTACGATTCCTTATATAGGCATGATCTTTCACCTACATTGGTCTCAGCTAGCACACAATGAGCTCTGAGGGCTGAACGTTATCTATCCTGTGGTTTTGAATGCAGCAGGGTTCTTCCAAACACAGGCCCACACTGTACTCAATAATTATGCATGGCTTTCTAAGAATACACCACTGGCATAATATGTATGTACAAAGTTCACCCCTGACGTCTTCCTCCTGTCCAATACAAACCATACTAATACACCACATCTTGCCCCGGTAAGACAGAGGGAACCGAGACTTCCATGCTGACACACTGACCAGAGACGCTGAGGCTCCTGCATGCAGTCGCTCAAGCTGACAGTGGTCTGCCACAACCCGGACGGGGTGTCCAACTCGAGACCAGGACGGGGTCCCACACTCTCTCTATTTCAGGTATGGGGGTTCGACTAAATCCTAGGAGGATTCTTGGCTCTTAGCTTCTAAGACCTACACACATATGCTAGGTACACTCAGGTACATCTAGTTAGGCATCGTAGGAGTACGAGCACTTGCATAATGCTTTTAAATTCATGTATGTACTCATGATTATGCAATATGGTAGAACTGTTCTATCCCTTTGCTTTTATCATACTGCTGATAATATATCTCTGCTATTGTCTGCTGGTTACCGCAGCACATATATTTTACACTAGAATAACAACTATTCAATAAATACTTATTGAAACGCCCGACTGTTTATTCTGTGTAACTCTCTGAGACAAACCGAATAAGTGAGCACGAGTGACTGAGCGAAAGGTAGTACATTGTTTCCACGATTCTGAGGGAATCAGGGTTGTCATGTTCTAAGGTTACCAGAAACTAATCACTCCCTGATAAGAGGAGACACTAGTGGCACTGCAAGCTAGCCAATGCAAACCAGGCTAACATATACGGTGGGGGTGCTCAGAGTTAGTCTTCCACCAAGCACGCAGTATATGTTATCCAAAGGCGCAGGTCCTGCAGGGGTACTATAGGAACTACACGACAAAACGGTCTATCCAATTTCTTCTCCGTGGAAAGAGTGCAGCGGGTGCCGGGCGGCAGAACGAAACCGGGAGCCCCCTCTCGGACCCTGCTGGCTAGGATTTTCAACTTCAGGGATAGAGACACCATCCTACAGGCGGCCCGATCTGCGCCCCCATTGGAATTCCAAAACAGTTGAATCACCTTCTTCCCGGACTTCACCCTCAGGGTGCAGCGACAGCAGCGCAGCTTCCTCGATGTCAAGAAGGCACTTCGAAAGCGAGATCTGAAATACGCTATGCTTTTCCCAGCCAAGCTGAGGGTGGAATCCGACGGAAAGGCTTGGTTCTTCGCCACCCCGAGGAGGCCTGGGACTGGTTGGATGGTTGGCGTGTTGCAGGCCGCAGGGGTAACCGAGTCCGGGAGACGAGGAAGGAGAGGGGCACTGAAGCATCCGGAAGGGGCTCCCCGGCTGGCGAACAGGAGGAGGCGACAGGAGGGTCTGAATAACCGGTCCGTAAGTTGCCTTTATCATTGGGGGAGATTTGCCTCTTTGCCGACTGACTGGGGTGGGATTCCTGCCCTCTTAGAACTTGAACTCCTTGTGGAACTGTTGTTCTGGGACTTCTTCGCAATGGACATACTGTGAATTGGGCACTGAGTCATTGTCATATGCCCTTATCTCGAGTCCATAATATGTCTACCAGTTACCTTGGTCTTTGGGACGGGTGCCCGGTTGGATGCACGCACCCACAAGTTTAAGGGGTGGGTGATAGGCACTCTGCAAGTTCGGGTGGGTGGGAGGTTCTGACACCGCCATGCAGGGAGGCAGGGACGGGGGTTCTGTTTATCAAATTTGGGCGGTTGGGTTCCTGTGCCAAGTGTCGATCCGTTGTGACTCAATGCCAGATCACTATTTTGTTTGTTCTCTCTGGCACAGGTGAGGGGGTGGGGAGGGGGGTTTGTTCAATTTTGTATTTTGTAAGTGTGACGAAAATGTGTGCAATCGAGCGTTGACAGCCGCTATGCAACTGTTTTGTGCTACTGAGCCAGATAGTGGAGGGGGTTTCGTTCTACTGACTCAGCCTGACAACACCTGGGGGAGGTGCCCCCTGTGCTCATGCTACCCGACTCTCGACAATGGGTGACAAAGTAGTACGGCAGGGCTTAAATTGTTGTCCTGGAACGTTAACGGGCTGGGGACAAGATCAAGCGGGGTGTGGTCCTGCAGTTCCTCAAGCGTCACTCCCCAGACGTTGTCCTCTTGCAGGAATCACACTTGCAAGGTAACGCATGCAAAGCCATGACTAGGTGGGGTTTCAAATTAGTGGCTCACTCGGCGTATGGATCTGGCTCCCGGGGAGTTGGTGTGATGGTGCCGAAGTCGTTTCCCATGGTGAAAGATAAGGTTCATACAGACAATCTCGGCAGGTTCGCTGTCCTCTCTGGGACTTGGGAGCGGGAAACACTGAACCTCCTCTCAGTTTATATTCCACCGGGTTTGCAGGCCCAGGCTTTTAGGGATCTGGGAGATCTCCTCCTAGCACTACCAGAGGGCAGACTATGGATCGGGGGCGATTTTAATTCGATTGACTCAGACACGATGGATCGGTCGCCCCAGAGGGCATTACCGCCCTCTCAAACACAGATCCACGGCTTCCTTGGAGCCATGGGCCTGGTTGATGTTTGGCGGAGACTGCACCCCAATGAGCAACAGTACACGTATTATTCAGGCGCCCACCGCAGTATGTCTAGAATAGACTATGTCCTAGCATTAGAACACCAAGTCGTTAGCGTCAAAGAGATTCGACACTTAGCCAGAGGCATCTCTGATCATTCTCCGATACTTTGTCGGCTGGAGGTTGGGGAACCTATGGTAGGCCGCATGGCCCCGATTAATCCCTAGTACCTCAAGAATCCCCAAGTCAGTGACAAAATATTGAGAGACTCTGAACTATATTTCCAGGACAATGAAGGATAGGTTGAGTCACCAGTGGTGCTATGGGAGGCTTATAAAACCGTTATCCGGGGGGGTAGCCTTGTCCCAAATAGTGGGCTTGCGGAAGGAGAAGCGCGCTGCACTGACCCGACTGGAGGGGGAAATCTTGCAACTGGAGGAGATGCTGAGGGAGCGGGATGAGGATCAGGCACATCAGCAACTCTGCATTAAAACTAAGGAGTATGCCGACCTTGCAACAGAAGCCGCCAAACTGTATCATAGAGCCACACTTAGCAGAATATACGATGTCGGCGATAAAGCAGGTCGGTTGCTGGCTTGGTTAGACAGACGGGAGCAGGCACACCGGGTGGTGGTTGAGATCGAGATTAATTCTGACGCCTGCCTAACAGCCCCTCAAGAAATAGCAGATGCATTTGGGCAATATTATCAGTCCATTTACACAGCGCAAACTCCACACTCGGAGGAGGAGGCCGCTTCCTTTTTGAGGGACATCTCACTGCCGTCCCTTACTGAGGAAGAACGCCTTGAACTTGATCTAGAAATTATGGACATTGAGGTGGGGAAAGCTATCCATGACTTGCGGGGTGCGAAAGCGACGGGCCCTAATGGATTACCTATAGAGCTATTTAAACTCACTTCGAGTAAAATCGCACCGTGTCTTACTAACATGTTCTTGACAAGCAAGGAACAAGGACTGCTACCGGTTGACCAACGACTAGCTAACATCGTCGTTATTCACAAAGAGGGCAAGCCAAAGCACAAATGCTCCTCTTACAGACCAATTTCGCTGTTGAATGGAGAAGCTAAGATCTTGGCGAAAATTCTGGCCTCCCGACTGCTGCGGGTCATTACCCGCCTGATCCATCCGGACCAGTCGGGGTTCATGCCCACAAGAAACACCGCTCTCAACCTGCGCCGACTTCACGGCGTGCTCGGTCGAGCGTAAACGATAGAGGAGGATGCAGTAGTAGTGTCACTAGACGCCGCTGCTGCCTTTGACACCATTGAAAGGCCCTTTATGTTTGCTGTGCTTCGTAAATTGGGAATGGGACCAGAATTCATTGGGTGGTTTTGACTTCTCTACCATAAACATCTGGCCCGGGTAATAGTCAATAATAGGACTTCCTCCACCTTTGTTCTTAGCCGGGGCACCAGGCAGGGATGCCCTTTGTCCCCGCTTCTCTTTGCCCTGACACTCGAGCCACTGGCTATGTGAATCCGTACCAATCCCGTCGTCAGAGGCCTTAAATGGGCTCCAGGATGGGAGGATCGCATTTCATTGTATGCAGATTACATCTTGCTCTACTTGGCTTCGCCGGCTGCCTCCCTCAATGTGATTCTCGACATCTTTCGGGTCTTCAGGGACTTTGCCGGCTATAGGATCAACTGGTCCAAGTCCGTGATCTACGTCCTTAGCGGGAGGCTACCTCCGTTCCGGCGTGGACTACCACTGGTCGCAGCAGTCGACAGTTTCAAGTACCTGGGGATTAGGGTCTCCAAGGATCCCACCAGATTCTATTAACTAAATCTCCTACCGCCTTTGACACGTCTGAAATATGACGTCAGGCACTGGAAGACGCTCCCTCTCTCTCTACTAGGTCGAGCTGCCCTCTTTAAAATGATGTCCCTTCCCCGCTTTATTTACGCCTTGCAAAACACCTCAAATTATGTCAGCCCCTTGTATTTCAAAGAAATCGACTGCCTCCTGAGAGACCTGCTCTGGGAGAGTAGGCCCCCACGCATAGCTCTCCATAAACTCACACGGGGATGGTTTGATGGGGGAATCGGGTTACCGGATATAAAGTGCTATTATTGGGCCTCTCACCTTGCAGCTATCAATCAATGCATGTACAGACCCCAGGGCGACCCAGCCTTTCAGATGGACAGGTGGTTGCTGCCGGGTGGGAGTTTTGAGGGAGCAATCTATGCGCGCACACCGGGCCTCAACATGACGGGACCCACTGCGCATGTGGTGCGAATATGGAAGACTGCCCTGCAAAGTCTGGGGTGGGAAGGCAGGATCACGAAGGCCACGCCGCTCTGGCAATGCGACCAACTAGGACGCTTGATTCACTCGAAGGGCTTTGATTGGTGGGATCTTATCGGAATCTCCAGGGTGGGTGACTTGTGGAGATCCGGGGATGTGGTCACATTTGACCAGCTGCAACAGGACTATGAAATGGCTCGCTCCGAACACTTTAGATACCTGCAAATAAGGCATGCCCTACTTGCAAAACTCCCCAGAGGAGAACCGCTCCCTGAATCCTCTCCATTGGAAGATAGAGTGCTAGATGGGGACCTGCCGGAAAAAGCCATATCGCTCATTTATAAAAAGCTGATAAATAATTTGCCGGACCCACTGGACCATCTGCATGCTAAGTGGGACCATGATGTGGCTGGTCTGGACGATGATGAATGGTTAGCGGCGGTGGCTTCTTCTCGCGGGGTGGCCATCTCTTCTAGGTTGCGTTTAGTGCAGCTCAAGATCCTGCATAGATCGTATCTTGCCAGATCAGTCCTGGTCCAAATGGGGTATAGCTCTGATGAGACCTGCACTCAACAATGTGGACAGGTAGGCACATTCATACATATGATTTGGGAATGCACGGTTATTCAAAGATATTGGGCGGGAATTGTGGGACTTATGGAAAGTGTATTGGGCCAAACAATTGATGGAAATATAAAACAAGCTCTCCTGAACGCCTGGGGGCCCTGGACCTTACCGCCAAAGGGCGCCTGTGGGTTACCTTGGGACTGATGGTAGCAAAACGTAACATAGTAAGGCTGTGGAAGGCCTAGGAACAGCCCAGACTAGTGGATTGGAGCAAGGACATGGAATGGTGCATGGTCACTGAGAAAACAATTTATGTTGTTAGACGGTGCCCCAACAAGTGGACACAGATCTGGGATAGCTGGAACACATATAGGGGTGGGATCTGCGAACCCCCGTTGTCCAAGGACGATACCATCGCACAACGACTAAGCACACTGCAACTGTAATAAATATGGCTGATGTTGTTCGTGGGAGGTGCACCTCCTCTGGCACTTACTTGCAGTATCACTACGATAATATGTGGTTGTAATGATTGTTGTCTATTTGCCACACCTGATTTCAATAAAAAGATTTTTTTAAAACAAAAACAAAAAAAACATATTATAATGTTAATTACATATAACAAATACCTACAAATATTATGTAAAATAAAATAAAAAATAAACGTCAAACAAATAAATATTTTTAACTAGAAAATATTTACAAACAAAAACATTAATTATTACATACATTTCTTTCTTTTATTTCCTACCCTATAACACCACACAAATCACAACATACTTCTAAATTTAAAAAGAAATGTACTTCCATAATTAAAATAATTAATTACCTATAAAAGAAATATTATTAATTTAAAAAAAATACAACTAATACAAATTAATTAACTTCCCAAAACGTAACCCTATAATCCCCACAAACCGCACCTATATTAAAGTGTAACATGATTAATTACACATTTAAAACTTATTTTCAAATTAAAAACTATTACTGCTAAACAATTAACTATAAAGTAAGTAAAATGTATTTAATACCCACCCTTTGCCCCTTTCAAAGTAAAAACCACACACAAAAAAATAAACAATGACCCAAAATAAATGTCAATAAATTAATTAACATTAGTCGACAACTATTTATTAATTGATTAAACACAAATTACTTCCCAACCTTTACCACTATAAACCCCACAACAAACACCTAAAAGTAATTACACAATGTCCATATTTAAATTACAATTAATAAATTAATATTAATTAACATCGTATTATTAATTCATTAAACCTAAATCACTTCCCACCCTTTACCACTATAAACCCCACAACACCCCTAAAATTAATTACACAATTACCATAATTAATTTTCAATACATTAATTACTATCAATTAACAACTAATTATTAATTAATCAAAAATAAATAACTTCCCATCCTTTACCCCATATCCCCAAAATGTGCACCTACATTTAATTACACAATTACCATAATTAATGACCAATTAATTAATTAATACTAATTAACAACCAATTATTATTTAATCAATAATACATTATTTTACACAATTAACACTATAGCATCTCAATTAAATAAATATTAATAAATAAAAAATAAGCATTAATCTAATATAATTAAATAACTTCCTACCCTATTCCCCTATAAATCCACAACCCGCTACGAAAATAAAAAATACAAAATTCAATTAAAATAAAATTAATAACTACAAAACTTTTAAAACATATATCCAAAAATATAAACAATTATTATACAAAAAAATACATCACATACATTTAAAATATATACTAAAATACACAACACTAATTAAACAATCGATATTTTTAACAACTATATTTTTGCAAACGATAGTAAACATTTCAACACTTTTAACCCCTTCGATGCTCATGATGGAATGGCTCCGTCATGAGCATCGGTGCCCCTGTGCTCATGACGGAACCATTCCGTCATGAGGCCAGGGGCACGAAATCCCTCTGCTGCAGACAGCAGAGGGATTTTCTTTTCTCCCCCACAGCCTCTGGAGCTGGGGAAGAGCTTCCCCAGCTCCCGAGGCCCCCCCCTCCCTTTCAGTGAAATGAAGATCAGCGCACACGTCGCGCTGACTTCATTTCACTGAAAACTAAACTAAAATGAGCCTTTAGGCTCATTTCAGTTTCACTTTCTACGTGCTCAGGGGGCTATCTCAACCCCCTGAGCACGTAGAAAGACGGGAGAGGTATCATTGGAAAGGGGAGAATCTCCCCTTTCCAATGGTACCCATCCCCAGTGGATCTCTGCTTGGGGATCGCCCCAGGAGGGCGATCCCCAAGCAGGGATCCACCCACTAAGGCACCAGGGAGGGGGGAGCGGCCCCTTGGGCAAGGGCTTTTGCTCCCCCCAAACAAATTGCCAATGTTCAGTCTTTCTGCCCCCCCTGGGGGGCAGATGGGAGCAGTAGCCCCCAATCTGCCCCCCCGGGGGGGCAGAAAGCCCACTAGACACTAGGGATTTTTATTTGGTGCCTGTTGCGGGTACTTGGGCCTCCCACCCGAGTGAGGCACCATTTTTATCGGGAGACCTGGGGGAACGCTGGGTGGTAGGAAATTTGTGTCATCCCGGTGATGCCACAACTTTCCCACACAAAAATGTGTGAAAAAAGTGATTTTTTCAGCAAAATTTCAGGTTTGCAGGGGATTCTGGGTAAGAAAACGTTGGGGGATCCACGCAAGCCATACCTCCCTGGAATTCCCCGGATCTCTACTTTTCAGAAATGTGTGGGTTTGGTAGGTTTCCCTAGGTGGCCGCCGAGCCCCGGGCCAAAAAGTCATGGGACCCCCCCTTGCAAAACCAGGTCGTTTTCTGATAGTCAATTTTGATGTCGCCTCAATAAGTTTTGGGCCCTTGCCTGTCGCGCGTACTTGGGCCTCCCACCCGAGTGAGGCACCATTTTGATCGGGAGACCTGGGGGAACGCTGGGTGGTAGGAAATTTGTGTCATCCCGGTGATGCCACAACTTTCCCACACAAAAATGTGTGAAAAAAGTGATTTTTTTCAGCAAAATTTCAGGTTTGCAGGGGATTTTGGGTAAGAAAGCGTTGGTGGATCCACGCAAGCCATACCTCCCTGGAATCCCCCGGGTGTCTACTTTTCAGAAATGTGTGGGTTTGCTAGGTTTTCCTAGGTGGCCGCCGAGCCCCGGGCCAAAAAGTCATGGGACCCCCCTTGCAAAACCAGGTCGTCTTCTGATAGGCAATTTTGATGTCGCCTCAATACGTTTTGGGCCCTTGCCTGTCGCGCGTACTTGGGCCTCCCACCCGAGTGAGGCACCATTTTTATCGGGAGACCTGGGGGAACGCTGGGTGGTAGGAAATTTGTGTCAGCCCGGTGATGCCACAACTTTCCCACACAAAAATGTGTGAAAAAAGTGATTTTTTTCAGCAAAATTTCAGGTTTGCAGGGGATTCTGGGTAAGAAAACGTTGGTGGATCCACGCAAGCCATACCTCCCTGGAATCCCCCGGGTGTCTACTTTTCAGAAATGTGTGGGTTTGCTAGGTTTCCCTAGGTGGCCGCCGAGCCCCGGGCCAAAAAGTCATGGGACCCCCCTTGCAAAACCAGGTCGTCTTCTGATAGGCAATTTTGATGTCGCCTCAATACGTTTTGGGCCCTTGCCTGTCGCGCGTACTTGGGCCTCCCACCCGAGTGAGGCACCATTTTTATCGGGAGACCTGGGGGAACGCTGGGTGGTAGGAAATTTGTGTCAGCCCGGTGATGCCACAACTTTCCCACACAAAAATGTGTGAAAAAAGTGATTTTTTTCAGCAAAATTTCAGGTTTGCAGGGGATTCTGGGTAAGAAAACGTTGGTGGATCCACGCAAGCCATACCTCCCTGGAATCCCCCGGGTGTCTACTTTTCAGAAATGTGTGGGTTTGCTAGGTTTCCCTAGGTGGCCGCCGAGCCCCGGGCCAAAAAGTCATGGGACCCCCCTTGCAAAACCAGGTCGTCTTCTGATAGGCAATTTTGATGTCGCCTCAATACGTTTTGGGCCCTTGCCTGACGCGCGTACTTGGGCCTCCCACCCGAGTGAGGCACCATTTTTATCGGGAGACCTGGGGGAACGCTGGGTGGTAGGAAATTTGTGTCAGCCCGGTGATGCCACAACTTTCCCACACAAAAATATGTGAAAAAAGTGATTTTTTCAGCAAAACTTCAGGTTTGCAGGGGATTCTGGGTAAGAAAACGTTGGTGGATCCACGCAAGCCATACCTCCCTGGAATCCCCCGGGTGTCTACTTTTCAGAAATGTGTGGGTTTGCTAGGTTTCCCTAGGTGGCCACCAAGCAGTCATGGGACCCCCCTTGCAAAACCAGGTCATTTTGTGATAGGCATTTTTGATGTCGCCTCAATATGTTTTGGGCCCTTGCCTGTCGCGGGTACTTGGGCCTCCCACCCGAGTGAGGCACCATTTTTATCGGGAGACCTGGGGCAATGCTGGGTGGTAGGAAATTTGTGTCAGCCCGGTGATGCCACAACTTTCCCACACAATAATGTGTGAAAAAGTGATTTTTTCAGCAAAATTTCAGGTTTCTGGGGGATTCTGGGTAAGAAAACTTTGGGGGATCCACGCAAGCCATACCTCCCTGGAATCTCCCATGTGTCTACTTTTCAGAAATGTGTGGGTTTGGTAGGTTTCCCTAGGTTCCGGCAGAGCTAGGGTTCAAAAACTACAGCTAGGCACTTTGCCAAAAAAGGGTCATTTTTCACAGTGAAATTGGGGTGTGTCCACGTTGCGTTTTGCGTCATTTCCTGTTGCGGGCACTAGGCCTACCCACACAAGTGAGGTGCCATTTTTCTCAGAAGACTTTGGGGAACGCGGGGTGGGTGGAAGTTTGTGGATCCATGCAGATTCCAGAACTTTCCACCACAGAAAAGTGAGGAAAATGTGTTTTTGTTTTACACTTTTTTAGGTTTGCAAGGGATTCTGGGTAACAGAACCTGGTGAGAGCCAGTCAAGTCACCCCATCCTGGATTCCCCTGGGTGTCTAGTTTTCAAAAATGTATAGGTTTGCTAGGTTTCCCTAGCTGCCGGCAGAACTAGGGTTCAAAAACTACAGCTAAGCACTTTTCAAAAAAAGGGTCATTTTTCACTGTGAAAATGTGGTGTGTCCACGTTGTGTTTTGCGCTGTTTCCTGTCGCGGGCACTAGGCCTACCCACACAAGTGAGGTACCATTTTCTCGGAAGACTTTGGGGAATGCGGGGTGGGTGGAATTTTGTGGATCCACGCAGATTCCAGAACTTTCCACCACAGAAAAGTGAGGAAAATGTGTTTTTTTTGACAATTGTTTAGGTTTGCAAGGGATTCTGGGTAACAGAACCTAGTGAGAGCCAGTCAAGTCACCCCATCCTGGATTCCCCTGGGTGTCTAGATTTTAAAAATGTATAGGTTTGCTAGGTTTCCCTAGGTGCCGGCAGAGCTAGGGTTCAAAAACTACAGCTAAGCACTTTTCAAAAAAAGGGTCATTTTTCACTGTGAAAATGTGGTGTGTCCACGTTGTGTTTTGCGCTGTTTCCTGTTGCGGGCACTAGGCCTACCCACACAAGTGAGGTATAATTTTTCTCGGAAGACTTTGGGGAATGCGGGGTGGGTGGAATTTTGTGGATCCACGCAGATTCCAGAACTTTCCACCACAGAAAAGTGAGGAAAATGTGTTTTTTTTTACAATTGTTTAGGTTTGCAAGGGATTCTGGGTAACAGAACCAGGTGAGAGCCAGTCAAGTCACCCCATCCTGGATTCCCCTGGGTGTCTAGTTTTCAAAAATGTATAGGTTTGCTAGGTTTCCCTAGGTGCCGGCAGAGCTAGGGTTCAAAAACTACAGCTAGGCACTTTGCAAAAAAAGGGTCATTTTTCACTGTGAAAATGTGGTGTGTCCACGTTGCGTTTGCGCCGTTTCCTGTCGCAGGCACTAGGCCTACCCACACAAGTGAGGTACCATTTTTATCGGGAGACTTAGGGTAACACAAAATCGTAGAGCATCTGTTATTATCTATTGACTTTTGATGCATTTCTGCCTTCCAAATGAAAGACAATGTGTAAAAAGAAGTCATTTTGAAAAATGTCCTATAATTCTCATGCTAGTATGGGTACTCCCAATTTCGGAAATGTGCAAATATCTACTATTTATAAACTCTATATTTTGTTCCCATTTCAGAAATACATAGGTGTCTTTCATACCGATTTTTACATGTATAAATTTTCCCAGAATAATTGCTATATACCCGGTATATAATAAAAAAACCATTGCAAGACGCTGCTCAGTTATTGGCTCTGGGTTCGTCGGATTCTTGGTGAACCTACAAGTCCTATATATCGCCACAACCAGAAAGGTCCAGCGGATGTAACGGTATATTGCTTTCAAATATCTGTCATAATTAGAAGAAGTTACAGGTGAAAACGTTGACACAAATGGCTGATTTTTTCAACTAATTTTTAGTTTTTCCTATATTTAACTGTTTGTTTCTATAAAGAAAACTTGAAGGATCTACACAAATGACCCCTTGCTGAATTCAGAATTTTGTCTACTTTTCATAAATGTATGGCTTTCCAGGATCTATTATTGATTTCATACCCATTTCTACCATTAACTGGAAGGAGGTTGAAAGCACAAAAAATAGCAAAAATAGACTATGTCCCAGAAAAATGCCAAAACTGTGTACAAAATTTTGGTTTTCTGACAAAAGTCTGCTTGTCCCTGAAATCTGGGAAGATGGTGATTTCAGCACCACAACCCCTTTTTGATGCCATTTGCAGGGAAAAAACCAGACGCTTTCATCTGTAGCCCTTTTTCGCATTTTTCCCCAAAAACCAAAATTTAGCTGTATTTTGGCTAATTTCTGGGTCCCCTCCAGGGGAATCCACAAACCCTGGGTACCTTTAGAATCCCCATGATGTTGGAAAAAAGGACGCAAATTTGGCGTGGATACGTTATGTGGTCAAAAAGTTACAGGGGCCTAAGCGCGAACTACCTCAAATAGCCAAAAAAGGCTTAGCACAGGAGGGGAAAAGGCCTAGCAGCGAAGGGGTTAAAATCGATACTTCTTACCTTAAATCGATATTCTTGACCACGATATTCTTGCTGTCGATATTTCTCACTCACAATATTTTGGACTCAATATTTCTCAGTCGACATTAAAAACTCGATATTTTGTCTGCACACCCTTCCACACTATTAACATGCAAGCTGTATGTTTAGCAGATTTGTACATCATGTTTAGCTGATTTGTGTGAGAAGTTGGCCTGGTATATGCTGTCCACTAGTTATAGTGGGCACCTTGCACCAATCCAAATGACCTTTATTGTTGGTAGGTTTAAAGACAACCTTTATTGAAAGCTATCCTAGTGGTAGCTATGGAGAGCAGCCTTCAGGCTAAGGGGCCGATTCCGATTCAGGCCGGAAATCACTCCGACCGAGCCGGACCCGGAGAGATTTCCGACCGAATCGGACCCTAGCAGTCCGACCGAACAAGTACGATGCGTTCGCATGCTATCGGACTCGATTCGGTCGGACTCCCATTGAAGTCAATGGGAGCCGGTCGTACAACGCGTACGCGGGCTCCCATTGACTCAATGGGTGCGAGGCGAACAAGGGCGCCCCCTACAGCGGATACGCGTCGAAGCGGGTCGCGCCGTACATGCACAGGAAGGGGGGACCCATGGGTCCCCCCTGTGTGCGACTTGAGCGGCTAGGCGTACAGGGGGGTCCGACACGGACCCCCAAAGTGCGGCTCCGACTGCTCTTTCGAGTCGGACGGCGCGAGTCGGTCGGACTGCTCACGGCGCGCATCGTACTTACCCGGCCGGGGAACGTCTCCATTGCGTGGTGCGAGCCGTGTATGTGCGAGTCGGTCGGAGCGGGTTGGATCCGCGTGCGAGTCGGTCGGCGATTTCGCGTGCACTCGCATCGTACTCGCTCGGCTGGACGCACGTACGAATCGGTCGGAAAAGAGGGCTCCGAATCGGATCCGGTTAAGCCGAATCGGATTCGGTGCCCTACCGGCCGAGATCGGAATCGACCCCATAGTCTTGAAGGAGTGTTAAGCTGTTTCTTTTACCAGTCTATAATCTCATGAATGACCAAATGAAAGGAGAACCACACCAGGTATATATATAAAATATATGTATTTATTACTAAACACTACTCACTAGTCTCTTTTTAAGGCTAGAGGTCAAAATACACAAGTTACAAGTCAAATAGCACAGTAAATTAGCACAATATATGATTAGCCCTAGGGGCGTACCAAACCATATATTAAGAAAGTGGTATAAGAACCTTGACTTGACTAGACACAAGGCCTAGAGTTGTAGAATCGCTGGGACCCCAAGGAACCACCCAAGGTAGTGACATAGGGGACCCACGGGGGACGTGTGCAGTGTGTGAACACAGCCGCGAGCTCCATTAGCGTCTATGGGGAAAGTCGCGGCTAGAGTTTTAAAGTTTAGGGACACTTCGGAGTGGACTAGGAACAAACCCAATGGCCGCTGGCTGGAAAGTGCTGCTGCCGGGAAGCTGGGAAGTGTCCGAAGAGATCCAAGCCTGGATCGAGGATGAGAAGAACCTGAAAGCAGAGGGGACAGAGTCTGGGTCACTAGCCAGTGACCAGGGGCACGATAGTCGAATGCCCACCGATGCCGGGTGCTTCAAGTTCGAAGAGGTGAAGATTTTCTCTGCAGCCATGAGGACCAGGAGGTGTTGACGTTGACCAGGAGCTGGAATCAAGCTGTCCCACAAAGGTAGTAGCTTGCTGTGGTGTCGGTGCCTGGATTGGACCCAACAAGCCTTTGCAACAGCAACCCACGCATAAAGAGAACAAAGGCTTTGGTGTGGACCAGCGAGGTTCGAGGGACTCCCCAAGTGAGGGAAAGTCAAGGCAGGCCTGGAGCAACCAGGGAGGTCTGTTGAAGTTAGAGATGTCCTTCTGAGGGTCCCACATGTCAACGGACAAGTGATTGCAAAGGGACCTCGAGCAGAATCACAAAATGGCGGTCCACGGGTCACTCGGAGTGGCCAGGCCAGCAATCTTTGGTGAATTTGCTGCTCAGGGTTGGGGCTATAAGTAATCCAAAGCACAGCCTCTAGGATCGACCAGAAGCTTATGCACTTGCAAATGTGCACGGTGTCCAGGGGTTCCGGTTCCATGGTACCCACGAGGGCTACGGGTCTCAGCTTTGCTGGGGACTTGGGGCAGCCTCTGTGAAGTCTGGAAACCCACCTCCTCAGTTGCAGGGTTGTTGGTGTCCAGCGGGAGCTTCGGATATGCAGACAGGACAGATGCGTCTTTGGTGCCTGCCAAGCAGGGGAGTAACTCCTTTACTCCAAGGGAGATTCTTCAGTCATCTGGTATTTAACAGATTGTCGAAGGTCCAGGATTCAGTTTAAGAGTTTCGTCCAGGGATATCTAAAGTCCTGTTGCCCGGGGTTTCTATCTTATACCCAAGGAAGGGGTTGGACTAACTCAGGGGACCCACCTATGGGAGGATTTGGAAAGAGGGGTGGCTATACCCATTTCCTTTGTCCAGTTTCACACCAGAGCAGGAGCTGGTAGCCCCTGCAACCGGTTTGAACTGGGCTATGCACAGGGACACCAAATGTGCCCCCAGTGCAGGACTTCAAAGTACTCAGAGAGTGCACCCACCCAGCCCCAATACACTAAAGACTGTCTGGGAGGTGGTAACACCTCCCTGTGACAGGAAACCTATTGTCCAGGCCTCCCCTGCCGGAGTTTCGGTCAGCAGCAGGAGGCCAGACTCGTGTCTGTGGCTGCAGCATCCATTTTGTGATGCCAGGCTCTGTTAGCTGGTACCGGGTATACCGGTGCTGTCATGTCTCTCCCTCTAGAAGGGTGGGATCATACTGCCACACCAGTTACTGGTGTGGAGGTATGATTCCAAGGTGTTTGATACCAAACACAACATGTTTCCGTGCAGCCAGCCCAAAGTTAGCATTTACCGTTTAGTTATAATGCACTTAAGAGTATATGGTCAGGCTGCATCACAGACAACCCCAGAGAGGAGATTCCGAAGGCTGCAGAGGGGCTCTGCTCATGCATGGGCACCCTCTCACATAAAATCAAGCACCCTGCCTTCAGGATTGATAAGGCCTGCCATAGGGGTGACTGATAGGTGTATATGTGCAGTGATAGGGTGAGATATAGTGAAACTATATCTCAGTAAGGGGTGCATGCACCACCTCACTCAGGCTTCTGTAGCAGTCCTGTGGTGTCATTTTGGAAGGCTGCCCAGGGGTGGCATAATACATGCTTCAGCCCCTGGTAGGCCTCTGGGGTACCTATGCCCTGGGTACATAGTATACCATATACTAGGGACTTATAAGGGCACCCCAGAATCCAATATGTTGTGTACCTAAGGTACTAGGAATCCATTTTTAAAGAGAAAGCAGATAAACTGGGGCCCTGAATAGCAGGGTCCCCGTCCAACTAAGTCGAAAACCAGCAAAACACCAGGAAAAAAGTGGGGGCAACCATGCAGTCAGATTCCACCTTCCTACAATTTGTACATCTCAATCGTCTCTTCCCCGGTTCCTGGGATCTGCACATGATGGCTTTGCACTACGAAACAGCTGCATACCACAGCTGATGTCACAACTACTACCAGGGAGGGCCTGGCTTGTAGGTAAGTATGATGTTCTTACATTTTCGGGGGGGAAGTCAGTTACTATGATTTGATTGTGTGATACGACATGCTGCCCTTCTATCTAGTTCCCATATAGGAAACTCAGTGTATCCCAACCAGCCATGGTTATTGGCCCCAGTGAGAAATCCTATAATTCCAGGGGAAGTCCGCTTCAATTGGGCCCATGGAAGAACACGGCGGGGAGTAGAGTGGGATTTTGGGCTTCTGAAATCCAGATTCAGATGCCTGGACAAAACTGGGGGAGCCCTCCTCTACTCACCCGGGAAGGTGTGTCAAATCACCTTGGCCTGCTGCATCCTTCACAACATTGCCCTGCAATGGAACCTCCCTTACATCGCAGAGGATGCAGGCCATGAACACCCACTGGGTGGGGACCCTGAAATGCCAAATGAAGATAATGCTATTGATGAAGACAAAGGAGAAGATTTGTGTGAAGATCTCATCCAAACCTACTTTTCCAGAGTGTAAGTATGGTGTGAGATGTGATGAAAGAACAATCTAGGCAATCTTGTAGTGATGTTCTGAGGCTCATTTTTAAGCTTGTAACTCAAAATATGTAGATATGGAGACCTACTGAGAATGGTGTATGTTTTGGTAGTGCATCTTTGTTCAGATGTTGATGTTAATTAGGACTGTATTCTCTAGAAGTTGGCAATGTGATGTATGTCATATGTATGTTTGCACATCTAATATCTCTCTGTTGGTTTGTTTTAGGAAACTTTGCCATGTCATCTTCATTTGGACATTTCAGAGTTGTGAAATCAGCAGGTATATGTTGTTCATCAGCCGTATGGAGTGGACATGGATTGTTTCTGGGAATGTGTGTCTCAAAGTTTGGGTGTACAAAGCCTTGCACAGCGATAGGATGGAAGTTACCTAGCTTCCACTGGACTTGTTTCTTGGGGTGCGTTTTTCCTAATGCAATGTATGTGCTGTCATGTGATCTAAGAATGTGTTGGGTTGTACCCAAATCATACTATCCAGCCTTCACTTGGCTGTTTCTGTATTGCCTCTGAACTGGATGTAATGTTTGCTGTGTCTCCTCATTGTAGACCAAAGTGCTAATAGCACTACACTGACATTTGTTTGTGACATTACCCCAGATTCAAGCAACACTAGATTGATTTGAACCTCTGGTCAGAAAGTGTTGTACTGACGTGTGTTTAAATATTTTATTTAATATGATTTTCTTTTGTGAGGTAGGCAATATGGTTCCAACTGATGACATCCAGCCAATATTTGTTGCCTATTGTGTGTGATCATGACAGATGTATTCCCTCCTGACATGTAGTGAAATTCTGTAAGTGAGTATGTGTTCAAGTACCCTGTATAACAGAGTAATGACTTCTTTGCTATGTGTGTGACATCTTTTCAGCCTATAATTTGTACAATGGAATGAAGATGGTGTAAGGCCAGACACTTCAATATATGTGTTTATATGATATGGTTGCGGTGCAGGTTTGAACATTGTTTACATACTACATAGCCATTCATCGAGGAGTCCCTAATGATTTAATTGCTAACTTCACAGGATAATACCATCAGATTTTTATGTGTGAGAATCATAACAGGAGACATTGCTTTGGTGACGTGTATTTAATTATGAGTACTATGCAGAAAAAACTAAATACATTAAACAAAGTATAGTAAGAACATAAACGGGCAAATTTCCAAACTTCTAGAGTCTAAAGTCCAACTTACTCCACACATCAGATAGGGAAAAGTAGGCAGGAACAGTCAACAAAGTGAATGTGTAACACATACAGGATGACATTAGGTGTGAAGGGTTTTGCTGGCAGTGGTGGACTTCTTGCCAACCTTTCCTCCTGAAGTCTTAAATGGAGGTCCCCTCTTTCTGACAGAGGTGGGATCAGGAGATGCTGAGTCAGGGGCAATTGCAGGTGTATCGTCCTCTGCCAGGGCCTTCCTTCCTGTGGCTGGAGCAGATGTTGATGCTCCGGATGCACTAGTACCACAGGAAGGGTCAGCTGCAGGTGTAAAAGCCAGCCAGAGGGTGGTGTTTATGTCCCACAGCACCCTTACCAGGGTGGCCACCTCAGTGTGGAGGCCGGCCACATCGGTACGGAGCCCAGCCATCTCAGTGCATTGTCCCGCAACCTCAGTGTAGATGCTGGCCACCTCGATCTGGATTCCGGCAACCTCCTGGTATGTGGCATTCTGCAGCACCATCATTTCCTGCACTTCTGTGATGACCTGGCCCAACACACTGTGTGATTCCTGGTAGAGTCCTAGGACTTGTGTGATGGCTGCCTGGGCATCCGTAGCCTCACTGGGATCACTATGGGGGCCCAAATGTACCCTCCCACAATGGATTTCCCCAGTGCCCTTGGCACTGACTGCACCCACCCATTGGGTACTGGCTCCTCACTGACTGGGGTGGTGGTGGCAATCTGAGAGTCCAGGACTGGGGGTAGTAGATGGAACTGACTGTGCTAAATGCACTGGTTGTGGGGACTACAGTTAGTAGGGTTGTTACTACTGTGGTGGGAGTTGTAGTTGTTGGCACAGTGAGCTCAACTGTTGGCGTCTGCCCAGGCTGGCAAGATGGGCCAGGATGGTAATTGGCATCCACCACTTCAGGAGCATTGACATCAATGAGTGCTTCTTCTTCCTGGGGTGGAGAGTGGCTCTATTGGCCTTCTTGCCTTTGCTCACATGCAGTGGTAGATTGACCTGTGGAGAAATGAAGAAAATAGTTAATGGTAGAGCTGAGGTATGTACATCTACGTTGCTTGTGTCAGGTTAATTCTGGACCTAGAAGGGCAAAAAAGATAATGATTAATTCAGTAAGTGATTTGAATTGAGTTCTATTTGGTTACCAGGCATTAGGTGCCATTCAATTTATGCATCTGATTTTATCAGCTTATTGGATGTGACGCTATATGTTCTTTTAGGTTTAGGGAAAGACATGACATCGCCAACGCTCAGCTACACACATAGGGGTCGATTCCGATCTCGGCCGGTAGTGCTCCGAATCGGATTCGGTTTAACCGGATCCGATTCGGAGCCCTGTTTCCCGACCGATTCGGACGCGTGTCTGGCCGAGCGAGTACGATGCAAGCGCCCGAGAAATCGCCGACTGACTCGTACACGGGATCAACACGCTCCGACTGACTCGCACGGACAGGGATCGCCTCGCGCAATGGAGTCGTTCGCCGGCCGGGTAAGTACGATGCGCGCTTCGACCAGTCTGACCGACTCGCGCCGTCCGGCTCGAAAGAGCTGTCCGAGGCGAACTTTGGGGATCCGCGTCGGACCCCCCTGTACGCGTACCCACGCGAGGCGCACACAGGGGGGACCCATGGGTCCCCCCTACCTGTGCGTGTACGGCGCGAACCGCTTCGACGCGTACCCACTGCAGGGGGCGCCCTTGTTCGCCTCGCACCCATTGAGTCAATGGGAGCCCACGTACGCGTTGCACGGTCGGCTCCCATTGACTTCAATGGGAGTCCGACTGAATCGAGTCCGATAGCATGCGAACGCATCGTACTCGTTCGGTCGGACTGCCAGAGTCCGATTCGGTCGGAAATCTCTCCGGGTCCGGCTCGGACGGAGATTTTTCCGGCCCGAATCGGAATCGACCCCATAGTGTAGTCGTATGATATGTCTTTGACCATTCCACAGCCTATTTTTGTAGAATAATTGCAAACAGGCAGCTTGGTTGTTTAAGTGACATTGTTCATCCTGTTATGAGTCTATAGTCAAGGGGTCACCTGGCATTGCAAATGAGCTGTATGTCATTCATGACTGACATATATTAGCGGTACTCAGCTGTTTTGGCATAACTCAGGCCATTAATATTTTGAGTTTATGTGTCCAGGACACCATCAAGCGAAGTGTTTAGATGTGCATTTGTGAAGAACTTTGTCTGTACTTTACACATTTTCTGAACAGTGTAGCTCAGTAGTAAGATGAGTGACAGGTGAGAAGTGGGTAAAGGAGCGAATATACTTGTTTGGAGTTGGAGTGACAAGGCCTCATGGTAGTTGTAGTCAGTTCTATGTCACGTTTGCAATAGTTGAGAAAAGATAAGCTGCATTACTAGTGTAGATCAGTAGCAAGATCTCTGACAAGTGAGAAGGGTCAAAAGCAGTCTAGCATCTTGGTTAGAGTTGGAGTGAGAAGGCCTCATAGTAGTAAATGTAGTTTTTCGATCTCTGATTGCCAACATTTGGAACAAATAAGCTGCCTGACTAGTGTAGATCAGTAGCAAGATAGTCAACAAGTGAGAAAGCTCAAAAGCAGTATAGCATCTTGGTCAGAGTTGGAGCGAGAAGGCCTCATGGTAATAGTGGTAGCTTTTTGATCTCACCAATCACCAAAAGATAAGCAGCCTGACTAGTGTAAAACAGTAGCAAGTTGACTGACCAGTGAGAAGGGTCAAAAGCAGTCTAGCATCTTGGTCAGAGGTGGAGTGACATGGCCTCATAGTAATTGTATTCACTTCAACAATACTTCACAAACGATCAGTATACCAAAGCTGTTGATAACATGCATTTGGGATGGACCATACATTTACATTTTCACACGTATCATGTGGATATATATTTTAATGGAAAGGCACTTATAGACCGCATTACTGGTGTCATGTCCTGGAGTTAAATACATGTGGTAATATATCCAAGAATACACATTGCCACAGACAAACCAACATCTCAGATACTTTCTATGTTGCATGTTATGAAAGTATATGGAAAAGACAATAGCAAAGGCAGAGGTGATAGTAATCAGGACATTGTGATATTGTGGTTGTTGCTGAACTGTAACTTATCAGAGTCCACTCCCCAGGTATTCCAGACAAGCCCTCAGTATGCAGGTTGGCCAAGACATTCTCCTCCCAGGGTAAAAGTTGAAATAGTGTGCTGGGAGGGCTACCGCCAGTCCTCTGTGCTGCCAGCTGGTGGGTGTTGTACTTGCCGTGCACCTTCTGCCTTAGGTAGTTCTACCTCTTCCTAATGTCTTCCCGTGTGTGAAGGGTGCTACCAACAGCATTCACTCTGTTGACTATCCTGTCCCACATTTCCGCGTTCTGACTCTGAGGAGTGTGCAGGACTTGGGCTCCAAACATTTGGGGCTCTAATCTGGGGATTTCATCCACCATGACTCTTAACTTTTTCCCTGTGAGGAAGGTTTTTTTTTCTGGCATGATGAATAGAAAGATGGGAGTGGGTATGTGACTTGATTTAACTAAGGAAAGTGATGGAGAGTGATTAAGGGGAAGATAAAAAAAAGGGTGCCTTATTCTAAAAAATCCTTGTCTGGTGCAGATGATGGTGAATGTCTTCTTTCGCAAAGTTGTGAATCAAAGGGTGTTGGTCAGATTTTGGGTGTGTTTTATAGTGTGATTTGCAGTCGTGTCTATTTGCTAAGGCACATCAGGTGTGAATTTTTCGAAAGCATCCAATGGTCACAGTTGTGGTGTATTGTTTTACGCGTACTGCAGGGCGACCGCCGTCTGTGCACCACCGTCTGTTGAGCACCGCTGTGAGACCGCCATTATGGCTGTGTAGTCGTAATATGCTCGGCGATTGGGCCACGGGACTGGCTGTGTCCGTGGACACGCCACCAACATTTTGCACTGCCACAGGACTGCTGGGTGGACTGCTGTGCCAGCCGTTTGGTTTTCAGACTGCCCAACTCTTATTATGGCGGTAGGATGGGTGCCACCACAGCTGTGGCGTGGATAATGCAGATGCGGTTCTCGGGCTGTTGGACTACCAAACTCGTAATCAGGCCCTTAGTATATGTACTGGCTCTAAGGGATAGAGGAATTATTTATCAACTTCTGTGGTGCCTTAGACACATTTAACCCGGTGAAGAACATTTCTCACAGTGAACTCAAAAGAGCTTTAAAAGAAAGCACATCCATTTTAGTCCGTACCACTTCTAATGCATCTTGCAACCAGTTTGTTAATTTGTCACTCTCAACGTCCTTCCAGAGATAGATACCATCTGAAAGGCATCTTAATTAAAAGTGAGATATGCTAATATCCCTCACCTTGAGTAATATATAGCTGACAATAGTCACTCCATAAATTAGTGCATATTTCTAAATATGTAATTAGTTTATTACGAAAATATTGAACAAAAACATAATAATTCAATGAACACTGCAAACCTCTTTGCCAGTTTAAATTATTGTTTTTTAATTTATGAAGTCTTCCATTAACTATACCCATATTTTACATCAAGGCTCGAGTTAACAAGTGAATAGAGCAAACACAACACTTGGTAGCCGGAAGAGTAGGCACCATAAGTTCCCAAATAGCATCTAATTCCAGAAATCCTTCTTTTCAATAAGCTAGAGATGTAATTATTGGCACATTATTTACTTTCTCTTGTACCTGTTAAGAGTACCTACTGTGAAACATTAACTTCCCAGGAAAAGTAAACTGAGATGAGGGACTGGAGAGGCAGTGAAGAGAATGAGTAAGAGAGATGTACTTAACCTGTCACTCCCAAAGACAGCAAAGACATCTATTCTCAATTTGTAACAAAAAACACTATGGGGTCGATTCCGATGTCGGCCGGAAGCACACCTAACAGTATTCGTCCGGAAAAAATACCAGCCGAACGCGTGTTTTCCGACCGACTCGAACACTCTACCGAACGAACAAGTACGATGCGCATAACAGCCCAGATTCCGAAGGAGCCATACTTACCCAATCCAGCTCCTTTTCTCCGCCCGAGCCGGATCCGTAAACGCCGAATCGAGTCGCACGGAACCAAATACACAGCACCTTCCGGCCGGACTAGTACGATGCGTCTTCCGTACGCGCCGAACTCGTCGCTCTGTCCGGCACGTTTCAGCATCCGGGAGAGCCGCACATAAGCTCCAATTCGCGTCACAAAACGATCCACGGCTACGAGACGAACAAGCCAGCGACGAGTACGAGTCGAAGACACGAGAAACCCGAACGAGACGACCCAACCATGAATCCCATCGCGCAGGTCCTACCAATACTCTACATCTATTACCGGGACCGTTTCGGACGCGTACGGCGCAGACGGTAAGTCAAACACCAACAATACAAGCTAACTACACGTACCTAAAATATGTCACACACATATAGGGATGCATAAATGACGTACACTACCAACTGAACAATCATAGGGGTGGGATGGGCATCACCAATCCCATACACACCCATAGGTGCCTGGATGCCTGCCACCACAACCACCCCTACTCAGGGGGGCCTGGATGCCTATCACTACCACCATGCCCACTCAGGGGTGCTGGATGCCTATCACTACTACCATGCCCACTCAGGGGGGGATGGATGCCTATCACTACTACCATCCCCACTCATGGGGGGCTGGATGCCTATCACTACTACCATCCCCACTCATGGGGGGATGGATGCCTATCACTACTACCATGCTCACTCATGGGGGCCTGGATGCCTATCACTACCACCACCCCTACTCAGGGGGGCCTGGCTGCCTATCACTACTACCATCTCCACTCATGGGGGGATGGATGCCTATCACTACTACCATCCCCACTCATGGGGGGCTGGATGCCTATCACTACCACCCCCCCTACTCAGAGGTGCCTGGATGCCTATCACTACTACCATCCCCACTCATGGGGGGATGGATGCCTATCACTACTACCATCCCCACTCATGGGGGGGCTGAATGCCTATCACTACTACCATCCCCACTCATGGGGGCTGGATGCCTATCACTACTACCATCCCCACTCATGGGGGGATGGATGCCTATCACTACCACCACCCCTACTCATTGGGGGCTGGATGCTTATCACTACCACCACCCCTATTCAGGGGGGCCTGGATGCCTATCACTACTACCATCCCCACTCATGGGGGGCTGGATGCCTATCACTACTACCATCCCCACTCATGGGGGGATGGATGCCTATCACTACCACCACCCCCACTCATGGGGGGATGGATGCCTATCACTACCACCACCCCTACTCAGGGGGGGCTGGATGCCTATCACTACTACCATCCCCACTCATGGTGGGATGGATGCCTATCACTACTACCATGCTCACTCATGGGTGCCTGGATGCCTATCACTACCACCACCCCTACTCAGGGGGGCCTGGATGCCTATCACTACTACCATCCCCACTCATGGGGGGATGGATGCCTATCACTACTACCATCCCCACTCATGGGGGGCTGGATGCCTATCACTACCACCCCCCCTACTCAGGGGTGCCTGGATGCCTATCACTACTACCATCCCCACTCATGGGGGGATGGATGCCTATCACTACTACCATCCCCACTCATGGGGGGGCTGGATGCCTATCACTACTACCATCCCCACTCATGGGGGGCTGGATGCCTATCACTACTACCATCCCCACTCATGGGGGGATGGATGCCTATCACTACCACCACCCCTACTCATGGGGGGCTGGATGCCTATCACTACCACCACCCCTACTCAGGGGGGCCTGGATGCCTATCACTACTACAATCCCCACTCATGCGGGCCTGGATGCCTATCACTACTACCATCCCCACTCATGGGGGGATGGATGCCTGTCACTACCACCACCCCCACTCATGGGGGGATGGATGCCTATCACTACCACCACCCCTACTCAGGGAGGCCTGGATGCCTATCACTACTACCATCCCCACTCATGGGGGATGGATGCCTATCACTACTACCATGCCCAATCATGGGGGCCTGGATGCCTATCACTACTACCATCCCCACTCATGGGGGCTGGATGCCTATCACTACCACCCCCTACTCAGGGGTGCTTGGATGCCTATCACTACTACCATCCGCACTCATTGGGGGATGGATGCCTATCACTACCACCATGCCCACTCAGGGGGTGCTGGATGCCTATCACTACTACCATGCCCACTGAGGGGGTGCTGGATGTCTATCACTACTACCATCCCCACTCATGGGGGGATGGATGCCTATCACTACTACCATCCCCACTCATGGGGGGATGGATGCCTATCACTACTACTATCCCCACTCATGGGGGGGCTGGATGCCTATCACTACTACCATCCCCACTCATTGGAGGCTGGATGCCTATCACTACCACCACACCTACTCAGGGGTGCCTGGATGCCTATCACTACTACCATCCCCACTCATGGGGGGATGGATGCCTATCACTACTACCATCCCCACTCATGGGGGGCTGGATGCCTATCACTACCACCACCCCTACTCAGGGGGGCCTGGATGCCTATCACTACTACCATCCCCACTCATGGGGGCTGTATGCCTATCACTACCACCACCCCCACTCATGGGGGGATGGATGCCTATCACTACCACCACCCCTACTCAGGGGGGCCTGGATGCCTATCACTACTACCATCCCCACTCATGGGGGGCTGGATGCCTATCACTACCACCACCGCTATTCAGGGGGGCCTGGATGCCTATCACTACCACCACCCCTACGCATAGGACGGGTAATCCATAACACAACCAGCATACACCCACATAAGGAATAACAGAAAATTACATCCACCCAAACACCATGACAAGCGTGTGTAGTCTATGTCAAATGCCTACAACACTGAACATGACAATGAACATACAATGTGACCCACTATCACATGTGTCACACATAAATGTGTGTGTTCTCCACTATACAAGCCGACCATGGCCACTGTAGCAATGGGGCCTAAAGCCCCATCACCACAGTCACCAAAAGGTAAGTGTGTGCTCCATGGCGGATGTATGACGATACCACGCATGCATTACATCGCATGCCATTAGATCGCGGTTTTAACAACGCAAGTCGTTACAACGACTTGCGTTGGAGGGCGCTGGACTTAGGAGTAGTTTAATTTACTATTCCAACTCCAGCCTACGTACAGTAGGGAAGGTGTTGGATAGTAATTTAAACTACACCTTGTCCTATAGCGCCCTCCAGTGCAAGTCGTTGTAACGACTTTCGTTGTTAAAACCGCGATCTAATGGCATGCGATGTAATGCATGCGTTCTAAAGGTTGTTTCCCCTCCATGGCTGATGTACCTTTTGATCAGTGTGGCAATGGGGCCTAAAGCCCCATCACCACAGTCACCAAAAGGTAAGTGTGGGCTCCATGGCTGATGTACCTTATGATCAGTGTGGCAATGGGGCCTAAAGCCCCATCACCACAGTCACCAAAAGGTAAGTGTGGGCTCCATGGCTGATGTACCTTATGATCACTGTGACAATGGGGCCTAAAGCCCCATCACCACAGTCACCAAAAGGTAAGTGTGGGCTCCATGGCTGAAGTAGATTTTGATCAGTGTGGCAATGGGGCCTAAAGCCCCATCACCACAGTCACCAAAAGGTAAGTGTGGGCTCCATGGCTGATGTACCTTATGATCAGTATGGCAATGGGGCCTAAAGCCCCATCACCACAGTCACCAAAAGGTAAGTGTGGGCTCCATGGCTGAAGTAGCTTTTGATCAGTGTGGCAATGGGGCCTAAAGCCCCATCACCACAGTCACCAAAAGGTAAGTGTGGGCTCCATGGCTGAAGTAGCTTTTGATCAGTGTGGCAATGGGGCCTAAAGCCCCATCACCACAGTCACCAAAAGGTAAGTGTGGGCTCCATGGCTGATGTACCTTTTGATCAGTGTGGCAATGGGGCCTAAAGCTCCATCACCACGGTTATCATAAGGTAAGTGTCGCCATGGTAAAAGCTGCCAAAGACAAACAGTATGGATGAATCCTGGTCACACAACAACTAAAACATCTGTGGCCTAGTAGTGCTTGTGTCCCATTGCAACATAGATTGGGCGAGGCTAACAGTGCAGTGTCACAGAAACATCCTTTTGGCCATGTGCATACAAACATCACACATGGGGGACATTGTCAACATCCAGCCAATAACACAATGACAGAAGTGACCATAATGATGCTGACCCACATATCTGCACCAATGGACACACAAATGTTGATATCCTGTGGAGACTGTCGATGTCAGGTGAACAAATACCATACCATGGCAGCAATGGGACATACAAACCATGGTCATTGTGCTGACTGATGACCTAGGAGTCCCAGGGAAAGCTGGGGAAAACCACCAAACTACATTCAGCCAATGGCACACTACAGAAATGCCAATGCAGTGATGCAAATGCACTAACACAAACAGGCAGACTCACACTGCATATCAAAATCAACAGGTGATGGGGGGATGTGCCAGTGTCCCCAGGTAACCACACAACACATGAGGAGGCCTGAATCCCAATTACACAGATGTGTATACAGTGCCACACACAAGTAACTCATGGATTGGATTCCCCTATGTGGGCAATCTGGCATTGTTAGATGAGAGGGAGCCCAAATTACACATGTCACACAAGCTTGTAGGAACAGCAACTAACACAGCAAGAGACAGACCCACCACAGCACTACCCCCAGGGACCCCACATTGTGCTGACACTAGCCTGCATGACAATCCCACTGTGATGACAAAGCTAGATGTCGTTCACACTCTGAACCACAGCCATGTGTCCTGAGCTACAAACTACCATCACACCTACACAAGCTCCAATCAATCAGCACGGCCTGCCAGCCAAGGACAATATGGAGGTAGGGGTCTAGCCGTGCAACAACTCACATTTGCACACTCAACACCACACACCCTGATCTCCACCAATGTGCAGCAGTGAAGCTCACATGGACTGGTCACATTGCACATGCACCCATGACAATCCCAGGGGTGGTGGGGGGAACTAAGGTGCTGAAACCCATCACACATGCCCACTCAACATGACTCGTCTATGTCTGACACACAGCACAGTACGCCGTATATGCGCATGACGTGAAATCCACAGCAAACAATGGAATCCTGGCCATAGTCACACACCAACGAAGTAGCCAAGGTGACACACAAAGAACACACATACACAACTCCCAACATTGCAGCTCTGACCCTGAGGAGTGGCAGCAGTCACACACACAACGTGTCACAATCACTGAAAGCTACCACAAACTCTAAATCACATTACTTGTGTAAACAACAAGTGCCAAGGGGAATCCTGAATGTGTCCCATCAGCGTTTGCCCACATCCCCAGCCCTGACAACAAAGACAATCTGAGATGAGAACCTCATGAACATAAGTTTGCCATGCACCCACATCACGGAGAAACCAGGTCCAAGATGCTGGATGAACACAGGACAACTCAGCAAGCATCACAAACAGGAACATCCCTAGGGACACTGCATGTGTATGAAAAGGGAAGGGAACATGCACAGACATACTCACACAACGCACAACATGGGCACACGCAATGTCACCAGAATACACACTGCCATGAGGGCACTACACTCCTGCGGAAGGTCCGCTGTGCCAAACCTCGTCTGTGCACGACTCAAACATGTCAGCAAGACACTCCATCAGTGAGTCAACAACTACAACACACAGAAGCCTCTGCTCACATCAGCCTGGGTACGGGAGTGTCACGTCAGTCATCTGCATACACCCAAAACACCTGGCAAACCAGTTGTACTGTATACACAGATGAGTCCTTCAACATTGATGTGCAAAACTGCATGTCCAGTGGAGATGGGCACACAGTCACGGAAATTGGAACATTGAACAGTGCTAAGCCCACCAGATGTGCATCAGTGTAAGACAAATATGTTCATTTACGAATGCTAAACGTACATCCCTGTGTCAAATGATGAATATCACACCCTCAGACTGCAGCAAAGGATGCCATAGATCCACACTACAACAGGACACATATCACATGGACCACATGGATTCCATCACAGCAACACTTCATTTTCCTGATGTGAACACTATAACTACTGCAAATGCAGGATGCTACTCAGCTACATCATGTACATCAAAAGAAAAACCATAATGAAACAAAAGGAGGCTTTATTCAGCAAATGGAAGTTAAAAGTCCAAAGTCCAAAAACACAGTCCCAACTGGGTGATAAGCCACTACTGCTCATCCATTGCTTGCCTGCACTGGTAGGGACAGGGGACATCCCCCTTGGAGGGGCATACAAGGGGCAGGCCAGGCACCACAGGGACAGGATCAGGGGATGGCAGAGTGAGGCAGTGAAGGGGTGGTGGGTGCAGGAGTGTCACCGGCAACTGCAGTGGAGGTGTCTGACTCAGCGGGGCCAGTACCACCGTGCTACACAAGTCAGTTGCTGTGGGTGGTGCAACCACTGCAGTGGGCTGGTCTGATGAAGTGGACTGGGTCCCCACTGCAGTGCCCGAGTCAGACGGGGTGGTTGTGGACTCCACTGCAGTGCATAACTCCAAGGTAGTGGAAGGGAGGGCAGATGAGGTGGGCAGGACAGAGGGGGGGACCCGGTCCCCACACCAGTGCCACTAACAGGCAGAGCGTCTGGGATGGGGGGGAAGAGCAAGTGGCAGGGGGGAGGGCCTAAGCAGTCTGGGGATGCAGTATCGGTGTGTGGGGGGACCTGGGGCAGGGTGTGGTGGTGGAACCTGTGGAGTGGTGGCCTGGGGGATAGAGGTGAGAGACTGGGTGGTTGACTTGCAGGGCAGTGGCGGGGTCTTGCTCTTCCGGGACCGGGGGGACTTGCGGGTGGGGGCCTCACTCTGCCTGCACCTGGGGGAGGGTGTCCTGGGGCGAGGGGCACTCCCCTCTGTGTGCGTGGACTTCCTCTTCCCCCGGTATGCTGGATCAGCAGGATTGGAGGGGAAGAGGCCGAGGTCACACAGGAAGACCTTCTGTGTCTGTGGGGTAGCAGGCGAGGCAAGGGAAGGGGTCTTGGAGGGAGAGGATGTGGAGGACTGGGGAGTGAATGTGGATGCATGTGTGTCTTCCCCATCCCCTGTGTCTGTGGTATCAGTCCCCTGAGGATGCTTGTGTGCACGTCTTGCCTTTTTCTTGTGTGTGTCTGTGCTGCTCGTGACGGTGTGCTTGGGTGAATGTGCAGGTGTGCATGTGCTTTGGACAGGTAGGGTGGTAGGAAGTGTGGATGGGGCAGAGGTGGGAGGGGTGAGGGACTGTTGGAGGAGGGACACTGCTGCCGTCAGGGAGGAGTCCATGGACCTATTGCTCCTCTGTAGGGCAGACATAACCATTGAGATGCCCTCCATGAACGACACCAGCTGTGTCAACAGAGTGGTGTGTGCATGGAGGACAGTCAGCATTGCTGTCTGCCCTACATGGAGCTGCTGAAGGAGGTACACAGACTCCTCACTCAGGGCAGCAGGGGACACAGGGGCAGGGGATGCGGTGTCTGGCACGAAGGAGACACGCTCCCGAGCACGGGAGCCTCCACGGACCTCAGGAATGGGAGCCAATGGGAGGGCGGTGGTGGTGGTGGTGGTGGCGGGGCCAGACAGACTAGCTGGGTGTGGTGGCTGCTGACACCTGCCTCCACAAGGGAGTCATCATCCGAGCTGCTGTGGTCCTCAGCTGAGGTGGATGGTGCTGAGGACTCCTCGGTGTGGCTCCCCTCGCCCTCCATGCCACTGGGTCCCTCTGACCACTCGTTGGACGCTGACCCAGTCTGGCTCCTCTGCTCCTCCTGGTCCGTGGAGCTGTCCCCTCCTGTGGCCGTGGATGTATCTGCAAACAATAAGGGAAAAAGACAAACATCAGTCACCTGCACTGACCGCACACACCACAGTAAGTACAGCACATCACAGAGCAAGCCCTGGCATCTCTAGTTGAACATTGCCAAAAGTCATCACACAGATTAGGAGAAGCAAATTGTCAGTCTGATGGTCAACAATGGAACAGACACCACCCCTGCCCTTGCACCCATCTGTCTGGTGCCTGTCTGATTGTAATACCCCAGTGTGGACACACGCACCACCTACACAGTGGTTGGACATTGCTGGGAACACGGTGAAGTATGTGAACATGCCCAACTCACATCTCTTGCCACTGAGTCAGTGCAGGTGTCTGGATAAATGGACGGCCTGAGTCTAAATAGAAATGCATGTGATGCATACCAGCACCAGACCCCATGAAGCACCCATGTCCGGATATTCAATGCCACAAAGGGGTGCCTGTTGCACATGTCACCCCCCTGCAGGATCACCCTTAGGAAGTTAAATGCCATGACACAGGCATGCCTGCAAAGTCATACATCACTGTCTCCAGTCACATGGCCATGGCAGCCAGCCAACAACTCTCTGCACTGTGTCACAATCCTAGGACATGGGGAAAGCAAGTAATGTAACTGACAAGTGCACATGTCCATCCCCCACTAACCACATCATCTGAACCCGTATTTGTACAATGCACACCATTTGGACAAATGGGAGACATGAAACACTACTCCCTGAACCAGAGCACCTCACAGTGTGCTGTGAATGATGAACAGCTGCCTGAAAGTCACAGTCGCATACACCTGTCTGCACAGTCAAGTGATCAAACACCTATAAGTCACAGAAGTCTTGTCTCACATGGTCCAATAGCAGATGGCATGCTGACCCCTAACCGAAAGACATCACAGGAGTCACAACAACGTAGTCACAGCACAACGACCCAGAGGCAGACACCTGACGCAACATTTCACTGAGCAGAGCATGTCAGCTGATACACGGGAGTGGGAGTACAGAGTGTATTGTATGCCCTGGAGTAGGCATGACTGTCCGGCTCCACCTGCAAGAGGGATGAGCCCTGGTCAGTAGGCAGGTGGCTAAGCATGTGTGACACACTTGACATACATACTCCTGAGGCCCAAACATCCTACCCACCCGCAGAATGGTGGTGTGGCAAATAGCCCAGGGACATGTGGTGATTTTGATGTGCAAGTGGATCACATATCAAAGTGACACCCAGACTACATTGCACGACTCAGGCATTGTGTGAGCAACTGACCCACCCATGAATGCAAACACAATATCACGGGGACAGAAGCTGTCACCACCTTGAGCAAAGCAAAATGCTAGGACCCTGTACCCGAGTGACACAATTATCCTGAGCGTAAGGGGCACACCGGCGTATCAGATGGGTAGTGGCCATGTCACAATAGAGGGACATGGGTACTGGACAACAAGACTGATGTACTGGGGAAGTTTAACCAGGCCAGAGGAGGGCACATAGCATGTTAGACAGATTTTACAGTGCAGTCTTTGACTCACCCCCTCCTTGCTGCTGTCTGGCCTTCAGCTGCCCATCCAGCTCTGGGAACACCACCGCCAGGATCTGGAGCATGTGGGGGGTCAGGGTCCGGTTTTGCCCCTCCTGCGAGGAGGCGACAGCTTCAGCGGGACCCTTGCGATCCTCCGGGTCCAGCCACGAAGGTCCTGCCACCTCTTCCTCAAGCGGATCCGGCGCTTGTAGACCCCCACGGACCGGACTGCCCGGACGATGTCCTTCCAGATGTCCTGCTTCCGATGGGCATCAACCTGTGAGGATGACAAAGTGAAAAGGCCATTACTACACATGCAACATATCCGTGCATCACACAGTTGGAAAGACATGTCTCAATCACAGGGGCATATGATGTACACAGGCAGTGCAACGAGAGCTATGGACAGTTTGCCAGCAGTTACTACATGGTATCATTGCATGGGAAGTGAACCTTGTTTGAATGCACTGTTACTCCACTGTACCTGTTCAGTGCAAGTGACTACACACTTTGGGGGGTGCGAACTACTCAGTGAGCATGCTAGCCAGTGGTGTGCACACTGTAAATCCTGCTAGTCAGACAACATGCACAATTAGTGAGGCAGTGTACAGTACACTCACCTGCTCCCCTGGTGTCCCATATAGCTTGCTGTACTGTGGAAGGAGGTTGTCCACCAGGGCCTGGTTCTCCTCATGGCTGAAAGCTGGGGCCCTCTCCACAGTACGTGCCATTGCAGTAGCCAGGGGATGCAGAGACAGCAGCAGTGTAGTGGCAGATGTCGTCCTGGAGCATGTAGTGCAGGCAAGTGAGCCCTCAGGGGAACAGCCAGCATTATATGTGTGCTGCAGAGGCAGATACTGTGCCATGTGTCCAAAGTGATAGGTCCAAGTCGATTGCATCTTCTGAATCTGACCAATCCATGGAATAGCAGCACCAATACACGCCCACAGCATCCTTCAAAAATTCAACTTCATGACACCCATGACTTTGCAACATTGTTGTGGCTGGCCAACTGAATTCAGTGCATCAGACTCGTTGAATACTCAGAAATGCATCCGTTGCCATGCCAGGCCCATAGCCAATGCGTGCGCACCGATCGGACCATTGCTGTACAACGCGTACCCGCGATACAACGCATACCCACCCACATGCAATGCAATGGTCCGAGCGGGCACACCGATCGGACCATTGCTGTACAACGCGTACCCGCCCACATGCAATGCAATGGTCCGAGCGGGCACACTGATCGGACCATTGCTGTACAATGCGTACCCGCGATACAATGCGTACCCGCCCACATGCAATGCAATGGTCTGAGCGGGCACACCGATTGGACCATTGCTGTACAACGCGTACCCGCCCACATGTTATGCAATGGTCTGAGCGGGCACACCGATCGGACCAATTGCTGTACAAGGCGTACCCGCCCACATGCAATGCAATGGTCCGAGCGGGCACACCGATCGGACCATTGCTGTACAACCCGTACCCGCCCACATGCAATGCAATGGTCCGAGCGGGCACACTGATCGGACCATTGCTGTACAACGCGTACCCGTGATACAACGCGTACCCGCCCACATGCAATGCAATGGTCCGAGCAGCACACCGATCAGACCATTGCTGTACAATGCGTACCCGCCCACATGCAATGCAATGGTCCGAGCGGGCACACCGATCGGACCATTGCTGTACAACGCGTACCCGCAATACAACGCGTACCCGCCCACATGCAATGCAATGGTCCGAGCGGGCACACCGTTCGGACCATTGCTGTACAACGCGTACCCGCCCACATGTAATGCAATGGTCCGAGCGGGCACACCAATCGGACCATTGCTGTACAACGTGTACCCGCCCACATGTTATGCAATGGTCCGAGCGGGCACACCGATCGGACCATTGCTGTACAACGCGTACCCGCCCACATGCAATGCAATGGTCCGAGCGGGCACACCGATCGGACCATTGCTGTACAACGCATACCCGCGATACAACGCGTACCCGCCCACATGCAATGTAATGGTCCGAGTGGGCACACCGATCGGAACATTGCTGTACAACGCGTACCCGCCCACATGTAATGTAATGGTCCGAGCGGGCACACCGATCGGACCATTGCTGTACAACGCGTACCTGTACAGGTCACACGCATATGTCACCATGCTGGTCACTGGTGAACCTATGCCAGCCACATATACTTTCAAGGGACGCAGGGGCACACCTACTATACCACACCCAGTCCACACTGTATCTGAGGCATGTGTGGCAGCATGACCTTATCTGTGTATGGGGATGTACATGTTGTTTTTGGGGTGGCACTTGGGGGCAGACACACCCAGGCTGTGCACATGTTCATGGGGACAGGGTCCTTTGTGTGTTGTGCACATGACCACTGTGATGTGCAACTGTTCATTTTGGAGCATGTTGCATGGTCACATTTCCAGGTTGTGTATGTGTATGACATGTCACATATCCCAAGGCTCATGTGGGAAAGCATGTACGTCACAGGGTGTCCCATTGCCACAATGGTCATGTCCCTCCGCAGTCTGTGTGCATGTTGTGTTTCACATGTCTGACTCCATGTGCACTATGGGAGACAGTATCCACATCCACGTAGTTTGTGCATGGACTTAGATGTTGTGTGTGTTTGTCACAGACGTCCATGTCTGTCCTGCAGCGGCTACAGGGCACACTACCTGTGGGTGTCATGTTTGTTTTTCTGACGTGTACATGATACGCCATGTCATGCCAGTGTCCATGTGGCAAGACAGTGTCACTGGGAATCTACCTGTCAATGAGTTGTGATGCCTGTGGCGCATCTGTCCACACATCACTGTGGTATGTGTGTGGAATGTGAGAGCAGTAAATGTGTACTGTGACACAGCCAAATGGTTTCACATAGCACACCCTGGGACCTGTTGTCCACACATGTTGAACAGAGATGTTAGATGATGTCCATGTAGGTGCCATATATGTCCAAACAGAACGACACACACATCAAGTACTAGTGTCTGGTAATGATGTATCATGTGAACTTCAGTATGGTGAATGGCACATATGTGGGGTGACTGACAATCTTGCTTTCTTCACCTCTGCACTGCAGGGCTCCTGCTGTCCATAGACCATTCCCAGACAGGCAACGATGGTGGAACGTGACAGCATCCAACGGTACCGCTTCACCAGGCAGCTGATTGAGGATTTGGCAGTGTGGTTGGACCCACATTTGCAGCCTGGCCGGCCGTATCCTACAGCGCTGACCCCCAAGGTGAAGGTGATGTTAGCCCTACACTTCTTTGCCACCGGTACCTTTCAACACACTGGCATCTACTGGTGGTATGTCACTGACTATGTTCAGCCGTGTGCTACGCGATGTTTTGGTGGCAATGTTGAGATGCCTTAACCAGTACATCTATTTCCCACCACATCACCGACTCACTGACATCAAGAGTGACTTCTATGCCCTGGGGAGGATGCCACATGTCATTGGCTCCATTGATGGGACACATGTGACTTTGGTACCACCACAGGCACATGAGCAGGCATACAGGAACAGGAAACATTACCATTCTGTCAATGCTCTGGTGGTATGTCTTGCAGACATGACCATCACACATTTGTGTGCCCGTTTCCCCGGTTCAGCACACAATGCCTACGTGATGAGGAGTAGTCGCATCCCGAGGATGATGTCACAGATGCATGACCAACGTGCCTGGCTTGTCGGTGTGTACTGACTTTGTACCATTGTGTGTGTTCTGCTATGTTGCTTTCCCCACACTTTTCAATATTGGCTAATGTGCAATTGTCTGTCTGTAGGTGACTCGGGATACCCCAACATGCCGTGGTTGCTGACACCCCTCAGGAACCCTGTGACACCAGCCCAGATGCGCTACAATGAGGCACATGGTCGGACGAGGAGGGTGATTGAGCGGACCTTTGGTCTCCTGAAAAGCCGCTTCCGCTGCCTGGACAAGACAGGAGGGGCCCTCCCATATGCCCCAGCAAAGGTGTGCAAGATTGTCATCGTCTGCTGCATGCTCCACAACCTGGCAGTGCGGAAGGAGTTGCCTCTCATCCTGGATGACGAAGACCAACATCCGCCACCTGTGGAGGATCCAGGCCTGGGCCACGATGCCAGTGATGATGATGATGATGATGGTGATGTCCGCACACAGCTCATCACCAACTTCTTCAGCTGAATGTGAGTATCCAGAGTGTTGTACTATCAATGAATTTGATTTGCATGATATGTGTGTGTGGTGCTCTGGTGCTGTTTGAGTGTGGCCATGTGCAACTTGACTGGATGCGTGCAGAGATGTGTCCTTGCAGGTGGTCTGTACTTGCCAAGAGTGTAGACATGCTAACTTGCTTATGTGTATTGATCTTGTGACAGGTATTAGACATGAGTATTGCTGTTCTGTGCTGTTCTTCAGTGCTTTTGACTGTGTGTCATGTCTGTCCTTCACATGGTGCTGCCGGAGTTGTTAGAACAACTTGGATCCCCCGAATCCATGATTCAACTTCCAAGGTGGCAGCAGTTGTTTCCCTACAGGTGATGTGCCACACACCCCTGGACTTTCTATCTTCTGCATTGTTTGACTTTGTGGCCACAGCCAGGTGGGATTAGCTTGCATTTGTAGTGGAAACAACATGTAGCAAATGTGTAATAAACCTGTTCTTCAGTTTGGGGTGTGCGTTGTCTGTAGTCACACATCTGAGTGACATTTGCTTACTGCACCTGTAGTGTAGTTGACACAGACTGTGAATATGTGTGGTGTCTGTGCATTGCACTGTATTTCCAGGCAACATCAGTGTAGGGGATGAGTCATATGGCCCTGGTGTGTATGTGTTGTGTGGCCCTAGTGGTGTGTCTCCCTCATATGTGTCACGTCGCCATGACTGCCATGACGGTGTTGGACTTGCTGTAGCAGTTAGCATGCACAGTGTCATTTTTCTGATCACCATCTCCATGACAGAGACCACGTTGGAATCACAACAGAGGCAGATATGGTGTTTAGGTGAGTTTATTTACAAAAGGTGTGGTGATGGTGCACAGGATGGTGGGTGCTGTACATAGATATAGGAATCCAAAGTTCCCATGTGAATCGGAAGTCTTGGTAGATGAAATGTCCAGGGTAAAGTCCACAGTCATCTGATGAATTAGTACAACTAGAGCTCCCCATGTCATGTGGGTTAGTTGGGTTGCCATCGACAGGGCGTGCAGTTTGCACACAGAGGAAAAGTTCCAGAACAGGTGTTGGCTTCCTGGGGGATGTAGCTGGCCATCGGCCTCTCACTTTGGCCTCCTCGGATGGCCCCTCTTCTTGGGGGGGACCCTCAGGTGCAGGCTGCCCCGGTGCAGGGGACTCTCTGCCAGAGTCCTCCTCCCTCCCTGTGGCAGTTGCGGATGTTGTGGCAACAGATGTTGTGGGCGCACAGGGAGGTGAGGCCATGTTGGTGCTGATCTGGCGGAGGCATGTCAGTATGCCCCTATGCACCGCTGTGAGTTCTTGCAAAGTGTCCCACTTGGACTCCATTCCAGACATGTGTGTCTCAACACGTGACATGTGTGTCTCGACACGGGACATGTGGGAGTCCAAGCGGGCATGATGGGCAGCCTGCTGCTGTTGTATGTCCTTGAGGATCCCCACTACCTGGCTGACCTCTCCGGTGCTGGTCTGGTACGCATCTGCGATGCGTGCCAGTTGTGGGTCATCATGCAGTCCAGACCCCTCTGCAAATAGTGACCTGTGTCTACCACCCCTCCCACCACCCCTGGCAACACGTGCAGGGCCTGCAGTGCCTCACACAAATGACCGTGTGCCCACTTGGGTGTTGTTAGTGGGCTCGTTGGCAGCAGCTCCAGTTTGGCCCTGGGGCCCTGCGCTGTTGTCACCTGTGGTCCTTGGTGTGTCCATGTTGGCAAGGGTGGCCTGTGTGTTGGCTGTTGTTGGAGGGGTGGGTGCAGGGGGTGCAGATGTTGGTCCTGCTGGTGCTGCATGATGACTGACACCGGAGGGTCCAGCTTGTTGTTTGCCATCCGAGGAGTGCAGAGGCTGATCCACACCAGTGAGCTCTGTGTCCCCCGGAGCCTGGAACAGGGACTCCTCCTCCTCATCTGCTCAGTCCCCATCATCACCTGTTTTGGGGAGAGACTCAGATTGTATGGTATGTTTCTACAGGCATCAATTGTTGAAACACTTGACAGTTGTGACTGTACCTCTGGATGCGGCCCTGGACATTGCATTCTCCTCGATTGTGACAGTCAGAGAGTGATATTGGTATAGCACATTGTCCTGCCAACCTGTGGCATGTCAATGTGAATGTTGAGGTGTGTGCCTGACCAGCATTGGTGGTATTTGGTTGCCATCCGGGCCTCCTTCTCCCCCCAGCCCAGAGATCCCACCATGGAACGTGCTTGCATTGCAGGGAGTGCAAGTTGTCTTTCAGGATGTCAGTCAGTGGTGTCCTGCTGTTGGTTGTTGCACAGTTGCCTGCAGGGCCTTGTGCTCCCCACAGCAGTTTCCAGTGTCAGCCATCTTGTGAGTCCATTTCCACTCCATGTGATGTGAGCATGTTTCAGGGTGGTGTTGATGGGCCAATTGTGAGGCTGAGCAATATCTGTGACTACCACTCCCATCATGCTATTGCCTCCACACCCCTTCCCAGCATGCCCATCCTTCCTTCCTTTTGACTTTGCTTCCCTGTGGGGTGGGGTGCCTGTGCTGACAGGTTGGCTGAGAGTGTTCTCCTTGCGGTTGTTTGGCTACGAGTCCCAAGAGTGTCCCTGTGCTTCACACAGTATGAGCCCGGGTGGTTGTTCTTTGTGGGATCTTGAGTTAGAATGTGAGGCATTGCATTCTCCCAGGTGGGTTCTGTGGAGTTAGTGTTGGGGGGGTGTGTGAGGGGAGGTGCTTGTAACTATGGTCAGTGCTGTGAGTCCTCCTTCCCACCCAGCCAGAGATCCCACCATGGAACGTGCTTGCATTGCAGGGAGTGCAAGTTGTCTTTCAGGATGTCAGTCAGTGGTGTCCTGCTGTTGGTTGTTGCACAGTTGCCTGAAGGGCCTTGTGCTCCCCACAGCAGTTCCCAGTGTCAGCCATCTTGTGAGTCCATTTCCACTCCCCGTGACGTGAGCATGTTTCAGGGTGGTGTTGATGGGCCAATTGTGAGGCTGAGCAATATCTGTGACTACCACTCCCATCATGCTATTGCCTCCACACCCCTTCCCAGCATGCCCATCCTTCCTTCCTTTTGACTTTGCTTCCCTGTGTGGTGGGGTGCCTGTGCTGACAGGTTGGCTGAGAGTGTTCTCCTTGCGGTTGTTTGGCTACGAGTCCCAAGAGTGTCCCTGTGCTTCACACAGTATGAGCCCGGGTGGTTGTTCTTTGTGGGATCTTGAGTTAGAATGTGAGGCATTGCATTCTCCCAGGTGGGTTCTGTGGAGTTAGTGTTGGGGGTGTGTGTGAGGGGAGGTGCTTGAAACTATGGTCAGTGCTGTGAGTCCTCCTTCCCACCCAGCCAGAGATCCCACCATGGAACGTGCTTGCATTGCAGGGAGTGCAAGTTGTCTTTCAGGATGTCAGTCAGTGGTGTCCTGCTGTTGGTTGTTGCACAGTTGCCTGCAGGGCCTTGTGCTCCCCACAGCAGTACCCAGTGTCAGCCATCTTGTGAGTCCTTTTCCACTCCCTGTGATGTGAGCATGTTTCAGGGTGGTGTTGATGGGCCAATTGTGAGGCTGAGCAATATCTGTGACTACCACTCCCATCATGCTATTGCCTCCACCCCCTTCCCAGCATGCCCATCCTTCCTTCCTTTTGAGTGGACTTCAGTGTGTGTGAGTGTGACAGCAATGGCAAGGTGGCTGACAATGTGGTCCTGTTGTTTGTTGGTGCCCAGTTCCCAGCAGGGCCTTGTGCTCCCCACAGCTGAGGCCAGTGTCAGACATCTTTGAAGTGGCTATTGACTCCCTGTGAGTTGTGCATGCTTCAGTGGTAGCTTGCTGGGCCATGTGGGTGGGGGATGTTGAGCTGTGACTACCGATCCCATCATGCTATTGCCTCCACCCCCTTCCCAGCATGCCCATCCTTCCTTCCTTTTGAGTGGACTTCAGTGTGTGTGAGTGTGACAGCAATGGCAAGATGGCTGACAATGTGGTCCTGTTATTTGTTGGTGCCCAGTTGCCTGCAGGGCCTTGTGCTCCCCCCAGTAGTACCCAGTGTCAGCCATCTTGTGAGTCCTTTTCCACTCCCTGTGATGTAAGCATGGTTCAGGGTGGTGCTGATGGGGCAATTCTGAGTCTGAGCAATATCTATGACTCCAACTCCCATGATGCTATTGGCTACACTGACTTCACCAGCATACACAGAATTCCTTTCTTTCAGTGATCTTCCCTGTGAGGTGGTGTTGTAGTGGTGTCAAAATATCTGAGAGTGTTTGTTGGTTCTATTTGTGCTACTGCCTTGCTGTATTTGTTGTTAGGTTTGTACATGTCATGACACAGTTAGATGTCACTATGAGATGGCAGGTATTGTGTTTGTCTGACTAGCATTCAAATCTTGGGATGACTATGTTTTGTTTGCTGTGTATTTGGTAAGGGTGCATGGTTTGCCTATCCCTTTGAGAGTGCTGTGTGTGTATTGTCAGACCATATTGTGTATATTAGTTGTGTACTCACCAGGCTCTGGGATGTCTGTTAGTCCGTATACGCTCACTGGTGGTAGAATGGCCCGCACCTTCTCCTCCCAGGGCCTGAGGTATACTGGTTTTGCAGGAGGGCCACTGCCGGTGCGGTGGCTGAGGAGGTAGTCCTTTTTCAGTAGGTCCCGGACCCTCCTGCGCACATCATACCACCTGTTCTGGATGTCTTCCTTTGTGCGCAAACATGGTGATTGTGCGTTCACCCTGTCGACAATCCTCGCCACATCTTGGTTTTCTGCGACATGGGGGTCTGTTGTACCAATGTACCAAACAACTGTGGCTCTACCCTGAGGATCTCATCTACCATGACTTCCAATTCACTATCTAGGAACTTTGGATTCTTCTTTAGGGGCATGGTGATGGGTGGTGGTGGTGATTGATGTGTGTGTGTGTGCAAGTGGGGGGTGTGAGTGTAGGTTTAGCTGGGTGTGTGTGAGGGTGCTATGTGTAGGTGTGGTAATGGTGTGTGGCTTGTGTGATGTATGAGCTGTGAGTGTGTCTGTGGTTGCTGTGTGATGGTGTTGTTTGCTGGCAGGTCAGTGGAATTTGCAAAGGATCATGGTAGGGATTTGTGGCCTTTATGTAGGTGGGGTTGGGGGTGTGTCCTTGTTCCATTTTTTTTCCACCCCCAGTATTTATTGGCTTTGTGGTAGCTTGTTTGGCCCGTTTTATTTATTTTTTTACTTTTTTCTCTTGGTGCTTTAGGTGCATGTAGGAGTCGTGATTGTGTCCGAGTCGGACGCTGCTGTTGTGTGGTGCGATGTTGTCCGACTCGTTCCCGCTGTGTTTCAGGTAGGTTTCATATGCGGCGTATGAGTCGGTCGCGGAGTATTGGGTTGCTTCGGCTGGGTTTTGTATGCGTGTCGGTCGTACGGCTTGTGCTCCGTGCGAGTCGGTCGTGTTTCGCACGCACAGCATCGTACTACGCGGGTCGGAGTTCGCAGGTACGTTTAGTTCGGTTTCTATCCGAGTGCGTGTCGGTCGGTTCGTTTCGGCTGGTTTTCCGGCCGGATGGCTTTTTTCCGTCCGGCTCGGTCGTTCGTTTTGTATTCCGTCCGAGTCGGTCGGGTTTCACATGCATTTCATCGTACTTCCCGGGTCGGGCGGAGCAGGTCCGAGTCGGTAGGACTAAACTCCCGTACCGAGTCGGTCGGTACGTTTTCCGACCCGAATCGGGTTCGGCCCCTATGTTTCATAATTAAATAGGACATCAATTCTGAGTTAAAATACACAATAGTCTCATGAAAATCCAGGCCCTCTTTAACAAAAGACTTCAGCTGGTCAAATGCAATATCTTGTGAAGAGATAAGCCTAATTTCATACATGTTGCAAAAATATCATCCATACAGCCATCAATTCAAACAAGAATGCTTTTTAGATAAGGGAAAAAGCTCTAGAACTTTAAAATATGTTAAGTCATAAAAGGGGTCATTATATATTACTAGGTGACAGATTCATACTTCTTTGTTCCTGTCTCAATTTTTGGGGAGAATGTGACAGCATTTGGGTTAAGATTATTCATTTTCCCTGCATCAAAAACCTCTATATTGCTCATAAAAACAATGTTCACCTCAATACCCCCTTCCCCCAATTTCACAGAACAGAGGGGCAACACTTCATTGCTTAATCATCAAAGAAGCACCATCAAAGAAACAAATATGAGCCACAGAGTCCTCTTGAAGAAATCACTTCCGTTCTACAGACTTGACAGTTAAGAATGATTCACAAATCTGATATAATTTGCGGATTTGTTTCTTATTCTGCATAATTTAGACTATTTTCTCTTTTTTTAAGCTTTGGTACTGCAAGGCTTGAAATTTTGTCTAAACAACCTTTTTATTATCATTCTTATCAACAATAACCTGTATAGAAGTATCAAACTCATTATTCAAATCAGATTAAACCAACCACACCATCTGCAGCATACTTACTTCTAGATTCATTGTACCATTCTACCCCTGACTATTTGCTAGAGCAGGTGACAGAGAGGTCTTACATTTAGAGTTATCATAATAACTGGTGCCACGGAGTTCAATTGTCACTTGATCATTGTTCAGAAATGGTGAACTGGAATTAAGGGAGGACAACTTCCTCGCCACAACTGGCCAATTAAGCGGTGTAAAACAGTTTATGGAGATTAAGAGATCTACAGATTTGGGTTTCAGATGAATTTTTACCTCATCCTGTAATTTATTGGTAAGTGTGTTCAAAATTAATTAAAGTATCGACAACGAGTGCTCTAGGACTATTAATTGTTTATTGGTCAACTTCAGTAATGAAGATAGCACCACGTGGATCAAGGACATCATACTGGAGATTAGATGATCTACAATCTGAGGCTGCAGCATGTTATCTTCAGGTTAGGAAAACAAGTTCCTTTGTTCCAAAATAGATGCATCCTTTAAAAGGAGTTGCTCAACATAAAAAAACAAAGAAGTATACCCCACAAACATAAAATAAAAATATATACTTTAAAAACATTGAACACAAATAATAGACTTAGGAGCCGATTCCGACACGGGCCGGAAAACATACTGACCGACTCGGTACGGGAATATAGTCTGACCGAGACGTACCGGCGCTGCCCGACCTGCGTAGTACGATGAAATGCATGTGAATCACGACCGACTCGTACGGAACACAAGCCGAACGACCGAACCACACGGAAACAAGCTATCTGGCCGGGAAACTACACGAATCGAACCGACCGACACGCACCAGGAATGAACCCAACAGAAACGTACCCGCGAACTCCGACTCGTGCAGTACGATGCTATGCGTGTAAAACCAGACCGAGTCGCACGGAGCCCAAGCCGTACGACCGACACGCATACAAAACCCAGCCGAAGCAACCCAATACTCTGCGACCAACGCGTACGCCGCACATGAAACCCAGCAGAAAGACAGCGTGAAAGACTCGGAGAAGCTCGCACGAGACAACTGCAGCGTCCTACTTGGTCAGAAGAACGTCTCCTACATGCCCAAAAAATACAAAGGAAAACTTACAAAAAAAAGGGCCAAACAAGCAATGACAAAGCCAATAAATACTGGGGGAAAAAACATGGAACAAAGACACACCCCCAACTTCACCCATATAAAGGCCACAAATCCCTACCATGATCCTTTGCAAATTCAACTGACCTGCCAGCACAGAACACCATCAGACAGCAACCACAGACACACTCACAACTCATCCATCACACAAGCCACACACCATTAGCACCTCACAAATAGCACCCTCACATACACCCAGCAAAACCTACACTCACCCACCCTCACTTGCACACTCACACACACATCAATCCCCACCACCACCCATCACCATGCCCCCAAAGAAGAATCCAAAGTTCCTAGACAGTGAATTGGAAGTCCTGGTAGATGAGATCCTCAGGGTAGAGCCACAGTTGTTTGGTACATTGGTCCAACAGACCCCCATGTCGCAGAAAACCAAGATGTGGGAGAGGATGGTCGACAGGGTGAACGCACAATCACCATGTTTGCGCACAAAGGAAGACATCCAGAATAGGTGGTATGATGTGCGCCGGAGGGTCAAGGACCTACTAAAGAAGGATTACGTCTTGAGTCAGCGCACCGGCAGTGGCCCTCCTGCCAAACCACTATACCTCAGGCCCTGGGAGGAGAAGGTGCGGGCCATCCTACCACCAGTGAGCGTATATGGACTATCAAACATCCCAGAGCCTGGTGAGTACACAACAAATATACACAATATTGTGTGACAATACACACACATCACTGTCAAGGGGATAGTCAAACTATGCACCCTTAGCAAATCCACAGCAACCAAAAGATAATCATCCCAAGATGTGTATGTTAGTTAGATAAACACAATACATGCCATCTCATAGTGATATGTAACTGTGTCATGACATGTACAAACCTAACAACAAATAGAGCTAGGCAGTGGCACAAATCTAACCAACAAACACAGTCAGATATTTTGCCACCACTAGAACACCACCTCACAGGGAAGCTCACTGAAAGGAAGGAATTCTGTGTATGCTGGTGAAGTCTGTCCCCACCACCACCACCACCTCCACCCTCCCATCTGCTCCCATCCCACATGTCCGTGAAGGCTCCCGTGTAGGGGAGCGTGTCTCCTTCATGCCAGGCACCACACCCCCTGCCTCTGTCCCCCCTGCTGCCCCGAGTGTGGAGTCTGTGGACTTACTTAAGCAGATCCATGTAGGGCAGACATCAATGTTGAGTGTACTCCATGCACACACAGGTCTTTTGACACAACTGGTGTCATTCATGGAGGGCATGTCATCTGGCATGTCTGCCCTACATCGGACCAATAAGTCCATGGCCTCCTCACTGACGGCAGCAGTGTCCCTCCTGCAACAGTCCCTCAACCCTCCTACCTCTGCCCCATCCACAATCCCCAGCACCCTACCTGTCCCAAGCACACACACACCAGCACCGGCACGCACCAGCACAGACACAAGTGGCACACAGACACACAAGCCAAAATACAGACGCACACGCATGCAGTCAGGGGACTGATACCTCACTCACAGGGGATGGGGCCCAGTCACACACACAAGCATCCACGAGCACTGTGAAGTCCTCAGATACCTCTCCCTCCAAAATCCCTTCCCTTGCCTCACCTGCAACCCTCCCTCCCAGAAGCTCTTCCTCTGTGAGCTTGGCCTCTTCCCCACAGATACACCGGACACGAAGTCCAGGCGGAAGAGGCGACCACCACACACAGAGGGGAGTGCCCCTCACACCCGGACACCCTCCCCCAGGCACAGGCAGACAGAGGACCCCATTCGTAAGTCCCCCCAGACCAGGAAGGGCAAGACCCCACCACCACCATGCAGCTCCACCACACAGTCTCTCTCCTCCATCCCCCAGGCCACCACTGCACAGGTTCCACTGCCACACCCTGCCCCAGGTTCCCCCACACACCGATACGTATCCCCAAACTGCTTAGGCCCTCCCCCTACCACTTGCTCTTCCACCCCCAAACCAGACGCTCTGCGTGTTTGTGCCACTGGTGTGGAGATCGGCCCCCCCCTCTGTCCTGCCCACCTCATCTGCCCCCCCTTCCACTCCCTTGGAGTTATGCACTGCAGTGGAGCCACAACCACCCCGTCTGACTTGGGCACTGCAGTGGGGACCCAGTCCACTCCATCTGACCGGCCCACTGCAGTGGTTGCAGCACCCACACCATCTGAGATGTGCCCTACAGTGGTGCCGGCCCCCACTGAGTCAGACACCTCCACTGCAGTTGCCAGTGACACTCCTGCACCCACCACCCCTTCACTGCCTCCTTCTGGCATCCCCTGATCCTGTCCCTGCGGTGCCTGGCCTGCCCCTTGTATGCCCCTCCGAGGGGGATGTCCCCTGTCCGTACCAGTGCAGGCAAGCAATGGGTGACAAGTTGTCACGTATCACCCTGTTGGGACTTTGTATTTGGACTGGCCATTGGCCTTAGTTTCTTTTGGACTTCAAGTTTTATTTCAACATTTGCTGAATAAAGCCTCTTTTTGTTTACTTGTGGTTTTTCTTTGGATGTACATGATGTAGATGAGTATCATCATGCATTTGCAGTTGTAATAGTGTTCCGATCAGGAAAATGAAGTGTTGCTGTGATGGACTCCATGTGGTCCATGTGATATGTGTCCTAATGTAGTCTGAATCTATAGTATCCTTTGCTGCAGTCTGAGGGTGTAATGTTCAGCAATTTACACAGGGATGTACGTTTTGCATTTGTAAATTAACATCTTTGGCTTACACTGATGCACATCTGGTGGGCTTACCACTGTTCAATGTTTCTATTTCCCTGACTGTGTGCCCATCTCCACTGGACATGCAGTTTGGCACATCAATGTTGAAGGACTCATCTATGTATACAGTGCAACTTGCTTGACACGTGTTTAGGGTGTATGCAGATGACTGACGTGACACTCCCGTACCCAGGCTGATGTGAGCAGAGCCTTCAGTGTGTTGTAGTTGTTGACTCACTGACCGAGTGTTCTGCTGACATGTTTGAGTCGTGCACAGACAAGGTTTGGCACAGCGGACCTTCCAAAGGAGTGGAGTGCCCTCATGGCAGTGTGTAATCCCGTGACATTGCCTGGGCCCGTGTTGTGTGAGCATGTCTGTGTGTGTTCCCTTTCCTTTTCCTACACAGGCTGTGTCCCTAGGGATGTTCCTGTTTGTGATGCTTGCTGAGTTGTCCTGTGTTCATCCAGCATCTTGGACCTGGTTTCTCCGGGATGTGGGTGCATGGCAAACTAATGTTCATCAGGTTGTCATCCCTAGTTGTCTTTGTTGTCAGGGCTGGGGATGTGGGCCAACACAGATGGGACACAGTCAGGATTCCCCTTGGCACTTGTTGGTTACACAAGTCATGTAATTTACAGTTTGTGGTAGCTTTCAGTGATTGTGACACGTTGTGTGTGTGACTGCTGCCACTCCTCAGGGTCAGAGCTGCAATGTTGGAAGTTGTCTATGTGTGTTCTTTGTGGGTGACCTTGGCTTCTTCATTGGTGTGTGACTGTGGCCGGGATCCCATTGATTGGGGTGGATTTCACGTCATGCCCATGTACGGCATACTGTGCAGTGTGTCAGACATTCACGAGTATTGTTGACTGGCCATGTGTGATGGGTTTCGCACCTTAGTTCCCACCACCCCCCCCTGGGATTGTCATGGGTGCATGTGCAATGTCACCGGTCCATGTGAGCGTCACAGCTGCACATTGTTGGAGATCAAGGTGTGTGGTGTTGAGTGTGTGCAAATGTGAGTTGTTGCACGGCTAGACCCCTACCTCCATATTGGCCTTGGCTGACAGGCCATGCTGATTGATTTGTGCTTGTGTAGGTGTGATGGTAGTTAGTTGCTCAGGACACATGGCTGTGGTTCACAGTGTGAACAACATCTACCTTTGTCATCACAGTGGGATTATCATGCAGGCTAGTGTCACTACAATGTGGGGTCCCTGGGAGTAGTGCTGTGGTGGGTCTGTCTCTTGCTGTGTTAGTTGCTGTTCCTACAAGCTTGTGTGACATGTGTTATTTGGGCTCCCTCTCATCTAACAATGCCTGATTGCCCACATAGGGGAATCCCATCCATGAGTTACTTTTGTGTGGCACTGTATACACATCTATGTAATTGTGATTCAGGCCTCTTCATGTGTTGTGTGGTTGCCTGGGGACACTGGCACACCCCCCCATCACCTGTTGTGTTTGATATGCAGTATGAGGCTGCCTGTTTGTGTTTGTGCATCTGCATCACTGCATTGGCATATCTTTAGTGTGCCATTGGCTGTATGTTGTTTGGTGGATTTCCCCTGCTGTCCCTGGGACTCCTATGTCATCAGTCAGCACAATGATCAGGGTTTGTATGTCCCATTGCTGCCATGGTATGGTATTTGTTCACCTCACATCTACAGTCTCCATAGATATCTAAATTTGTGTGTCCATTGGTGCAGATATGTGGGTCTGCATTATGATGGTCACTTCTGTCATTGTGTAATTGATAAATGTTGACAATGTCAGCCCCCATGGGTGATGTTTGTCTGCACCTGGCCAAAGGTATGTCTTATTTGCACTGCACTGTTTGCCTCACCCAATCTATGTTGCTATGGGACACAGGCACTACTTTGCCACTGATGTGTTTGTTGTTGTGTGACCAGGAATCATCCATGCTGTTTGACAGTTGCAGCTTTTTCCATGACAACACTTACCTTTTGGTCAATGTGATGATGTGGGTTTAGACCCCATTGCCAAAATGTTCAAAATGTGCTTCAGCTATGGACCCCACACTTACATTTTGGTCACTGTGATGATGTGGGTTTAGACCCCATTGCCACAATGTTCAAAATGTGCTTCAGCTATGGACCCCACACTTACCTTTTGGTCACTGTGATGATGGGGGTTTAGACCCCATTGCCACAATGTTCAATTGGGCTTCAGCTATGGACACCACACTTACATTTTGGTCACTGTGATGATGAGGGTTTACACCCCATTGCCACAATGTTCAATTGGGCTTCAGCTATGGACACCACACTTATATTTTGGTCACTGTGATGATGGGGGTTTTCACCCCATTGCCACAGTGGTCATGGTCTGCTTGCATTGAAGAGGCCACACACATTTATGTGTGACACATGTGATAGGGGGTCACATTGTATGTTCATTGTCATGTTCAGTATTGTAGGCATTTGACACAGACTACACATGCTTGTCATGATGTTGGGGTGATGTCTTTTTCTGACATTCCTTATGTTGGAGTATACTGGTTGTGTCATGCATTACCCGTCCTATGAGTGGGGATGATAGTGGTGGTAGGCATCCAGGCCCCCATGTGTAGGGGTGGTGGTAGTGGTAGGCATCCAGGCCCCCCTGATTAGGGGTGGTGGTAGTGGTAGGCATCCATCCCCCTATGAGTGGGGATGGTAGTAGTGACAGGCATCCCGGCCCCCCTGAGTAGGGGTGGTGGTAGTGGTAGGCATCCAGGCCCCCATGTAAAGGGGTGGTGGTAGTGGTAGGCATCCATCCCCCTATGAGTGGGGATGGTAGTAGTGTCAAGCATCCAGGCCCCCCTGAGTAGGGATGGTGGTAGTGGTAGGCATCCAGGCCCCCCTGAGTAGTGGTGGTGGTAGTGGTAGGCATCCAGGCCCCCATTAGTAGGGGTGGTGGTAGTGGTAGGCATCCATCCCCCTATGAGTGGGGATGGTAGTAGTGACAGGCATCCAGGACCACATGAGTAGGGGTGGTGGTAGTGGTAGGCATCCATCCCCCTATGAGTGGGGATGGTAGTAGTGACAGGCATCCAGGCCCACATGAGTAGGGGTGGTGGTAGTGGTAGGCATCCATCCCCCCATGAGTGGGGATGGTACCAGTGACAGGCATCCAGGCCCCCATGAGTAGGGGTGGTGGTAGTGGTAGGCATCCAGGGCCCCATGAGTAGGGGTGGTGGTAGTGGTAAGCATCCAGGCCCCCATGAGTAGGGGTGGCGGTAGTGGTAGGCATCCATCCCCCCATGAGTGGGGATGGTAGTAGTGACAGACATCCAGGCCCACATGAGTAGGGGTGGTGGTAGTGGTAGGCATCCAGGGCCCCATGAGTAGGGGTGGTGGTAGTGGTAAGCATCCAGGCCCCCATGAGTAGGGGTGGCGGTAGTGGTAGGCATCCATCCCCCCATGAGTGGGGATGGTAGTAGTGACAGACATCCATCCCCCTATGAGTGGGGATGGTAGTAGTGACAGCCATCCAGGCCCACATGAGTAGGGGTGATGGTAGTGGTAGGCATCCATCCCCCTATGAGTGGGGATGGTAGTAGTGACAGGCATCCAGGCCCACATGAGTAGGGTTGGTGGTAGTGGTAGGCATCCAGGCCCCCCTGAGTAGGGGTGGTGGTAGTGGTAGGCATCCAGACCCCCATGAGTAGGGGTGGTGGTAGTGGTAGGCATCCAGGCCCCCATGAGTAGGGGTGGTGGTAGTGGTAGGCATCCATCCCCCTATGAGTGGGGATGGTAGTAGTGACAGGCATCCAGGCCCCCTGAGTAGGGGTGGTGGTAGTGGTAGGCATCCAGGCCCCCATGAGTAGGGGTGGTGGTAGTGGTAGGCATCCAGGCCCCCATGAGTAGGGCTGGTGGTAGTGGTAGGCATCCAGGCCCCCATGTGTAGGGGTGGTGGTAGTGGAAGGCATCCAGGCCCCCTGAGTAGGGGTGGTGGTAGTGGTAGGCATCCATCCCCCTATGAGTGGGGATGGTAGTAGTGACAGGCATCCAGGCCCCCTGAGTAGGGGTGGTGGTAGTGGTAGGCATCCAGGCCCCCATGTGTAGGGGTGGTGGTAGTGGTAGGCATCCATCACCCTATGAGTGGGGATGGTATTAGTGACAGGCATCCAGGCCCCCCTGAGTAGGGGTGGTGGTAGTGGTAGGCATCCATCCCCCATGGGTGTGTATGGCATTGGTGATAGCCATCCCGCCCCTATGGTTCTGCTGTTGCTAGTGTACGTCATTTCTGCATCCCTATGTGTGTGTGACATATGTCGGGTACATGTCGTTTGTTTGTGTTGTGGGTGTTTGACTTACCGTCTGCGCCGTAAGCGTCTGTACCGGTCCCGGTAATAGATGTAGAGCATTGGTAGGACCTGCGCGATGAGATTCATGGTTGGGTCGTCTCGTTCGGGTTTCTTGTGGCTTCGACTCATACTCGTCGCTGGCTTGTTCGTCTCATCGCCGTGGATCGTCTTGTGGCGCGAATCGGAGCTTATGTGCAGCTCTCCTGGATGCTCTGACGTGCCGGACGTAGCGACGAGTTCGGCACGTACGGAAGGCGCATCGTACTAGACCGGCCGGAAGGTGCTGTGTATTTGCTTCCGTGCGACTCGATTCGGCGTTAACGGATCCGGCTCGGGCAGGGAACTGGAGCTGGAATGGGTAAGTACGGCTCGCTCGGAATCTGAGCAGTTATGCGCATCGTACTTGCTTGTTCGGACGACTGTTCGAATCGGTCGGGAAACACGCGTTCGGCTTGGTTTTTTCCGGACGAATAGTGTTAGGTGCGCTTCCGGCCGGGATCGGAATCGGCCCCATATTATCTAAAAATAGCATTTAATTGTAAACAATAAAAAAATACAAATAAATATAATTATATACAAAGCAAGATATTAAAAAAATAAAAATGTTTACAGTAACAACACAAAAAAGAAATTAAAACAATAATATTAAGAATAAATAAAACAGATATATTTACATATAGAACAATTAAAAAATGTGAATCAATAAATATGGAGAGGGAAAACTCACAACTCCCACTTTAACTGGACAACAGTAGGTAACGTGATGTACTTTGGAGGGGTCAGGTTTACTATTCCCACTCCAATGCAACAAAAGCAGGGAATGTCTTATACTTTGGAGGGATTGGATTTACTATTCCCACCCCATTTTGAGCCACAGTGGGGAACCGGTTGGACTTTGAAGGGGTTCATTTTCTATTTCGACTCCAAGGTAAGCAAAAGTATGGAAAGTGTTGAACTTTGGAAGGGATAAATTTACTATTCACTCTGCAACATAGGCAAAAGCAGGGACATTGGAAGGATGTGTTTTAGTATTATGACTCTAATCTAAGCAACTGTAGGGAAAATGTTAGATTTGAAGGGGGGAAGTAGATTTACTATTCTCTAAGCAAAAGAAGGGAAAGAGTTGGAGTCTGGAAGGAAGATATTTACTTTTTCCACTCAGCTTAAGGAAAGGTAGAGACAGTGTTGAAATTTTGAGGGTTAATTTTTATATTCCTACACCAGCCTCAAAAAACAGTAGGGATATTATAGTATATATTAAAACAACATAAAGAATCAAATGAATAAATACATTTGGAGAGGTACAACTCACTACCCCCACTTCAAACAGACAACAGTAGGAAAAGTGTTGGCCTTTCAAATTTACTGTTTTCACTCCACATAACAAAAGCAGAGAAAGAGGTGGACTTCGGAGGATCAAATTTACTATTTCCTCTCCAATCTGTGAAAAAGTAGGAAAAGGGTTGGATTTTAGAGGAGTCAGATTTACTACTCCTATTTCAAAATATGCAACATTAGGGAAAGTGCTGGACTTTGTTTAGCCAGATTTACTGTTCTATTTATTTTTAATAAAACATTTATATAGACCAACAAATATAAAACATATTTAAAGGAGCACATTAATTCTCAAAAAACTAAACTAAATTAAATTAAATTATAAAAACTCCAATAGTTTGCTGAAAATAAAAAACTTAAAATTAAAAAAACATATAATCTAAATGTTTAAAACACTTAACACTTCCTGCCCAGCCTAAAAAACAATTCTTAATATTAACATCATTTTTAAAATAAAAAATAAGATTTAAAAATTTGAGGGGACTTAAGGGTCGACTCCGATCTCGGCCGGTAGTGCTCCGAATCGGATTCGGCTTAACCGGATCCGATTCGGAGCCCTGTTTCCCGAACGATTCGAACGCGCGTCCGGCCGAGCGAGTACGATGCAAGAGCCCGCGAATTCGCCGACCGACTCGTACACGGGATCAACACGCTCCGACCGACTCGCACGGACAGGGATCGCCTCGCGCAATGGAGTCGTTCTCCGGCCGGGTAAGTATGATGCGCGCTTCGAGCAGTCCGACCGACTCGCGCCGTCCGGCTCTAAAGAGCTGTCGGAGCCGGACTTTGGGGGTCCGCGTCAGACCCCCCTGTACGCGTACTCGCGTGAGGCGCACACAGGTGGGACCCATGGGTCCCCCCTACCTGTGCGTGTACGGCGCAAACCGTTTTGACGCGTACCCGCTGCAGGGGGTGCCCTTGTTCACCTCGAACCCATTGAGTCAATGGGAGCCCGCGTACGCGTTGTACGCCCGGCTCCCATTGACTTCAATGGGAGTCCGACCGAATCGAGCCCGATAGCATGCGAATGCATCGTACTTGTTCGGTCGGACTGCCAGAGTCCGATTCGGTCGGAAATCTCTCCGGGTCCAGCTCAGACGGAGATTTTTCCGGCCCGAATCGGAATTGACCCCTTAATGTTTGCTCTTGCTTGGCGGGAGCCTTCCAATAGCTCCTGCCAAGCAAGAGAAAACAGCCATGTTCCGAGGGCGGGCACCCTGGGACATAGCAAGAGCCAGCATTGGTGGTCCCCAGAGCCATTAATTTCATTCTCCATGGCCATGCCCCAGGAGTGGTTGTCTCTGGGGCTGAAAACAGCCTAGGGAGGGGGGCATGTGGCCACCTTCCACATTTTGTAACCTGACCGCACCCCGGCGGGCACACGGCCTTCATCTCCCTTTTCTTTATTGGCCTAGCATCGGGGAGGTGGTTGCCCCTGGTGCCGAATTCGGCCCGGGAGGGGGATTTCATTATTGGCAAAACAAAAAATGCTTTGCTTATGGAAAATAGGTCCTAACTGTATATATATTGCTTACTGCTGCCAGAAGGTAGTTATATATATATATATATATATATATATATATATATATATATATATATATATATATATATATATATATATATATATATATATATATATATATATATATATTATCTACTGGCGGTCGCCAGTAGATAGTTATAGTTAGCACCTATTTTCCATAGGAAATCCACAACATTCTATTTGAAATAACCTTGGCGCCGGTTGACGAATCTTCGCAAAATTTTCCAACTTGTTGGGGTGCTCCGGTCCGCTCCTATCCTGAAAGTCTCGGTGTGATTCGGCAAGCGGGGGCCGAGAAAAAAGGGGGGTCCCAAAACATGTTTTCCCCCTTCATTTTTCCATAGGAAACGTTCATCGCGGCTACAGCCCGAACTGCTGAACGGAATTACACCAAATTTGGCAACGAGGTAGCCCTTGGTTCAGACTCGTGCCTTTTGCTTAAATGGTGTAAATCCGTTCAGTAGTTCTTGAGAAAATCAAACATAAAATCACATATATATCTGGGCGGAGCCTAACCACACATGTCATTGTGAGATCTGATTGGCTGTCAGCACTTCATCCTGGAATTGCTGGCAGCCATCTTGAGACCAATATACATGATAGTACCCCATTGAAATGCATTGTAGTGAATCAAAGATTTTGAGGGTTACCAAAAGGAGAACTATTAAGGGTGATAACAGACTTTAGTTACATTAGAATTCATTTGTTGATGGTACCATACTAATTTCAGGAATTGTGGTGTGTTCTAAGGTGATTTTACCCTGTGAAAAACCTTCTGCTGGGATATCATGAATCATGTTTGAGAGAAAACTATTTTCACATGCTTGTCCCATAGAGTTTTGGAAGGTGCTCCAGAAGCTAAAATGAGAGCATATTTTCTGTAAATTCACATTATCTTTCTCAGTCATGTGAGAATGAAGTCTGACATTCTCAGTAAAACATATACATCCAACAAGGGCAGAGACTGTCAGTTGATTCCTTTGTGTTCTACTGCAGCTTCCCAGAGTGTTCTAAAGAACAACTAGAGTGCTAACAGCCTTACTTATGACAAAAGTATGGCACACCTGAAGCCATCTTGATTGGAATAAACTGGTAACACATAAAACATTTAATTTAAAAAGGAACAAAATGATGGGGTTCATTTTGTCATAGAAATTATGGTTAGTGCTGTAGAAAGAAAAATTAGGACATGTTTCAAGTGTGATCTCGAATATCTTCCTGTTATATTTCAACAGGAGGAGCCTGTCAGTTGATGCCTTTGTGTTCTACTGCAGCTTCCCAGAGTGTTCTAAAGAACAACTAGAGCGCTAACAGAACAAAATGAGGGAGTTCTTTTTCAAATAGAAATTATGGTTAGTGCTGCAGAAAGAAAAATTAGGGCATGTTTTAAGTGAGATCTCAAATCCTCTTCTATTTCATTAGAAAATTCTGACATGCAGACTGAAACAATCACTTTCAATACCAGCAGCAGACTTCCAGTTAACTCCCTGGTGAGCAGTAGCTTTACTACAGTGATCTAATGAGCAACTAGAGTGCTAACATTCTGAATGTATGGCAAATGTGAGACACATCTGAATGCCTTCTTGATGGAATCAAAGTAAAAAACTGAAAGCATTTCCTACTGAGGAGACTGCAGTAAATGAGGAAATTAGGAAACTTCATAACAAAGAAGTCTTCCAAGATGGCCACCAGAGAAAAAAGAGCCCAAATGTAGCACAAATATTACCCAGATGTAGCCCACATATAGCCCAATGACAAAACTGTGAAAAAACACTTTTTATTTTATGTTTTTTTGCAGTTTTATGTAGAGAAGAATGGAGGATTGTGCCTTCTCAAATTCGGATGTATTTGTGCGGAATAATTTCCAAACGTTCTTTGGTGATTTTCAAATGCGTAATATTTATTTGTATTCTCATGCATAGAACAGAAACAAAGTAAAGAAACAGCCGACACGTGTTTCGCCCATATGGCTATTATCTCTTTCCACTTTTTCTCAAACTATATTCTATTTTCATTTTTCACCTAACTACTATTCTCCATATTTTAACTACTCTCACATATGTCGATTTCCCTGCCCCCAAACGCTTTTTCCTTTTCTTTTTCTTTATATTTATATTTACCCTTTTTCAGCCTTGAAAAAGCCCTCGGCCGATGGGCCATATGGGCTGAAACACGTGTCGGCTGTTTCTTTACTTTGTTTCTGTTCTATGCATGAGAATACAAATAAAAATTACGCATTTGAAAATCACCAAAGAACGTTTGGAAATTATTCCGCACAAATACATCCGAATTTGAGAAGGCACAATCCTCCATTCTTCTCTAGATTTACCCTATAATGGCTTTTGGGTGTAGCCATTTGTGAGGAACGTGCCACTACTAACACTGGGCCCTGACAACTGTAGCACATAAACCCAGTTTTCTCTACCCATTAAAGTTACCTGCAGTTTTATGTAGTGCAGACTGGTCAGGTATTGGAGCGTTGCATCTTAAAACATGACCCCCTACACTACAAAAACACCACTGCACTACCCTAAACACAAAAACACTACCCCCAGCACGACCCCCTACACTACACAAGCACCACTGCACTATCCTAAACCCTAAAACACTACCCCCAGCATGACCCCCTACACTACCCAAACACCACTCCACTAACCTAAAACCTAAAACACTACCCCCAGTACGACCCCCCACACTACCCAAACACCACTGTACAACCCTAAAACATGACCCCCTACACTACACAAACACCACTGCACTACCCTAAACCCTAAAACACTACCCCCAGCACGACCCCCTACACTACACAAGCACCACTGCACTACCCTAAACCCTAAAACACTACCCCCAGCACGACCCCCTACACTACACAAACACCACTGCACAACCCTAAACCCTAAAACACTACCCCCAGCATGACCCCCTACACTACCCAAACACCACTGCACTAACCTAAATCCTAAAACATGAACCCCTACACTACACAAACACCACTGCACTACCCTAAACCCTAAAACACTACCCCCAGCACGACCCCCTACACTACACAAGCACCACTGCACTACCCTAAACCCTAAAACACTACCCCCAGCATGACCCCCTACACTGCCCGAACACCACTGCACTGCCCTAAACCCTGAAACACCAGCCCCTGCACGACCCCTACACTGCCCGAACACCACTGCACTGCCCTAAACACTGAAACACCACCCCCAGCACGACCCCCTACACTGCCCGAACACCACTGCACTAAACCCTGAAACACCACCCCCTTCACGACCCCCTACACTGCCCGAACACCACTGCACTGCCCTAAACCCTGAAACACCACCCCAGCACGACCCCTACACTGCTCGAACACCACTGCACTGCCCTAAACCCTGAAACACTACCCCCAGCAAGACCCACTACACTGCCCAAACACCACTGCTCTGCCCAAAACCCTGAAACAGCAGCCACAGCACGACCTCCTACACTGCCCGAACACCACTGCACTGCCCTAAACCTTGAAACACCAGCCCCAGCACGACCCCCGCCACAGCCCGAGCACCACTGCACTGCCCTAAACCCTGAAACATCACCCCCAGCAAGACCCCCTACACTGCCCGAACACCACTGCCCTAAACCCTGAAACACCACCCCCAGCAAGACCCCCTACACTGCCCGAACACCACTGCCCTAAACCCTGAAACACCACCCCCAGCAAGACCCCCTACACTGCCCGAACACCACTGCACTGCTCTAAACCCTGAAACAGCAGCCACAGCACGACCTCCTACACTGCCCGAACACCACTGCACTGCCCTAAACCCTGAAAGACCATCCCCAGCACGACCCCCTACACTGCATGAACACCACTGCACTGCCCTAAACCCTGAAACACTACCCCCAGCAAGACCCCCTACACTGCCCGAACACCACTGCACTGCCCTAAACCCTGAAACATCACCCCCAGCAAGACCCCCTACACTGCCCGAACACCACTGCCCTAAACCCTGAAACACCACCCCCAGCAAGACCCCCTACACTGCCCGAACACCACTGCACTGCTCTAAACCCTGAAACACCAGCCCCAGCACGACCCCTACACTGCCCGAACACCACTGCACTGCCCCAAACCCTGAAACACCACACCTGCATGACCCCCTACACTGCCCGAAGACCACTGCACTGCCCTAAACCCTGAAACACCTCCCCCAGCACGACCCCCTACACTGCCCGAGCACCACTGCACTGCCAAAAACCCTGAAGCCCCAGCACGACCCCTACACTGCCCGAACACCACTGCACTACCCTAAACCTTGAAACACCAGCCCCAGCATGACCCCTATACTGCCCGAACACCACTGCACTACCCTAAACCCTGAAACACCTCCCCCAGCACGACCCCCTACACTGCCCGAGCACCACTGCACTGCCCTAAACCCTAAAACACCAGCCCCAGCACGACCCCCTACACTGCCCGAACACCACTGCACTGCCCTAAACCCTGAAACACCAGCCCCAGCACAACCCCCTACACTGCCCGAACACCACTGCACTGCCCTAAACTGTGAAACACCAGCCCCAGCACGACCCCCAACACTTCCCGAACACGACTGCACTGCCCTAAACCCTGAAACACCAGCCCAAGCACGACCCCCTACACTGCCCGAAGACCACTGCACTGCCCTAAACCCTGAAACACCACCCCCAGCACGACCCCCTACACTGCCCGAACACCACTGCACTGCCCTAAACCCTGAAACACCACCCCCTGCATGACCCCCTACACTGCACGAACACTACTGCACTGCCCTTAACCCTGAAACACTACCCCCAGCAAGACCCCCTACACTGCCTGAACACCACTGCACTGCCCTAAACACTGAAACATCACCCCCAGCAAGACCCCCTACACTGCCCGAACACCACTGCCCTAAACCCTGAAACACCACCCCCAGCAAGACCCCCTACACTGCCCGAAGACCACTGCTCTGCCCAAAACCCTGAAACACCAGCCCCAGCATGACCCCCTACACTGCCCAAACACCACTGCACTGCCCTAAACCCTGAAACACCACCCCCTGCACGACCCCCTACACTGCCCGAACACTACTGCACTGCCCTAAACCCTGAAACACCACCCCCAGCACGACCCCTACACTGCACGAACACCACTGCACTGCCCTAAACCCTGAAACACTACCCCCAGCAAGACCCCCTACACTGCCCGAACACCACTGCACTGCCCTAAATCCTGAAATATCACCCCCAGCAAGACCCCCTACACTACCCGAACACCACTGCACTACCCTAAACCCTAAAATACTCCCCCCAGCATGACCCCCTTCACTACCCTAACACGACTGCACTGCCCTCAACCCTCAAACACTCCCCCAGCATGACCCCCTACACTACCCGAACACCACTGCACTGCCCTAAACCCTAAAACACTCCCCCAGCACAACCCCCTACACTATCCGAACACCACTGCACTGCCCTAAACCCTAAAACACTCCCCCAGCACGACCCCCTACACTACCCAAACACCACTGCACTGCCCTAAACCCTAAAACACTACCCCCGCATGACCACCTACACTACCCAAACACCACTGCACTGCCCTAAACCCTGAAACACCAGCCCAAGCACGACCCCCTACAGTGCCCGAAGACCACTGCACTGCCCTAAACCCTGAAACACCACCCCCAGCAAGACCCCTACACTGCCCGAACACCACTGCACTGCCCTAAACCCTGAAACACCACCCCTGCATGACCCCCTACACTGCACGAACACTACTGCACTGCCCTTAACCCTGAAACACTACCCCCAGCAAGACCCCTACACTGCCTGAACACCACTGCACTGCCCTAAACCCTGAAACACCACCCCCAGCAAGACCCCCTACACTGCCCGAAGACCACTGCTCTGCCCAAAACCCTGAAACACCAGCCCCATCATGACCCCCTACACTGCCCGAACACCACTGCCCTAAACCCTGAAACACCACCCCCTGCACGACCCCCTACACTGCCCGAACACTACTGCACTGCCCTAAACCCTGAAACACCACCCCCAGCACGACCCCCTACACTGCACGAACACCACTGCACTGCCCTAAACCCTGAAACACTACCCCCAGCAAGACCCCCTACACTGCCCGAACACCAATGCACTGCCCTAAATCCTGAAATATCACCCCCAGCAAGACCCCCTACACTACCCGAACACCACTGCACTACCCTAAACCCTAAAATACTCCCCCAGCACGACCCCCTTCACTACCCTAACACGACTGCACTGCCCGCAACTCTCAAACACTACCCCCAGCATGACCCCCTACACTACCCGAACACCACTGCACTGCCCTAAACCCTAAAACACTCCCCCAGCACAACCCCTACACTATCCGAACACCACTGCACTGCCCTAAACCCTAAAACACTCCCCCAGCACGACCCCCTACACTACCCAAACACCACTGCACTGCCCTAAACCCTAAAACACTACCCCCCGCATGACCCCCTACACTACCCAAACACCAATGCACTACCCTAAACCCTAAAACACTACCCCCACACGACCCCCTACACTACCCAAAGACCACTGCACTACCCTAAACCCTAAAACACTACCCCCCACACGACTCCCTACACTACCCAAAGACCACTGCACTACCCTAAACCCTAAAATACTCCCCCAGCACGACCCCCTTCACTACCCTAACACGACTGCACTGCCCTCAACTCTCAAACACTACCCCCAGCATGACCCCCTACACTACCCGAACACCACTGCACTGCCCTAAACCGTAAAACACTCCCCCCAGCACAACCCCCTACACTATCCGAACACCACTGCACTGCCCTAAACCCTAAAACACTCCCCCAGCACGACCCCCTACACTACCCAAACACCACTGCACTGCCCTAAACCCTAAAACACTACCCCCCGCATGACCCCCTACACTTCCCAAACACCAATGAACTACCCTAAACCCTAAAACACTACCCCCGCACGACCCCCTACACTACCCAAAGACCACTGCACTACCCTAAACCCTAAAACACTACCCCCACACAACTCCCTACACTACCCAAAGACCACTGCACTACCCTAAACCCTAAAACACGATCTCCTACAGTACACCAACACCACTGCACTACCCTAAACCCTAAAACACTACCCCCAGCACGACCCCCTACACTACACAAACACAACTGTACTACCCTAAACCCTAAAACACTACCCCCTTCACTACACAAACACCACTGCACTACCCTAAACCCTAAAAAACTACCCCGAGCACGATCCCCTACACTACCCAAACACCACTGCACTACCCTAAACCCTAAAACACTACCCCCAGCAGTACCCCCTACACTACCCAAACACCACTGCACTACCCTAAACCCTCAAACACTACCCCCAGCAGTACCCCCTACACTACCCAAACACCATTGCACTACCCTAAACCCTAAAACACTACCCCCAGCAGTACCCCCTACACTACCCAAACACCACTGCACTACCCTAAACCACTACCCCCAGCATGACCCCCTACACTACCCAAACACCACTGCGCTACCCTAAACCCTAAAACACTACCCCCAGCATGACCTCTACACTACACAAACACCACTGCACAACCCTAAACCCTAAAACACTACCCCCAGCATGACCCCCTACACTACCCAAACACCACTGCACTAACCTAAATCCTAAAACACTACCCCCAGCATGACCCCCTACACTACCCAAACACCACTGCACTACCCTAAAACATGACCCCCTACACTACCCAAACACCACTGCACTACCCTAAACCCTAAATCTACCCCCAGCATGACCCCCTACACTACACAAACACCACTGCACTACCCTAAACCCTAAAACACTACCCCCAGCATGACCCTCTTCACTACCTAAACACAACTGCACAATTTGTTACAGGCGTTGCAACGCAGGCCTGTGGTGCTTACTGGAAGTACCTGGTGGGCTAGTTGGGCCCCAGGGACCCTCAGGATTCAAGTTGCACCAATCCTCCAACTTAAAACGCGCCACGGGCGTGTTTGCACAGTGGTGAAGGGAGGGGGCGGGGCCTCAGGTGACATGTGCGCAAACACGCCCTGTGGTGCGTTTTAAGTTGGGGAATTAATTCCCCTTCAATCCTGAGGGTTCCTGGATTCCAGCTAGCCCACCAGGTACCTTCAGTAAGCACAACAGAGTTGCGTTGCAGAGAGGTGAAAAAAGGTGCGTGGCCTCGGAACGCCTCTCTGCAACTCAGCTCTGTGGTCCTAACTGTAGGTACCTGGGGGGCTAGTTGGGCCCCAGGGACCCTCAGGATTCAAGGGGACTTAATCCTGCAACTTAAAACGCGCCACAGCGCATTTGCACACATGTCACGTGAGGCCCCCCTCCCTTCACCACTGTGCAAACGCGCCCTGTAGCGCGTTTTAAGAGGTAGTTTTAATCCCCCTGCCCTATTATGTACTAGGGACTTACAGAGGAGGTCATGCTAATCACAGGGGTACCCCAACGAATAGTGTTCCCTAGTGTATGTAGGTGTTTTCACTGTATTCTAAGTGTCTTTTAGCATAGCACTGCCTCAGGTTAGTCAGAGTCAGTTACCACCAGTACCCGTCTGAAATAGTTGTGGGCACAGGATGATTTTGCAACAAGGCCTCTTTCTGCTCCTCTGTTGGTTCTTTCTGCACAACTTTTGCTTCTTTCTATGCGTTTTTTCTTCTTTCTTCACATGTCCTACCTCTGTAGGCATAGTTAGAAACTAGCATTTAAAAACCTTTGAAATTCACTTAAAAATCATAGGTTTCAGGCACGTTATAGTTAGAAATTAGCATTTAAAAACCTTTGAAATTCACTGAAAAAACCATAGGTTTCAGACACGTTATAGTTAGAAATTAGCATTTAAAAACCTTTGAAATTCACTGAAAAAACCATAGGTTTTAGGGACAGTTATAGTTAGTTGGACATTTCACTCAGTACAAAACCATAGAAATTCCCCCGTTATAGTTAGTTCAGCTAACTATAACTTGCGCCCGCAATGCACTGCTGATGACGTCACATATTACATCACTCATGACATGGTCAGTGACATCACTGATGACATCACTGATGACATTTCAAATGACATCACTGATGACATCATCCATTTGATAATTTCATGCATCTTCTCACACCCTAATATAACTTTTGATACACCCACTCTAAATTACAGACTGCCATTCTCAAAACCATACACACTCCAATACCAATAACTACATACCCACTCACTGATTCTTAGGTCTACACACCCACATCTACTCACTCACCCGTACAGTCACTCATACTTACAGTCACTCAGTACAGGACTATCATATGCGCTCATACACCTATATAAACACTCACACACCACCACTCATCAATAGAGGTACTCACACACCTAGTCAGTCATGCAAAAAATTAATCACACACCCATTTACTCACCTATACATGCCCCAGGAGTGGTTGTCTCTGGGGCTGAAAACAGCCTAGGGAGGGGGGCATGTGGCCACCTTCCACATTTTGTAACCTGACCTCACCCCGGCGGGCACACGGCCTTCATCTCCCTTTTCTTTATTGGCCTAGCATCGGGGAGGTGGTTGCCCCTGGTGCCGAATTCGGCCTGGGAGGGGGATTTCATTATTGGCAAAACAAAAAATGCTTTGCTTTTGGAAAATAGGTCCTAACTGTATATATATTACGTACTGCTGCCAGAAGGTAGTTATATATATATATATATATATATATATATATATATATATATATATATATATATATATATATATCTACTGACGGTCGCCAGTAGATAGTTATAGTTAGGACCTATTTTCCATAGGAAATCCGCAACATTCTATTTGAAATAACTTTGGCGCCGGTTGACGAATCTTCGCGAAATTTTCCAACTTGTTGGGGCGCTCTGGTCCGCTCCTATCCTGAAAGTCTCGGGGTGATTCGGAAAGCAGGGGCCGAGAAAAAAGGGGGGTCCCAAAACTTGTTTTCCCCATGCAATTTTCTATAGGAACCTTTAGTCGCAGCTACAGACCGAACTGCTGAACGGAATTACACCAAATTTGCCAAAACGGTAGCCCTTGGTCAGAGTCGTGCCTTTTGCTTAAATGGTGTAAATCCGTTCAGTAGTTCCTGAGAAAATCAAACATAAAATCACATATATATCTGGGCGGAGCCTAACCACACATGTCATTGTGAGATCTGATTGGCTGTCAGCACTTCATCCTGGAATTGCTGGCAGCCATCTTGAGACCAATATACATGATAGGACCCCATTGAAATGCATTGTAGTGAATCAAAGATTTTGAGGGTTACCAAAAGGAGAACTATAAAGGGTGATAACAGACTTTAGTTACATTAGAATTCATTTGTTGACGGTACCATACTAATTTCAGGAATTGTGGTGTGTTCTAAGGTGATTTTACCCTGTGAAAAACCTTCTGCTGGGATATCATGAATCATGTTTGAGAGAAAACTATTTTCACATGCTTGTCCCATAGAGTTTTGGAAGGTGCTCCAGAAGCTAAAATGAGAGCATATTTTCGGTAAATTCACATTATCTTTCTCAGTCATGTGAGAATGAAGTCTGACATTCTCAGTAAAACATGAACATCCAACAAGGGCAAAGACTGTCAGTTGATTCCTCTGTGTTCTACTGCAGCTTCCCAGAGTGTTCTAAAGAACAACTAGAGTGCTAACAGCCTTACTTATGACAAAAGTATGGCACACCTGAAGCCATCTTGATTGGAATAAACTGGTAACACTTAAAACATTTAATTTAAAAAGGAACAAAATGATGGGGTTCATTTTGTCATAGAAATTATGGTTAGTGCTGTAGAAAGAAAAATTAGGACATCTTTCAAGTGTGATCTCAAATATCTTCCTGTTATATTTCAACAGGAGCAGCCTGCCAGTTGATGCCTTTGTGTTCTACTGCAGCTTCCCAGAGTGTTCTAAAGAACAACTAGAGCGCTAACAGCCTTACTTATGACAAAAGTATGGCACACCTGAAGCCATCTTGATTGGAATAAACCGGTAACACTTAAAACATTTAATTTAAAAAGGAACAAAATGAGGGGGTTCTTTTTTAAATAGAAATTATGGTTAGTGCTGCAGAAAGAAAAATTAGGGCATGTTTTAAGTGAGATCTCAAATCCTCTTCTATTTCATTAGAAAATTCTGACATGCAGACTGAAACAATCACTTTCAATACCAGCAGCAGACTTCCAGTTAACTCCCTGGTGAGCAGCAGCTTTACTACAGTGATCTAATGAGCAACTAGAGTGCTAACATTCTGAATTTTTGGCAAATGTGAGACACATCTGAATGCCTTCTTGATGGAATCAAAGTAAAAAACTGAAAGCATTTCCTACTGAGGAGACTGCAGTAAATGAGGAAATTAGGAAACTTCATAACAAAGAAGTCTTCCAAGATGGCCACCAGAGAAAAAAGAGCCCAAATGTAGCACAAATATTACCCAGATGTAGCCCACATATAGCCCAATGACAAAAGTGTGCAAAACACTTTTTATTTTTAGTTTTTTTGCAGTTTTAAGTAGTGCAGACTGGTCAGGTATTAGAGCGTTGCATCTTAAAACATGACCCCCTACACTACAAAAACACCTCTGCACTACCCTAAACCCTAAAACACTACCCCCAGCACGACCCCCTACACTACACAAGCACCACTGCACTATCCTAAACCCTAAAACACTACCCCCAGCATGACCCCCAACACTACACAAGCACCACTGCACTACCCTAAACATTAAAACACTACCCCCAGCATGACTCCTACACTACCCAAACACCACTGCGCTAACCTAAATCCTAAAACACTACCCCCAGCACGACCCCCTACACTACCCAAACACCACTGCACTACCCTAAAACATGACCCCCTACACTACACAAACACCACTGCACTACCCTAAACCCTAAAACACTACCCCCAGCACGACCCCCTACACTACACAAGCACCACTTCACTACCCTAAACCCTAAAACACTACCCCCAACCCGACCCCCTACACTACACAAACACCACTGCACAACCCTAAACCCTAAAACACTACCCCCAGCATGACCCCCTACACTACCCAAACACCACTGCACTAACCTAAATCCTAAAACACTACCCCCAGCACGACCCCTACACTACCCAAACACAACGGCACTACCCTAAAACATGACACCCTACACTACACAAACACCACTACACTAACCTAAATCCTAAAACACTACCCCAGCACGACCCCCTACACTACACAAGCACCACTGCACTGCCCTAAACCCTGAAACACCACCCCCAGCACGACCCACTGCACTGCCCTAAACCCTAAAACACCACCCCCAGCATGACCCCCTACACTGCCCGAACACCACTGCACTAAACCGTGAAACACCACCCCCTTCACGACCCCCTACACTGCCCAAACACCACTGCACTGCCCTAAACCCTGAAACACCACCCCCAGCACGACCCCCTACACTGCCCGAACACCACTGCCCTAAACCCTGAAACACCACCCCCTGCACGACCCCCTACACTGCCCTAACACCACTGCACTGCCCTAAACCCTGAAACACCACCCCCTGCACAACCCTCTACACTGCCCGAACACCACTGCACTGCCCTAAACCCTGAAACACCACCCCCAGCACGACCCCCTACACTGCCCTAACACCACTGCACTGCCCTAAACCCTAAAACACTACCCCCAGCACGACCCCCTACACTACCCGAACACCACTGCACTACCCCAAACCTTGAAACACCACCCCCAGCACGACCCCCTACACTGCCTGAGCACCCCTACACTGCCCCAAACCCTGAAACACCAGCCCCAGCACGACCCCCTACACTGCCCGACCACCACTGCACTGCCCTAAACCCTGAAACACCAGCCCCAGCATGACCCCCTACACTGCCAGACCACCACTGCACTGCCCTAAACCCTGAAACACCAGCCCCAGCAAGACCCACTACACTGCCCGACCACCACTGCACTGCCCTAAACCCTGAAAAACCACCACCAGCACGACCCCCTACACTGCCCGAACACCACTGCACTGCCCTAAACACTGAAACACCACCCCCAGCACAACCCCCTACACTGCCCGAACACCACTGCTCTGCCAAAAAACCCTGAACCACCAGCCCCAGCACGACCCCCTACACAGCCCGAACACCACTGCACTGCCCTAAACCTTGAAACACAAGCCCCAGCACGACCCCCTACACTGCCCGAACACCACTGCACTACCCCAAACCCTGAAACACCACCCCCAGCACGACCCCCTACACTGCCCAAGCACCACTGCACTGCCCCAAACCCTGAAACACCAGCCCCAGCACGACCCCCTACACTGCCCGAACACCACTGCACTGCCCTAAACCCTGAAACACCAGCCGCAGCATGACCCTCACACTGCCCGAACACCACTGCACTGCCCTAAACCCTGAAACACAAGCCCCAGCATGACCCCCTACACTGCCCGAACACCACTGCACTGCCCTAAACCGTGAAACACCAGTCCCAGCACGACCCCCAACACTGCCCGAACACCACTGCACTGCCCTAAACCCTGAAACACCAGCCCTAGCACGACCCCCTACACTGCCCAAAGACCACTGCACTGCCCTAAACCCTGAAACACCAGCCCCAGCACGACCCCCTACACTGCCCGAAGACCACTGCACTGCCCTAAACCCTGAAACACCACCCACTGCATGACCCCCTACACTGCCTGAAGACCACTGCACTGCCCTAAACCCTGAAACACCACCCCCAGCACGACCCCCTACACTGCACAAACACCACTGCACTGCCCTAAATCCTGAAACACCACCCCCAGCAAGACCCCTACACTGCCCGAACACCACTGCACTGCCCAAAACACTGAAACATCACCCCCAGCAAGACCCCCTACACTGCCCGAACACCACTGCCCCAAACCCTGAAACACCACCCCCAGCAAGACCCCCTACACTGCCCAAAGACCACTGCTCTGCCCAAAACCCTGCAACACCAGAGCCAGCATGACCCCCTTAACTGCCTGAACACCACTGCACTGCCCTAAACCCTGAAACACCACCCCCTGCACGACCCCCTACACTGCCCGAACACCACTGCACTGCCCTAAACCCTGAAACACTACCCCCAGCAAGACCCCCTACACTGCCCGAACACCACTGCACTGCCCTAAATCCTGAAACATCACCCCCAGCAAGACCCCCTACACTGCCCGAACACCACTGCACTGCCCTAAACCCTGAAACACCACCCCCAGCACGACCCCCTACACTGCCTGAACACCACTGCTCTGCCCAAAACCCTGAAACACCAGCCCCAGGACAACCCCGTACACTGCCCGAACACCACTGCACTGCCCTAAACATTGAAACACCAGCCCCAGCACGACCGCCTACACTGCCCGAAAACCACTGCACTGCCCTAAACCCTGAAACACCACCCCCGCATGACCCCCTACACTGCCCGAACACCACTGCACTGCCCCAAACCCTGAAACACCACCCCCAGCACGACCCCCTACACTGCCCGAACACCACTGCCCTAAACCCTGAAACACCACCCCCAGCACGACCTCCTACACTGCACGAACACCACTGCACTGCCCTAAACCCTGAAACACTACCCCCAGCAAGACCCCCTACACTGCCCGAACACCACTGCACTGCCCTAAATCCTGAAACATCACCCCCAGCAAGACCCCCTACACTGCCCGAACACCACTGCACTGCCCTAAACCCTGAAACACCACCCCCAGCACGACCCCCTACACTGCCCTAACACCACTGCACTGCCCTAAACCCTAAAACACTACCCCCAGCCCAACCCCCTACACTACCCGAACACCACTGCACTACCCTAAACCCTAAAATACTCCCCCAGCACGACCCCTTCACTACCCTAACACGACTGCACTGCCCTAAACCCTCAAACACTCCCCCCAGCATGACCCCCTACACTACCCGAACACCACTGCACTGCCCTAAACCCTCAAACACTCCCCCCAGCATGACCCCCTTCACTATCCGAACACCACTGCACTGCCCTAAACCCTAAAACACTCCCCCAGCACGACCCCCTACACTACCCAAACACCACTGCACTGCCCTAAACCCTAAAACACTACCCCCGCATGACCCCCTACACTACCCAAACACCAATGCACTACCCTAAACCCTAAAACACTACCCCGCACAACCCCCCTACACTACCCAAAGACCACTGCACTACCCTAAACCCTAAAACACTACCCCCGCACAACTCCCTACACTACCCAAAGGCCACTGCACTACCCTAAACCCTAAAACACGACCTCCTACACTACACCAACACCACTGCACTACCCTAAACCCTAAAACACTACCCCCAGCACGACCCCCTACACTACACAAACACAACTGCACTACCCTAAACCCTAAAACACTACCCCCAGTAGTACCCCCTACACTACCCAAACACCACTGCACTACCCTAAACCCTCAAACACTACCCCCAGCAGTACCCCCTACACTACCCAAACACCATTGCACTACCCTAAACCCTAAAACACTACCCCCAGCCGTACCCCTACACTACCCAAACACCACTGCACGACCCTAAACCACTACCCCCAGCATGACCCCTACACTACCCAAACACCACTGCGCTACCCTAAATCCTAAAACACTACCCCCAGCACGACCTCTACACTACACAAACACCACTGCACAACCCTAAACCCTAAAACACTAGCCCCAGAATGACCCCCTACACTACCCAAACACCACTGCACTAACCTAAATCCTAAAACACTACCCCCAGCACGACCCCCTACACTACCCAAACACCACTGCACTACCCTAAAACATGGCCCCCTACACTACACAAACACCACTGCACTACCCTAAACCCTAAAACACTCCCCCAGCACGACTCCCTACACTACCCAAACACAACTGCACTACCCTAAACCCTAAATCTACCCCCAGCATGACCCCCTACACTACACAAACACCACTGCACTACACTAAACCCTAAAACACTACCCCCAGCACGACCCTCTTCACTACCTAAACACAACTGCACAATTTGTTACAGGCATTGCAACGGAGGCCTGTGGTGCTTACTGGAAGTACCTGGTGGGCTAGTTGGGGCCCAGGGACCCTCAGGATTCAAGTTGCACCAATCTTCCAACTTAAAATGCGCCACGGGCGCGTTTGCACAGTGGTGAAGGGAGTGGGTGGGGCCTCAGGTGACATGTGCGCAAACACGCCCTGTGGTGCATTTTAAGTTGGGGAATTAATTCCCCTTCAATCCTGAGGGTCCCTGGAGTCCAACTAGCCCACCAGGTACCTTCAGTAAGCACAACAGAGTTGCATTGCAGAGAGGTGAAAAAAGGTGCGTGGCCTCGGAACGCCTCTCTGCAACTCAGCTCTGTGGTCCTAATTGTAGGTACCTGGGGGGCTAGTTGGGCCCCAGGGACCCTCAGGATTCAAGGGGACTTAATCCCACAACTTAAAACGTGCCACGGGGCGCGTTTGCACACATCTCACCTCAGGCCCCCCTCCCTTCACCACTGTGCAAACGCGCCCTGTAGCACGTTTTAAGAGGTAGTTTTAATCCCCCTGCCCTATTATGTACTAGGGACTTACAGAGGAGGTCATGCTAATCACAGGGGTACCCCAACGAATAGTGTTCCCTAGTGTATGTAGGTGTTTTCACTGTATTCTAAGTGTCTTTTAGCATAGCACTGCCTCAGGTTAGTCAGAGTCAGTTACCACCAGTACCCGTCTGAAAAAGTTGTGGGCACAGGATGATTTTGCAACAAGGCCTCTTTCTGCTCCTCTGTTGGTTCTTTCTGCACAACTTTTGCTTCTTTCTATGCGTTTTTTCTTCTTTCTTCACATGTCCTACCTCTGTAGGCATAGTTAGAAACTAGCATTTAAAAAACCTTTGAAATTCACTTAAAAAATCATAGGTTTCAGGCACGTTATAGTTAGAAATTAGCATTTAAAAAACCTTTGAAATTCACTGAAAAAACCATAGGTTTCAGACACGTTATAGTTAGAAATTAGCATTTAAAAACCTTTGAAATTCACTGAAAAAACCATAGGTTTTAGGGACAGTTATAGTTAGTTGGACATTTCACTCGTACAAAACCATAGAAATTCCCCCGTTATAGTTAGTTCAGCTAACTATAACTCGCGCCCCGCAATGCACTGCTGATGACGTCACATATTACATCACTCATGACATGGTCAGTGACATCACTGATGACATCACTGATGACATCTCAAATGACATCACTGATGACATCATCCATGTGATAATTTCATGCATCTTCTCACACCCTAATATAACTTTTGATACACCCACTCTAAATTACAGACTGCCATTCTCAAAACCATACACACTCCAATACCAATAACTACATACCCACTCACTGATTCTTAGGTCTACACACACACACATCTACTCACTCACCCGTACAGTCACTCATACTTACAGTCACTCAGTACAGGACTATCATATGCGCTCATACACCTATATAAACACTCACACACCGCCACTCATCCATAGAGGTACTCACAAACCTAGTCAGTCATGCAAAAAATTAATCACACACCCATTTACTCACCTATACAGTTATACACACACAACAGCTCACTTACTCATACAAATACTAGCACATTCTTACGCTCTTATACAATAACTGATACAAGCACACACGCATCCATACAGCCACTCTCACAATCACACACTCTCACTTATAGCCACTTAAATACTCTAACACACATATATGCTGCCTTTTACAGATGTAGTTACTCGCACATGTACCACTGAGATATACATTCACTCACTAACACACCCATACACACACTCACCCACCCAAGCAGTCCATCACAGATGCACTCTTGAAATCATGCACCCAGTGAATCACCCACTCACACATCTATGTACAGAGTCACACACACCCCACCCACACAAACACTCAGGCAGCCATACAGATACTCAGAGAACCAATCAATAACCCATATAGACACTCATGTAGCTATTCGCAAATCCATGCATCCACTTACACACCAACAAACAGATGGATACAGACATTCACACAGTTTAGTCACTAACCCATGCATTCAGTAAGATACGTTTAATCACTCACTTGTAGAGTCAGTCTCGCACGTACTAAATCATCCATTCAGACACTTATACACCCACTCATTCTTCAATACGCCTTTCTCTATATATATTAAACATATTTAAACTTTACAGAAACACACAGTCACTGGATGATGTCATCAGTGATGTCATTTGAGATGTCATCAGTGATGTCATCAGTGATGTCACTGACCCTGTCATGAGTGAAGTAATATGTGATGTCATCAGCAGTGCATTATGGGCGCGAGTTATAGTTAGCTGAACTAACTATAACGGGGAATTTCTATGGTTTTGTACGAGTGAAATGTCCAACTAACTATAACTGTCCCTAAAACCTATGGTTTTTTCAGTGAATTTCAAAGGTTTTTTAAATGCTAATTTCTAACTATAACGTGTCTGAAACATATATATATATATATATATATATATATATATATATATATATATATATATATATATATATAGTTACCCATGCATTGACTAATGAATGCATATTCAAAATCCTGTTTTCCAGTTACAGCATTCAAGCGTGTAACTACAAGTACTCTAAGTGACGGAATACACAGCGAATATGGTGGTTCACAATAGGGATATTTAGGGGTAGACACAATGTTATTTTTATTAGCCATAAACATGTAGAAGAAGGATGTTTTTATTGAAATCATGTTTTAATATGATATGATTTTAAAGGCCATTATTAGATAAATTGGGATTAAACCAGTCAATTTTATTATAAATATGGTCTTATGAATATACAAATGAAAATCAGCATTCATGCTCAAAAACTTTGTATGTAAAATGTCTTCTATGTCTATGGCATAATTGATTGCACTAGAACTTTAAAAGCGGTATCACTGTCTGAGGACGTGTCATGTGATCAAGGCCGTTTCACGGCCGAAATGCGCCATGGTGGACAAGTTGGTAGCAATAAAGTAAACAAAAATTTGCACTTACCGTTGGGTCCACGCTCGTTATTTCTGGTGGCAAAGCAGAAGCGGATACAAGTTTTCTTCATATTTATATATATATATATATAAATATATATATATATTATCTACTGGCGGTCGCCAGTAGATAGTTATAGTTAAAACCTATTATCCATAGGAAATCCGCGACATTCTATTTGAAATAACGTTGGCGCCGGTTGACGAATCTTCGCGAAAGTTTCCAACTTGTTGGGGCGCTCCGGTCCGCTCCTATCCTGAAAGTCTCGGGGTGATACGTCAAGCGGGGGCCGAGAAAAAGGGGGATCCCAAAACGCGTTTTCCCCATTCATTTTTCCATAGGAATCTTTAGTCGCAGCTACAGCCCGAACTGCTGAACGGAATTACACCAAATTTGGCAAAGAGGTAGCCCTTGGTTCAGTGTCGTGCCTTTTGCTTAAATGGTGTAAATCCGTTCAGTAGTTCCTGAGAAAATCAAAAGTAAAGTCACATATATATCTGGGCGGAGCCTAACCACACATGTCATCGTGAGATCTGATTGGCTGTCAGCACTTCATCCTGGAATTGCTGGCAGCCATCTTGGGACCAATATAAATGATAGTACCTCATTGAAATGCATTGTAGTGAATAGAAGATTTTGAGGGTCACCAAAAGGAGAACTATAAAGGGTGATAACAGGCTTTAGTTACATTAGAATTTATTTGTTGATGGTACCATACTAATTTTAGGAATTGTGGTGTATTCTAAGGTTATTTTACCATGTGAAAAACCTTCTGCTGGGATATCATGAATCATGTTTGAGAGAAAACTATTTTCACATGCTTGTCCCATACAGTTTTGGAAGTTGCTCCAGAAGCTAAAATGAGAGCATATTTTCTGTAAATTCACATTATCTTTCTCAGTCATGTGAGAATGAAGTCTGACATTCTCAGTAACACATGTACATCCCACAAGGGCAGAGACTGTCAGTTGATTCCTTTGTGTTCTACTGCAGCTTCCCAGAGTGTTCTAAAGAACAACTAGAGTGCTAACAGCCTTACTTATGACAAAACTATGGCACACCTGAAGCCATCTTCATTGGAATAAACTGGTAACACTTAAAACATTTAATTTAAAAAGGAACAAAATGATGGGGTTCATTTTGTCATAGAAATTATGGTTAGTGCTGTAGAAAGAAAAATTAGGACATATTTCAAGTGTGATCTCAAATATCTTCCTGTTATATTTCAACAGGAGCAGCCTGCCAGTTGATGCCTTTGTGTTCTACTGCAGCTTCCCAGAGTGTTCTAAAGAACAACTAGAGTGCTAACAGCCTTACTTATGACAAAAGTATGGCACACCTGAAGCCATCTTGATTGGAATAAACCGGTAACACTTAAAACATTTAATTTAAAAAGGAACAAAATGAGGGGTTCTTTTTGAAATAGAAATTATGGTTAGTGCTGCAGAAAGAAAAATTAGGGCATGTTTTAAGTGAGATCTCAAATCCTCTTCTATTTCATTAGAAAATTCTGACATGCAGACTGAAACAATCACTTTCAATACCAGCAGCAGACTACCAGTTAACTCCCTGGTGAGCAGTAGCTTTATTCCAGTGATCTAATGAGCAACTAGAGTGCTAACATTCTGAATTTATGGCAGATGTGAGACACATCTTAATGCCTTCTTGATGGAATCAAAGTAAAAACTGAAAGCATTTCCTACTGAGGAGACTGCAGTAAATGAAGAAATTAGGAAACTTCATAACAAAGAAGTCTTCCAAGATGGCCACCAGTGAAAAAAGAGCCCAAATGTAGCACAAATATTACCCAGATGTAGCCCACATATAGCCCAATGACAAAAGTGTGCAAAACACTTTTTATTTTTAGTTTTTTGCAGTTTTATGTAGTGCAGACTGGTCAGGTATTGGAGCATTGCATCTTAAAACATGACCCCCCTACACTACAAAAACACCACTGCACTACCTTAAACCCTAAAACACTACCCCCAGCACGACCCCCTACACTACACAAGCACCACTGCACTATCCTAAACCCTAAAACACTACCCCCAGCACGACCCCCTACACTACCCAAACACCACTGCACTAACCTAAATCCTAAAACACTACCACCAGCACGACCCCTACACTACCCAAACACCACTGCACTACCCTAAAACATGACCCCTACACTACACAAACACCACTGCACTACCCTAAACCCTAAAACACTACCCCCAGCACGACCCCCTACACTACCCAAGCACCACTGCACTACCCTAAACCCTAAAACACTACCCCCAGCACGACCCCCTACACTACACAAACACCACTGCACTACCCTAAACCCTAAAACACTACCCCCAGCACGACCCCCTACACTACCCAAACACCACTGCACTACCCTAAAACATGACCCCTACACTACACAAACACCACTGCACTACACTAAACCCTAAAACACTACCCCCAGCACGACCCCTACACTACACAAGCACCACTGCACTACCCTAAACCCTAAAACACTACCCCCAGCACGACCCCCTACACTGCCCGAAAACCACTGCACTGCCCTAAACCCTGAAACACCAGCCCCAGCACGACCCCCTACACTGCACGAACACCACTGCACTAAACCCTGAAACACCACCCCCTGCACGACCCCCTACACTGCCCGAAACCACTGTACTGCCCTAAACCCTGAAACCCCACCCCCAGCATGACCCCCTACACTGCCAGAACACCACTGCACTGCCCTAAACCCTGAAACACCACCCCCTGCACGACCCCCTACACTGCCCGAACACTACTGCACTGCCCTAAACCCTGAAACACCACCCCCAGCACGACCCCCTACACTGCACGAACACCAATGCACCGCCCTAAACCCTGAAACACTACCCCCAGCAAGACCCCCTACACTGCCCGAACACCACTGCACTGCCCTAAACCCTGAAACATCACCCCCAGCAAGACCCCCTACACTGCCCGAACACCACTGCCCTAAACCCTGAAACACCACCCCCAGCAAGACCCCCTACACCGCCCGAACACCACTGCACTGCCCAAAACCCTGAAACACCACCCCCAGCAAGACCCCCTACACTGCCCGAACACCACTGCACTGCCCTAAACCCTGAAACACCACCCCCAGCATGACCCCCTACACCGCCCGAACACCACTGCACTGCCCAAAACCCTGAAACACCACCCCCAGCAAGACCCCCTACACTGCCCGAACACAACTGCACTGCCCTAATCCCTGAAACACCACCCCCAGCATGACCCCCTACACTGCCCGAACACCACTGCACTGCCCAAAACCCTGAAACACCAGCCCCAGCACGACCCCCTACACAGCCCGAACACCACTGCACTGCCCTAAACTCTGAAACACCACCCCCAGCACGACCCCCTACACTGCCCGAACACCACTGCACTGCCCTAAACCCTGAAACACCAGCCCCAGCACAACCCCGTACACTGCCCGCACACCACTGCACTGCCCTAAACCCTGAAACACCAGCCCCAGCACAACCCCGTACACTGCCCGAACACCACTGCACTGCCCTAAACCCTGAAACACCAGCCCCAGCACGACCGCCTACACTGCCCGAAAACTACTGCACTGCCCTAAACCCTGAAACACCACCCCCAGCAAGACTACCTACACTGGCCGAACACCACTGCACTGCCCTAAACCCTGAAACACCAACCCCTGCATGACCCCCTACACTGCCCAAACACTACTGCACTGCCCTAAACCCTGAAACACCACCCCTCAGCACGACACCCTACACTGCCCGAACACCACTGCACTGCCCTAAACCCTGAAACACCACCCTAGCACGACCCCCTACACTGCCCGAACGCCACTGCACTAAACCCTGAAACACCACCCCCTGCACGGCCCCCTACACTGCCGGACCACCACTGCACTGCCCTAAACCCTGAAACACCACCCCCAGCACGACCCCTTACACTGCCCTAACACCACTGCACTGCCCTAAACCCTGAAACATCACCCCCAGCACAACCCCCTACACTGCCTGAGCACCATTGCTCTGCCCTAAACCCTGAAACACTAGCCCCAGCACGACCCCCTACACTGCCCAAACACCACTGCACTGCCCTAAACCCTGAAACACCACCCCCAGCACGACCCCCTACACTGCCCGAACACCACTGCACTGCCCTAAACCCTGAAACACCAGCCCCAGCAAGACCCCCTACACTGCCCGAACACCACTGCATTGCCCTAGACTCTGAAACACCAGCCCCAGCAAGACCCCCTACACTGCCCGAACATCACTGCACTGCCCTAAACCCTGAAACACCAGCCCCAGCACGACCCCCTACACTGCCCGAACACCACTGCACTGCCCTAAACCCTGAAACACCAGCCCCAGCACGATCCCCTACACTGCCCGAACACCACTGCACTGCCCTAAACCCTGAAACACCAGCCCCAGCACCACCCCCTACAATGCCCGAACACCACTGTACTGCCCTAAATCCTGAAACACCACCCCCTGCACCGCCCCCTACACTGCCCGAACACCACTGCACTGCCCTAAACCCTGAAACACCACCCCCTGCATGACCCCCTACACTGCCCGAACACCACTGCACTGCCCTAAACCCTGAAACACCACCCCCTGCACCACCCCCTACACTGCCCGAACACCACTGCACTGCCCTAAACCCTGAAACACCACCCCCGCACCGCCCCCTACACTGCCCGAACACCACTGCACTGCCCTAAACCCTGAAACACCACCCCCAGCATGACCCCTTTACTGCTCGAACACCACTGCACTGCCCCAAACCCTGAAACACCACCCCCAGCATGACCCCCTACACTGCCCGAACACCACTGCCATAAACCCTGAAACACCACCCCTGCACGACCCCCTACACTGCCCGAACACCAATGCACTGCCCTAAACCCTGAAACACCACCCCCTGCATGACCCCCTACACTGCCCAAACACCACTGCACTGCCCTAAACCCTGAAACACCACCCCCAGCATGACCCCCTACACTGCCCGAACACCACTGCACTGCCCTAAACCCTAAAACACCACCCCCAGCACGACCCCCTACACTGCCCGAAAACCACTGCACTGCCCTAAACCCTAGAACACTACCCCCAGCATGACCCCCTACACTACCGAACACCACTGCACTACCCTAAACCCTAAAATACTCCCCCAGCATGACCCCCTACACTACCCGAACACGACTGCACTGCCCTAAACCCTAAAACATTCCCCCAGCACGACCCCCTACACTACCCGAACACCACTGCACTGCCCTAAACCCTAAAACACTCCCCCAGCACGACCCCCTACACTACCTAAACACCACTGCACTGCCCTAAACCCTAAAACACTACCCCCGCATGACCCCCTACACTACCCAAATACCAATGCACTACCCTAATCCCTAAAACACTACCCCCGCACAACCCCCTACACTACCCAAAGACCACTGCACTACCCTAAACTCTAAAACAATACCCCCGCACGACTACCTACACTACCCAAAGACCACTGCACTACCCTAAACCCTAAAACACGACCTCCTACACTACACAAACACCACTGCACTACCCTAAACCCTAAAAAACTACCCCCAGCACGAACCCCTACACTAGCCAAACACCACTGCACTACCCTAAACCATAAAACACTACCCCCAGCAGTACCCCCTACGCTACCCAAACACCACTGCACTACCCTAAACCCTAAAACACTACCCCCAGCAGTACCCCTACACTACCCAAACACCATTGCACTACCCTAAACCCTAAAACACTACCCCCAGCAGTATCCCCTACACTACCCAAATACCACTGCACTACCCTAAACCCTAAAACCCTAAAACACTAACCCCAGCACGACCCCCTACACTACCCAAACACCACTGTACTACCCTAAACCCTAAAACACTCCCCCCAGCACGACTCCCTACACTACCCAAACACCACTGCACAACCCTAAACCCTAAATCTACCCCCAGCATGACCCCCTACACTACACAAACACCACTGCACTACCCTAAACCCTAAAACACTACCCCCAGCACGACCCTCTTCACTACCTAAACACAACTGCACAATTTGTTACAGGCGTTGCAACGCAGGCCTGTGGTGCTTACTGGGAGTACCTGGTGGGCTAGTTGGGCCCCAGGGACTCTCAGGATTCAAGGTGACCTAATCCCCCAACTTAAAACGCTCCACGGGGCGCGTTTGCACAGTGGTGAAGGGAGGGGGCGGGGCCTCAGATGACATGTGCGCAAACACGCCCTGTGGTGCGTTTTAAGTTGGGGAGTTAATTCCCTTTGAATCCTGGGGGCCAACTAGCCCACCAGGTACCTTCAGTAAGCACAACAGAGTTGCGTTGCAGAGAGGTGAAAAAAGGTGCGTGGCCTCGGAACGCCTCTCTGCAACTCAGCTCTGTGGTCCTAACTGTAGGTACCTGGGGGGCTAGTTGGGCCCCAGGGACCCTCTGGATTCAAGGGGACTTAATCCCGCAACTTAAAACGTGCCACGGGGCGCGTTTGCACACATGTCACCTCAGGCCCCCCCTCCCTTCACCACTGTGCAAATGCGCACTGGCTCTGGTTAGTCAGAATCAGTTACCACCAGTACCCGTCTGAAAAGTTGTGGGCACAGGATGATTTTGCAACAAGGCCTCTTTCTGCTCCTCTGTTGGTTCTTTCTGCACATCTTTTGCTTCTTTCTGTGCGTTTTTTCTTCTTTCTTCACATGTCCTACCTCTGTTGGCATAGTTAGAAACTAGCATTTAAAAAACCTTTGAAATTCACTTAAAAAATCATAGGTTTCAGGCATGTTATAGTTAGAAATTAGCATTTAAAAAACCTTTGAAATTTACTGAAAAAAACCATAGGTTTCAGGCACGTTATAGTTAGAAATTAGCATTTAAAAACCTTTGAACTTCACTGAAAAAACCATAGGTTTCAGGCACGTTATAGTTAGAAATTAGCATTTAAAAAACCTTTGAAATTCACTGAAAAAACCATAGGTTTCAGACAAGTTATAGTTAGAAATTAGCATTTAAAAAACCTTTGAAATTCACTGAAAAAACCATAGGTTTTAGGGACAGTTATAGTTAGTTGGACATTGCACACGTACAAAACCAGTGAAATTCCCTGTTATAGTTAGTTCAGCTAACTATAACTCGCGCCCCGCAATGCACTGCTGATGACGTCACATATTACATCACTCATGACATGGTCAGTGACATCACTGATGACATCACTGATGACATCTCAAATGACATCACTGATGACATCATCCATGTGATAATTTCATGCATCTTCTCACACCCTAATAAAACTTTTGATACACCCACTCTAAATTACAGACTGCCATTCTCAAAACCATAGACACTCCAACACCAAAAACTACATACCCACTCACTGATTCTTAGGTCTACACACACATCCACTCACTCACCTGTACAGTCACTCATACTTACAGTCACTCAGTACAGGACTATCATATGCACTCATACACCTATATAAACACTCACACACCGCCACTCATCCATAGAGGTACTCACACACCTAGTCAGTCATGCAAAAAATTAATCACACACCCATTTACTCACCTATACAGTTATACACACACCAGCTCACTTACTCATACAAATACTAGCACATTCTTACGCTCTTATACAATAACTGATACAAGCACACACGCATCCATACAGCCACTCTCACAATAACACACTCTCACTTATAGCCATTTAAATACTCTAACACACATATATACTGCCTTTTACATATGTAGTTACTCGCACATGTACCACTGAGATATACATTCACTCACTAACACACCCATACACACACTCACCCACCCAAGCAGTCCATCACAGATGCACTCTTGAAATCATGCACCCAGTGAATCACCCACTCACACATCTATGTATAGAGTCACACACACCCCACCCACACAAACACTCAGGCAGCCATACAGATACTCAGAGAACCAATCAATAACCCATATAGACACTCATGTAGCTATTCGCAAATCCATGCATCCACTTACACACCAACAAACAGACGGATACAGACATTCACACAGTTTAGTCACTAACCCATGCATTCAGTAAGATACGTTTAATCACTCACTTGTAGAGTCAGTCACTCACGTACTAAATCATCCATTCAGACACTTATACACCCACTCATTCTTCAATACGCCTTTCCCTATATATATTAAACATATTTAAACTTTACAGAAACACACAGTCACTGGATGATGTCATCAGTGATGTCATCAGTGATGTCATTTGAGATGTCATCAGTGATGTCATCAGTGATGTCACTGACCATGTCATGAGTGATGTAATATGTGACGTCATCAGCAGTGCATTGTGAGGCGCGAGTTATAGTTAGCTGAACTAACTATAACAGGGGAATTTCACTGGTTTTGTACGAGTGCAATGTCCAACTAACTATAACTGTCCATAAAACCTATGGTTTTTTCAGTGAATATATATATATATATCACCACTCAACCTCACACCAGTAAGGATGTCGACGCCGTGTCTTTGAAAAAGAATCAATTTAATTGTCGGCTGTTGTCGGACGCGTTTCGCCTGCCCAGCAGGCTTGCTCACCAACAATTTAATAAAGTTTTTCAACCAATGTTACACCCGTGTCACGTGAGAACTACTACCTTAATGACAGTGAAGACAGACTGGTAGTTCATCGTGGATTCTAATACAATTTATTAGTATTACCCGAACCAATTTGTTTCCCAGTTTCATTACTGATTGCAGATTTAACAATAATCATATACCATAAATACACTTTGATTTGAGTATATTTTTACAATTGTCTATTACTTCACACCTCAATGGGCAATTAAATGTAACAGAGCAATTACCCGTTAGAACTAAAAAGTTTGATGAATTAAGCCCCAGTGGGCTTAATTCATCATAGTTATGGCTCTAAATTCAAACCTGCAATACAATTCTCATTGTGTCCTGCCCAAGTGGGCCACATATCCACATTGTTATTAACCCTCTGTCACAAAGTGCTCGTGCAGAATTACCAATATTAAAACAGTTAAAATACAGGGAATAGAAAGAAGCAGCATAATAGATATTTACAAATGTGTATGGAAATCCTCTTCCATGTTGAGACCTTCCGGGATCTTAGTATTCAATTCTATAATATAGCACGAGTCGAGCTTCCTCAATTTTTTCTCCCGTTTCCCACCTCTTACATTCAGTGGGATGGCATCAATTGCAAAATACACCAAGCCTTTTGTGTCTTTGCCATGCATTTGTTCAAAGTGGCATGCCACTGGGTAAGATTTATCCCCATTCTTTATTGCTCTTAAGCATTGCAAAACACGTTTGTGCACAGGTAGGATAGTACTACCCACGTACCTCAGTCCACAAGGGCACTGAAGCACGTAGACAGCAAAATCCGTTTTGCATGAAAAGTGGCCTTTTATTTTTTTCTCTTTTTTAGAGAAGCTTGAGGTGTAAGCAGAGGTGTTTTTTCCATGGGCACAGGCTTTACATTTAGTACATTTAATAAAGCCATCTTTCTTACTCAACCAGGAAACAGCTACCTTTTTAGGTTGGGGTGCGGGTAACATATTACTTACAAGTGTCTGTTTTAAAGACTTCGCCCGCCTGAAAGTGATTTGAGGCCTGCGCTGTACGAATTTGCCTAGAATAGTATTGTTACGAATGATATGCCAGTGTTTTTGTAGGATATGTCTCAGGCTATCTTGTGGTTTATTATATGTGGTGATCATTCTACACTGGTTATCGTTCACCTTCTCACATCTTTTACTTTGTTTAGATTTGTTAAAGAGAATCTCTTCACTGGACTTTTTGCTTCCGAAATGCGTCCGACAACAGCCGACAATTAAATTGATTCTTTTTCAAAGACACGGCGTCAACATCCTTACTGGTGTGAGTTGAGTGGTGAATTAAATTGAGCCTTGCTTGTGTGGTCCAGAACGCCAACGCGCCCTCTGGTCTGGTGAAGCAGTGGGAAACACACAAGTATCGTGTGGAGATATATATATATATATATATAACATTCTTAAACTTTAAAAAAAACACTCAGTCACTGGATGATGTCATCAGTGATGTCATCAGTGATGTCATTTGAGATGTCATCAGTGATGTCATCAGTGATGTCACTGACCATGTAATGAGTGATGTAATATGTGATGCCATCAGCAGTGTATTATGGGGCGCGAGTTATAGTTAGTTCAACTAACTATAACGGCCGAATTTCTCTGGTTTTGTACGAGTGAAATGTCTAACTAACTATAACGTCCCTGAAGCCTGTGTTTTTTTCAGTGAATATATATATATATATATATATATATATATATATATAATACAAAAAGAGTTGCCTCTAGGTGGGATGCACTCCCAGGTGGAAATTACGCCAAAGCAAGGGCACACACCATGAACAAAGTCCTTTTCTGGTATCCTGCCAGACGCGTTTCGGGCCAACGCCCTCTTCAGTGGCAGACCATGTGACGTGCCGGCGTGCGGCAACCACCAGAAAATCCCCGTAATAATTATGCTCAGGTGAACCACCTGAAGCAATGCTTCATGGGACTGGTGGTTCAGTAAAACCCAAGTGGGTCGCCGCCGGCACTCACATTCAAAAATGTCTTTAAAAGGATTGCCGATGTTCACGCCGGCACCCCTGCATATAACAGGCACCTCCTGACCACAGTTAGCTGCCCCAATAAAGCAGCCGCGGACCCGCAAGTGTTTCGCGGTGGTGCAATCCCGCGACCAGGCAGGCCGCTGTACAAAATACAAAAAGAGTTGCCTCTAGGTGGGATGCACTCCCAGGTGGAAATTACGCCAAAGCAAGGGCACACGCCATGAACAAAGTCCTTTCTGGTATCCTGCCAGACGCTGCTTCGGGCCAACGCTCTCTTCAGTGGCAGACCATGTGACGTGCCGGCGTGCGGCAACCACCAGTAAATCCCCGTAATAATTATGCTCAGGTGAACCACCTGAAGCAATGCTTCCTGGGACTGGTGGTTCAGTAAAACCCAAGTGGGTCGCCGCCGGCACTCACATTCAAAAATGTCTTTAAAGGATTGCCGATGCTCACGCCGGCACCCTGCATATAACAGGCACCTCCTGACCACAGTTAGCTGCCACACTAAGCAGCCGCGGACTCGCAAGTGCTTCACGGTGGTGCAATCCCGCGACCAGGCAGGCCTCTGTACAAAATACAAAAGAGTTGCCTCTAGGTGGGATGCACTCCCAGGTGGAAATTACGCCAAAGCAAGGGCACACGCCATGAACAAAGTCCTTTCTGGTATCCTGACAGACGCGTTTCGGGCCAACGCCCTCTTCAGTGGCAGACCATGTGACGTGCCGCCGTGCGGCAACCACCAGTAAATCCCCGTAATAATTATGCTCAGGTGAACCACCTGAAGCAATGCTTCCTGGGACTGGTGGTTCAGTAAAACCCAAGTGGACGCCGCCGGCACTCACATTCAAAAATGTCTTTAAAAGGATTGTCGATGTTACGCCGGCACTCCTGCATATAACAGGCACCTCCTGACCACAGTTAGCTGCCCCAATAAAGCAGCCGCGGACCCGCAAGTGTTCGCGGTGGTGCAATCCGCGACCAGGCAGGCCGCTGTACAAAATACAAAAAGAGTTACCTCTAGGTGGGATGCACTCCCAGGTGGAAATTACGCCAAGCAAGGGCACACGCCATGAACAAAGTCCTTTCTGGTATCCTGCCAGACGCGTTTCGGCCAACGCCTCTTCAGTGGCAGACCATGTGACGTGCCGGCGTGCGGCAACCACCAGTAAATCCCCGTAATAATTATGCTCAGGTGAACCACCTGAAGCAATGCTTCCTGGGACTGGTGGTTCAGTAAAACCCAAGTGGGTCGCCGCCGGCACTCACATTCAAAAATGTCTTTAAAAGGATTGCCGATGTTCACGCCGGCACCCCTGCATATAACAGGCACCTCCTGACCACAGTTAGCTGCCCTACAGCAGTCGCGACTCGCAAGTGTCTGCGGTGGTGCAATCCCGCGACCAGGCAGGCCGCTGTACAAAATACAAAAAGAGTTGCCTCTAGGTAAACCAGAGAAGGACTTTGTTCATGGCGTGTGCCCTTGCTTTGGCGTAATTTCCACCTGGGAGTGCATTCCACCTAGTGGCAACTCTTTTTGTATTTTGTACAGCGGCCTGCCTGGTCGCGGGATTGCACCAACGCGAAACACTTGCGGGTCCACGGCTGCTTTATTGGGGCAGCTGACTGTGGAACAGGAGGTGCCTGTTATATGCGGGGTGCCGGCGCGAACATCAGCAATCCTTTTAAGACATTTTTGTGAGTGCCGGCAGTGACCCACTTGGGTTTTACTGAACCACCAGTCCCAGGAAGCATTGGTTCAGGTGATTCACCTGAGTGTTATTATTATGGGGATTACTGGTGGTTGCCGCATGCCGGCACGTCACATGGTCTGCCACTGAAGAGGGCATTGGCCCGAAACGCGTCTGGCAGGTAAACCAGAGAAGGACTTTGTTCATGGCGTGTGCCCTTGCTTTGGCGTAATTTCCACCTGGGAGTGCATTCCACCTAGTGGCAACTCTTTTTGTATTTTGTACAGCGGCCTGCCTGTTCGCGGGATTGCACCAACGCGAAACACTTGCGGGTCCACGGCTGCTTTATTGGGGCAGCTGACTGTGGAACAGGAGGTGCCTGTTATATGCGGGGGTGCCGGCGCGAACATCGGCAATCCTTTTTAAGACATTTTTTGTGAGTGCCGGCAGTGACCCACTTGGGTTTTACTGAACCACCAGTCCCAGGAAGCATTGGTTCAGGTGATTCACCTGAGCGTTATTATTATGGGGATTACTGGTGGTTGCCGCATGCCGGCACGTCACATGGTCTGCCACTGAAGAGGGCATTGGCCCGAAACGCGTCTGGCAGGTAAACCAGAGAAGGACTTTGTTCATGGCGTGTGCCCTTGCTTTGGCGTAATTTCCACCTGGGAGTGCATTCCACCTAGTGGCAACTCTTTTGTATTTTGTACAGCGGCCTGCCTGGTCGCGGGATTGCACCAACGCGAAACACTTGCGGGTCCACGGCTGCTTTATTGGGGCAGCTGACTGTGGAACAGGAGGTGCCTGTTATATGCGGGGGTGCCGGCGCGAACATCGGCAATCCTTTTAAGACATTTTTTGTGAGTGCCGGCAGTGACCCACTTGGGTTTTACTGAACCACCAGTCCCAGGAAGCATTGGTTCAGGTGATTCACCTGAGCGTTATTATTATGGGGATTACTGGTGGTTGCCGCATGCCGGCACGTCACATGGTCTGCCACTGAAGAGGGCATTGGCCCGAAACGCGTCTGGCAGGTAAACCAGAGAAGGACTTTGTTCATGGCGTGTGCCCTTGCTTTGGCGTAATTTCCACCTGGGAGTGCATTCCACCTAGTGGCAACTCTTTTTGTATATATATATATATATATATATATATATATATGTATATATATATATATACAGACATATACATATACATGTATTACCTACTGGAGTTCACCTGTAGGTAGATATACTTAGGACCTAGTTTCCATAGGAAAAGTGTTTTTTGACTTGCCTATATCTTTGGCGCTGTTTGACAAATCTTCACAAAATTTTCCCAAACAAAGTGTCAAAGTAAGTTCTGTTGTGCAAGGGAAGTTTCAGGGTAAGCCATTAGGCAGGGGCTGAGAAAAAGGGTGTTAAAAAATAGTGTGTTTTCCCATTTTAATTACCATAGGAACGTACTGTCAAACCTACAGCCCGAAACGCTGGATGTAATTACACCAAATTTAGCAGAAAGTTAGATGTTGTTATGCAGATTGTGCTTTTTGTTATTTTGTGCAAATTCGTTCAGTAGTTTTTGAGAAATGTAGGGTGAAAGTTATAGTGACATCTCTGGCCACAGTTATTTTGCTATGATTCCTCGGTCAATTGCAAATGCGCGCTCCAAAAGGAATGCTTTGTTTGGCTGGATGAAACCTGAACAGAAACCTGAACAGAAAGTTTGCCTGTTCGCTGCTGCGGTTCCTGGGGCTGAAACTTTCTGTGAAAGCTAGCATAAGTGGTCAGGGTGGAGGTACTCTGACCCCATGTCTGAGAAATAGGGGTGTTAGTGACACAAGTTACGTGTTCAAAATAGATTTTTTAATCAAGCGCAATATTCTCAATGATGACGCAACCGCCAGCGTGGCCCCCTGTGTACAGTCACAGTAGAAAAACATGAGCTTATACTATACAGTGATAAACTCCTAGTGCTAAAAATACTATAAAATGTGTGCATATATGTGTTTTTCAGCCTGTATAAATGGCACAAACTTCACGGTTAACAACTTAATCGTGACTCCCGGCATCACAGCAAACGTAGAGAATAGGTTTTATAGAGGGTTTTTACAGCATCTCACTAGAAAATCATGACTATAGACAATATACTAATAGATCCCTTGTTGTGTAAAGTACTGTAAGATGTGTGCGTATATGTGTTTAACACTTTATGAAATATGCGCAATTGTTGCGGTTAACGTCATTGTTGCAACGCCCGGAATAAACGCGAAAAGGGAAAATAGGATTTAAAGATGGTTTTTAAACAAGCGTAGTACAAAAACTTGAGTTTAAACTTGTTTTCTAAAGAAACATGTATATAGTAATATGTTTAGTGCAATGATTAGATTGGATTTTTTGTAGTTATTATATTTGCATGTTCTGGTGGGCGTTGAATATCTGCTTTTGTTTTGCAATTTTGTGACTTATTTGCGACCATCGTGACGTTGTTATGAAGATTCCCGAAAACTAAAAAAAAGTATCTTTCAAAGAAAAAAATTACAATATTTCGGGTACAATGGTGGCTCTGAAAAGAGCTGGTGTGTTGGTTGTGTGTATATGACAGATACACGTAGGTCTGGATATAGAGTTTCATGTTACTTAAAAACACCCTGTTGCCTTCATCTGTAAAGTGCACTCCATCATTTTTATAAATTCCATGCATGTCAAAACGCAGATTGTTGTTGTAGGTACAGGCCATGCGATTATCTCTGAGGAATGCAGAAACAGTTTTATTAACATGTTTCCTGGCTTTGTCAATCTGTGGACAGAACTGATTTGCCCACTTCCATTTCTGTCTTTGGCATAAATTAGAGTACACCAAGACAGTGTGAGGGAACAGTGACATTGTTTCTGCAAAGGTATCCTTAATTAGGATTTTCAGCCCTACCCCAGTTAGTGTGCCTATGCAATTTCCACCACAGTGCACAATCAAGAGGTGAGGAGCTCGGCAATCCACAATGGTTTTAACCAAAGCCAGCACCTGATGAAACTTTAACCTTCTCTGGCAAAACAAGTAGTCTCCACTTTCGGCAAACTCAAGTCCCTGTCAATACCTCTGGTTTTTGCAGCCTCTTTAGCCCAATAGACATAGCTGTGGCTAAAACTCCACACTCTAAGCATTTTGAACTGAAGGAGTAATTGAAGTCAGGATTAGGCTGGAGCTGAATGAAATGGTTTTACAAATGAAAAGCAGGTAAAATGAAGGTGTTTTCTTTTTTTTTTTTAAATATTTACCTGATTGGATGCTTTCAGCATTGAAGTGAATAAAATTAGGTAGTGTGTAGGATGCAGTAGCAAGAAGTCCTATAATTGGCTGTTGTTTAAAAAAAGAAATGTTATACAGAAATGGATATGCTTTTGAATCTGTGGAGTAAACCACACCTGCTGTATCTCATTTGGAAGTAGCATGGTCCTTCTAGATTGTGCATGTGAACTTGTGACCTACTGGTTCCACTGGGTTGCTAGATACACTGAGCTGGCAGTGTATGGGGGAAGTGTGCTAAAAAGAAAAAACATTTTTTTTTAAAGTTGAGGAGTTATGACATAATTTAAATAATGGCGATCTTTAATTTCCTATTCAGGACTAGAACACTCATAGACAGGAATCTCTTTTTGAAAGAGAGTGAAAGGGTTAACAGATGCTAACCATTCACAAGTAAAGCTAGAGTACTCTAAAATGAAAAACATGATTTCATTTGCTGCCTTTCTCATGTTCACAGAGTGGAAAGTTGAAGAAGTTGCCATTTTACAGTTGCTTTGTATGAGAGTAGTGTACCATTCTTTTTCTTGGTTTTTAAAAATCCTAACAGTGTGAAAACTGTCCAAAAAGAACTAAAACAACAATATAATCTACAAACTCAATTCACTAGTATGTACATAACTTATTCATTATTTAAAAAATGTACATTAGAAATGAAGATGTATATGGGACTTTGATAAAAAAGAGTATCACAGTGATATGAAAAAAAAAATTCAGATGAACTGTGTCTGGCAGAGGTTATCTATTTAAGATGTTAGTACTGAATGTTTTGGGAAGTAATAGGAACATGAATAGGCGCCTCTTTACAACAAGTGTACTTTGTAGAAAAACAATAGCTTAGTATTGTTGAAAGTTACAATGGGGAATGTATTTAAAACTATGAAAGTTTTAAATGTATAATCATTATGTGTAGAATAAATATATCTATGTTATTTGCATTCTGGGAATTTTTGTACTTTTAGTCACAGTATTAAACAGGAGTAGTGTAGTTACAAATAAAAGATAAGAAAATGTGCTGCACCTGTATATCATTTATAAAGTAGTAATACCTGGTAGGTATGTATTAGGAAGTGTTTGTCAATGTGTTTTTTAACTTATATGACAGGTTTGCATAAGTTTAGATGTTGAAATATGTTTTTTCTGGTTGCAGATATTTATATGCACAATGAGACTCTTGAGTTTACTTAAAGATGTAGAGAACTATATTTTTTGGGAAAGATGGACTGAATGTGTATATCTATTATGAAATCACATACATGTTTACATGGTGATCTATGTTCTGTAAGGCTGTTGAAAATTACATGTATATGGTGAGGGTGGTGTAGTTCTTTAAACATGTTGTGTTCAAAATTTAGGAGGGTTAAAAGTGTAGAATATCTCTTGAGAGTTCTTGTGCTAGCTTCACTTGGTGTTTAATAAGAAAAGATTTTGTGCTTTGAAAAAGTGAGAATTGTAGTTTTCAGTTTTAGAAACTTACTGATGCATGTGCACGCAGAGTAACAGAGCAATATATGCTCCTAGAGAACCAAGTGTCCAATTATAAATCAAGTGTGATAACAAGAATTCACTCACACATAGCTCAGTAGAAAAGGATAGATACACTAAAACAGGCAGTATGATACTGACAGAAGGACTTAAACAATGAGTCACAGATATAGTCACACCTGTTATGTATCTACCAGCAATGGAGGTACTTTTATAGTCAGCCAGGCACTACTCAGGCACTCATCTAATCACCCAGCCACTACTCAGGCAGTCATCGAATCACTCATGCACAATCCATGCATTTATTCAATCAGCCAGGCACTACACATGCACTCTTCTAATCACGCAGGCACTACTTATGTAATTATTGAACTATGCAGGCACTACCCATGTATTCATCCAGTCACCCAGGCACTAACCATTCACTTATACAATCACCAAGGCTGTACTTATGCAGTCATTCAAACACCCAGACCCAACCCATGCACTCATCCAAATACAGAGGCACAATGCATGCACTCATCCAATTATGCAGGCAGTACCATTGCAGCGAACCTATCATCCATCCAGTACCTATGCATTCATTCAGTTACTGAGACAATACACTTGCACTAATACAATAACCCCAGCAGTACCCTTGCTTTCATCCAATCACTCAATCTTTAAGAATGGATTCATGCAATCACTCAGACACTAATCATGCATTCATCTAATACGCCAGGCACTACTAATGCACTCATTCAATTATCCAGGCACTAAAGATGTACTTATCTAATCACCCAGGATCGAACCTGTTCACTCAACCAAAAACAAATGGGTAGCAGCCATTTACTCATCCAATCACTGAAACACTACTCATGCACTCATTCAATCTGCCAGGTGCTATGCATGCACTTAAACAACCACATACGCATTATCCATGCATGCATATTGAAGTAAGTGCATGTATTTATATAGCCAGGTTCATCTGTAGATTTAAAACTCCTACATAACATAAAAACTGTTTTTATATTATTTGTAAGTCAGTAGTAAAGTAGTTGGCACGTTGGCTAGAGTAAAATTAAGATATACTTACTTTTTCCCAGAAAAATAGCTACATAACTACAGACAGTTAGAATGCTTACAAAAGCTTGGAGGAAAAAGCAACTGAAGCAACTACAGTACTGAGACGCACAAGGGGCAAAATGCAGAAAAAAATAGTGGGAAAAAAAGAGCGACTGGTAAGAGGATGAAGTCATTTCTTAAAAATAGATGTGGATAACTGCAAAGATTACAAAATAATGAAAATAAAAAGCAAACTATGAGAAAGAATAAGAGAGGACTAAATATATCTTACAAGAGCAGGGAAGAATGGAACAAAGATGAACACACCTTAACCAAGAGACAGAAACAATTTAAGGAAATGAGAGCCAGGATGTTTCGTAGTGGAGTGGTTGTAAATCTATTGAGAAATATGAAGAAGTACAGAAGAAGGAGAGAGGCACTGAAACAGAAAGAATGAGTTGAGGGAGTAGATGATAAGGTCTTTGCTTTGAAGTGGAAGCTTTTCATTTTGATTATAAATAGAATGAGAGCTTTTGACAAAATGGTGTTGTGCATTAGGAGACAAAATCAAAAGAAAAGATTAGTGAATAGAAGTAACTTTTGTACACTTTTTAGTGGAGAATGGATACATACTTCTACTACAGAGCCTTTCTTTAATTAAGCACACTATCTTAAGGATAACACATTAGTTCATACTATTGATGAAAGAGGACAATGTTATGAAATGAAGAATGGCACTTCTATAGCGAAAGAAGTGATGGTACCTAGAAATGTAGAACAAGTTATTGCAGTAGAGGTACAGGGAAGGCGTAGTCAGGCCCTGTATGCAAATGAAATTGTAATAGTGTTTGTAGTATTCGACAGAAATACATTGATATGCTAAGAAAAGTTCTACATGTCTTTCCAAGATAAAGTTTAATACACAAAATAAGCACTTTACAAGGATTGGATCCTGGCAAGGTTAGAAAGCATACAAATTTGAAGGGACACTTACCAACCTGTTTTCAAAGAAGGTTTGCCAAAGCATCTTTCATCATTTCAGGATGTAAGCTGTACACCTCACAATAATGCAAACTTTAGTTAGGAGGCTGTACTATGTGAAAACTCCTGCTTTATTGTTAGGAGAAATGAATAGTACACTTTTTCATGGTACTGTGGCAGAGGTATCAAAGGTTTGTGATGATGTGCAGTTTTGATTCTTTTGTCCAGAACAGGACTCTATGGAAAATAAAGAGTTGATAACAGGAGTTGTTGCAGAACAGGACACATGTATTATAGTTGATAGTTTTGAAGAAGAGATTACAAAATTTAACACAATCTGCTCTGAAAAATAAGAGTATGCGTGTATATTTTATAAACACACTCACTACAAGATTCAAACATGGACTGTTGGCTTGTGTTTAAAAAGTGATAAAGAAAATAATGATAACTGGCAAAAGTTTGCTGTGTACTTATTTGTTGAGGAATGCTTTGACTTGTCCAAACAGCAAGTTACATGTAAGTACTGTTACAATAATTAGATGCTATTAAAATGCCAACTAGAACTGGGCATAACAAGGTAGTACTGGTTCCCATTCCAGAACCGCTTCAAGGTTTAAATGTTTATGAGTAAATTCTTATCCAAAGTATACATCCATTTCAGGCTATGGTCCGTATGGAGTCAAAGATAAGCCTGGGCGGTGAAATTCGCTACGCTCGCGAAGCCTGCGAAGTTGCGGTAACTTCGCGATTCGCGTAGAACGCGAAGCTACCGTGCGCTACGCAATTTGCGGCGTAGCGTAGCTGTTTTTCTTCATCGCGTGCTCAATATACGTTCTCGCGCGCGCGGTAACGACCTACCGTGATTCTGCGTTCGCCGACGCGACTTCCTATCCGTTCGCGGGCGCCACGAGATTTGGAATCCGGCCGCAAGTTCCCGCAAGAGTGTGCGACCGCGAACACGTCATTCGGACGCGCGATCTGACTTCCGGCGGCAGTGTTGGTAAGATCGCGATCCCGAACACGAAGAAACTACATTCTGGCGATGAATATATCTCGAGCATCATAAAACCTTCTCGAAAAGATGAATTCGTTCATTTTGCACAAAAAACTCCTCAGGTTGTCATTTAGAGATGTAGTTTGGTGAGCAAGGAGTCCTTTTTCTTTTTTTCCAAGAGGAAGGAAGTGCCCCTGATTCTCAAACTTCCTGTTCCTGTCCAGCAGGCTCCTCCCAGTGTTTTGTCCATGTGCTGTTCACTTGCATTTTGATTTTGACCTGGAAGGATCACTTTTTGTGTCTGTCTGCTGCATCATATCATTGGATTGGATTTGAGGACTCTTGGATTTGAGATTTTACAAGTAAGTTGGAGAATTGGTGTACTTGTTTGTTTGATTGGGGCTTGTTTGTACCTACATTTTTTGGGGGATTTCCATATTTTTTTAAATGTATTGTTGTGGCCTGTAGTTTCTGCAGGGGCCTAGTTGTTTTTCTTTGATTGGAATTTCAGCCAGTAGGCCCAGACTAGAGCCCGAGGTACCCATGGGTGCAGGTTTCTGTGATGTCTGTTGAATTTAAAGTTTAAACATCATGTAGGCCGGGCATCCATGGATGGCCTTGTTTACTTTTGAATTGGTAAAAGTGGTTTTTGGGGTGTATTTTATTTTTTGTGGTGTTTGTTAAATAAATAGGCCTTTTCAGCCAGTAGGTAACCCTGGGCGTTCAGCTCGCGGACTTTGGGCAAGTCCGCACTGCGCGACAACGCGGACTTGCACTTTTTAACTTCTTCGCGCGCTCAATGTACGTTTCGTGCGCGCGATAACGACAATTTATGACGATCGCGATGCCGAACACGCAGAATTTACAATCTGGCGAACAATATCTCTCGAGCATCATTAAACCTTCTCGAAAATGTTGATTTAGTTCATTTTGCACAAAAAACTCCTCAGGTTGTCATTTAGATGTAGTTTGGTGATCAAGGAGTCATTTTTGTTTGGTTTTACAATTTTTTCCAAGAGGTAGCAAGTTTCCCAGAGTCTCCAACTGCCTGGTCCTGTCCTTTGTCTTCACTTTTTGTTATTTTGGGTGGCCTGGCCATGTGGGTGGCAGCCATTTTGTGAAGCCAGGCATTGTGCTTTTGCCATAGGCCTGCATTGTCTGTCTTGTCTTCCTTTTCTTGTTGTTGTTGGCGGCCATTTTGTGTGAACAGCCACTGTGCTTTTGCCATAGGCCTCAAAGCTTGTTGCGGCCTAGTGTGGCAGTAGGCCCGGCGGTAGTCATCCTCATGGGTGCATAAAAACTGTTTTTTGTTGTCTGTTGAATTGTAACATAATTGAGGCCATGGATGGCATTGTTTTTAATTGGTAAAAGTGGTTTTTGGAGCGTATTTTATTTTGTGTGGTGTTTGTTAAATAAATAGGCCTTTTCAGCCAGTAGGTAACCCTGGGCCTTCAGCTCGCGGACTATGGGCTTGTCCGCACAGCGCGACAACGCGGACTTACACTTTTTAACTTCTTCGCGCGCTCAATGTACGTTTTCGCGCGCGCGATAACGACAATTTGTGACGATCGCGATGCCGAACACGCAGGATTTACAATCTGGCGAACAATATCTCTCGAGCATCATTAAACCTTCTCGAAAATGTTGATTTAGTTCATTTTGCACAAAAAACTCCTCAGGTTGTCATTTAGATGTAGTTTGGTAATCAAGGAGTCATTTTTTTTTTGTTTTACAATTTTTTCCAAGAGGTAGCAAGTTTCCCAGAGTCTCCAACTGCCTGGTCCTGTCCTTTTTCTTCACTTTTTGTTATTTTGGGTGGCCTGGCCATGTGGGTGGCAGCCATTTTGTGAAGCCAGGCATTGTGCTTTTGCCTTAGGCCTGCATTGTCTGTCTTGTCTTCCTTTTCTTGTTGTTGTTGGCGGCCATTTTGTGTGAACAGCCACTGTGCTTTTGCCATAGGCCTCAAAGCTTGCGGCCTAGTGTGGCAGTAGGCCCGGCGGTAGTCATCCTCATGGGTGCATAAAAACTGTTTTTTGTTGTCTGTTGAATTGTAACATAATTGAGGCCATGGATGGCATTGTTTTTAATTGGTAAAAGTGGTTTTTGGAGCGTATTTTATTTTTTGTGGTGTTTGTTAAATAAATAGGCCTTTTCAGCCAGTAGGTAACCCTGGGCCTTCAGCTCGCGGACTTTGGGCTTGTCCGCACTGCGCGACAACGCGGACTTACACTTTTTAACTTCTTTGCGCGCTCAATGTACGTTTTCGCGCGCGATAACGACAATTTGTGACGATCGCGATGCCGAACACGCAGAATTTACAATCTGGCGAACAATATCTCTCGAGCATCAGTAAACCTTCTCGAAAATGTTGATTTAGTTCATTTTGCACCAAAAACTCCTCAGGTTGTCATTTAGATGTAGTTTGGTGATCAAGGAGTCATTTTTTTTTTGTTTTACAATTTTTTCCAAGAGGTAGCAAGTTTCCCACAGTCTCCAACTGCCTGGTCCTGTCCTTTGTCTTCACTTTTTGTTATTTTGGGTGGCCTGGACATGTGGGCGGCGGCCATTTTGTTAAACCAGCCACTGTGCTTTTGCCATAGGCCTCCAAGCTTGCGGCCCAGTATGCCAGTAGGCCCAGAGGTAGTCACCATGGGTGCATAAAACTGTTTCTGTGTAGTCTGTGGAACTTTGGCATCATTTAGGCCATAGATGGCATTGAATAGATTAAATTGAATTCCGAAATCTGGCTTTTTTTGGAGGGTCTGACTATTTCACTTATTGGGTGTGGTAAATAAATGCATTTTTTGCGTGTGTACTGTCATTATAATAGTGTTGTTGTAGTGGTTGTCTAACTTTCCAAAGTGTTTTTAGCCATGTGGATTTTTGTTTTTGCATGAAAGCGGTGTGTGTTTTATAAGGCATCCTTTGTCTGCCCATATATAGGCCTGCTTGAGTTCATTGTTTGCCGTGCCTTGTGCCTGTGAGTCACCATGTTTCTGGGGGCCATTTTGTTGTGGTAGTTATTAGTGTGCTGTTTTTGCCAAATAGGCCTGCGTGTCTTTCCATTTTTCCTCTTGTTTTACTGCTGCCAAATCCATCCCCATTGCCAGCTGCAGCTCCCTGATGCTGCTATATAATACATCACACGTGATGCACAAATTTAGGCCAAACATGCTCCAGTACATTTTAGTTTTAGTTCTTTAATATTCTTATTCTTCCAGAGTGTACAGTAGCCAGGAAAGCCCTGGCCTTGTTGTCAACGTCTCACAAATGGCTACACTGTGTGTTGTTGTTGGAAGAGTTTCTGAAATTTAATAATTGACGCCACCACACACTACGTTCTATATTCTATTTGTTTGATTTGTGCTATGTTTGACTGATGTTCTGGCTTTTTTGCTTTTAGGTGCACAAAGACTGAGGAGGAGGTGTGTCTCTCAACATTGCCTGTTGCACTTCCAGACAGACATCCTGCTGCTGGACACACAACGTGACGTGTGACCTGACTGACCAGACATCTCTGCAACTGAGTGCTGCTGACATCTGAAGAAGATGGGCCCAAAGAAAGCAGGTACCAGGTCCTCCAGTACCAAGAAAGTTGCTATTGAGAAGAAGAAGGAACAGAAGAAGCAAGTGACACTGAAGTCTGGTGTGCCGGCCAGTACCTTTTTGGGGAAAAAAATTGCGCCTGCAGCAGCGGTGTCCGGGGGCAAGCTGGGGGCAGCACATCCGCATCAGTGGACCCAACCCACCAACCCAGGGCCAAGCACATGAGTGGAGAAGAGGTAGCCAGCCTAATGGTGGAAAGCAGTGATGCTGAGCCGGAGATAAACTTATCGCTATCTCAAAGTAGTACCCAATCAACGCAGGAGGAAACACAGCAGATAAGTGGTCAACAACAACAGCCGCAACCACCGCCCGCAATAGTAGTTGTTGTTCCTCCTGAAGTAGGGGCAGTTCAGGAAATTGAGCCTCATGCAGAGGTAGAAGAAGAAGCCACTCATTCAGAAGATCCATTGTCTTCCAAATCCCCAGCAAGGAAAAGGAGGGGTAGTCCATCGAGTTCTTCGCCAAGCCCCCTTCTGATGATCTAGATGCCACTTGGAAGCCTCAAACTGAGTCTGAGAGGGAGCCACGTTCCAAGACCAAGCTAGGGAAAAGGAAGGTTCCAGAAAGCCTTACACTTATGGAGGTCGATGTAGAACAGCAAGATGATGATGATGATGACGACGAGCCAGTCATCACGAACATCACTCCCGGCCCCGAGGAGATGGAGACCAACATTCTTACTCTATCCAAAATCGCTGCGAGGGATGTAGTAGCACGCATACCTCCACAGGTAACACCAACACGACCTACAGCTTCCATATTTGCATTAGCAAAGGCCCGGCAGCGACCTACATCCAGCACAACCACCACCTCTGTAGGAGTAGGTAGTGGTACAGCAGCACAGAGTCAAATTCAACACACACCCTACAGATCATCCGGCATTGGAAGTGGCACCTCCAGCAGGAGGCCAAAGTTAAGCTCCCCAGTTTGGGACTTCTTTACGGTTAGCGAAAAGGAGGAGAACATTGCTATATGCTCCATTTGTAATACCTCTGTTAGTCGTGGTAAGCTTGGTACAAACTATGGTACCGGAGGCCAAATGACCCATCTGAAAAAACACCACTTGATCAGCTGGGAGGACCACCTTCGCGACAGAAAAAAAACGGCAACCACTGGTGTTGGTGGGGATAAAGGAGTAGAAGAAGATCCGATCACGGTGGAAGAGGAAGGACAGGGAGACATTCTCACTAGTGGTACACAAGGTGTCCCTGACCCCAGCAGTGCAGTCTTAACGTTGCACACATCTTCAGCAACATCTCAGTGGCACAAGAGTAAGAGTCAGCCGGAGACACCAAGAAGTACCAGGTCCGCACTACCAAAAAGTGCGTTGAGCCTAAGAGAAAGGAAAACCATGCAGCCTACCATTATCAGCATGTTTGGGGGTGAGGGGCAGTACGAACGCAACCACCCAATAGCACGTTTGTACAATGCGAAGCTGGCTAAAATGTTAGCACTGGACCTTCTCCCTTTTTCTTTTGTTGAAGGGTTGGGTTTTGTGGAATTTGTGTCAACCATCTGCCCAAAATGGCATGTTCCCAGCCGCTACTATTTTGCCAGAGTTGCAGTTCCAGCACTACATCACGACGTGCTGGAATTGCTAGGAAAGGCCTTGAAGCAGAGTGCTGTTCACAGTATCCACCTGACTACAGACATGTGGACCAGTTGCCAAGCCACAGATTACATGTGCATCACTGCACACTGGATCAGTTTTGTGGGTGTTAGAGAACAGCTATCTGCTGGTGTTGATACTGCAGAGATTTTTCATGCCACTCGCAAACATGCAACTGTAGCCATGTTTGCCATGGAGAAATCTCATACTGCTGCAAACATTTTGGAAGAGTTTAACACCAAGGTCTTTGAGTGGCTGCGCCCAAGAGGGCTTACGATTGGTTTTGTTGCCACGGACAACGGCAGTAATGTAGTTTTGGCCATGCGCAATGGTGGCTATTTCAGGGTCCCGTGTTTGGCACACTGCATTAACATTGTTGTTCAAGACTTTTTGAAAAATGAATCAAAAGTCAGCAACTTACTGGTCACCTGCAGAAGAATATGCACACATTTCAGCCATTCTTTTAAAGCCCGGAAGCAGCTGAGGGTCATTCAACGTGAGCATAAACTGCCAGTCAAAGCGCTCATCCAGGAGGTGCCAACACGTTGGAACTCAACTTATTATATGCTTGATCGTCTGTTTGAACTGTACATACCACTCAATGCTTATGTCATGCAAAGAATAGGGGAACCTACTGTGAGAGGCATGACCGTTGAGATGGCTCAATGGGACCTCATTAAATGCCTGACTGAGATGCTACTTCCTTTTGAGATCTTCACACGTGAAGTCAGCAGGGAGGACTGTACTATGGGCCAAGCTATCCCATTGTTGCACATGCTAGAGCAACAGCTGAAGGATGTGTCTGAAACGTACACAGGTGTGGATGACAAACAAGACGCATATCATTTGGCGGACACCTTAGCCGCTCGCTTATCGGAAAATACAAGGATTAAAAATAAAATTTTGTCACAACCACATTACATTAGTGCCACAATTTTGGATCCACGGTACAAAGTATTTCTGAACAGCAAGGCAGTAATTCCTTTTTCGGAAGTGGATGTTGCCAACTACAAAACTTTGATAGCTAAGGAAGCAACTATTTTCGAAAGCGAACGGCTGTTAATTACAGGCCCCCACCACAGGCCATAACCAGTACTACAGGGCATCCAGAGTCAAGTTATACTTCGGAGCCTGAGGGCAGTGCATTTGCCTCCCAGCAGTCACCTACACCAACAATAACATCAAGAACAGGATCGTCCGCAGCACAATGTGCAACTGATTGGTTTCTACAGCAGGGGTATGGTAAGACCAGTGCTGATGCAAAGGCAAAACCGGCCGAGCACATCCGAGCACCCCTTAACATTGAGCGGATGGTCCAGGCCTATCTGGATGACCCAACAGAGGTCTTCATGGATGGAAACCCATTGGTGTATTGGTATGGGAAAAGAAGCCAATGGACAGTGCTCAGCAGGCTGGCGATAAAGTATCTCGCTTCCCCTGTCGCAAGTGTCTCTTCTGAGCGTGTTTTCAGTGCTGCTGGTGCCATTGTAACTTCGAAAAGGACCAGTCTCTCGGCCCAAAGCGTGGAGAGGTTAACCATGATCAAAATGAATCAGCACTTTATACCACCGGATTACAAAATACGTGAATCACAGCAGGAAGAGCAGAGCGACTTGGATGACGTAAATAGTGCGTTACAGGACCTACTTCTGTCCGAACCACCAGAGTTTGAGGACAAGCTCCTCTTCCCTGACAACTAGGCTTTCAAATTGTTGCTTTCTTCCTTCCTTTATGTGTCTGTGTATCTGTCTTTCTGGTTCAAATCAAATCACAACAAAACCATCACCACCGTCTTCTTTTTATTTCCCTATTGGAGTTGCCCGTCTGTGCATTTAACTGTCCACTCTTCAGAGTCCTGCTTCATCTTCCTGTCTCGCACGAGTACATTTCCATCAAGCCAGACATTAGTACAATAAATGTTGCCTTTACCAGTCCCGCCTCCATTAGAAGTGAAACGTGACTACTATAGCTATCCTCCGTTTTGTTTTCAAGCTGAAACTCATCAGTGTCCGAAGGCTACAGCCTCAGCAGGCATCCAAAGGTCCTCACTGTCAGGACAGAAGGTACTTGGCAGAGAAAGACAATAGACTCTTCGAAGAAACTTGCTGACATTTGTGCAAACTCAAATGACCAGCAATGAGCACTACACAGGCCGCGGACCATCATCACAGTGCTGCTGACCATGGGAAGCAACTTAAACTGTGACAAAGGTGCCACAGATGAATACGACGAAAACCGAAACAGTGCCTAACACTCAAAATGAATGTGGACTGGAGTAATAATGATGAGGCCACTGCCCCGCAAAAACAAAAAAAAATGTCATCACTAGGCATCTGATGATCTGACAGCCAAAGAGAAGAGCAAGACAGGTAATGATGGAATGCATTGGATGTTTGCAGACTCTGAGCGATTGCTGTTGTTTGTTGTTGATGTTGTGCATGAAGTCGAACTCTACTCTACTAGTTAATCTACAAAGTGACTCAAGTAAATAAGTGACAGTCAATGTTTCCTTTCTTGTTGTTTAATAACCAAATTGTACTCCTACTACTGCAGGTGCAGGCCAATATCTGTTGCAATTTTTTAATATGGAATATGGACTTAATCGGAGTCAACAATACAGACTGAGTTGTAGTTGGACAACACGTACCACACCATGATGATGACCATACTATCTTTTCGCGCGCAGTCATTCAGTTGGATCGGAGATGATTCAAGGACTAATTGCATTTCATGAAGTGGCATAAGGTAAACATAAACACAACAATTCAACAAGAAAGTAGTAAACACAGCAGACCTACATGTCCATGTAGTGGTCTAGTCGAGTGTAGTGATGACTGACAGCGGAGCATTGATTTTGTCAGTTAATTAGGAAAATGCTAAGTTGCTGTGTATGCCTTTTGTCTGGCTATGTCAAAAATTAAGGTAAATGGAGGTTGGGTCACGGGCTGGTGCTGTGGTGGGCCTGTTCTGTCCTGTTGTTGTTGTAGCTTAATGCTGTAAACAGAATCTACACGATATATCCAAGCCGCCTCACTCTGAAAGTGTTCTCTCTTCTCTTCTTGGACTCCACCGTAACTGATGTTTTTTTTTTTTTTATTCATTGATTTCTCAATACCCCTTTTGTTTTTCCATCTAGACGTTACAGGCCGGCCTTTACCCTGTGCTTGCTATACTGGGAGACACAACTCACATTTACCTTACCAATCGGCATCAGGAAGGCCACCAAGATTGATGTGCGGAGCGTCCATGGAAGATAGGACCAAGAGGAAGGACGAGATTCAACTCCACAATTTTAGCATGATAATACAGTAACTTTAGTATCATTCATCATTCATCTTTTAATTAATTTGATTCCTTTTTCTCTGCAATCATTAGGACTGTGTGTTGTGTGTTTGTTTGCTAATTGATCCCTACAAATGTTTGTTAATTGTCTTTGCTATCTTTACAAGTAAGCCCAGTACAACATGGAATTTGGGTCTCTGAGGGCATATTACAGGCAAGGCAAATTGCATAGAAATAGAATATACTGGTGCCCTGTACTGTCTAATTGTCTAGTAGGAGTTATTATGTACTACTCATTAACCATCAAGTTATCTAATCTTCATCATTAACGCATGCATTTCCCTTTTCTCGCTTTATTGATTTTTTGGATAAGATCATGGTCGTCTGCCAAGATTGCGCTTTGCTTTTGTTGTCCATGCATACTGTTTTTCATTTTCAAACCTTTCCCCAAACCCCCCTTCCCATCCATTCATCAAACCCTAACCCTCTTCCCCCGGGCTGTGATTTATATTGAGGTGTGATGTGACTACATAAAATGTACACCAATTGATCACACGCTTGCTGGGGCAGATGTGGTGAAAGCAACACTAATTCAATTGCAAGGCAGGGCGAGGAGCTTCTTCTGCTTGGCCACCCATGCTCAGTCTATGTGCATTGTGCAAGCCGTCAACGGCTAATAGTAGTACATCATAATTAATTGCCGTCATTGATTGCATTAATCATCAAACTCCTACCACACAGCAGTAAAGGTTACGAATTACGATTGTGTTAAGTTAAGTGACTCACTCGACAGCACAACTGCAGTTTATAACTTCTTGTACTAGGCTGTCCCCGCCACCATTATGTTTAATTTGACTTTAGCAGTTGCAACTGCAATATTGTTTGTTTGGCAGTCGTCTTCTGTACTGTATTTCACTTCGTTCGACTACTCCTCCCACAGTTTTTCTCAGGCAAGTGACTGTCTCTTTTTTAAATTTTTTAGCAAATGCTACTGCCAGTGTCTACTCTAGTACTACCACCACAACCATGGCATCTTCTACATTCTCTATGGAAACCATGCAGCCATCGCTGTGCCGAACGTAGTCATCATCAATCACAGGTAAGATAAGTTTGGTGGGAGGTAGAATACTAGTAGGACAAATAACTCAGTGAGGGGTACCGCATCTATCTGTTTGTTATACATCATCGGCAGATTATTTAAATCAAACACTGGCTGCGGCCCTGCAGCAGCAAGCAAACCAATGTGACGTTAATTCGTAAAACAGTAACCCCCCACAAAACATTAACATTGTATGTTTAAGTATAAATATAATTTATTACCCTAACAAAAATAAACTATCCCACACCTGACCCACCCCTCTCCCTAACCCCAACCAATGTCCAAAACGAAAAAAGTCCAAAGAATGTCCCGAAACCCCAACGCCCAATTCCCACCCACCAAAACAAGGAATAAAAAGGGGCAAAGCAACAGGGTCCTCGATGTTATAATCGGCGGGCTTTGAGGTGTTTGTCCACCAGGAGTTTCACCCGCTCCTCCATTTGCTCCTCTTGCCGTGCCATCCGGAGGAGAATCTTCTTGCGGAATGCCCTGCAGTGGCATCCACAATGGGGGACAGCAGCAGTGCTGGCTGCTAATGATTTGCGGCGGGTGGCTATCAGACCGCGGCGCCGTACCGCTGGAGTTGGGGCCTGGCTGGGGCCCGGGGCATCGGACGAGGCTGCAGCTGCTGCCGCCTCCTCCTCCTCCTCCGCCAGAGCCACCAGCCTCCGGTACTCCCGGCATATGGCCTCCAGTTTCCGGCGCCGGGCCCTGACTGCCAACTCCTTCCACGATGGTTTGTCTTGGGAAAAGAAAGAAAGAAAATATTGTTGTAACCAGTACTCTTACATAAACAGTAACACAAAATTAATTCAACACATAATGGCACAGTAGCACTAGCAAGAAGCACAGTACATAACATTTGTGGTAATAATCTATCTATCCTCCCACTTCCTCGGCCTCTAACATTTGTGGGAGTTTCAGGCATTATACTAGCACTATGGACTCCAAGCAGTACACAGTACACCAGTGTTCTTCTTATCTCTAGTTTAGGGAAATGACATAACCTGGTTGTAGCCGGCATTGCCAGCTCGGTCATCTATGCTTGAAGCCAAGACAAACATACGAGTCATGACGCAGAGTAACATTAGTTTGATTTACTACTGTTTGCAGGTGGGGAAGCTCGTATTTTTCTATTACGGGTGGCACTGGCCATACTCTCTCTGTTACATGGAGGGCAATTGCTCAATTTCACAGTGCCTTGGCTACTACAAAAAGGCAGATTATATATCTGATCCAATGATCGTTGCTTTTATATGGGACAACGACATAAGGTCAGTAGCGGTCGTTGGTGGGACTCGGGGAGTTTGGCCGGGCGGTGGCGTGGGTAGGGGCAGGATGGGGGTAGTAAACTATGGATTACGGCCAATTACAGGTAAGTAAACATATAAATAAATGAAACTAATTTTGTTGCGCACACTGCATCCCATTTGGCGGTGCAGTGCGCACAATGAAATTCACTTTATTTATTTGTATGTTACAGTAAAGTTACCTGTATTTGCCCGCGTAATACATTGTTTACTACTACCCCCCACCCTGCCCCTCCCCACATCGGCTTTGGTACGCTGGCGCGGTTTCTTTAACATTCCCTAAAACTGAGCATCCCGTGACAGTCTCCACCTATGCTGTCTATGATGAATACATACAGGCATCCATCCATTCTAAGTAAATGTCAATCATTCTTCTTAATCTCTCCACAAACCTTACTTTGTTTCACCAACAACAACGCATGCGTCCACTCACTCCGTTGCTTGCCTTGGCTTTGAGTTTCACCCAAACACCGCTGATGATTCTTGCTATCCACAGTATCCACCCATACTGTGTCGCCCACCCAGGCAGGCATCCATTCTTCTTTCACCTTCCACCCATCCTTCAACAACACATGCATCTGATTCCTATCAGCCACCTATCCATGATTCCAACGTATCCTTCTCTGCCAGTCATCATATTAAATCTCGCCCGCCCTTCCTCCTTCCACCCTTCTTTCCCTTTTTGTTCAACACATCCATCAAGGTCATCTGATCTGACTTTTAGTCTCCTCCATAAAACTTTCACAGCTGAGTTGGAGTCAGATATAAGAGGCCATTGGTTAATGAAGTCACGCTGGTAATGCTATTGGTACTGCATTGCTCATGCTGCTAAGTAAAGGGTGTCTTCTTTATTAACCGTTGTATAATGTTCACTACAACTTCATACCTAATAAGTCTCAACAACAGTACAGAGAGTGAAGTCCACTCCACACACCCTTCCAGCTAGTGCAATGTCAATAAGTCATGAATATAACTTACCACCGCCCGCCACTGCTGCTGGCTCACCCCTGTATCTCCTGCCCCCTCCGGAATGGCCGCAACGCCATCGCCGCTGGCCCCACCGGCACTGGTGGTCGGTAGTACGCCTAGCAAAAACATGACACATTTTTAGATGCCTGTACACCTCCCCCTATTTATTATTTTTCACTAGCAAGATTGAAAAAAGGTTAATACATATTTATTATTATAAATCACATTCAATAGTCCAAATCGGGTACTAGAGTACAGTCAGTAGACAGACACTAGTAGTGTTATTATGGTCCCTAAGGTCATTATTATACTATACTCTACTCTTTGCAAAGTTAGCCTGAGCCATGCAACCATTTTTCGCTTCATGTCTTTTGCGCATGTTACCTCGCAGCTTGTTGTGCAGTAACAGTAAGACGCCTTTTTGAGCCCACATGAGCACATACAGCTACTGTCTGAGCGTTGCGTACAAGAGGTCGGAAAACAAGCCACTTTGTTATGGAGTTCCGTTAGTCCGTATTACTTAGCCATAGGTAACATGTTACAGTTTTTTGGCAGGACTGACAAATGCTTGCATTAAATTTAACACGCACCATTTTTCTCAGGCAGAGGATTCCCTTCTACGAGTACGAACCAGAGATTTGCAGAGCTTATGAATGATGCATGTAACCAGTAATTCTACGTTCTACGGTGAGGAGTCGCCCAGAATTCACACAGATCTTTTGTCTTATATCATCATGCACTTGTTGCAACAATTTTTATTGTTTTAATCTTATGCATTTTGCTGTTGGAGCTGGCTGGAGTACACTGAATTTTATAGAACAACATACACAAGTTGTCATTTGAAAATAAACCTTTTGAACTTACACATAGACTATGTGGTATTTGGTGTGGTGGTGGTGGTGGACTTACACGAGTGAGTGAGCGAAAGTGTGTTATGTTCTGGGTTGTGGAATCATAATCATTGGGTATCTTCGGGTGGGGGTTCGGGGACCTAATGAGACACTAGCTAGTCGTTCAGGGGATTGTGGGTTCACTTCTGACTGAGGTGTGAGGAACGTCCAAGTTCCAAACTCTCATCACCAACATCCTCTTTCATTGTGCATAGTTCTGCATGGGGCTGTGCAGAATACAAGTAGTATGTACTATATCCTATCAAAAATAGTCAAATATCTGGTTGTGCATTTTGTTTGTGGTAATTGTCAAAGCCTCAAGATTAAGAAGCCTAGAAGAGGACAACCGAAAGGACTGGACTCAGTGGCTAGAGCTATTAGTATTGGTCAATCTGAGTTTTATTCAAAACCGTACAATAAAGAGTGGCAATGCAAACTGGGAAAGCTTAGCGACAGACTAATATTAGTAGTACAGAGTACAGACATTCATAGCAGAGGCAGTTAGAACTTAGAGGCAGGGATAACCAGAATTTAGAAACAGATAGTCAAGTCAAGATCAAAGAATCTTTTGTAAAAAAGATAATTAGGGAGTGGAGCCAGAATTAATAGTTCAGAATAAATAAGGTCCAGTAAAAGTTAGGGCAATATAATTGTTAATATAACCACTGGAGGACTTACTGGGACCAGCAGCAGGGCCCTCGGTAGAGGAGCGGTCCTCTGGTGGTTGTCCCGCCGACTCGGACCCCGTCTTCTTGCCCCTGGGTGCTGCAGATCAGTGATCATGTAAGATATAATAAAGAAAAAGAAAGACACAAACATTAATGATTGCTGTGAAACAAATAAATTATCTTAAAAAAAACGCTCAAAAAACGTTTTAGGAAACAAAAATTGCTATAAAATTGACCTATCTAATCCGATCGCCTACTGGCTTGCGGAATTCACGGACAGTCTACTTATTGGGGAACACTAATTCAGTGTTCCATTCTGATTGATTCAAATAAAATCCAGAACACTAACTAAGCCTAAGTACCACCTGACCTAGCCCACCTATTCCAGGCGGGCCAATTGTTCATTAAGCATGCATTTCAATTTTTTATTTCCATCAAAAATGCATAGGTGAGAAGGAGGACACATGCATAAAGTCAGTGCATAATGCATACATCAAATTGTTGGTTGGTTGCGTCTGATGTTCTGCAGCTGACTGACACTGCTAAGCTAAGCTTACCAGTACCACTCACTAAACAAACTACAAAAGGACTGGGGTAAGCAGCACTCAGTGACAGAGGATGCGTCATGCAGACCGCTCAAAAATTATCAACTAATAGTAACTAAACCTATTATCAAATCCATCCACCACTATTTGACAGGAGGACAAAGGAAAGACTACAGTCTCTCTAGCAATAGCATTACCTAACTGAAGTTCTCTAAAGTAAACTCTAACTCTTACATAATAATGACAAGCGAGCGCAAAGTTGCAAAAAAGTAAGAGTACCGCCCAGCACCTGTGTCCTACAATCACAGAAGATTTTGAAACGTAATTTACCTGCAATGTAAGCAGCATTATTCTTGTTATTATTTGTAAAAAATGTATACACAAATCACAATACTTATACTACTATATATATTGGCTACTCACCAAGCCCCACGACCTCGACACCTAGCAGGTCCAACAGGTCCTGCTCCCGGTCAAGAATGTCTGACCACCGGTGGGCCAGCTGGTTATGTGTGCGCCGGACCGTGGAGCAGCGAAACACTGCCCGACGCACCTTCGCCCACCGACGGTGACGCTCCTGGGTCGGGTAACCGGAGCCTGGCCTGCCGCCTGCTGCCAAGGTCAAGGGGAGGTGGCGCTGAATAAAAAAAACAAGGGCGGCCACCTCCTCCTCCGTAAACAGCTGGCGGGCTTGCACCCCTGCGGGGCGCAGTCTGCCGCAAGGCAGGCGGCGATTGGGCGCACGCCCCTTGCCCTTCTTTGACCCGCTGCTGCTACCCTTCGCCATGGTTCTGGGGTGGGAGGAGGTGAAAAAGAAAAGTTAGAAGGGAAAAATAAAGTTAGGGGAAGAAGTAGGAGCTTAAAGAAGAAAGTTATATAAAACAGTTGAAAAGTAAAAAAAACACAGTAAAAAGTAGAAAAAAATGCAAAATATAGACTTAGGCAGAGAGAGAGATAGGTAAGAAATAAAGAAAAATTGAAAAACAGTGTAAAAAACTAAGGATTGCAAAGATTGAGGGAGGATAGAAAAGCAGGCCCAGAACCATAGCATAGAGTGGTAAAACAAGATGGCCGCGCCCATCGCGACCGCATGGGTAAGTTCGCGCGATATTTCTCCCCGAGCACGCACAAAACGTCGCGAACACGTACAACGCGTTCCCGAACATGGAATGCGCATCGCGAGCACGCTATACGCGACCCGGAACAGGAAATAAGGGATCGCGAACGGGCGGGACAAGTGAAAATCAAAATGGCCGCGCCCATAGGCGACCGCATGGGTAAGTTTGCGCCCCCGAGCACGTAAACAGCGTCCCGAACATGAACGACGCGTTCCCGAGCAAGAAAAACGCATTGCGAACGGGCGCGCCAAGCAGCTACGCACGCTCGCGAAGCTATGCGAAGCTCGCGTAGCGCTTCGACGTCTTCGCGTAGCTTCGCGTAGAGCGACTACGCGAACTACGCCCAGGGTTAGTCAAAGACAGGCAAGTTACCATCAACAGAGCTGCAGAAAGGTCTAAAAGGTAGAGTAGTGTACTGGATTAGTAGTGTTTTCTCAAAATGTTCAGCAGGATGCACAATGCTAGGACTATTAGAGGAAGAGGATGTGACTTTCAATTAATTATTTGGTTTAACTTATAAATGGAACCATAACTGTGAACATTGTGAATTCACCTCTAGCACTCAAATCAATTCGGAACAATTCCTCTACATGACATTACCAGATTGTAAATCTGTCGCCTTTGAAAATTTAACTTAAAAAAGCCCCTCAAGATATGACCTGTCCAAATTACATTTCAGAACTTAGGTCTACGTTGTTTCTACAAAGGTATGGAAAATATGTCATAGTCATGCTACAATGATGCAGAGAGGATGGTACTAAATTTGAAAGTGAAATTACAAACTTTGTATCTGGACGAATTTCCATTTCAAAAATAACTTTCACAACTATAGCAATCATATTTCATGAAGGAGTTAACATAACCTCTATACACTACACAATATATATATATATAATGTCAAAGAGGATGGACAGACTGCAATGACGTATAAATGACATTCAAATCAAGAGTACCTAAAAAGTTACCCAACTCATATCTGCTATCTCTAGACTGAAGTTCTAAGGACAATTTAGGATAACAAAATGTGGTATTGTTTTGATATGTATATGAGTTATGTGTTTCTTAGACATTATTCGGCCTAGTAGGGGTATTGTATACAGCACGCTTTTAGAAATGAAAGACTCTTTTAACTGCGGGAAAGGAAAATATAAAACATTACAGGACTACATTCCGTTACTTCTCATAAAAACTAAATGGAGGTACTATAATACCAGCAGCCTTAATTTGCATCAAAGAAGTCTCTTGACCTCTTCACCATTGTATCTTGTTTTGTTTGCCTAATGTTTAAAATTAAATCCTGATACATTTGTCTTTGTTTATATTTCTTCACAGTGGTTGAACTGCTGCAATCAAAAGGGGGAAAAAATTAACAAGTATGGTTTTTCACATTCTGAAAAATTACATCCACAGACTACTCCACAGCTATTACAATGGTGTTACAGTCAATGCAGAAGGTAGCAAAATGCTTTAGTTCTGGTCATATTTTCCTGCATCTTCTTTCCACTTCAGCTGGAACTTTGTCACCAGGAGCAGGGGCTGGAAGTCTGGAGGCTGGAGTCTTAAATGCTGATTCTTAACTATATCGTCCCTGTAACCTTTGTTTTTTTCAGTGAATTTCTATTGTTTTTTTGACTAGTAGTTGCTTTTGCAGAGTGGCAGAGAAAGGGGGCATGGCCTCCAAAGACCTCTTAGCAATCCCACTGTGTGGGACTTATTGGAGATAAAAGGAGGGTAGTTGGCCCCCAAGGACATCGTTGGAGGCCAAATACCCTTCCTGTTACCTCCAGTAAGTACCACATAGCAGGATTGCTGAGACCTGGTAGGAGGACACGCTCCCTTTCTCAGCCACTCTGCAAACATGCCTCCTGGCACACTACTAGTAGGGGGATGAAGTCTCCTTGGCTATTGAGAGTTCTTGGGTGGCCAACTAGCCCTTCTGTTACCTCCAGTAAGATCCAAACAGCTGGATTGCTGATAGGTCAACGGAGGCCATGCCCCCTTTCTCCATAACTCTGTAAATGCACCTCTTGGCCCACTGCTGGTGGAGGAAGAAGTCCACTTTAGTCCTTAGGCCCTCAGGAGGCAAGGGTGCCTCATCTCCCCATAAGCAGTGCACCGAAAGACATGTTTGAAGAGTGGTGGAGAAAGGGGGTGTTGCCTCTGACAACCTCTCAGGAATACCACTGTGTGGGTCTTACTGGAGGTAACAGGAGGTCTGGTTGGCCCCTAAGAACCCTCAGCAGCCAAGGGGACTTCATTCAACAACAACCAGCACCACAGGAGGCACATTTGCAGGGTAGTGGAGAAAGGGGGCGGGGCCTCCATCGAGTTGCCAGCTATTAATTAATGTTTAGTTTTCTATTTTTTAGGAAGGGGGCCACCTGGGCTCCCTTCTTTTGACCATTTTGGGCCCCGGGAAACCCATCCCCTGGAACCCAGCCTTTTATCTTTTTCTTATATAATTGAAAGGGAGGGGGGTTGAGCAGCCTCCTTCCTGGGCCACGGGCCTCCCTCCAGGGCCATTTTCGGCCCCGGGGTCCCATTCCCCTGGGCCCAGCTTGTAGTGTGCGTGCCAGGGCGCACATATTTTTAATGCTGGGGACTGCAGGGGGGCTTGAAGGGCCCTGCAGTTCCTGTTGTCTCCCTACCTCCTGCAGGAGCTGGCACTGCTTTGAGACCCAGGGAACTGCTAACATGCAGCTCCCTGGATCTCAAAGCAATTTGCCTGTTTTCCTAGCTCCCTTGACATAGTGCAGGGAAACAGACATGCTCTGCTTTCAGCAAATGAGAGCATTTTCTGTTTTTGCCTGCTGAAAGCAGAGTATTTGCTATGGCTTGGCGTTTTTGATTTGCCTATGTCTTTGGTGATGTTTGACGAAGTTGGGTCTTATTGTGCATGGAAAAGGTCCGGGGCAATTTGTCAGTCGGAGGCCAAGACAAAGAGGGGGTCAAAAAAAGTACATTTTACATGTTAATTCCAGTCAGGGATTTTGAACACGACTACAGCTCAAACTCCTGGACTGAATTACGCCAACTTTGGCAGAGAGATAGCTCTTGGTCCAGAAAGATGCTTTTTGTTAATTGGTGTAAATCCGTTCAGTGTTTTTAGAGTTATTTAAAGAAATCCAAATTGGTTTATCTAGGGACATGAGCCCTCTGCAAACCCTCCCGATCTCGTGCAGAGATCTGAGTGGCTGCCAACACTTAGAACCAGGAAGTGTTGGCAGCCATCTTGGGACCCCTAGCTCTGGTCCCATAGTGACCCCTCCGAAGCAAAAAAGCATTTTTTTACATTTTACCACACGATTTCAGCGTAGTCATGAATCCATGGCAAAAATAAATAGAAAAACAAGCGCAGTCTCCCTTGCTTGTTTACTGTATGGCCCCCTGATGGGCCAGGACCTGGAAGCATAACAAAGAAAAGGAGGCAGGCGCATGTGGTCCCCCACTTGTGGCTCTTTAGGCCCCTGGGGACCACAACTTCTCCGGGGCATTACTTACTTTATTTGAGGGAGTTTGTGTGGGCTCCCCCATTAGGCTCCTTGAGCCCCTGGCACCACCATCTCCGCGGGGCTTTATATATTAAAAGGAGGGGGTGCATGGACCTACCTCCTGGGGCTGTTTGAAGCCACCCACTTCTTTGGGGCAAAAAGAAAACAATGAAAGGGAGGCCATGTGGACCCCTCAGGGACAACCACCTCCCCGGGCCAACACAATATTTGAAACTAGGAGCGAGGCTGCACGACCCCCTCCCAGGCCAACCCATGCTTTGTAATGGAGGGGGGCTGCATGGCCCCCCTCCTGGAGACATTTATGGCCCTTGGGACTGCCACCCCCCAGGGCCAGCTCATGCTATGTCCCAGGGTGCCCATTCCTTTGACATAGCTATTTGCTTTTGCTTGATGGGAGCTGTGACAGATCCTGCCATGTGAGAGCAAACATAACTCTGCTACCAGCAAGCGGGAGCTGTTATACCTCTCCCGCTTGCTGGGAGTAGAGTTTTCATCTGTTTCCCTTCCCACTGTCATGTGGGCAGGTAAACAGATGAAAGATTGCTCCCACATGCAGTGAGCTGCATTTCCAGCAGCTCCCTGTGTATGGGAGCAATGCTGGCTCCCACAGGAGGCGGGGAGCTGGCTAGGACCATGGGGGCTTGAGGTTCTCCCCACGGTCCCCAGCATGCACACTTGGTACCCTGGGGGCCAGTGCACCCAGGGGACTTGGCCAGGCCCCAAGGGTTTGGGTTCTTGGGGCTGAAATTGGCCCAGGGAGGGAGTTGCACAGTCCTCTTTGAAAACTATGAGATGGGTGATGCTGGGCTTTAAAGTCAGTCCTCTTTTAGTTTCCAGTCATCCTGGTGTGTCACTGCTGTCGCTGCTGTACAGCTTTTCAGACCCTGTTGTTGGGGACAGCATCTATTTTCCTAGTGAGCTGCAATATGGCGGATATCCAGGTGAGGGATCTGGGTGGATTGGGAAACAACGGCGTTTATGTAAATGCCAACTGCTTTTCAATGTGAGATGTTCCTGGGGAGCACCGAGGGGGTTAAGAGGGTAGCCATGTGGATTCTTTTTTTTTTTACCACTTTTTAACAGTGCGAACACCACCTGATGGTATTGGAGTGCTTTACGCTCTCAATGACTGGCCATGTTAAGGGTTGCAATAGATTGCAGACTGTGCAACCACATATGAGAGATGATTCTTCATTGTAGAAAGGTTCCATTTAGTTTAGTTAACTGCAGTATATGTCCATGGGTAGAAAAGGACAGTAGTTTACTCCACTGGCTTGACATTAGGAAAATATTTTTCTAGGTGATAAGCAAGCTTGCAATGATGCCCCGGAAATCCTGTTTAAAAAACTCAAAATGGTCAACAAACTGTTACAGTAGTTGCTGTTTATCCTTGGCAGCAGACCAATTTCCAGGGATTTTGGCATGACGTAGTCTGTGAGCTTACAATTAAAAACTATCACTGCCTGCCAAAAAAGTAACAGGGGAAAGAATTAAAAAATAACACTGGCATGTTGTTTTATGTCATCGGTTCCGGGATGTATTTGAGGGTTGTCTTGCCTCCCTTGACCTCTCTTAATTGTGTTTGATCTTTAGTAATCCAGTCCTCAAAATTAAAGATGCAGTATGGTTATTTCTGTAGAACAAAGTACTTACACGTTTAGGTAAAACATATGGAATAGTGATTTGTGTTCCAAGACAGCAGATTCTGTCAGATCTGGTTGTGTTGTATATTACACATACGTGCCTTCACTCATATTGTTTTCATTCTGCTACCCTTTTCAGATGAGAGGAAAAAAGTGTTTCACTCATATCACATTAAGCTTAGCATATTAATTTCAACGCTCCAGTTTGAAAAGTTTGGTTCACTGGATGCACATGAAGCTTGCCTTTCTAATGTGAATCATTGTTAGTGTTGGCATCATCATGCCCCATTGCTCAAAATCCAATGTCACCCTATCTTGTTCCCACCACACTGTCCCAGTGTAGCTTTTACCCTGATTCAGTTTCAGTTGCTGGCAAACAGATGCAAATCGGCAGCAAATTCAGCATTGACCACAACTTTAACCACAGGTTCATCTTCAGTTGTCAGTGAGGGAGATAGTCGTCTGTATGTAATTTTTAGCTAGGTTAGTGATTTATATATCCCCATTCATACATGCTAGCTGAACCAAGAGAGGAGAAGAAATCCAGAATCTCGGTCTACAGATGAAAATAATTGATTTATGATTTGATCCTACTTACCTCTAGGCATGGCAAGGTGGGGTCAATTTCCTACTTTGTATAGCTCATTAACACCTTGGCAGGAGTAATATTGGCTGCACAATGGAAGGGTATGTGAGACTTATATGCCAAGAAAATTTCAGTCAAAAGCAGATTCTGATTTCCAGTGACAACCGACCACAGGGTGCCAAATAAGAGTAGAATCATAACATTCTTGCTCCTAAGCGAGAGACAGATTAATTGTTTTGTTCATGCCACACTGCAATGGTTCCCCCTTTTATGGTGGTGGCCACTAACACATATGCCCCATGATGGAGACTACAAAGTTATTACTTGTGTTTTAGTTTTAACGGAAAAGCTAATTGGAGCCTCCTCGACTGAACACAGACCATGTGGAGAGTCATATGTGCTCAGATGTGGCACCTTGTGCTGGTCTCTGCTAGTGGTGAACACATTTATGTATTTGTTTATCTATTTATTTAATATGGTGCGACCCAATCCAGCCACAGTAACCCCACAGGTGCCATGTAGATTTCACACAGTTGAAACCTATTGGCTTTGCCAATGCTTGTTTAAATTGTGTTCGAGAGACTCTCACAAGAATCCCTCAAACCCACTGATCCAGATGTACAAATATTTTTGAGTCACCCTCCACGAGCCTTTAAAAGGGACCCCTGATACCTCACACCCCAGGGACATCAGACTAATTAAAAGGGAGGGGGCCAAGAGGCCCTCTTCCCTGAGCATTTAAAGGCCCTGGGACCCATACCCCGGGCCTGCTCAGTGACTGTGTCTCTGGGATCCCACCCTCAGAACACAGTAGTTTCACTGCCCTCCCCACTGTTTGCTGACGTCTTGCAGAAGCATTTTAAACCTACTGCCAGAAGGGAGAAAACATTCAATTCTGCTTCCATCTGGCAGGAGATTTAAACATGCTAATACTGGGTGGTAGCAGACATCTGTTCTGTTTCCCTGTGTGTACTCCTGTGGACATGCTAATAGAACAGCTATTGCTCCAATCCAGAGAGAGCAAGCAGAAAACAGCTCCTCCCTCTGGGTGGGAGCAATGCCAGCTCCTGTACCATGTGGGGAGATGGCTGGGCCTGCAGAGGCCCTTGGGCGCCCCACGGCTCCCGCTGTTTCTCCCGAATGTGGTAATTGGTGCGTGGGAACCCTTGGCACCCCGCTATAATTTTGAAATGCCCATGGAGATGGGGTCCCCAGGGTCAAAATAAGCTTGAGGATGGGGACAGGTAGCTTAATAAGGCTCAGGAAGGGGGCTACACATCCCGGCTCCTTAGAATTTGGCCCCATTGGATGGGGTCCCTGGGGCCTTAAGAGGCTTGGGGAGAGGGGCCGCACAACCCTTCCCTGTTTACTTATATTAGGTCCAGGGGGATGGGTTCCCCAAGGCCATTTAAGACTCAGGAAGGGGAGCCACAGAGCCCCTTCCCTATTTTTTAGAATTTAGCCCTGGGGATAGCGTTCCAGGGGCCAAATAAGGCTTAGAGAGTGGAGGCTGCACGCCCCATCCCCTTAATATGCATGTTTTGGCCCCAGGGGATGTAGTCCCTGAGACCTAAAGGCCAAGCCTACACTGCACACTTCAAAGGCTGTGCACTATGTGGGGTTGGCAGCCTGTTGGGGCTTTGGGTACAGGGCCTGGTAGCAGGCCATGCCCTATGGCCTATCCCACTCTATGTACAACCAAAGGGCTTGTGCAGCATAGGGTTTTCTGCCTCCAGAAGGCTGCCTGCATGGAGTTGGATGCGGGGCCTAACTGCAAGACAGGCCCTTTGGCCAATTTCACACTGTGCACAGCAATTGTTTGGGGTGTTGGCCACAGGCCAGGCCCTGTTGCCAACCTTCTGCTGTGCACAGCTGAACGCCATATGCAGCATGCGGTTGGCTGCCTGTAGGGGGTTCGTCACAGGGCCTGGGTTGCAGCCAGGCCCTGTGTCCAACTCCCTGCAGGCAGCCACCTGGAGACAACCATCTCCACACCTCTCATGGCCTTTGGTTGTGCATGGTGTGGGGTGGACCACAGGGCATGGCTCTAGTCAGTCCCTGTGTCCATCTCCCCACTGGCAGCCAACTCCACACTGCACAAGGCCTTTTGTTGGGGGTTAACTTAATGTATGGGAATAAAATATTACTTTACATTTAAAAACACCTAGAAATTCACTGAAAGAAACAAAAGTTAATGTTATCATTAGGGTAAATGTTCAATAACAAAGTAATGTTTTAATCCCTAAAAACCACAGAACTTTACCAGTTATGACTAACCCTGGGCATAGTTTGCGTAGTAGCACTTCACGTAGCTACGTGAAGTACATTTTGAACTACACGTAGCTGTGTGCTTGACTGCACTGTACAATAATTGCCAAAGGCATCTTGCACAGTACAAGTTAAGATAAGATAAAATAAGTATCTCTGGGGCATATTATCAAGAACGGCGTTAAAATTATCGCCGCTTTAGCGGCAGAAAACTGCCGCTAAAGCAGCGATAATGGGCTTGATAATATGCCCTGGAGAATTCCAATAGAAGCCCATGTTTACACCAGAACATGGGCTTCTATTGGAATTCTCAAAGGCATATTATCAAGCCCATTATCGCCGCTTTAGCGGCAGTTTTCTGCCGCTAAACCGGCGATAATTTTTAACGCCATTCTTGATAATATGCCCCTTGGTCTTTATATGCTAAAATGCATACAGCATTTCACAAAAGTGAAATCAATAAATTAACAAGCAGTGAGAGAGGTGATGATTTTGGTATCCTCCCTAACCTAGGGAGAGAACCAAGCAGATGCCTTGAAAACAAAAAGCACATCTTTGAACGATACAGTGGTGGTCCCATCCTCTTAGGACCACCCCAAGCACAGTTATTGGCAAAAATACAATCCCAACCAAAGGCCCTGCAAAGCATTATGGGACGAGATTAGCAGTGGGCAGTGAATATTATAGTATCCAATATCAAAATAATTCTACAAAGAGCTGCAGTTCCACTAGTCGTTACTAGATGTCCCTCACGAGTCAAATGCAAAAGCTTCATGAAAGGGTTTCAATGCTTTTGTATTTGACTCGTGAGGGACATCTAGTAACGACTAGTGGAACTGCAGCTTGATGTATTAATAATTTCAATGCTTTTGCATTTGACTCGTGAGGGACATCTAGTAATGACTAGTTGAACTGCAGCTCTTTGTAGAATTATTTTGATATTGGACACTATAATATTCACTGCCCACTGCTAATCTCGTCCCATAATGCTTTGCAGGGCCTTTGGTTGGGATTGTATTTTGCCCATAACTGTGCTTGGGGTGGTCCTAGGAGGAAGGGACCACCACTGAATCGTTCACATGATATGCTTTTTGTGTTCAAGGCATCTGCTTGGTGCTCCCCTAGGTTAGGGGGAACCCAAAATCATCACTCTCTCATTGCTTGATATTTTCATTGTCAAAGTTCACTTTTGTGAATTTGTTATATGCTTTTTAGCATAAAAAATTGCTTTAACAAAGCATTTCTATGTGTTTAATATACTGCTGCTACGCTATGTCGATTAGCGTAGCAAAGTATTATGCCCAGGGTTAGTTATAACTGGAGTTATCTCAAGTAACTATAACTTGTGCCCTAAGCTAAATATAACAGGCAACCTTGCCAAGCACTGCTAATTCTTCCAATATCACATCACTCATGACATCTTCTCTGACTTTAATAATAATATCAAAGCAATACGTACAATGACATTATTGATAAGAAAACTGTGCATTAGGGTATGAGTTATAGTTATTTGAGATAACTAGAACTATAACTGGTGATTTTCTGTGGTTTTTAGAGTTTAAAACATTGGGGCATATTCACAAGAACCGGCGATAATCATCGCCAACCTAGGTTAAAGCAACTGTACATAATGCCGTCTATTGCGGGAAACTAACGGCGTGTTAACGGCGGATTCTCAACACGCCGGCAACAGGCGATAGTATCCCGATAACGCGTCAAATGTCCACGTAAAAATCACCGGGACGGCGATAAAAAGGAAACCTGAATGTGAAAAAAGTTGCGATGGGTCCAACTGCGATAAAAACATCAGTGATAAGCAGCGCTAGGCATGCAATTCCCACGATAGGCGGGAAAAATCACCATAAAAACTGCGAGAAAAAAAAAAACACAAGCTACTGAGAAGCACCATGGAGGAAGCTGGAGCAAGTACAGAGCCCAACCAGAACCCCACAAACCCCCCGGAGGACCAGCCAGGGACCTCGGGGAAGGAGAAGGGCAAGGAAAAGAAGAAAAGGAACCCGGGATCCAGTCCGCATCAGTGCTGAATTTGTGCCTGTGGTTTCCGCTGCACAGCACCGGCACTTATTTTCCAGGGCCGGCACTATAGCTATCTTTCATGAGGGCAGCTGTGGTGCAGATACTGTCTCAAAGAGGAATGCAGTGCACGCAGCAGGGCTGCTGTCTTTTTCCCAAATCATCTTCCGAGCTGATTACCCTTTTACCCATTTCGTCAAAAGGCCTGCACCCTGTCTGAGCCACATATTTTTAATGCTGGGGACTGCAGGGGGGCTTGAAGGGCCCTGCAGTTCCTGTTGTCTCCCTACCTCCTGCAGGAGCTGGCACTGCTTTGAGACCCAGGGAACTGCTAACATGCAGCTCCCTGGATCTCAAAGCAATTTGCCTGTTTTCCTAGCTCCCTTGACATAGTGCAGGGAAACAGACATGCTCTGCTTTCAGCAAATGAGAGCATTTTCTGTTTTTGCCTGCTGAAAGCAGAGTATTTGCTATGGCTTGGCGTTTTTGATTTGCCTATGTCTTTGGTGATGTTTGACGAAGTTGGGTCTTATTGTGCATGGAAAAGGTCCGGGGCAATTTGTCAGTCGGAGGCCAAGACAAAGAGGGGTCAAAAAAGTACATTTTACATGTTAATTCCAGTCAGGGATTTTGAACACGACTACAGCTCAAACTCCTGGACTGAATTACGCCAACTTTGGCAGAGAGATAGCTCTTGGTCCAGAAAGATGCTTTTTGTTAATTGGTGTAAATCCGTTCAGTGTTTTTAGAGTTATTTAAAGAAATCCAAATTGGTTTATCTAGGGACATGAGCCCTCTGCAAACCCTCCCGATCTCGTGCAGAGATCTGAGTGGCTGCCAACACTTAGAACCAGGAAGTGTTGGCAGCCATCTTGGGACCCCTAGCTCTGGTCCCATAGTGACCCCTCCGAAGCAAAAAGCATTTTTTTACATTTTACCACACGATTTCAGCGTAGTCATGAATCCATGGCAAAAATAAATAGAAAAACAAGCGCAGTCTCCCTTGCTTGTTTACTGTATGGCCCCCTGATGGGCCAGGACCTGGAAGCATAACAAAGAAAAGGAGGCAGGCGCATGTGGTCCCCCACTTGTGGCTCTTTAGGCCCCTGGGGACCACAACTTCTCCGGGGCATTACTTACTTTATTTGAGGGAGTTTGTGTGGGCTCCCCCATTAGGCTCCTTGAGCCCCTGGCACCACCATCTCCGCGGGGCTTTATATATTAAAAGGAGGGGGGTGCATGGACCTACCTCCTGGGGCTGTTTGAAGCCACCCACTTCTTTGGGGCAAAAAGAAAACAATGAAAGGGAGGCCATGTGGACCCCTCAGGGACAACCACCTCCCCGGGCCAACACAATATTTGAAACTAGGAGCGAGGCTGCACGACCCCCTCCCAGGCCAACCCATGCTTTGTAATGGAGGGGGCTGCATGGCCCCCTCCTGGAGACATTTATGGCCCTTGGGACTGCCACCCCCAGGGCCAGCTCATGCTATGTCCCAGGGTGCCCATTCCTTTGACATAGCTATTTGCTTTTGCTTGATGGGAGCTGTGACAGATCCTGCCATGTGAGAGCAAACATAACTCTGCTACCAGCAAGCGGGAGCTGTTATACCTCTCCCGCTTGCTGGGAGTAGAGTTTTCATCTGTTTCCCTTCCCACTGTCATGTGGGCAGGTAAACAGATGAAAGATTGCTCCCACATGCAGTGAGCTGCATTTCCAGCAGCTCCCTGTGTATGGGAGCAATGCTGGCTCCCACAGGAGGCGGGGAGCTGGCTAGGACCATGGGGGCTTGAGGTTCTCCCCACGGTCCCCAGCATGCACACTTGGTACCCTGGGGGGCCAGTGCACCCAGGGGGACTTGGCCAGGCCCCAAGGGTTTGGGTTCTTGGGGCTGAAATTGGCCCAGGGAGGGGAGTTGCACAGTCCTCTTTGAAAACTATGAGATGGGTGATGCTGGGCTTTAAAGTCAGTCCTCTTTTAGTTTCCAGTCATCCTGGTGTGTCACTGCTGTCGCTGCTGTACAGCTTTTCAGACCCTGTTGTTGGGGACAGCATCTATTTTCCTAGTGAGCTGCAATATGGCGGATATCCAGGTGAGGGATCTGGGTGGATTGGGAAACAACGGCGTTTATGTAAATGCCAACTGCTTTTCAATGTGAGATGTTCCTGGGAGCACCGAGGGGTTAAGAGGGTAGCCATGTGGATTCTTTTTTTTTTTACCACTTTTTAACAGTGCGAACACCACCTGATGGTATTGGAGTGCTTTACGCTCTCAATGACTGGCCATGTTAAGGGTTGCAATAGATTGCAGACTGTGCAACCACATATGAGAGATGATTCTTCATTGTAGAAAGGTTCCATTTAGTTTAGTTAACTGCAGTATATGTCCATGGGTAGAAAAGGACAGTAGTTTACTCCACTGGCTTGACATTAGGAAAATATTTTTCTAGGTGATAAGCAAGCTTGCAATGATGCCCCGGAAATCCTGTTTAAAAAACTCAAAATGGTCAACAAACTGTTACAGTAGTTGCTGTTTATCCTTGGCAGCAGACCAATTTCCAGGGATTTTGGCATGACGTAGTCTGTGAGCTTACAATTAAAAACTATCACTGCCTGCCAAAAAAGTAACAGGGGAAAGAATTAAAAAATAACACTGGCATGTTGTTTTATGTCATCGGTTCCGGGATGTATTTGAGGGTTGTCTTGCCTCCCTTGACCTCTCTTAATTGTGTTTGATCTTTAGTAATCCAGTCCTCAAAATTAAAGATGCAGTATGGTTATTTCTGTAGAACAAAGTACTTACACGTTTAGGTAAAACATATGGAATAGTGATTTGTGTTCCAAGACAGCAGATTCTGTCAGATCTGGTTGTGTTGTATATTACACATACGTGCCTTCACTCATATTGTTTTCATTCTGCTACCCTTTTCAGATGAGAGGAAAAAAGTGTTTCACTCATATCACATTAAGCTTAGCATATTAATTTCAACGCTCCAGTTTGAAAAGTTTGGTTCACTGGATGCACATGAAGCTTGCCTTTCTAATGTGAATCATTGTTAGTGTTGGCATCATCATGCCCCATTGCTCAAAATCCAATGTCACCCTATCTTGTTCCCACCACACTGTCCCAGTGTAGCTTTTACCCTGATTCAGTTTCAGTTGCTGGCAAACAGATGCAAATCGGCAGCAAATTCAGCATTGACCACAACTTTAACCACAGGTTCATCTTCAGTTGTCAGTGAGGGAGATAGTCGTCTGTATGTAATTTTTAGCTAGGTTAGTGATTTATATATCCCTATTCATACATGCTAGCTGAACCAAGAGAGGAGAAGAAATCCAGAATCTCGGTCTACAGATGAAAATAATTGATTTATGATTTGATCCTACTTACCTCTAGGCATGGCAAGGTGGGGTCAATTTCCTACTTTGTATAGCTCATTAACACCTTGGCAGGAGTAATATTGGCTGCACAATGGAAGGGTATGTGAGACTTATATGCCAAGAAAATTTCAGTCAAAAGCAGATTCTGATTTCCAGTGACAACCGACCACAGGGTGCCAAATAAGAGTAGAATCATAACATTCTTGCTCCTAAGCGAGAGACAGATTAATTGTTTTGTTCATGCCACACTGCAATGGTTCCCCTTTTATGGTGGTGGCCACTAACACATATGCCCCATGATGGAGACTACAAAGTTATTACTTGTGTTTTAGTTTTAACGGAAAAGCTAATTGGAGCCTCCTCGACTGAACACAGACCATGTGGAGAGTCATATGTGCTCAGATGTGGCACCTTGTGCTGGTCTCTGCTAGTGGTGAACACATTTATGTATTTGTTTATCTATTTATTTAATATGGTGCGACCCAATCCAGCCACAGTAACCCCACAGGTGCCATGTAGATTTCACACAGTTGAAACCTATTGGCTTTGCCAATGCTTGTTTAAATTGTGTTCGAGAGACTCTCACAAGAATCCCTCAAACCCACTGATCCAGATGTACAAATATTTTTGAGTCACCCTCCACGAGCCTTTAAAAGGGACCCCCTGATACCTCACACCCCAGGGACATCAGACTAATTAAAAGGGAGGGGGGCCAAGAGGCCCTCTTCCCTGAGCATTTAAAGGCCCTGGGACCCATACCCCGGGGCCTGCTCAGTGACTGTGTCTCTGGGATCCCACCCTCAGAACACAGTAGTTTCACTGCCCTCCCCACTGTTTGCTGACGTCTTGCAGAAGCATTTTAAACCTACTGCCAGAAGGGAGAAAACATTCAATTCTGCTTCCATCTGGCAGGAGATTTAAACATGCTAATACTGGGTGGTAGCAGACATCTGTTCTGTTTCCCTGTGTGTACTCCTGTGGACATGCTAATAGAACAGCTATTGCTCCAATCCAGAGAGAGCAAGCAGAAAACAGCTCCTCCCTCTGGGTGGGAGCAATGCCAGCTCCTGTACCATGTGGGGAGATGGCTGGGCCTGCAGAGGCCCTTGGGCGCCCCACGGCTCCCGCTGTTTCTCCCGAATGTGGTAATTGGTGCGTGGGAACCCTTGGCACCCCGCTATAATTTTGAAATGCCCATGGAGATGGGGTCCCCAGGGTCAAAATAAGCTTGAGGATGGGGACAGGTAGCTTAATAAGGCTCAGGAAGGGGGGCTACACATCCCGGCTCCTTAGAATTTGGCCCCATTGGATGGGGTCCCTGGGGCCTTAAGAGGCTTGGGGAGAGGGGCCGCACAACCCTTCCCTGTTTACTTATATTAGGTCCAGGGGGATGGGTTCCCCAAGGCCATTTAAGACTCAGGAAGGGGAGCCACAGAGCCCCCTTCCCTATTTTTTTAGAATTTAGCCCTGGGGATAGCGTTCCAGGGGCCAAATAAGGCTTAGAGAGTGGAGGCTGCACGCCCCATCCCCTTAATATGCATGTTTTGGCCCCAGGGGATGTAGTCCCTGAGACCTAAAGGCCAAGCCTACACTGCACACTTCAAAGGCTGTGCACTATGTGGGGTTGGCAGCCTGTTGGGGCTTTGGGTACAGGGCCTGGTAGCAGGCCATGCCCTATGGCCTATCCCACTCTATGTACAACCAAAGGGCTTGTGCAGCATAGGGTTTTCTGCCTCCAGAAGGCTGCCTGCATGGAGTTGGATGCGGGGCCTAACTGCAAGACAGGCCCTTTGGCCAATTTCACACTGTGCACAGCAATTGTTTGGGGTGTTGGCCACAGGCCAGGCCCTGTTGCCAACCTTCTGCTGTGCACAGCTGAACGCCATATGCAGCATGCGGTTGGCTGCCTGTAGGGGTTCGTCACAGGGCCTGGGTTGCAGCCAGGCCCTGTGTCCAACTCCCTGCAGGCAGCCACCTGGAGACAACCATCTCCACACCTCTCATGGCCTTTGGTTGTGCATGGTGTGGGGTGGACCACAGGGCATGGCTCTAGTCAGTCCCTGTGTCCATCTCCCCACTGGCAGCCAACTCCACACTGCACAAGGCCTTTTGTTGGGGGTTAACTTAATGTATGGGAATAAAATATTACTTTACATTTAAAAAACACCTAGAAATTCACTGAAAGAAACAAAAGTTAATGTTATCATTAGGGTAAATGTTCAATAACAAAGTAATGTTTTAATCCCTAAAAACCACAGAACTTTACCAGTTATGACTAACCCTGGGCATAGTTTGCGTAGTAGCACTTCACGTAGCTACGTGAAGTACATTTTGAACTACACGTAGCTGTGTGCTTGACTGCACTGTACAATAATTGCCAAAGGCATCTTGCACAGTACAAGTTAAGATAAGATAAAATAAGTATCTCTGGGGCATATTATCAAGAACGGCGTTAAAATTATCGCCGCTTTAGCGGCAGAAAACTGCCGCTAAAGCAGCGATAATGGGCTTGATAATATGTCCTGGAGAATTCCAATAGAAGCCCATGTTTACACCAGAACATGGGCTTCTATTGGAATTCTCAAAGGCATATTATCAAGCCCATTATCGCCGCTTTAGCGGCAGTTTTCTGCCGCTAAACCGGCGATAATTTTTAACGCCATTCTTGATAATATACCCCTTGGTCTTTATATGCTAAAATGCATACAGCATTTCACAAAAGTGAAATCAATAAATTAACAAGCAGTGAGAGAGGTGATGATTTTGGTATCCTCCCTAACCTAGGGAGAGAACCAAGCAGATGCCTTGAAAACAAAAAGCACATCTTTGAACGATACAGTGGTGGTCCCATCCTCTTAGGACCACCCCAAGCACAGTTATTGGCAAAAATACAATCCCAACCAAAGGCCCTGCAAAGCATTATGGGACGAGATTAGCAGTGGGCAGTGAATATTATAGTATCCAATATCAAAATAATTCTACAAAGAGCTGCAGTTCCACTAGTCGTTACTAGATGTCTCTCACGAGTCAAATGCAAAAGCTTCATGAAAGGGTTTCAATGCTTTTGTATTTGACTCGTGAGGGACATCTAGTAACGACTAGTGGAACTGCAGCTTGATGTATTAATAATTTCAATGCTTTTGCATTTGACTCGTGAGGGACATCTAGTAACGACTAGTTGAACTGCAGCTCTTTGTAGAATTATTTTGATATTGGACACTATAATATTCACTGCCCACTGCTAATCTCGTCCCATAATGCTTTGCAGGGCCTTTGGTTGGGATTGTATTTTTGCCCATAACTGTGCTTGCGGTGGTCCTAGGAGGAAGGGACCACCACTGAATCGTTCACATGATATGCTTTTTGTGTTCAAGGCATCTGCTTGGTGCTCCCCCTAGGTTAGGGGGGAACCCAAAATCATCACCTCTCTCATTGCTTGATATTTTCATTGTCAAAGTTCACTTTTGTGAATTTGTTATATGCTTTTTAGCATAAAAAATTGCTTTAACAAAGCATTTCTATGTGTTTAATATACTGCTGCTACGCTATGTCGATTAGCGTAGCAAAGTATTATGCCCAGGGTTAGTTATAACTGGAGTTATCTCAAGTAACTATAACTTGTGCTCTAAGCTAAATATAACAGGCAACCTTGCCAAGCACTGCTAATTCTTCCAATATCACATCACTCATGACATCTTCTCTGACTTTAATAATAATATCAAAGCAATACGTACAATGACATTATTGATAAGAAAACTGTGCATTAGGGTATGAGTTATAGTTATTTGAGATAACTAGAACTATAACTGGTGATTTTCTGTGGTTTTTAGAGTTTAAAACATTGGGGCATATTCACAAGAACCGGCGATAATCATCGCCAACCTAGGTTAAAGCAACTGTACATAATGCCGTCTATTGCGGGAAACTAACGGCGTGTTAACGGCGGATTCTCAACACGCCGGCAACAGGCGATAGTATCCCGATAACGCGTCAAATGTCCACGTAAAAATCACCGGGACGGCGATAAAAAAGGAAACCTGAATGTGAAAAAAGTTGCGATGGGTCCAACTGCGATAAAAACATCAGTGATAAGCAGCGCTAGGCATGCAATTCCCACGATAGGCGGGAAAAATCACCATAAAAACTGCGAGAAAAAAAAAAACACAAGCTACTGAGAAGCACCATGGAGGAAGCTGGAGCAAGTACAGAGCCCAACCAGAACCCCACAAACCCCCGGAGGACCAGCCAGGGACCTCGGGGAAGGAGAAGGGCAAGGAAAAGAAGAAAAGGAACCCGGGATCCAGTCCGCATCAGTGCTGAATTTGTGCCTGTGGTTTCCGCTGCACAGCACCGGCACTTATTTTCCAGGGCCGGCACTATAGCTATCTTTCATGAGGGCAGCTGTGGTGCAGATACTGTCTCAAAGAGGAATGCAGTGCACGCAGCAGGGCTGCTGTCTTTTTCCCAAATCATCTTCCGAGCTGATTACCCTTTTACCCATTTCGTCAAAAGGCCTGCACCCTGTCTGAGCCCCAAATTTGATAATCATTGCAGGCCCAGGACGATGAAGGAACGTGACGATCAAATAAAAATGCGTACATTACGCTAGATTGTGTGCTCAGCGCCTAGTAATAAAATATTTCACAGAGGCCTACGACTGTGTCACCCCAACTAAACCAGCAGTAGGGCGGAGCCCACAGTTCTACCCACCCCTCAGACACCGCCTGTGTCATGAGTGCCACAGAAATGTAAGTAGTGGGTGAGGGTAGGTGGGCGAACAAATGTCACTGTGCCTTCTGTGTGCAATTAGGAATAATGCCTTAACTTCGGACCTCAAGTTTCCCTCGCCCGTCGTGTGCAGTGGTGACCTGCCAATGCATGCATCTCGCTTCCTGGGACAGCCTCTTGGGCACATTGTTGCCGTAGCTGAGCCGGATGGGACTGCTGGGATGGACTTCACTGGGAATCTGCCAGTGAATGCCTGTTCCTGCCTCCTCCTGTACCTGGCCATGTTGAACCTGCTTGGCTACACAGAAAGAGAGCAGCCTCCCAATAACTAATTCCAACTTAGCTCCGGTAACAAATACATGCGTGTTTATATTTCATAATCGAGGGCTGCTCACTTAAAAAAAAACAAGTAAGGCCCGGAGAGTCAAAGTCTAGGACAACACTACCATCACGAATCCTATTTCCAGTGCACAATTTGGACTGGTGAGTGCAGGTGGTGGCCCGCAGCACTTATATTTAGGGATTGGGACAGAACTAGAGAGAAAGGTAAAACTGGGTAAAGATGCAAGAAGGGAACAAATGGAAAATAGAGACAAAGGGAAAAAGTAGGAGTGAAAAGTACCTGCAAAATATAGAGTGAGAGAGTGTCTGGTGATAGATGAAACAAATGTCAATACCGCAATCGTCAGCGCTGGTCATGAGGTTTTGAGATAAAACTTTGAGCCCCAGCACTTATCTTCTTACAAATTAATTACTGGTCCGCAGGAAAACAAGATCCTGATTACGGAGGTGATAGAAAACCACCAATAACTGTACATTACCTCCACTGTGTCATTGGCAACTAAAAATGCGATATGGCAGTGCATCTTGGCCAAGGTGAATGCAGTCGGAGTGAAGAGAAGGGAAGTGGATGACTGCAAGAAGCGCTGGAATGATGTGAAGTGCAAAACCAAGCTGAAACTCGCTAACAACCGGAAAGCAGCAATGCAGACAGGAGGTGGGAGTCCTGCGCCACAGCAGGAGCTGGATGAGATGGAGGAAATGGTATCCACAGTCATCAGTGGGGAGACGGTGGCAGGAGTTGGGGGACCGGACACTGCTCAACATGACCTGACCCAACAGCAACAGGGTGAGTAATGACCAGGGACTGGGGGGACTGGGGGAGATGGGCACAACGGCACACATGATCAATTGAGTATAGCACAGTGCACACCCACAATGACTATGGATCATGCCCCTGATCTCCCTGGCATACTGCAGCACACATAGAAACAGCAAGTAGGCTCCCGTCGACAATGTGCCCAGCGGGGGCCCTCCCCACACATCACCAATCTCACAACAAACCCATGCATGTGCAAACCCATGCACATGCACAAGGCTGGCCCCCCACGGGGCAACAATTTAAACTGGGGTATGCATGGCCATGTACTAGTCCAGCTTCAACACTCTACCGAATCTGACCAAAACATTCCAAATCACACAGATGTGTCATGTCCATTAGCAAGCAAGCACAAAAACATGGATGAATGTAGGGGCAGTGATACCAGAAAAAGCTACTCCCTGGGAACTGATATCAATGCGCATGTTTGACCGTGACCCAGACAGGCAGTGAGATGACTGGGAATGTGTGAACTACCTGTGGCCTCAGTGCTCCTAAACAACAATCTTGCAATTTCCCAACATAGCCCCACGTCAATGTAGTAAATAGGGCTGTGTGTAAAAATGCCTAAGTCTAAGTTATATGGATGCCCCAGCTCGGAGCAATGATTTGTGTCAGTGTGCAGTGGTAGGACTCCTGGGATGGTCTGTGCATCAGTGTGAAGGTCATGCCATGCAAGAGAACTGCGAGCAAGGACCACTGTGTGTGGGGTGTGTATACGTTGGTCCCTGGTTAGCGATGTGCGTAGTGTGGGAGTCGTCATCAGCTGCTACGGTATCTCTCAGGTGGTGCCGGGTGCATGCAATTCCAAGGTCGGAGGTGCAGATGTGCCACTGCCTTCTAGTTCAGACAAAGGAGCTTTCATCCATAATGTTAGTTTGTCATCTGCTTGCATACTGGAAATGTGATGTGGATTTTGGGGGGGGATGTCACTGCTTCGCCTTCCGGCACGGTTGAACCCTTTCCAGCTATGTACGCGCTCTCACGGTCAAATTTGCATGCTCTGATGTAGCAGTGTTGTTTTGATTCAGTCTGACAGTGATGGGTACAGGTAGCTATGAGGAGGCGCTTGACTTCTCACCTTGCACCTATTTGCTGACACTGTTCACTACTATTGATGGATGACGTCCATCTGCACATGTGATCTGTACATGACACATATGTCCAGGGGACACCTTGGTGTATTCCTGCTGGCTTTTTGGCTGGTGTGCATCTCCCATGTTGCTGAGGTGTTCACTGTGCCCCCATCCCCCTTACGTCCATGTTGCTCATGTTGTGGGACTTGAGTCACAGGGTGCATCTCCGCATCAGGGTGGTTCATATCTGTCCCCAAATGACACCCGAAATTCCATATTTGACCCCAAATGACACCCGCAATTTCAGATCTGACCCCAAATGACACCCTGTTGTATCCTTTGGAACACCAATGACAGCCTTCATGTCATGTTTTGTACACATGTGATACGCTGATGAGTGGGATTACGTACTACATTTGACACACTGTTATGGCATTCCAAATACGTGACACCCTGAACAGCCTCTCTGTACAGAGGTGACATACCCACCATCTATTTGCTATTTGTGAGATTGTTAGCACTTAATGTTGCACTTACACTTGTCAGAGTGATGTGCTAATACAGAGGACTGACATGCACACAGGGAATGTGTGTTGCAATGAATTTATTTGCACATGCTGTTCATGTGGTCATTTTGTACTGTTCCATGATTGCAAAGGACTGTCACAATGTGATGTGTTCATGTGAAGAAATTGGCAATGATTGTGTTCCTTCGGGCCATTCCTGCAGCAGCTGCAGTGGGGTGTGGTCCACCTGCCTCATCTTTCTCATCACCGTCCAGTGATTCTGGCACTTGGATCCATGGGGCATTGGTGCGTATACATGTTTTGCAATACACAACATGCAATGATCATCTTGCACACTATTCCTGGGCTGTACAGGAGTCTACCACCTGTGATGTCCAGGCACCTGAAACGTGACTTAAACACGCCACATGTGCGCTCAACAATGCCAATGGTGCATTTGTGGACCACATTGTACTGCCTCTGGGCCAGGGTGTTCGGGGCTCGGAGGGGTGCCATCATCCACAGGCAGAGTGCATATCCTTGATCACCTGTGTGAGGTAAGTGAGATCAGTGTAAACTGGTGGTACTGCATGCTGTGTTGGCAGACTCACACGTTTTGTGGTGTGTGATTTGTGTGACTGTGGGATTCATGTTTGCCATGTATTGCTTCTGGCAAATGTGCGGGGTCAATGTGTGTTACGTAGCCTCACAGCTGCTCTTCCCTCCCCACGGGCCTATTCACTTGTGTGCACTGCGCGGTTGCATCACTTGCACTCCTACGCCACACCTTTGTCATGCCTGTCTGCGCATTTCCGCAAGCCTGACAACATCACTGTAATGTTGGCCGTTGGAGGTGGGCGGCCACGTGTGTGTAGGCCTTGGTAAGGATAGGGCGGACACAGATGTGGAGTTCAGGCTGTTGTATTCCTCTTAGGGTGTCCGTATATAGGTTTTCCTGTATCATGTCCATATATAGGCACAATTCGCCCTACCCTTATATAGGCATAAAATCCCAGTCCTTATTTAGGCATTAAACCGTGCACTCCAAATACAGGCATGGTCTCAGACATCCGCCACCCTAACGTCACAACGAGTTCTTGAAAAACAGACCCTTAGGCTTCGGGAGTTTCCCTAGCACAGGACTATTGATTTCTTCAAGGACTCATTTATTATGCATGAACCGTTATACCTTAGGGGTTCATTCATGACGTCTTCCGCTGTCCGATCCACGTCAATGCTAACATTCTAAGGTACCTCTCAGGTATAAATATACCTTCCCTAGCCCTTGTAAACTAGAGGAGACCTCGACTTCAGAGGAGCCCGTTTCCCGGCCTGACGCACTGAGAAGACGCTGCCATCCCTGCACGCAGAGAATCCAGCTTCCAGTGATCTGACTTCCCTTGCGGGGTGTTGGAGTTCGAGTCTGGCAAGAGATTCCTACCTCGCTCATTCTCAAGGTATGGAGCTGACTAGAACCTAGAGGGACTCTTGGCATACTAGGCATACTAGGCTTAACATACTCTTAGTATACCATAGTAAGGAATACTTCACCTACTTCATACCTCTCCCTACACCTAGGTTAGGTTAGGAACATTGGGGTAGAACTAGCTTAGAAACGCATCGTATGAGTACTCGCATTTTTAGTCTGTGTTATTTATGTAATTGAATAGCTGCTAAAGATCATGCTAGCGCAGTATTATTTATTCCTACTGCTTACGCTGTACATTATTTATCTTGCATACTGTCTTGTGATCGTAACAGCACATATTACTTACACAAGAAATAAGACTGTTCAATAAACCTTTTATTGAAACGCCCGTCTGTTCTTTCTGTGTAACTTTGAGGAAAACTAAGTAAGCACGAGTGAGCTGAGTGAAATAGTTATCTATTGTTTCCATGACTCTGGGACACGTTCTGATTCTAAAGGGAAACAAAGTGGTCATGTTTTGCGGCTGCCAGAAACTACTCCCTTCTTGTTTGAAAAGGAGTTTCTAGTGGCCTCTGAGCTAGCTGGCACAAGTAATTAAGTTTAATATACTCGATAGGGACATACCGACCTCAGTCCTACGTCAAACCTATAGGGTATATTATTCCAATGCGCAGAGCCTTTTAGGGAAATAGGAGCTACACTACAAGGCCTGGCTGGACTCGCACTGCGATTGAGGCTAGGCCTTTGGCTTATGCTGCGGCAATGAAGGTACACACACATCAGTTGGCATGTATGAGCCAAGACACAGAGCGCTCCTTCATCTTTCCATTCGGGCGATCCCGCACTCCGGGTGCATGCTACTGTCATGTCATGTCATGTGGATAACACAATCAAGCATAAAAGCTTTGGGTATGAGTGGTGGCTCTCAAAGAGGGCTTGCCACTTACACCTGTAACACATACTCTTGGCCATCAGCGCGTGGGACCACACGCTGTAGGCAACACTCTGGCTGACGAGTCAACCAGAAATGCAGTAGCCACTTGTTCAGTAGCAGCAGTCACGAGGTCTATGACAAAAGTCGATACCGACATACTGGCAGCTGTTGCGGCTACCAGAGACGGGACGAAATACCCACAGGGGTTTTTGTACAAATATGAATACCAATTGTCCCCGGAACAAGTTCCACAAGTAACAATTCCTTCCGTTGGGGATCTGCTGCTTCCCAACGAGGACCGCAGACATGCGTTGATCACAGCTGCACATGAGGGCATGGCATGGGCGCACGCCGGTGTATTGGCAACGGTGTCCCTCTTCCAGCAACGTCCTGTTCCCGCCCCCGCATGGCATTGCTGATAGCTCTCTGTAGCCTTCTGTTCCCACTATGAAAGCAAGCTTCAACAAATTTAGTAGGATCAAAGCACTGTTATTCCGACATGAAGTTGCCTTGACCTCGGCCCGTGAAACATTCGAGCTACAGGTGGCTCGGACATTAAGTGAAATACAATCCAAATGAAGTACTAATCTCCCACTACATTTTGGGGAGGTGATACACCAATTATGCAATGTGTCTGACACAGGAGGCCTTGCACCTTTTTTTAAATAGTTGGGCTCAGGTCTTCTGTCCTCGTTTCAAAGGATATTTGGTGTAATTCTGGCTTTTATTCATTCCATTTTTTCAAGCGCTTTTGGTGGGTTGCCGTTGATCCTCTTACTCGCTGGTGCTGTCCTGGTACTTGTTTTACTACTTCGTAATGGCTGCCCTTCATGTGCTACTCGATCATCCGGTCCAGCTGGAGCTGTACCGTAGCCGATTGCAGGAATTTCTTGGTTGCCTGCCTATGGCTGTTGTGGGTGCTGCCTACAATGTGACTTACAGATACGCATACTTCACATGCGTTCATCCAGTTTTTTGGTGCCGCGACTGTCCTTTCTCCTGGGCTTTGGATTTGTGCCTCTCAAATGCCATACGGCCTTGCCCTGATTACGACCTGTTGCTGTGGCCCCTATTGCGCCATGATCAATCATGTGCAACTAGTACCCGCATGCTGATGACGGCCGTAAATGGAGTGCTGGCACAATGGGACATCTGTGAAGGGGCGTCGCACATGCTGCACCACAGCTACATTGAGTACGATACAGGATGTCCGACCATGCTTTTTGAAGCTATGGATTATGATGAGCACGTATGCTCCTTCGAGTTGTTGAATTGGGTGTTGTCCCTCCTTGTCTTTGAGGAGGGGGACCGTCTTTTGGAACACCTTGCCTTCCAAGGTTCAACGGATTTCATATGATCCCGATGACTGATGATCAACAAGACATTTTGATTTCATTCTTCTTCTCGTATTTTACCGCTAATCAACCTGATTTTGATTTCATTGAACTTTGCCCCTGCTATGCACAGTGCTTTGACTCTGCTTGCGACTTGGACTTTGTTTCTTTTATTCTACTGCAACCTGGCCAGGGGGAGGGTGTCATGTGGATTTAAGGGACCCCTTTGACATCTTTAGGTTGGAATGGGTGCGGAGGCCATGATGCTGCTTTTGCACACGACACTACAGGCTTATTCATATGCAAGACTGTTTTCGCTGGTCACCTGCGACCCGCTGGCTGTGCTGGTTCCCTGCTTGTTCCTGGAGTTTGTTCTGTACATCGTGAGCAAGGTCACACAACACCGTCCCTTGTTGTTTTGATCTGGTCGGCCCTGGCACATAGACAAAACATACCCTGCAGCTGCTGTTTGTGGGACACCCACCTTTTTTTTTTATTAGGAGGATCCATGTTACACGCAGACACACTTGAGGAGTGACTTTTCAAGGATGAAGAGCTGTATGGAGCTGTGATGTGGCAACACAATCTATGTCTTAGAGGTATGGGGTCTGCCATACAAACCCAGAGTTCTTCTATGATGTCATCTTGGTTTTCCGGTCCATGGGAAGGGAGTGTAGGTTTTATAGTCCTGTCTCCAGAATCAATATACAAGGATTTCTCCTTTGAATTGCTACAATGCTGACAATGTTTGTATTATGCATTCTAATGTTAGTAGTGGCTCGTATACTGCATTTCAGTGCACGTCAGTTAAAATATACATTTTAGACTAACTCAGTGACTCTGTCAATCTCTTGTTGTGGATGAGTACGGGAGTCTGAGCAATAGGGAATCACCTGTTCCCATGATCCCTGAGTGATTAGGGGAGTGTTGTGTTCTGGGTTGTCTAAACGCCTGTTTCTATATCTGTGTATGGGAGGGCAGGTGAGACACTATAGCTAGCCGGTTGTGGGCACGGGGGTACTAAGGCTGTAGGAAGGCGTAGCCCCTATATACCGAAGTCACGCATTGCTGTGCATAGTTCTGTGTATGTGCAGGATCCCGACAACACTACATTGCAACATTGTCGATTAGGGGCCGGGTCGTGCCGACACCATGACAGAGACACACGCCATAGTTACTTTGGTGGCCATCCCGGAAGTGAACCATGCCCAGAGCCCCGGGCTGTTCATTCACACTCCTGCGCTGGACTGGCGTTCGCCGACCCAGCCCACTACGCTTACGCCTACAGGGGGGCAACATAGCTACATGTCCAAGGTCTTTCCCACTGCCTGAGGTGACATGGTTGCATCCACTGTCCACAACACTACAGACACCAGCAGTATATGTCCACATGGACATGTCTGTGCTCTGCATACTCAGGACTTTCCAGCACATCACCGCCACACTTGGCATGTGTACATTCTTATTCTTGGGTCCATTGCCTCCTTCGCATATTCTTGCTTCCCCCCTCTCCCCACCTTCTGCAATTGTGTGGCACAGGGGCTATGCCTTTGTGGATGATTTGTCTACATGTCTGGCCCCTGTTGCCACAGTTACTTGTGTTGTCATGTCTGGTAGGTGGACATGTTGGTTGGCATGTTGTATGTGATTTTGTTATGTGTGCAATCCCACAGTTGTGATTTGTATGATTGTGGAGTTGAGGTGTGTGGTGTGTTCCGTTGGTACTTACCACTGAGCAGTGCATTTCCATAGGTGCCACCCTGAAAGCGGTGGTGGATGATGGACTGTCGGAAGATGTGTGAGTCATGCACACTGCCTGGGAAGTTGGCAACGGCATTGGTGAACAGTCCCTGGTGGTCCACTTTTGCCTGCACATTGATGGGATGCGTGTGCTTTCTGTAGTGGTAATTGTGTGCAGTGTCGGCAGGGGGCACAAGTAGGACTTGTGTGCAGTCACTTGCCCCCAACACGTGCGGGAAGCCAGCTATGGTGTAGGAGCCTTGCTTGGTCTCCAGCTGTTCCTGCACAGTGTGGGGGAAAGTGAAGGTGCTGGGGTGTCAAGCTGATGGTGGCATCCAAGACAGGTGTGAGGTACTTTCATAGGGCTGGCTGTGAGACTCCTCTGACTCTGGCAGTTGTTGGTTGGAAGGTACCAGAGGCCAACAAGTGCAGCACAGCCAGCAGCTTTGTCTGCGGAGGGATGTTGGTTGTCCACTGTGTTGGTGCTGTCAGCCTGTGGGCAATGTGGGTCAGGCTGCGTAGGATGGTTGTCCTTTTGGGCCTGTAGTGGGCAATGACTTTCTCTGGCATTAAGTCTCTGAGGCTGGTGCATTTTCGGAAGGTCCGCTGTCTTGTTCTGCGCTGCCTCGGTGGTAGTCTGGGGGGTGGTGGTCCGGGGGGTGGGGGTGGTCCTGGGGGTGGTGGCGGTGGGTTTTGTGGCCCTCATGGGTCTCCAAGCTGCATGATTAGTAGCTCCATGGCATGTGTTGGTCTTCAGATGTGGCTCTGGGCTGGGCTCCCTTTCTACTGCTGGTTTTCATCGAACTTAAGACCAGAGTTAAGCCGGTCTTAGGTTCCTGCTGCTAACGCGCCTTATTGCATGTTTTGGGCCCGCATCGCAAATCTGGCTGGTCATTGTGAATATCACGAAGTGGTGTTATCGTGAGTTTTTGCACGGGAACGCCTACTCTGCATATGATTAGCGTTAGTGGTCGCTGTCAGCCATGGCGATGTTTTTAGCGGCAGATATCGCAGGTAAACTGACGATATGGGCTGTTGGCGCAGGCTTGTGAATAGGGCGAAATATCTATCGCCACTTTTGTAGTGGTAAAGTGCCACTACATCGGCGATGAGTCCTTGAGAATATGCCCCATTGTGTTGTTACTGAACATTTCACCAAACTATAAGCCCACCTTAACCTTTGATTTTGTTTGGTGACTATATATGTAAATAAATATATATGTAATCAAGATTATGGCATATTGTAATAATTGCCCCCTTCCTATACTAAAATATTCTACCGCCTCCTGCATGGTGATGAATCGGCCCTCCAGATAGTGGTCCAACAGCATTATGCATCCACCTGATTGCCATTTATCAACTGCCATAACGTCACCTATTTGGGCAAATGGGTGCAAATTCCAGATATCCAATTCGAGGGTGTATGGCATGCAGCGGATTATACGTTTTATGGCTCTGTCCCAAAGCCTACCCATCAAGTGCAGAAAAAGTCTGTGATATCCTGGCAGCACAGAAGTAGCGCTTCAAGCTGATGACCATCGCAATTGCCTTCTACCAAGAAACTCTCCCAGTTCGGTTCGCCATCCACCCAAAGTTTGCATGCTGTAGTTGGTCCACCAGGTAGCAAAGCTCTAGGTCTGGGACCTCGATCTCCTCTTATCCCATTCCCTTTGAAGTGTAGTGAGAGCTACTCTGCATTGCTTACCAGCCTAAAGGAGCTCCACCATCAAGTAATTCATGTCTCTTGGAATTTCATAAATGGCCTCCTGGGAGACATACAAACTAGGCCTAGGCAGAGTTCATGCAATTCGGCCATGCAGAACTTCGCGAAGTGACCAAAAAACTCTGCTGCGCTATGTGGTGTTCTGCAAGCGGCAGAGTACATTGGGTCATGCTGTTCGCACTGATTTTTAGAGATGGGTTTTTTGTTTCAGCACAAACTGCACCATGCACAGCTCAAGAGGGTGCTGCTTCTTTCTGTTGCTCGAGTAGATGTTCTACTTAAGCGGCAACTTCTACAATGCGAACGGATGGTTTCTCGACCATTCGGGACTGCCAGCATTGAGAAATCTTGCTGGGAGGTGGTCTAGCATTGTATTTCCTCAGTCTTGCTTACCCACTTAACAATGGCGAGCGAGGAAAAAACTCTGCTCAGCTTTGCGGAGCGGAGTTTTTCAGAACTCTGCGTGCTCCACGGAGCGCGGAGACTGGAGAACTTTGCAAACTCCATGAATGGAGCAGAGTTCACCGCACAGGTCTAATACAAACACCTAGACAAGACATCAATCAGTGCAATTTTACCCATTAGGGGCAGCTTTAAAGTGTTTCAGAATGAGATTGAGGGTTGGAAAATACGAAGCACCCGACCCATATTCATGTTGAACGATTGCTGTTCCCCATACACGATCTGCATGCTCAGATATTTAACGTGATACACCTTCCAGGGTAGTCTCACAGGAGGAAGCCAGTCTACAGGGACCATTTGCAAGAGACCCAATAGGAACAGGGTCAACTTAACACTATTAACCCGCAGTCCTGAATAACACAAAAGTTCTCTCAATATGTTGAGCAATATCTGACCTGATATATCAAGTTGCCATAAGTATAGCCTGGCGTCATCTGAATAGAGGGACACTATATGTTCTGTTTTGCCTACCCATATACCCCAACCATGTAGGACTTTGTCTGAGTCTACAGGCCAAGGGCTCAATCATGATGGTAAAAATCAACAGAGACAGCAAACAACCCTGACGGGTGCCCCTTTGTAAGTTTATGATCTCAGAGACAAACCGGACCATTCTGCAAAACAGCAGCTGGACCCACTTAATATAGGTACAACCCAGTCCCAAACTTTCCAGCACCTTCCAGACATAGTCCCATCTCACTGAGTCAAAAGCCTATTCAATATCAAGAAAGGTGAGCACATCAGAATCACCACGAAGCTATGGGTTATGCAGCAGATGGGTCAGTCGGCGCATATTACACAGTGTGTTCAGACACGGGATCAATCCCGACTGATCCACATGGATCAGAAGCATCAGTTGTGGGAGCAGTCTAGCCGTGAGCATATGTCTAAGGATTTTCTGGTCCACATTTAACATAGAGAGTGGTCTATAGGAAGTCACCTCCAGTGGGTCACTTCAAGGTTTTGGCAACATTACGATTAAGGCCTCCCTCATAGAGTCCGGGAGGATATCTTTGTTTAGGGCCTCCGTATATACAAGTAATAACTTATCTATCAGGGTGTCGGAGATGAGTTTGTAAAACTCTGCTGGAAGCCCATCTCCCCCCTGTGATTTAGCTAACTTCAGTGCCCTCACCGCATTCAGCAATTCATGTTTCTCAAGTGGCACATTCAACTGCCTCGGGGGAATGGCTCGGCAGTGACAACTCAAGAAGATAAGTGGATAGCATACTTTCTACAATGGTACGGGGGGCCTCCATATAGACCGTTTACAAGTGTTGCAAAGGCCGAATCAATGGCCAACTGAGAATGCACCAGTCGGCCCTGTTGATCCCGAATGGCCATTATGGGCTGAGCCTCAGTCTTGGATTTGATCAGGCATGCCAATAATCAACCAAAAACACCCATTGACCTGATTATGCGTGGCATAATCCACTTTTTATTGTAGGAATGGTAGTGGGGGTAACTACCTTTACCCACCTGCTGGTCTAAATAATTTAACCAGTCTTATCCAGTCCTAATTGCCCACAATATTTTTTTTAATAAAAACGTCAGTTTGTCAGTCACCTCTTTCCAAATATACCCCCAACTAAACAGGTGTATAAAAAAAACAAAAAATTGTGTGAAGGTGAGAAAGCCTCTCACGTGCGCTACACCAGAGGAGCTACTGGTAGGTTCTCACCAGTTGTGTCCACGTTTCTCGTCATTGGTAACTTTCTCACCTATAGAGAAGAAAAAAGAAAGAGTGTCCAGTACAGGTAATAGAGGTGAAAATAATAAGGTGTGTATCAAACAAGAGAAAAAGACCCCGTAATGTGTGTGAGATAAAATATATCTCTAGTTCAAATTGAGTTAAGACTCACATGTACAGTGTGCCAATTTTATTCAAGATCGTGAGCTTACTCAAGGTTTTATAAACAACTGCATGTTGCAGACCAATTCAGGATGGGCCAACATGTGTCATTGCCTGTCCTTTGTTATGGCAATTTCGTCAGGGCTCGAGGTCACAAATCACCTCACTGGACTTCAGGTTTTCTACACGGAGTGACCGGTGGTACCCAAGGCCCCTCGTACCAGCTTTCCACCGTATCAAGGGGTATTTCCTTCTATCGTAAGCCCCCTTTCAACATCGTCCGTTGGCATGAATATACCGTGTACACCCGTAAAGCGAGCTTCGTCTCGTTCCGGCCTTATCCCCCTTCATAAACCAGTTGCAGCATCCTGCATTACGGACATACTTTTCTAACTGGTCCCATAATTCACGAACCCTATGACGCTGTTTATCCCACTCTCCCATAGAGTCAGGAGAAGCAGTAAGCGCATTCTCCAGTGATTCTAGCACAGCCTCCTGTTGCGTCAGTTGCCCCTCCAATGTCTGGCGGATACCGACTGTAGTGGCCATACTTATTTCACACAACACTACCTTCAATGCTTCCCATTCCAATGCCCTGCAGCTAGCACTATTCCAGTTTTGCTAAAACAATTGGACCAGGGTTTCCCCCAGCAAGCCCGAAAAGGCCTTATTAGTTAATGACTCAACATAGCGCCTCTACAGGGGCACTCTAGGGTGAATTTGCTGCAATGAACATGTGACCAGCAGTCGCGAATGATCCAAGATGTACTGGGCCAAATAACATATATTCTGAATCTTTTACACTGCAGGAGAAGAGATAAAGAAGTAATCAAGAAGGCTAAGTGTACACAAATGCAGGGGAGTAGCAGGAATATGTCTGGCAATGCAGATTTTGGATACGCCAGACATAGACCAAAGACAAACTATGCAAAGTTTGGCAAAGTGCAGAGTTCATATTGTGTTTAGTGTCCGAGCATGGGGGGCCCTATCCACCTGGCCATCAAACACACAGTTAAAATTGCCGTCTAATATTATCCCTGACATTTTGGAGACATTTGAAGCCACCTTTCTATAGAAGACCTGCTTATCCACATTAGGGCATAAATATTGACTAAAGAGAGGTACCTAGAGAACCCTCTAAGAGGGTGTACTGGCCTTCCCCATCAAGAAGCGCTCGGGTTTGTTTAAATGATACCCCTGTAGCCACCCATATTAGGGCCTCCCTACCATAGATAGAATAAGATGTTGCATATACCTGACCCCTCCAATGCCTCTGCAGACTTTTGACACAGTCCCCCCATAGATGCATCTCTTGTGAGAAGGCTATTGCTATCTTATACCTGCAGAGAAAAGCATGCACTCTATTCCTCTTCTCTGGACTAATCAGACCCCAGACATCCAAGACAACATTTTATACGTGATTCCGCCAGACATAGTGCAAAAGTAAAGGTGATGAGACTAGCTCCTCCAAAGTAGGATATGGCCCCCGGAACAAGCTGATCATTTATATAATATGTGGAAGCTCTATGCCCTGTATCCCCAACTGTAGCAACATAGCAATAAACAATAACAAGGGATTCCCCCTCACTAAATCTCACCCTCGGGCAGTAGCCAAGTCACCACTCTGCCAAAAAACAATGGCCTAGAGGTAGCAGATCCCACCCCAAGTGCCCACCCAAACCCTCAAATAGTTCAATTGATAGAAAAAAAGTCTAACTGCGGATACTGTAGCTTCAGCCCAGGGAACACAGACCCACTGAGATCGCAAGCCACAAGAACCTCAGCAATCTGCGCAGGCCTAGACCCCAGACCTCCCCGCCAAGGGTAGTTAAACACCCAACCCAGGAATAGTATAAGAAGAATGAACATAAGAGAACACATTCAGTGTCATTGTTACCAGTAGTATTAAACCTCAAAAAGACTTTGGGTTGTCAGCGAAGCTCCCCAGTATCTGTTGGTTATTACGGACCCTATCAACATCTGAACCACAGGGAGCTTCAATGTCCAACAAGCACCAAAATCTCACTCAACCAAGACCAGCTCCATCACTCTGGGTTTCAGTCACCAAGCACAATGGCAAGAAGGAGTTCTGTGTGGCCAATAACTCAGGGTCCGCCCGTAGGGTTCCATCTGAGCAAACCAGGATACAGTCGAGCCCCAGCGATTCTGGAGAGTGTGGTTGGTTGATGAGTGTGAGTCGTCACCAAATTGATCTACGCCACACACCACCTCTGCTCCCTCCAGTCCAATTGTTGCGGCTCCATGCCTATTCCTAAGTACTCTAGTCAATCCATAGCCTCTCCAGGGGATTCATAGAAGAGCACTTTATTTTCGTATTGGACTAGGAGCTTTGCTGGGAAGAGCAAACTGTATTTAATATTATGTTCAAGTAATTGTCTCTAAAACAGCAGGAATGACTTCCGAAGGATTCAGAGGGGCTTTGAAAAGTGGAAACTATTCGATCTACCCAAGGTTGGGGATCTGTGAACATGGGGTGCAGTGATCCTGTTTGCAGATCTGCAGAATGAAAATAAATTGTCACCCACTAAAACTTATCGCTATTTGCAAATCCAGCATGCATTACAGACACCACTCTCAAAAGGGGAGGAGCACCCTGAATTGTCCCTACTGCAGGGCAGATTGTTCACTGATCCCATGCCCAGACAGGCAATCTCCCTTACCTATCATAAACTGATTAATAACTCTCCGGATACCCTGACTCAGCTGCAAGAACGTTGGGAGTGGGACCTTGAGGGTCTAGAGAATGGTGAATGGTCTGAGGCCTCGGCGTCACCCTGTGAGGTGGCCATAAGATCTAGATTCTTATTGACTCAACTAAAATTCATACATAGATGTGGATATGGTAAGGATGTCATGGAAATGATGGCCAAATAGGTACGTTGTTTTCTCTTGCTTTGGAGCTGTCTGATATTACAGCCATACTGGGGTCACTGTGAAGTGGTGCTTATTGAATATTTGGGATGCAACTGACCTTCACTGGATGGACCAACTATTGATGATGCTGGGATTTATGGTGGGTAAACGTAATATTGCATGGTTGTGGAGGGCCGACTTGACACCCAGCTAAATGATTAGAAGAAAGACATGGACTGGAGCTTGCTCAGAGAGAGAATCATTTATGAAGGCAGGGAGGTCCAAAGAAATGAACCAAAACTTGGGAAAAAATGGAGCATTTATCGGGGTAGGCTGCGTGCCCCTTTTGAACATACTGATTTTGATGTTGTGTATCAAGAAAATCAGAGTACATCTTGAACCTTGTGAAATATCCGAAAGTGGGTGGGGGGATTCGGCGGGCTGAGGTGCCTTTGAAGTTAAGTGACAATGTTGTGTTCCTACAGTGTACTATCCTTTTAATTGTCAATGTTATTTTCTATGCTTTCTTTACAATAAAAGGATCTGGAAAAAAAGGAATGACTTCTGAATATCTTGCACTTTCCTTGTATAATCAAGAAATATTTGGTTGGTTTTGTCTCCATACATAGGGGGGCATGCACACGTACATGGTAAAGAATGGAGTCCCTGTCCTTATGATTAAAAAACCATGCAATAAGAGGAGGAGGCTGTGCACCATGACCAGGGCTTGGCGACATGGCCCAGAGTGATCATTCAATGGAGAAAAAGTTAGAGAGTTCTTTAGGTTTGAGCTCTGTGGTTATCCACCTTTCTAGGAGGAGATCTGCTGTCGGGCCCTCCTCTCGTTCAAAGAACCCTAGGTAACGCAGGTTATTGCACCTCAAGCGCCTTCAGGATCTTCCAGATGCTTCTCCACAGATATTGCTCTACATTTTAGGCCCTCCACTGTTGTCTGGAGTTCTTTAATCTGCTGCCACAAAGTGGTGACCTCTTCCTCATTAACCATTCCTCCATCCGCTACTTTACGCAAATCTAAGCGGAGATGGTTAATGACTATGGCCATAGAATCCTTCTTAGTCTCGAGCACCACTCTAGAGTCACGTATGGCTGCCAATTTATCAGCAGTGGCCTGCTTAGGGTCCTGGTGTTCATGATCAGGTCGGGCCCCTTGTTCTACCTAGGGGCCTGGACCTGGGACAGTGTACTGCCCAATCTTATTGGTCTGACCACCCTTAGGCACCTTGTCCTCCATGAGTGTGGGACTCAATGTGAGGTAGCACTTCACTTGGGGGACAATTAGGTGACAAAGGTCTGCAACAGCGCACGTGTTAGGGGCGGAGGGCCACACCTAAATGAACAGTCCTGGGAAAATTAGGCAACATACATTGGTAGCACACCTCCAGTGCCCCCAACTGAGCATAAGCACCTCCAGCAGGGAATGCAGCAACAGAGGCACATAAATGACAATCAAGCCTCCATGGCCCGCCCGGGCTGAACACCAGAGTTTGGGAAGCAGCACAGGACCGTTCATCATGTGGGACCCTTCAGGCAGTCCCCCAGGCACACTCAGCTGCAGCAGGCAGGATTCTCCCAGACAGGTGAGGAGAAGGCCACAGGGGCAGCTGCACTCAGGATTCCAGTCTGCTTCCTCATTCGCAGCATAGCTCAAGTTCACCTCCTGCTGGCCCCCGGCCTCTGGAGCCATGCAATCTACGGCGGCAGCCTTTGTGTGTCCCCTCGCACCAGTGAGAGCACAGGAGGAATAGGAGCTTCCTCCACCAGATCCTGAATGGCCCCCATTTCATGCCTGCCTCCTCTCACCGCAAATTCCGTCCACAGCATCCTCCGTGAGGGCACAGCCATATTGATAGGCCTCAGTGCAGGCTCCATCTTCCGCTGCCTCCCTCAGTTGGTACCTCCGGTCACTACGCCTCTCCATGTCAGACTGCCACAGTCTCCCTGCTGGCTCCCCACATCGCCTCAGCAGGGTAGGCAGGTATCCTTTCTCTCGATCACCACTGCCCACAGCGACACACCACAGGCCTTCTGCCACATGGGGGTACTACAGGCTGCTTACTTTTGTGTTGCATCGGTGCCAAAATCGATATCCATTTCCGACTTTCAGGAGACAGGTAATTTACGTTAACATCTGACACTCTTCGAATTGAAAGTTAGAGATAGAAATGCTGGGATGTCCCATGAGAAAGTCAGGATAATTAACTCTTCAGCGGGATCTGTCTCAGGGCCCGTTTAGTTTGCTGTGTTGCCTGCCACACCTTCCTTGAGTAAAAATCTTATTGTGGGAGCATAGGAACAATGCAAGGATGCTTTTCCAAAAGTAAGCTTCAATAATCTACGTATAATTACCTTTAAATTAAGTGACACTGTTCCAGTAATTTATTCAGTACTTTAAAAAAAAAATTACAGAGAGAGTGAGGCTACTGTACATGTTGTATCACATTTTTCTTACTGTTCTGAAGACTTGTCCCTGCTCTTTGGTAAGTCCTTGGTCATTTTGGATTTGGACTTTGGAGGTAAAGCATTGCACATCCTTTCTCTGCAATCTGTGCTGCATCATCCACCCTTGGAATGTTTGCACTTGTTTTAGAAAAACCAAGCAAGTTCAGTGTAGTATTTTGCATTATGTTTCCAGTTTGAAGCAAGGGAGGCAGCACAATGTTCTTTCTTGTTTAAATTTTTAAAAAATGTTATTTATTTTAGAATTGCATGGAGTTTGGACTAAAGGTGAAGGCAAGACCATGTGGATCTGGAATAAGGGGATAGATAAGAATTTAAGGGCAATGGGCATTTTATCATATTATAGTCTTTGGATTTCATGTGTTTCTGTCCAAGTTGTCATTGTGATGTATAATGTGGTGCTTTATTGTTTGTAGCCTAGTCTGATGTAAGTTGTTGATGATTGTTTAGTGTATTTATCTTATTCTAATTATTGTTCTGCTAGAGATAGTTTTTATTATTTTAGTGGTTTGTTGAAGGTCTTAAATTCAAGCCAAATATCTCTTACTTTTTTGTTTTCAGGTGTGTGTTGGTGACTAGGGTGGTGATGGCTCAATCCAAGCACATGTCGCCATTTTCCTTTCTTCGTTGTCACCTTCTACACCATGTATTTTCCCAAGATGTTGGGATCTATTCTGAAAGTTAAATTTGGACATAAATAGATCTAGACAGGTAAATTTAGTCTTACACTTTGTAACATAGATTGTAAAGTGAAAATCATGTATCTTACAAATGAGGGCACAGTCATCTGTTCAGTTATCTGGGTCTGACTTTTAGCTAGTTAATTAAGAGTCACCTTGCAAACACTCACAAGATCTCAAAGGAAATGCATGCTGACTTAATACATCACATCCCAATGTGTATTGTTGATAGAAAAATCAAGAAAATTAATCAAAAACTTAGCATGGCTAAACACTGCATAACAGGAGGAGACCGGTAGCCATGTGTACCTTTTCCAAGTGAATTGCTCCTATGCAGAGAATCCTGTTTGAAGAGTGCAACATCATCTTGCCGAAAGATAAGGAAGAAGTGGCACCTTGATGTATGTGTGCATGCTTCATGATTCTGAACATAACTGCCTTTCTATGTGTGTCCATGATTGGAAAGGATACTGAAAAAGGTCTTCAATAAGTTGCAACATTGTCTCCTGGTATGTAGCCTAGAGACAGATAGAGCATATGCCTGCTTAATCTGTCATCTTGCCTATGTGCAAACTCACCACCACACATGTGGGCCAAAAACCGTTAAAGACACTGATACACGACAGGAAGACTTAGGTTATTAATACGGTGTCTGGTGATTTTTCAGATCTAGTGAGTGTTTCAAGGTGACCCTTAATTAATTAGACTGTAAGGGTCCATCAATTTATTGATGTTATGTTTCACTCTTTAAACCCACAGGTGTTATGGAGGATATGTTTGATGACCATTTGAAGCTGTCATTTTATTGACTATGTGAGGATTTGTCCACTTAGTGGTGAGTGGCTCTATTCGAACACCACCTCTGGGGATTCTTATTTTTTAATGACCCTTCCTAGCCCAATACTTTTTGTAATACAAGAGAACCTTTTTTGCAGGGAGAGAAGGTCATTCATAGCCCTTCATTAATTCCTGGTGAGTCATACCGTGGTATCTGTCTTTTTTTCTAGTTTCCATCAATTTCCAGTATATGAGGTCTGATGGAATACACTCTAATTCACAGGTAGTTCCTTATTCAATCCTGATGAAGGCCAGTCTTGATGTAAGTAAAGTCATTTATTTGTATAAGTTATTAAAACCTTTACAATTTTCGCTTAAATGACATGATGCATCAAAAATCCATATTTACCAGTTTGAAACCATAACTAAAAAAAAAAAAAACAGCTGAATCCTGGTCAATATCATACAATAAATAGCTTGGGTTTCACTTTTGCACATAAAAGACAGAAATACAGCAAGATCCATAATTGCAGGATCTAAGAGCATTGCTTAAAACAACTGATTCCTGGTTAATGTCAGGCAGTAAAAAAAGCCTCAGCCTCAAAATTACGATCAAGCATAAAATATTCCACTTGAACTAAATAAGTCTCAAAATTTCATTGGAACGGCAGTTGCAATGTATTTCTTGGTTTCAAAGACTTGAATCCTGAGTGCTTTCTTGGTTTAAGTTAACAGGCAGAGTTGTTGACCTTGGACAGGTTTTGACAAGTCAGCATATTACGATCTCATAAAGTGCCTGGTGCATTGTGCATGAAGATAAATGCATTAGGTCTCTTTAATTTTTAGGTCTCGCGCCTAGCGTTGCAGTGCGCAACACTGCTCGCACAGCGCAAGACCTTTAGAAAGGGCTTCTGAAAGCTACCCACACGCTTGTGCGTGTGGTTTTGCTTGAGGAAGCCCACATTGGCTGGAGCGTGCATTTTTTTTTCCGAAATGGCACGCAATTGGGCAAAGGCAGGTGCATGTCCCGCCTTTGCTCCTCCCATTCCCGACGGTGGCCAGAACGTGCAGCAGCACGCGTTCGCCTCGCTGCCGCTCTCCCTCCCCCCCTCTCCTCTGTGGTGCGCGCACCACTGTTTATTGTTTCTGTGCCGAAACAAAAAAAGTGAGATTCTTGATTTTTTAAATGTGGCGGAGGGAGCAGCTATTGCCGGCGTGTAAAGGTTTGGAAGAGTACGGCGCTTTCACGAACGCTGAAAGCCGTTGGATTGTGGCTGCTCTTATCGCTTGACGGGAGGGTTCTTGGGAAGGCAGTGCTGGGTTCTTAGTTATGATTGCGAAACAACCGTGTTGTGAATATTAACATTTATTTTAAGGTGAGTCTTTATGACGATGGCGCCCTAGGGCACCGAGCGGCCATAATACAACATACGGTTGGCGCCAGGAGCATGGTGCGTTGGTGAACGGATCTTTAAACTGTGCAAGGTCCATTATCATGTGCGGATGTCTGTGTATGGATGGTTCCGATATTTTCTTTATTTCGATTGGTGGGCAATGCACCGTACTCGAGCGGGTTGCTTAATTAAGATCGCTTAATGGGCTTTGATTTAATTATTTGGCCGTTTTATATTCCAACTTATGACAATTGGCTTTTAGATGGAGGTAGGGTATAGATGGTGATAACGCTGCTTGTAGGTCATGCGGCGTATTCTGTTTTTGCTCATAGAGCACCTCTCGTCGTCATTTCGTGCCGCATACTTTCTCTTAACGTCGATGGTGTGCAAGTCTAACTGAATCCCTGTTAACTTACTTTGAGGCATCCTCGATATCAGAATAAACCGATTATATAGATGAATCTCTCTTATTTCAATTTTAATGCACCACGCTGCATTGGTTGGTCTGCACAGCTCTAATTTAAGGATTGTGGTCGTCAGCACCTATACAGCGGTTACACTCCTTGCTTTACAAAGGCCTTATAGACTGCCGGTGGGTTATTAGCGCGACCGTCTAAGGCACGGGCGCATTTTATTTTTCGACTATTATGGTCTGGAAATGTGGCGTCAGATACCCGCAATCGTCAAGAGGGTCGTCTATCCTTGCTATTATGTAGGCTAATTAAGATGCTATTTAGGATTCAAGACCTGTAATTTTTAGGATAGTTGCAACATATTTAGCATTCATCTAACAGCTGAGTCCCTTGTTTAAATGATTGCTGTTTTGAGAACAATGTGACATAACCATATATTCGGTGAATAGTGAAACAAGGCATTTTCATAGCAAAAGGGTATAATTGTTTTCCACCGTGGTTGAATTACATGTGAATATTTACATTTTTTTTTTTTGCTGCACACAACAGCCCATACCCCATTCCATAATTTCAGGAAGTTAATAAGATCTTGGAAAAATTACCATCCCTTTAAATGCATGAACACAGCTATCAACAGCTGAAGGGGTCTCAGTTAACGTTTGCAATGGCCAGGCAGAGTGTCGTATCCTAAGCACAGTGTTTTAATACTTTATTTTTTCCTGGAGTTATATATAGTGCGAACTTGACCCGAAGGTTCAGAGCACTTTACATGAGCACCATTTGCGTTACAGACATTTTTTGTTAGGCACGGGGAGATTAAGTGATTTGCTTAGAATCACAGGAGATTGAGCGTCTCTGCTGAGACTCGAACCCGGTTCCCCAGGTTCGAGACCCACCGCTCTAGCCATTAGGCCACATCCTCTTTGGATCTGTTTGTGCTAGAAACACATTGCAGATGAGACAGCACATGGTGGATTATGTAGCAAGCGTGGCGTACTCATACTACAGATGAAGAAAAAGTTGCAGCATCGTGTAATTCAAGTGGCCCTGTCTACACCTCACAATATCAACACGTCATAGGCTGCACTGTGCCTATAAAACTGATGACTGTTTACCAAATCCTCCTTGACCATAATACTGCAAAACAACACTGATCACACCAAAATGCTCAGTATTATGTGGTATAGTACACACATTATGTTTAAACTACCGAGTGCAACGTTCACCAACTTCACCCAGACAGCACTGTACTTACCCCACATATACATCACTGCATTCACACCCCTTCCACACCACACTAAACGTACACTACACACACCATCTGGACCACACTCTTTGTACTCCACCTAGACCCTACTGTTCACACAACACCTAGAACAGCCAGCGCCTACATCATCCACACAACAGCTTACCAGTCTCATCCACATCACACTGCTTTACACAATCCAGGGCACTCTAGGCGTAGGCACACTTTCATGTGCCCATAACACAGATACCACAGCATCTATTAAACCGAGATTACACTTTCCAACACCAAGCTGCAACTACACGGCTCTGACCACACTGCACCTATATTATACACAACAGACTGTGCCAACAGCACCCAAACCATACTCGGGCTATAGCATAACACAGATCACACCAGGCCTACACTGGCCTCTCAAGGCTATGCCTACAGAAGAACATAGATTAACCTGTGCTTCACAGGGCTCAGTGCATATCCACCACACAGACCACAGTGCCTACACCACCCACACCACACCCTGTCTACATTGTGAGGACCACACAGCACCTGCTCCACATGATTACACAACACACCACATGTATCCAATCCACACCACAAAACTCTACATCATGCCACATAACTCAACAGCATACCACATAATTAAACTTCCCTCCACAACACAAAATACCAATCCACATATTTACACTCCATGCCACACAATCCCACTCTACATAATTCCAGTACACTCAATACCACATAATTACTATCCACATAATTCCACTGCACACCATGCCACATAATTCCTCTACACAAATCCACTCCACACCACACTATTCCACGCCACACAATTCTATCCAACTCACATAATTCCACCTCACACCACATACATCCACTCCATCCACTCCATAAACATAAGTAAACATAAGTAAAAGGCATTGCCATTTACAATGCCAATAGCTCTAACTTGAAAAAATGCGAGACCTATTGCATTTCCAATGCTTGATTTAAACGGCCGTACCGATGAATTTAAAAGTTTGAAGTTGTGTATGTGCTGTGTCATTATTAACCTAAAACGGGTTTTTGCAGAGTTTGCGTGTTGTAGTCTCATAAAGTGCCTGGTGCCATGTGCTTGGAGATGAATGACTTTAAGTCTCTTGTTTTGGTAAACAGCCGTACCAATGAGATCGGATTATTTTCATTGTGTGGTTACTGTAAAAGGAGTATAAAAGCAATATTTGAGTAGAAAAGCAATATTGTTGGTGGGGGCCAGTTACAGGCGGTGACAAAACCAGGTTTAGCACTCTGGTAATTGTACGCCAGATCTCTGAATTTTTTCCCCTGCCACCTCCTAGAATCATACAAAGCGACACACCAGCTGTTCGTCTCCACCCCTGAGGCATGCCATCACTGCTTGTCTAAAGTATCTTATCCTCTTGTTTTTAAAGATGGGTTTCAGAAACCGTCGTTGTTCAAGTTCCAGTTCTCCGCAAATACATAATAGATGTAGAACACTCTCTTATGCTTTCCCACATAGGCGGCGCTTGGACGCTGTTGATAGACGCTTCCAATGAGGAAGATGCTTCAAGATTGGTAAGATGCCCATTCGGGAGCGTAAGTATGTTTCCTTCATTATCCTGTTGAAGCCTGCTCAATAGGATTGAGGAAGAGGCCTAGTGTAGCTCTGCAGCACAAACCAACCTTGTGCCCTTTCTTTGAGTGCTGCCTTGTCCTCGACTATTGACAACCGCTTCAATGTCTTGTTTACAAGTTGCTTAAAGCTAATATGTGTTCCTGAGGCCTCCCAGAGGTCCTCCAGGCCTAGATGATTTATTGATGCTGTTACATAGACCATGGCTGTGCATACCTTATATGAGTTTATTTCGTTCCATAGGTGGGTATTCAATGTTCCTGGTTCGGACTTTCTAATCCTGTGCCAGCATTTCACATAGGTGCCATTGAGGGCTATTTTTTGAGACTGCAGTCCGAGTTCCAGCCTAATTTGTGCGGGTAGGACATAATTAGGTAGGTTGAATATCATTCTTCCTGATCTTGAGAGTATACGGTCCAGAATGTCCGCGTCTCTTCCCCTCAGGCACTCGCTCCCATAGGTGATAGCCGGGATAGGCTTTGCTTGTAAGACCTGTAATAGTGGGATAAAACTAGGGCCAGCAGTTTTGAGTTTAATGGATTTTAAAGCTACCGCTATTGTGTTGCCTCTTCTCTTGATTACTTCTTTTTGTGTTTTAAATGTGCCATTGTTGTCAATTATCACCCCCAGATACTTGTATTCTTCCACTGCTTCTGGGGTGCACCTGCCAAATGCCAGCAGTAACTTGATGTTTTCTTTTTCGGGTTTAATCGCAGTACCTTGGATTTATCCAGGTTGATCGTTAGACCATGGGTAGCTGCGTGACTGCTGGTTGTGTCTAGCAGGTTTTGGAGACCAATGGGGGTTCGGCTGATCAACACAACATCGTTTTGCATACAGCACATTGGAGAGTGGCCTACCTCCCATCCTGGGTGCGTATGATGCGCAGATGTTTAATTCCGACGAAAGGTCTGCCATATACAAATTAAAAGGCGTCGAGCCAGCACGCACCCCTGTTCCAGACCCTTCGTTGTTGGTATTTTTCTGGACAGTTCCTAACTTAACTTGGAGCCACGTGTTGGTATGTAAAAGAATAATCTGATTTAAAGGAGCAGATGATATTTTCATTTTCTTAAGTTTGGCCCAAAGTTTGTTCTTGTCGATTTTATCAAAAGCAGTGGAGTAGTCTATAAATCACAGAAAGAGGGCGGGTTTTGCTGTTTTAGCGCCATCTATTAGTAGCGACAGGGCGAGTATGTTCGTTGTGGTTCCCATGACCTTGCAGAAGCCCGTATGATTAATAGGGATGGTCGATTTTTCATTTGCTAAAGCTGTGGGTCGTCCAGGAGGAGACCAGTGTTGTATTTGGCCTCAATATCGATTAATGCTACAAGCCGGTAGCTGGTTGCTTTGTTCTTGTCGACTTTCTTGAATATTGGGGATATTATAGAGCCTTTCCAGGAGTCGGGTATGAAATCTCCTCCTCCTATTTGTTCGAACAGCAGTAGTAGTGCGGCCGCCCAGTAATCCGGGTCAGTTTTGAATAAGATTTGGGGGATCCCGTTGGGACCCGGTGTGCCCTCCCGCTTGCCTTTAGCTTACGGGATCTTAATCTGGTGGGTCGAGAATAGAAGGGGATCATTTTGCGCTACAATGGTTTTGACGGGGGGAGTTGTCTCAACAGTATGACAAGGCCCAAATTTCCAGATCCTAAGCCTTTCCTCGTCTGAGTTGAAATGATCCAAGAGATGGGATGCCCAGGCTTCCTCCGTTAAGTGCGAGTTAGTTCTTTGTACGTTTGGGTTTTCAAAGCTGTTTATTGTGCGCCAGAATCTTGCACTGCTGTTTGACTTTGCATCGTACAATAGCTTGGCCCACAGGTTGTCTTCGGATTCCCTTTTTGCTTGCCAAATTACTTTTTTTCTTTTTTGCTTTTAACTGCTCTAGGTCATTCTTAATTGTGGGGTCAAAACCTGTTTGTCTAAGCCTACGTAATGTTTTGTTTATTGCTTTCTTAAGCGCCAGAAGGTTTAGTATCTTAGGCGTGGAGAGATGGTTATTCTGGTTATCTAACTGGCGACGTGCAATCTGTGTTTGAGGTGTTCCCCTAGGTGTTAAGCCACCACCCAATCTTGTGGTGAGCGGGTCTCCTAATTTTTTGGTGAGACATTACCAGCGAGTTATCATAATTGTGAGTCCCTCATCCTAGTTGTCCCAAATTGTCTTTGCTAACAATTGCAGTTTTTCCGGTTGGCTGGTTTTACATTTTAACCTCCTGAAGTTCTCAGTGTGGGTGTCATCTCTGTCCTCCAGTGGCTGGTCCAGAGTTAAACTGGTGATTGTCATGGTGATTTCCTGAGGCAAATGATCACTTTGATCTTGATGTAAGGAAAGCACATGCTTCTTAAAATGGTCAAAAGGTCAACAGTTTTAAACTCAGCCTGTAATAAAACTCTAGGTTTTGGGAAAACTAAGGACAGATGAATGTATGAGAGATTACAGATTTGAACATATTGGACAGACCTATCAAAAATCTGAATTGTTCTTGTACAAATGTTTTGTCACTCTTTTCTGTATGCACTGCACAAGCACTTTTTTTCACCTGTCACCTGTGGAGCACCTCAATATTTGATTTAATGACCTGGTGTAATTTTAATAACTAAATATAATTGTTATACTAAGTAATTGAGTAGCCTGGACTGCTGTGTTTTTTTGTAACATTTTTATGGGATCTAATCATGTAAGTGACTATGTACGCAATTTATTGTATAACCCAGTAGCAAGTATTCCACCTATCTGACAGAACCATTTTTGATTTCAGAAATGGAATTTTAGCAGGAGCCAATTTCCACTCCTAGCCATCCTAAACACTAGTGCTAAATGTGTACACTCAGAAGGCACATATAAACACATTACTCATATACCTTGAAGCCGTCATTGGCTTGAAATTTCCTGCATATGCTAAGAGGTATATGACATATTGACATGAATATTACAGAATGATATGGATATAGGTTACTAAAATGAATATGTTATATTCTGAAAAGAATATAATGCCCATTGAAAATAATATAGCATACACTGAAATGAACATTACACATGTTGCAATGAATTTTAATTGCATTGAAATGAATATTACCCAATGTTGAGAAATGAAGACTGAAGAGTAAAAACAAAAAAAACAAAGATGGAGGGTGAGGGAAAAGGCGTGAAGAATGAGGAGTAAGGGATGAGAGTTAAAGAGTGAGAAATGGTGAGTGAGAGTTTAAGACAGAGGTGTGAAAGGCAATTGAGGGATAAGGGGTAATGAGTGAGGAGTGAAGGATGAAGAGTAAGACAGGAGAAGTGTAGGACACACAGTGAGTGAAGAGAGGTAAATAATGAGGTGTGAGGGATGATGACCGACGGTTGAGGCCCGAGCAATGAAAAAGGTAAAGATTGAGGTACAAGGAATATGGTATGAGAAGCAAGGAGTGCGGCATTCATGAAGAGGTATGAGGAAGGAAAGATGAGAAGTGAATGATGTAGGATGAAGAATTAAAAGTAAAAAAATGAGAAATGAGGGGTTAGGGATAGAAGCAATGAATGAAGATCAATGAGAAAAGAATGTGAATTGAGCAACGGGAGATAAAGATTGAGGGATGAGAAATCTAATGTAAGGGATAAACATTAAAGAGATGAAAATGAAAGGAATATGGAGTGAGAGATGAAGAGTGAGGTAAGTGCTGTGAAAGTAGAAGGTTGTGGGATAAATTATCAGGGGTGAGGATTTAGGATTGATAAATAAGAATTGAGGGATGATAGGTGGAGAAGGAGGGTTAAGGAGGTAGATTTGTTGAATGAGGGGTGATCAGTGAGTCATGTTGACAAAAGAAAATAGAAATAAAGATGAGGAATGAGGAATAAGAACAGAGGCATGAGGAATTAGATTATCCTAAAATAGACAGGGTGGTGAACATTTTAGAATTTCATTGTTAGTCAGTTTCACTCATCACAAAGTGAGGAGAAAGGGTGAAGCACAAGAGCAAGAGATGAGCAATTGGGGAAAGAGGTGAGGAAGAATAAAGGAAGTGTGAGGGAAGAAGGATGAGGTACAAGCGATGAGGAGTGACTACTGAGGGATGAAGGATTGGAGGTGAGACATGAAAAATGGGTTATGAGGGATGGGAGTGGCAGATCAGGCCTGAGGAGTAAGGAGTGATATATGACGGATAAGGTTTAAGGGATGAGTGCTGAAGAATGAGGGGTGATGATTGATGGATGAGGAGTGAGCAATGAGGGATTAAGTACAGCACATTTGAAGGATGAAAAGTGAGGAATGATGGATGATGAATACGAGATGAGAAGAAAAGAATGAGAGATGAAGTGTGAGCACAGAGGACTAAAGATTGATTGGTGAGGATTCATTGAGGGGTGAAAAATATGGGAACAGTGAGGCATGATGAGTGAGAAACATGGAGTGAAAAATGAGATCTATGTCATGAGGAGGGTGGGATAAGGATATCCTAAAATTATCAGGGTAGTGGACATTTCTGGAAAACATAGTTTGACCAGTTCCCCTGTAACTGTTGAAGAGAGGAGGAGTAAGCATTGATGGATGAGGGCTATAAAGAATCAAGAGTGAATAATGAGATATGAATAGTGAGGGAAGTTGGTGAGTTAGTGAGAAATTAGGAGATAGGAGTAATGGATGAGGAATGAGTCATGAGGATGAGGGGAAGGAGAAGGTGTGTGAGGAGTGAGATAAAAGACGAGAAGTGAGGATTGAGGAGTGAGACTGAATGAAGGAGTAATTAAAAGTGAGGGATGAGAGTTAACAAATGAGAAATGAAAGATGAGGCATTAGATATCAGGGCTGAGCAGCGAGGACTGATGGATAATAATGAGGAATGATGGTTGATTAGAAAAGTATGAGAAGCAAAGAAAGAGAAATGAGGGCAAGAGGGTATGGAATGAGGGAAGACAAATGAGGCATGAGATGTAAGGGATCAGCATGTCCTAAGATGGACAGTGAGGAATATATTTTAGGGTATTACTATTTGGCCATTGCACTCATTTCTCAGAGGAGCAGGCAGGAGCACGGAGAGAGGAGAGAAAAAATTAAGGAGAGGTGAGGAATAAAATCTGACAAATAAGTGATGGAGAGTGAGTGGAAGAGTGGGAAATAAAGAAATGGGATAAGGGATGAGGGATATGGAGGGACAACTGCAGGATGAGGGATGAAACATTAAAAATTTGATGGAGTGATGCAGAGTCATGGATGTGAAGGGATGTGTGGTGAGAGATGACTTGTGTATGGGGAATCGAGGATGACTAATTGATGATGAGCAGTGAGGGTAGAGGAGGGAGGGGTGTGGATACAAAGTGAGAACGAGAAGAAGAGCATTTAGGGCCACATTTATATTCTTGCAATCTGCACGTCCTCTGCCAGGGTGACAGAGAAAATGACTCCATCACACTGACAGAGGTGTCGACTGCCAAATTTTGAAATGTCTAGTGGCCGGTGGACATTTCAAGCATTGTTAGGAATCACAAATTCCATGTCTGCCAACATTTAAATTGGGCTGTAAGCATGATAGAAGAGAAGTAAAGAATGAGGAGTGAAAAGAAAGGAAGGGCTGAGGATTGAGAAGTCAGGAGTGAGGTAGGATGAGTAATGAATAACTACTGATGAGGGAGTATGGAGAAGCTCATTTTAAGCTCTACCTCTATATGTCACAGAAGTGCTATATTTACGTGATTAGCACAATATACTTGCTATGTTCCTTAACCTTATTAATGTAAAGTGAAGCACTAAACATACTACTGGAGGGTATTCACTGTAGAAATTAGGAATTTATATAAGTGTGTACTTTAATGTTTTTTGTAATGTCACAAATTGTAGTTCTCATTCACTCTCACTCATGCATATTTTGAGTTATACTGCTTTAATACAATTGCATTTCTTATGTACTCATATTTTAGCTTAATAATATTTACATTTATTTTGTAATCATATGTGTACATATAATTATGCATTTGAAGTGCATATTGACTGTCTTACTAAGTTAGCCTAATTCAAAGTCCTTAAGCTTTTGGTCTTCAATCTTTAACCTTCAACTTGAAAGTTTTGTTTGCACTGCAATGTTTCTTCTTTTGCAGGTCCTTTCACATAATATCATAGTTAGTGAAAGGCCTACTGTGTTTTAGAGATAGTGAGGTCCGGGAGGAGGAATTTTGGCAAGAATATGTGGCACTAACGAACTAAGGGAAGTCTCCTTTTCATGTCATATGAGGAGCTTAGAGACACTTGTGGTCATCCGGATGTTCAAACTGTGAGACAGGGGGATCAAGCGATGGACAATTCCTACTTTTAGAAGGTGGAAAGCTACAGAAGTTGGTGATGTGGATTTCTCTAATGTTCTGTGGCTTAGTTAGGGATTGCACTGTAGGCTGAGAGATTCAGATTCTCTTTAGACTCGGAGGGGTATAGACCTCTCTGCTCATATTACCTTTGAATGACTTTATGCTATGCATTGTCCTGATTTGGAGAACTTTTACTGATGTATCCAGTATTCTGACATCTTCCTGCTTTCCCTGATTTAAATAGGGTTTCCCATTTTTTTCAGTTTTAGTTTAGGATTCATTTAGGTGACTTTAGATTTATTTATGCACGGACAGGAGGATCGAAACCTGTACACTGATCCTCTGAATCTATTCCTTATCTTCTGTACTGCTGCAACTGAATTTGTTGCGTGCCTTATGCTATTAAGACCTAATTTCATTTGACGCTTTGGTTTACCAGTGGTGATTCTATATCTTTACAACATGTTCTTGAGATCTATATACATCAGTTTGGCCTTTAATTTGTAATAAACATACTTAACCCTACTTATGGATTCTTGGTCCTCATTGTGTGACCAAATGACCTACACTGTCATTTGAATTGTTTGATTGATGTTAACTCCCCTTTACCTCTCAGGCAACTTAAAAGATTCATGGCAGGATAAATGGTAAGATCGGCCCAGTGCTCTAGAAAGTGTGAAGGAGGGAGAAGGGAAGAATGAGGAGTAAAGGATGTGGAGAGATAAGGGTTGAAGGCTGATGGATAAGAACTAAGGTGAGACATGAGTTAACCATGAAAGTAATGATTGAGGGGGTAGGATGAGAAGTGAGGGTGAGTAATCAGGAGCAAGAGCTGATGACTAATGAGTGTGGGATAAGGAATGAATTAAGAAGGATAAGGAGTAAAATGAGGAGTAAAGGATGAGGAGAGAGAAATTAAAAATGAGGAGTGGGTGCTGTGGATGGCAGAATAAAAAATGAGAGATGTAAAATGAGATATATGACATGAGGTAAGAATACTGTGCAATGGAGAAGTAATTCATGGATGATAAATGAGGACCTTAGGAGTGAAGGATGATGAGTACATGATTAATGATGATGGATGATAAGTGAAGAATGAGAAGTGAGGGACAAGGAGTGGTTAGCAAGGCATAAGTGCAATGAATAAATTAAATTAAATTCAGTTAGGATGTCTCTCACAGCACAGTAGTTTAGGTGGATGGTGGGTATCTCCCCAGAGCATGTCCTCAGCGCGGGGACACACCGGTGGTGTAACCAAGCGCTCTACAAATGAATAAATTAAATTAAATTAAATTAAGTAATAAGAGATGAAGCTTGTAGAGTGAGAGTTGGGGAATGAGAAGTAAAGGATGAGGAGCAAAAGATGATGAATGAGAAAATTAGGCTGAAGCGTAAGAAATGACAAATCAGAGATGTAGAATAAGACATCCAGCCTAACTATGTCCAAGATGGTAGACCCTGCCACACTCCGAAATCTGTGCCCTGACCTGGATCAGGAGTGCTGGTAACAGCAGTGCAGCGACTGTGATGTCAGTTGGTGGGGCCTGCCCTGGCCTGTCTTCTGGACAGGATTGCACGTAAAAAGGCTGGGTGGCTCCACTTTGGAAACCTGTGTAGTGATAGCAGGCAATGGTCTGTACAGCAGACATTGAGGAGAATATATAAGTGGGCCCATGGAGACAGGTAAGTGCCCTGGGGGTCATAGAGGGGCTTGCTAGAGCTTCCTGGTATTGGTGGGAAGGCATGGCTCCCCTTAAAGGTACTGACCACTGGTGACCCAATCCTGCAGAGCTCCCAACAGGGCTGCCTTATCCCAGCCTGTTGCTGATGCTCACAGCTGAAGTCCATACATCTTGTTGAAGTCTGAGTTACTTTTGGACTATGTACAGGTGCTATACAGAACAGCTTGACCACACTGCAAATGTTTCGCCTGGGGTGGGCTCCTGCTTGGCATTTCGTCCCCCATGGGACCCTACAGCAAATAGATTTGCTGACGCGCCGCGCTACTGGGACTAACCTCGGTGATAGCCTGCTGGATTTCCGGTGCCAGGATTGAAAGTGGACATGGACTCCAATGCCGTCATTGTGTAACATTCTGCAGGGTGTCCAGTGCCTCACCCTAGCGACATGGGGGTGTTCTGCTGAGGAGTGGGCCACATTGCGAATGTCGAGATGTGCGGCATATATACTGTAGAGCATACGTCCTCTACTCATAGCTGAGCTCCCCCAGCAGCCACAGCATCCCCCAATGATCATACATCCTAACTCTACTGTCAATCGAGGGGCTCCAGGCACTGCCCAACTGCCTACACCCTTGTATGCATGAAAGGGGAAGTGTGACACAATGCAAGCTAAATTTCAGAAGACAGACATAGCTCACTCATCGAAACAAGCATTATCCTCTCAGGGAGCCACAGCGGAAACAGATGACAACGACATGAATTTGCACCTAGTGCATATCCAGTAAAGCCTGACTTCTATAGATAACAATATTGAAATGCTTAAATCCAGAGTGGACAAGCTAACCACTGCTCTCAGCAAGCAAGAAACACAAATTACCACAGCTGAAAGTCAAAGTTCCACTCTCGAGGATAACACAACTGGCTATAATGAAAAAATATTTAAAATCAGTAAAGTGCTAAATGTCATAAAAGTGAAGAGTGAGAACATTGAGTCAGATCATTATACAACAACCTGCGAATCATAGGAATGCGTGAGAAAAAAACACAGGCAATATGGCTTCTCAAACTACTTTTTGGAGCTGACAGGATTTTGCATTTTTTTTGCTGTGGAAAGGGTTTACCGATCCCTGGGCCCTAGACTCTCACCTGGGGTCCGATTATCTATAGAATGCTCAACTTTAGTGATCGTAATGTGGCCCTGCGCCTGTCCTGAGAAATGCAGACAGTGGCGTTCTGGCGCATGAGAACTCTACTCCCTCCATCTTTCTGGATTTCATGCTAACAGTCCAAGAGGCACAGTGTTGGCAGTTGACATCAAGTGAAGACTGTGCAATGCTGGAATACACCATGTTATGCTGTATCTGGTGTGGCTTAAGACAATGCATTGCAACAGGCCCTACCTTTTCCTTACTCCTCAAATCACTGTACCTTTTATGCAGAAATGCATCAAAAACTCAAAGGCTGTCTGTGGTACAGCATGGGTCTCTTGTCCCAGAGGAGGGTTCAAGTTATGTAGACTCAGCTAACCAATATATGCCCTACAAACCAATATTTGCCCTTTGAGCTTACAAGTTTAAAATACATTCTCTATGAATTACTATGAAACCTCTGATTGAGGTAGCCACTTGACAATTGCACATGATGGCTTCCAGCCTTGTTTGCCCCAGGACAACTGATATTGAGACAGAAGCTCCCTAGCTAGATCCGAGGCTTGAGGGATGGGGGAGTGCCACTCTAGGCCAAGCAGTGTGCTTGTCATGACCTCTTGCGTCTGGGAAATTGGGAGACTGCAGCTCCTTCTTTTCCTCCCTTCCTCCCCGTAATGCTCAGTCAACTAAGTGGAAGCTTGTAGATGATCTTTTTCTGGACAGATGCAGTGATCAAGTAAAAATAAATTGTTATTGGTATACCCCTGGTACTTACCCCTAGAGAGGAAGGTAGAGAACCCCCGATGAAAGCCGAATGACCCATATGGGCTGAATGTTTTGCCTGAAACATGTCAGCAATATAGGATTTTGAAATCATTGGTTTTTCACTGAACATCTCAAACTTTGATTTTTAATCATGGTATGGGTACCCAGTAATAGAAGCAGATATTTCTTCACAAAATCTGATAGTGTCTTTCTATGCTGATGATATCACTCTGTACCTATCCAACCCAAAACAAAACATCAGCCCGGTCACTTGAGAGATTACATTGTTTAAAGCACTATTGGGTATTACAATCAATTGGAATAAATGCATAATTCTCCCATTAACACAGGCAATGCATCAATAAGAATTAGATTTCCCTCTCTTTTGGAGTACAACCTCCATCAAATATTTGGGTGTGTGGATCAACCAAGATGATCATGGACAACTGGCTGAAACACTTGCTGTTGTTGTTAGGCAGAATTGGCTTTATTAAGATGGTCATTGTACCCCAAATACTTTACCTTTTTAACAATGTTCCTATACTATTCAATCAACACTTCTATAAAACACTCAAATCAAATATGATCACCCTGGCCTAGGCAGGCAAACAAATTTATGTTCGGTGGGACACTCTGGCTTTACCTTGCAAACGAGGTGGACTGGCAGTGCTGGACTTTGAGTTTAATTACCATTGCACTAAAGTACACTTAGCACTTAAGTATGCACTGCTGTGTTGCCTCTTGTTATTTTAAAAGCCAGCGCTGCCTTGCAGGCTGCTTTTAAATTAAAACTATGCCCAATTTCAACTTTGGAATAAAATGGTACATCCAAAGTCTTAAACTACTTTATCTTTACATACAAGTCACTCCTACGTTCTACACTAGGTGCCCCAGGGGTAGGGTGCCAAGTAATAATAAGCAGGGTCATGTTAAAAGATATTTTGTATACCCTGGTGAAGAAAAGACTGCCAATTAAGCCTGGGTAGCGGAACTCCATGAAGTGCCAAAAAAACTCTGCCGCGCTACGCAGAGCTCCGCGAGCAGCAGAGTGTGTTAGATAAATGCCGTTCACTGTGATTTTCAGTGCCAGGTGCTTGTCCGCACTGTGCAATCATCGCGAACGGGAACATGCACTGTGCAAGCAGGCGCTACTTCCTTTTTGCCGCTCGAGTAGATTTTTACTCAAGAGGCAGCTTTTTCAACGTGAATGGACAGTTTCTTATCGCGAGCGGTCGCAAACATATGTGGCCACTCGCAATGAGAAATCTGACCACCCGCGTTGAGAAATCTCACTGGGAGGTTGATTACCCACACTCGCCAACTTGATGTTGATGATCAAGAACGAGGAAAAATCTCGCTGGGAGGTGGATTTTCCTCGCTCGTGCTTGCCAACTTGACGTTGACGAACGCAAGCAAGGAAAAAAACTCCACTCCGCGAAGCTGAGTTTTTTGGAACTCCACGTAACGCAGAGTGCGGAAAACTCCACAAACTCCGCGAGCGGAGTTCACCACTCAGACTTACTGCCAATTTAGTTTTCCCCATTATAGTACATGTGCTTTAAAGGCTAACATTGGAAGACTTTATTAAACTTTAACAAAGTCTAACTATTGACAGGAGTGAGCTAAAAATATATTTCAATGTATGAAAATGATAGAATAAACCCAATAAATTTACAAGGTTATATTTATTATAACTATCACAAAAAAGAAGTTATAAAGCTTGCTTTTCTGATGTGCCAAAATCCAGCCTTCTAGCAACCTCTCGTGATTGTTCAGCCTTTGACAGGCTGAGCCAAACTGCTCTGATGAAGTGTGAAGTGGCCTACATTGAGACAACGGGACATCTGGTGGGAGGAGATCTGTGGCTGCAGAGCAAAAGACAGTGAGTAGGCTGGGTAGCCAAACCTGACTTCAAAGAGAAGGACAGTAAATCCAGAAACCAGTCTCACACCCAATTCCTGCAATTCGAACCGGACAATAGCCACAGTAATTGAATTAGCAGAGAGGCTGGAAGGGGCATTTTAGGGAAAGTTAGTCATACCAGTAGGCAGGGTTAGCCAGACCTGAACTTCTAAGAGAAATGTTTTCAATTTTAGATTTTGGTAAACAGTGCTTTGAGGGACAAAAATATGCCACACTTTTAAGGAAGTTGTCATACCTGAGGGTGGCACCCTGTAACCCCATTGGTCAGGGGTGCCCACCTGCTCGTGAGCCCAGAAGCCTGGATAAATATGGGAGAGATGCCCAGCAACTCAGATCCCTGCCTGAAGAAACAAGAAGAAAAAGGACTGCCCTGATGAACCCCTGGCCTGCACTAAGAGGACTGCACTCTGAATGACTGCACCTGCTGCACACTTTGGAGCTTCACCAAAGGAAAGACTTTGCTTTGCACTAAAAGATCTCCCCTTGCATCATCTCCACCAAGTAGAACCCAGCTGACCACCTTCAAATGGACATTAAAGGATTTGGCTAGGTGCTTTGCGGATGTCATAGTCCCAACTTCCCAAGGAACAACTCAGAGGTCAACCTCAAACTTTGACTTGGTCCCGGTCTGGTACGTTCAGATAGCTATGATTTGGCGCTTTTAAGCTTTTGACACTTTTAGGCTCTAGGAGGTACATTTTTACATTTAATCTTTAAAAATGTATATCTCTGGTTCCCTACATTGTTTTTTTGTCATTTTGGCATCATTTCAATCATAAAAATATTTCCTAATTTGTTGTGGAATTTTTATTGTGTGTTTTGGCTTACTTATTTATTTATTGGTGTTTTTAAATGCTTAACACTCCTTTCTCCTAAGTAAAGCCTGCCTGCTTGCAGACAGCTACCAAGGGTCCAGCAGGACAATAGTTATTGATACTTTGACTTAGCCTTATATTGTGACTGTGATGTTGATACTAGCTGTAGGTACCCACCTGCACGTACAACCTAACCATCTTCCAACAATAGCCACCCCAATCCATTGTGGGCCCCGCTAGCCAGGCCCTGTACCTCAGCCAAGTAGATATAGAGTCTGTGTCATGCACACAGTTGGCATGGGAGGAGATCTGTAGATGGTTGGGATGGCCAATACACTAGTCTCCTGAACAATACTTGTATCACTTCCATTTATTACTGCTGACTAAAGGTAAAGTTGTCCTGCAGAGTTTGACTTAATGGGGAATCCTCTCACTGAGTAAGCTACTCTCTACCAGCTAATTTTTGCTTTGCCCAACAGCTGATTTGTAACCCTGGGTGGGTAACTCCGCTCTGCCAGCGGAGTTTGCGGAGATTTTCCTACTCCGCACTCCGTGGCGAACGCGGAGGTAGGCAAAACTCCGCCTACGTGGTGGAGCGGAGTTAGTCGCTCCCTACCCCCTCCCAAATGTTTTAAAATGATAAAAAGAATGCACTTACCTATATTTCTGCCACCTCCCCTGCCTGGCCGCTCTCCTTCCACGCACAAGAGGCACAACGTAGTGTTTTTTTCAATGAAGAGAAGGACACGAGGTGGTGAGGAGCAGGAAGGAGAGTGGCCAGGCAGTGGAGGCAGCAGAAATACAGGTAAGTACCTTCTTTTTATCATTTTAAAGCATTTGGGAGGGGGAGGGAGTGGGGAGGGAGCAGAGCCAAGTGATGCGTAGCTCCACAGAGTTTTTTTCAAACTCCGTGGAGCTACGCATAGAGGCACTATGCCAGCTCCACCCACCCTTACTGATTTGTCCCTGATGGGCACATTCACCTACTTTTGCCTTCGGGCATTGAGCAGGGAGCACTACCCTCTGTTTCCTGAGGAGTTGCTGCAGTCAAGATATTAACTATGTTCCTAAATGGACAGTTGGCTAAACAACTGGTAACTAAGCTCTACTTCTCCATACCGGCCGAGGCCTCAACACTAAGGCCTAGTACCAAGGTGCTGTGGGATGACAACCTGGGAGATGCAATCATGGATACAGAGTGGTCTTAGTGTTGTAGCAAAATTGAGGAGCTATCTGATATCGGTATTGTTTCACCAGACATACCATACTATCCTCAAACTTTTACTCACAAATTATGGCCCTCTCCTGGAATGTAAGATGTATCGCGCTAGAAGTGGGCTTCCTGCACCTGACCTTAGCATGCCCACTGATTGCTAGGTACTGGGGCAAAGTATTTCATGTTCAAGGGGCTATACTATGCATCGTGTGACGGTTCACATTGATGGCACTACTGTTGACAAAGAGGCGTGTGTCATGTGAGAGGGGTATGAATCGCAAACCTACTGTAACAACCTGGTTGCATGATATGATATACTACAATGACCAATTGGAACTCTACTATTCCACTATTTTCTAGGGTGTAGGAACATCTTGGGCACATTGCAAGCGTACTTGTCAACTCATTATATACATGGCATCGAAACAGGTTAAAGATTTGGCCAAACATGCAAAATGGGGGAGGGGTGGAGAAATGATGGGAATGTGTATACACACTGATTCCTGGAAAAAAGCTCCAATTGTAATAGTACCTGAAGCTCTATCTCGGACCCAGTTCAGCTTTTATTAATGCCACTGTGCTTTAGAGGTACCATCCTGTTATGTGAAAAAGATGCTCTAGGAAAGGAGGAATTCTGCTGGACTGTTAATGTATTAAATGATATAAGGCCCCATGTGTTAAGGTGCTGTCATTTACTGCAGGCAAGAGTACTGTTTTGTATAGAGATGAGATAATACAAAAGATCATTTAAAAAATGAATAAAAAAATTAACATTACAAAGTGGTTTAAATATGACAGATCTTTAAATTGATATAAATGACAGTGAAGCAAATAATAAGTCCTCGAAATAAATATGGGCATTACTGAAATTGGATATGAACTACATTGTGTTGCGCAGAATACTGAATGAACTGGATAAGGATGTGAATGAACTGGATACGGTGAAATGTGCATATAACATGCACTGGAAATACAAAAAGATGATGGACGAAGCACTGAAACTTTTCAGACACTCACCCCAAGTAAAAGATCTGGGTTGATTCCATCATCGTTCTTTAGCTCAATTCACCACCCCAGTTCAGACCTAGCCATATGCAAATCAGTCTTGACCCTGTGCCTGATGGGTACAGTCTAGCCCGAACTGTCAAGCCAGGTCTTCCCTGGACCGTAAACAAGCACCCTGGGACTGGTTTTGGGGTAACACCCCTCATCAGCCAGGCTAGCTTGAATCCAGTGGCAAAGTGAGCAAGGAATCCACGTCTGGGCATAGCCTGCCAACTTAGGGCGAACAAAGCAAACACAAAGAGATGATGGACAGAGCGCTGAAACTTTTCAGACACTCACCAACAGTCACAGATCTGGATTGAATCCATCATTGTTCTTTAGCTCACTTCACCACTCCAGTTCAGACCCAGCAATATACAAAGCAGTCTTGACCCTGTGCCTCATGGGTACAGTCCAGCCCTAACTGCCAAGCCAGGTATTCCCTGGACCGGAAACAAGCATCCTGGGATCATCTTCAGGGTAACACCCCTCATCAACCAGGCTAGCTTGAATCCAGTTGCAAAGAAAGCAAGGGACCCATGTCTGGGCATACGCTGCCAACTTAGAGCGAACAAAGCAAACACAAAAAGATGATGGACGGAGCACTGAACCTTTTCAGACACTCACCCCCAGTCACAAATCTGGCTTGAATCCATCATCGTTCTTTAGCTCAATTCTCCAGCCCAGTTCAGACCTAGCCATATGCAAATGAGTCTTGACCCTGTGCCTCATTGGTACAGTCCAGTTCGAACTGCTTTGTTCGCCCTAAGTTGGCAGGGTATGACCAGACGTGGGTCCCATGCTCACTTTGCCACTGGATTCAAGCTAGCCTGGCTGATGAGGGGTGTTACCCCATAAACGGTCCCAGGATGCTTGTTTCCGGTCCAGGGAAGACATGGCTGGTAGCTGGGGCTGGACTGTTCCCATGATGCGCAGGGTCGAGACTGATTTGCATATAGCTTTGACGGAACTGGGATGGTGAAGTGAGCTAAAGAACGATGATGGATTCAACCCAGATCTGTGATTGGGGGTGAGTTTCTGAAAATTTTCAGCACTCCGTCCATCAACTCCTTGTATTTGCATTGTTCGCCCTAAGTTGGCAGGGTATGCCCAGACGTGGGTCCCTTTCTCACTTTGCCAATGGATTCAAGCTAGCCTGGTTGATGAGGGGTGTTACCTTGAAACCGGTCCCAGGATGGTTGTTTCCGGTCCAGGGAAGACATGGCTTGGCAGTTCATGCTGGACTGTTCCCATGAGGCACAGGGTCAAGACTGATTTGCATATAGGTTTGTCTGAACTGGGGTGGTGAAGTGAGCTAAAGAACAATGATGGATTCAACTCAGATCTGTTACGGGATTAGTGTCTTAAGAGTTTCAGCGCTCCGTCCATTATCTCTTTGTGTATGCTTTGTTCACCCTAAGTTGGCAAGGTATGTCCAGATGTGGGTCCCTTGTTCACTTTGCCACTGGATTCAAGCTAGCCTGGCTGGTGAGGGGTGTTACCCCAAAACCAGTCCCAGGATGCTTGTTTCTGGTCCAGGTAAGACATGGCTTGGCAGTTCGGGCTGGACTTTTCCCATTAGGCACAGGGTCAAGACTGATTTGCCTATACCATTGTAAGTACTGGGGTGGCAAAGTGAGCTAAAGAACGAAGATGGATTCACCCAAGATCTGTGACTGGGGGTGAGTGTCTGAAAAGTTTCAGCACTCCGTCCATCATCTCTTTCTGTTTGATATGTTCGCCCTAACTTGGCAGCGTATGCACAGATGTGGGTCCCTTGCTCACTTTGCTACTGGATTCAAGCTAGCCTAGCTGATGAGGGGTGTTACTTCGAAACTGGTCCCAGGATGATTGTTTCCGGTACAGAGAAGACATGGCTTGGCAGATCGAGCTGGACTGTTCCCATGAGGCACATGGTCAAGACTGATTTGCATACAGCTTTGTCTGAACTGGAGTGGTGAAGTGAGCTAAAGAACTATGATGGATTCAACCCAGATCTGTGACTGGGGGTGAGTGTCCGAAAAGTTTCAACGCTCCGTCCATCATCTCCTTGTGTTTGCTTTTTTCACCCTAAGTTGGTAGGGTGTGCCCAGACGTGGGTCACTTGCTCACTTTGCCACTGGTTTCAAGCTAGCCTGGCTGCTATGGGGTGGTACCCCAAAACCGGTCCCAGGTTGCTTGTTCTGGTCCAGGGAAGATATGGCTTGGCAGTTTGGGCTGGACTGTTCCCATTAGGCACAGGGTCAAGACTGGTTTGCATATAGCTTTGTATGAACTGGCGTGGTGAATTGAGCTAAAGAATAATGATAGATTAAACCCAGATCTGTGACTGGGGGTGGGTGTCCAAAAAGTTTCAGTGCTCCGTCCTTCGTCTCCTTGTGTTTGCTTTGGTTCCCTAAGTTGGCAGGGTATGCCCAGACGTAGGTACCTTGTTCACTTTGCCACTGGATTCAAGCTAGCCTGGCTGAAGATGGGTGTTACACCTAAACTGATCCCAGGATGCTTGTTTCCGGTACAGGGAAGACGTTGCTTGGCAGTTTGGGCTGGACTGTTTTCATGAGGCACCGGGTCAAGACTGTTTGCATATAGCTTTGTCTGAACTGGGGTGGCAAAGTGAGCTAAACCACGATGATGGTTTCAACCTAGATCTGTGATTGGGAGTGAGTGTCTGAAAAGTTGCAGTACTCTGTCCATCATCTCATTGTGTTTGCTTTGTTCCCCCTAAGCTGGCAGGGAATGCCCAGACGTGGGTTACTTGCTCACTTTGCCACTGGATTCAATCTAGCCTGGCTGATGAGGGGTGTAACACTGAAACTGTTCCCAGGATGCTTGTTTCCTATCCGGGGAAGTCATTGGCTTGGCAGTTCGGGCTGGACTGTTGCCATGAGGCACAGGGTCAAGACTGATTTGCATATACCTATGTCTGAACAGGGGTGGTGAAGTAAGCTAAATAAAAATCGATGGATTCAACCCCGATCTGTGACTGGGGTTGAGTGTCTAAAAAGTTTCAGCGATCCGTCCATCATCTCCTTGAGTTTGCTTTGTTCACCCTAAGTTGGCAGGGTATGCCCAGACGTGGGTCCCTTGCTTACTTTGTCACTGGATTCAAGCTAACCTGGATGATGAGTGGTGTTTCCATGAAACCGGTCCCAGGATGTTTGTTTATGGTCAAGGGAAGACATACCTAGGCAGTTCGGGCTGGACTGTTCCCATGAGGCACAGTGTCTAGACTGATTTGAATATAGCTTTGTCTGTACTGGGGTGGCAAAGTGAGCTAAAGAACTATTGATGGATTCAACCCAGATCTGTAACTGGGGGTGAGTGTCTGAAAAGTTTCAGCACTCCATCCATCATTTCCTTGTGTATGCTTTGTTCGCCCTAAGTTGGCAGAGTATGCCCAGCCGTGGGTCCCTTGATCACTTTGCCACTGGATTCAAGCTAGTCTGGCTGATGAGGGGTTTTACCCCAATACCAGTCCCAGGATGCTTGTTTCCGGTACAGGGAAGGCATGGCTTGGCAGTTCGAGCTGGACTGTTCCCATGAGGCACAGGGTCAAGAATAATTTGCAAATAGCTTTGCCTGAACTGGGGTGGCGAAGTGAGCTAAAGAATGATGATGGATTCAACCCGGATCTGTGACCGGGGGCGAGTGTCTGAAATGTTCCAGCGCTTCATCCATCATCTCCTTTTGTTCGCTTTGTTCGCACTAAGTTGGCAGGGTATGCCCAGACGAGGGTCTCTTGCTCACTTTGCCACTGGATTCAAGCTAGCCTGGCTAATGAGGGTTGTTACCCCGAAACCGGTCCCAGGATGCTTGCTTCCGGCCCAAGGAAGACATGGCTTGGCAGTTCGGTCTGGACTGTTCCCATGAGGCATAGGGTCAAGACTGATTTGCATATAGCTTTGTCTGAACTGGATTGGCGAATTGAGCTAAATAACGATGATGGATTCAACCCAGATCTGGGAATGGGGGTGAGTGTCTGAAAAGTTTCAGCGCTCTGTCCATCATCTCCTTGTGTTTGCTTTGTTCACACTAAGTTGGCAGGGTATGCCAAGAAATGGGTCCCTAGCTCACTTTGCCACTGGATTCAATCAAGCCTGGCTGATGAGGGGTGTTACCTCGAAACCGGTCCCATGATACTTGTTTCCGGTCCAGGGAAGACATGGCTTGGCAGTTTGTGCTGTACTGTTCCCATGAGGCACAGGGTCAAGACTGATTTGCAAATAGATTTGTCTAAACTTAGGTGGCGAAGTGACCTAAAGAACGATGATAGATTCAACCCAGATCTGTAAAGGGGGTGAGTGTCTGAAAAGTTGCATTACTCTGTCCATCATCTCCTTGTGTTTGCTTTGTTCCCCCTAAGCTGGCAGGGAATGCCCAGACGTGGGTTACTTGCTCACTTTGCCACTGGATTCTATCTAGCCTGGCTGATGAGGGGTGTTACCCTGAAACTGTTCCCAGGATGCTTGTTTCCTATCCAGGGAAGTCATTGGTTTGGCAGTTCGGGCTGGACTGTTGCAATGAGGCACAGGGTCAAGACTGATTTGCATATACCTATGTCTGAACAGGGGTGGTGAAGTGAGCTAAAGAAAAATCGATGGATTCAACCCTGATCTGTGACTGGGGTTGAGTGTCTAAAAAGTTTCAGTGCTCCGTCCATCATCTCCTTGAGTTTGCTTTGTTCACCCTAAATTGGCAGGGTATGCCCAGTCGTGGGTCCCTTGCTTACTTTGTCACTGGATTCAAGCTAACCTGGATGATGAGTGGTGTTTCCATGAAACCGGTCCCAGGATGTTTGTTTCCGGTCCAGGGAAGACATAGCTAGGCAGTTCGGGCTGGACTGTTCCCATGAGGCACAGTGTCAAGACTGATTTGCATATAGCTTTGTCTGTACTGGGGTGGTGAAGTGAGCTAAAGAACTATTTATGGATTTAACCCAGATCTGTAACTGGGGGTGAGTGTCTGAAAAGTTTCAGCACTCCGTCCATCATTTCCTTTTGTATGCTTTGTTCGCCCTAAGTTGGAAGGGTATGCCCAGCCGTGGGTCCCTTGATCACTTTGCCACTGGATTCAAGCTAGTCTGGCTGATGAGGGGTTTTACCCCAATACCAGTCCCAGGATGCTTGTTTCCGCTCCAGGGAAGGCATGGCTTGGCAGTTCGAGCTGGACTGTTCCCATGAGGCACAGGGTCAAGAATAATTTGCAAATAGATTTGCCTGAACTGGGGTGGCGAAGTGAGCTAAAGAACGATGATGGATTCAACCCAGATCTGTGACCGGGGGCGAGTGTCTGAAATGTTCCAGCGCTTCATCCATCATCTCCTTTTGTTCGCTTTGTTCGCCCTAAGTTGGCAGGGTATGCCCAGACGAGGGTCTCTTGCTCGCTTTGCCACTGGATTCAAGCTAGCCTGGCTTATGAGGGGTGTTACCCCGAAACCGGTCCCAGGATGCTTGCTTACGGCCCAAGGAAGACATGGCTTGGCAGTTTGGTCTGGACTGTTCCCATGAGGCACAGGGTCAAGACTGATTTGCATATAGTTTTGTCTAAACTGAGGTGGCGAAGTGACCTAAAGAACGATGATGGATTCAACCCAGATCTGTAACGGGGGTGAGTGTCCGAAAAGTTTCAGTGCTCAGTCCATCATCTCATTTTGTTTGCTTTGTTCGCCCTAAGTTGGCAGGGTATGCCCAGACGTGGGTCCCTTGCTCACTTTGCCACTGGATTCAAGCTAGCCTGGCTTATGAGGGGTGTTACCCTGAAACCGGTCCCAGTATGCTTGCTTCCGCTTCAGGGAAGACATGGATTGGCAGTTCGGGCTGGACTGTTCCCATGAGGCACAGGGTGAAGACTGAATTGCATATAGCTTTGTCTGAACAGGGGTGGCGAAGTGAGCTAAAGAACAATGATGGATTCAACCCAGATATGTGACTGGGGTTAAATATTTGAAAAGATTCAGCGCTCCGTCCATCATCTCCTTGTGTTTGCTTTGTTCGCCCTAAGTTGGCAGGGTATGCCCAGGCGTGGGTCCCTAGCTCACTTTGCCACTGGATTCAAGCAAGCCTGGCTGATGAGGGGTGTTACCTCGAAACCGGTCCCATGATGCTTGTTTAAGGTCCAGGGAAGACATGGCTTGGCAGTTTAAGCTGGACTTTTCCCATGAGGCACAGGGTGATTACTGATTTGCATATAGCTTTGTAAGAACAGGGGTGGTGAAGTGAGCTTAAAAACGATGATGGATTTAACCCAGATCTGTGATTGGGGGTGAGTGTCTGAAAAATGTCAGCGCTCCGTACATCATCTCCTTGTGCTTGCTTTGTTTGCCCTAAGTTGGCAGATTATGCCCAGATGTGGGTCCCTTGCTCACTTTGCCACTGGATTCAAGCTAGCTTTGCTGATGAGGGGAGTGACCCCAAAACCGGTCCCAGGATGCTTGTTTCCAGTCCAGGGAAGACAAGGCTTGGCAGTTTGTGCTGTACTGTTCCCATGAGGCACATGGTGAAGACTGATTTGCATATAGCTTTGTCTGAACTGAGGTGGCTAAGTGAGCTAAAGAACGATGATGGATTCAACCCAGATCTGGGACTGGGGATGAGTGTCTGAAAAGTTTCAGTGCTCCATCCATCATCTCCTTGTGTTTGCTTTGTTCGCCCTAAGCTGGCAAGGAATGCCCAGATGTGGGTCACATGCTCACCATGCCACTGGATTTAAGCTAGCCTGGCTGATGAGGGGTGTTACCCTGATACCAGTCCCAGGATGCTTGTTTCCTGTCCAGGGAAGACATAGCTTGGCAGTTCGAGCAGGACTGTTCCCATGAGGCACAGGGTCAAGACTGATTTGCATATATATCTTTGTCTGTACTAGGGTGGTGAAGTGAGCTAAAGAACAATCGATGGATTCAAACCCAATCTGTGACTGGGGTTGAGTGTCTAAAAAGTTTCAGCGCTCCGTCCATCATCTCCTTGAGTTTGCTTTGTTCTCCCTAAGTTGGCAGGGTATGCCCAGACTTGGGTCCCTTGCTTACTTTGTCACTGGATTCAAGCTAGTCTGGCTGATGAGGGGTGTTACCCCGATACCAGTCCCAGTATGCTTGTTTCCTGTCCAGGGAAGACATGGCTTGGCAGTTCGAGCAGGACTGTTCCCATGAGGCACAGGGTCAAGACTAATTTGCATATAGCTTTGTCTGTACTAGGGTGGTGAAGTGAGCTAAAGAACAATTGATGGATTCAACCCAGATCTGTGACAGGGGGTGAGTGTCTGAAAAGTTTCAGCACTCCGTCCATAATTTCCTTGTATATGCTTTGTTCGCCCTAAGTTGGCAGGGTATGCCCAGCTGTGGGTCCATTGTTCACTTTGCCACTGGATTCAAGCTAGTCTGGCTGATGAGGGATGTTACCCCGATACCAGTCCCAGGATGCTTGTTTCCTGTCCACGGAAGACATGGCTTGGCAGTTCGAGCTGGACTGTTCCCATGAGGCACAGGGTCAAGAATGATTTGCATATAGCTTTGCCTGAACTGGGGTGGCAAAGTGAGCTAAAGAACGATGATGTATTCAACCCAGATCTGTGACTGGGGGCGAGTGTATGAAATGTTTCAGTGCTTCGTCCATCATCTCCTTGTGTTTGCTTTGTTCGCCCTAAGTTGGTAGAATATGCCCAGACGTGGGTCTCTTGCTCACTTTGCCACTGAATTCAAGCTAGCCTGGATGATGAGTGGTGTTTCACTGAAACCGGTCCCAGGATGCTTGTTTCTGGTCCAGGTAAGACATGGCTAGGCAGTTCGGGCTGGACTGTTCCCATGAGTCACAGGGTCAAGACTGATTTGCATATAGCTTTGTGAGAACAGGGGTGGTGAAGTGAGCTAAAGAACAATCCATGGATTCAACCCCGATCTGTGACTGGGGTTGAGTGTCTAAAAAGTTTCAGCGCTCCATCCATCATCTCCTTCAGTTTGCTTTGTTCGCCCTAAGTTGACAGGGTATGCCCAGACGTGGGTCCCTTGCTTACTTTGTCACTGGATTCAAGCAAGCCTGGATGATGAGTGGTGTTTCCCTGAAACCGGTCCCAGGTTGCTTGTTTCTGGTCCAGGGAAGACATAGCTAGGCAGTTCAGGCTGGACTGTTCCCATGAGGCACAGGGTCAAGATTGATGTGCATATAGCTTTATTTAAACTGGGTGGTGCAGTGAGCTAAAGAACGATGATGGATTCAACCCAGATCTGTGACAGGGTGAGTGTCTGAAAGTTTTCAGTGCTCCATCCATCATATCCTTGTTTATGCTTTGTTCTCTCTATGTTGGCAGGGTATGCCCAGACGTGGGTCCCTAGCTCTTTTTGCCACTGGATTCAAGCAAGCCTGGCTGATGAGGGGTGCTACCTCGAAACCGGTCCAATGATGCTTGTTTCCGGTCCAGGGAAGACATGGCTTGGCAGTTCGTGATGGACTGTTCCCATAAGGCACAGGGTCAAGACTGATTTACATATAGTTTTGTCTGAACTGGGTTAGCAAAGTGACCTAAAGAACGATGATGGATTCAACAAAGATCTGTGATGGGGTGAGTGTCCGAAAAGTTTCAGTGCTCAGTCCATCATCTCCTGGTGTTGGCTTTGTTCACCCTAAGTTGGCAGGGTATGTCCAGACGTAGGTCCCTTGCTCACTTTGCCTCTGGATTCAAGCTAGCCTGGCTGATGAGGGGTGCTACCCCAAAACAGGTACCAGATGCTTGTTTCCGGTCCGGGGAAGACATGGCTTTGCAGTTCGGGCTGGACTGTTCCGATGAAGAAACAGGGTCAAGACTGATTGCACATAGCTTTGTCTGAACTGGGGTGGTGTAGTGAGCTAAAGAACAAAGATGGATTCAATCCAGATCTGTGACTGGGGGTGAGTGTATGAAAAGTTTCAGCGCTCCATCCATCATCTCCTTGTGTTTGCTTTGTTCACCCTAAGTTGGCAGGGTGTGCCCAGACATGGGTCCCTTGCTCACTTTGCCACTGGAATCAAGCTAGCCTGGCTTATGAGGGGTGTTACCCCAAAACCGGTCCCAGGATGCTTGCTTCCGCTTCAGGGAAGTAATGGATTGGCAGTTCGGGCTGGACTGTTCCCATGAGGCACAGTGTGAATACTGATTTACATATAGCTTTTTAAGAACAGGGGTGGTGAAGTGAGCTTAAGAACAATGATGGATTCAACCCAGATCTGTGATTGTGGGTGAGTGTCTGAAAAATTTCAGAGCTCCGTACATCATCTCCTTGTGCTTGCTTTGTTTGCCCTAAGTTTGCAGGGTATGCCCAGATGTGGGTCCCTCGTTCACTTTGCCACTGGATTCAAGCTAGCCTTGCTGATGAGAGGAGTGACCCCAAAACGGGTCCCAGGATGCTTGTTTCCGGTCAAGGGAAGAAAAGGCTTGGCAGTTTGTGCTGGACTGTTCAAATGAGGCACAGGGTGAAGACTGATTTGCATATAGCTTTATCTGAACAGGGGTGGATTAATTAGCTAAATAACGATGATGGATTTTACCCAGATCTGTGACTGAGGTTGAGTGTCTGAAAAGTTTTAGTGCTCCGTTCATCATCTCCTTGAGTTTGCTTTCTTTGCCCTAAGTTGGTAGGGTAAGCCCAGACGAGGGTCCCTTGCTCACTTTGCCACTGAATTCAAGCTAGCCTGGCTGATGAGGGGTGTTACCCCAAAGCAGTTCCCAGGATGCTTGTTTCCGGTCCAGGGAAGACATTTGCTTGGCGTTCGGGCTGGACTTCCCATGAGTCACAGGGTCAAGACTAATTTGCATATAGCTTTGTCTGAACTGGGGTGGAGAAGGGAGCTAAAAAACGATGATGGATTCAACCCACATCTGTGCTTGGGGTTGAGTGTCTGAAAAGTTTCAGTGCGCCATCTATCATCCCTTTGAGTTTGCTTTCTTCGCCCTAAGTTGTTAGGGTATGCCCAGACGTGTGTCCTTTGCTCACTTTGCCACTGGATTCAAGCTAGTCTGACTGATAAGGGGTGTTACCCCAAAGCCGGTCCCAGGATGCTTGTTTTCAGTCAAGGGAAGACATGGCTTGGCAGATTGGGCTGGACTGTTCCCATGAGGCACAGGGTCAAAACTGATTTGCATGTAGCTTTGTCTGAGCTGGGTGGTGAAGTGAGCTAAAGAACAATGATGGATTCAACCCAGATCTGTGACACGGGGTGAGTGTCTAAAAAGTTTCAGCGCTCCATCCATCATCTCCTTGAGTTTGCTTTCTTCGCACTAAGTTGGTAGGGTATGCCCAAACATGGGACCCTTGCTCACTTTGCCACTGGATTCAAGCTAGCCTGGCTGATGAGAGGTGTTACCCTGAAATCGGTCCCAGGAGGCTTGTTTCCGGTCCAGGGAAGACATTGTTTGGCAGTTCGGGCTGGACTGTTCCCATGAGGCACAGGGTCAAGATTGATTTGCATATAGCTTTATCTAAACTGGGTGGTGAAGTGTGCTAAAGAACGATGATGGATTCAACCCATATCTGTGACTAGGGATTAGTGTCTGAAAAGTTACAACGCTCCGTCCACCAACTCCTTGTGTTTGCTTTGTTCGCCCTAAGCTGGCAAGGTATGCCCAGACGTGGGTCCCTTGCTCACTTTGCCACTTGATTCAAGCTAGCCTGGATGATGAGGGGTCTTACCTCAAAACCGGTCCCAGAATGCTTGTTTCCTGTCCAGGAAAGACATTGCTTTGCAATTCGGGCTGGACTGTTCCCTTGAGGCACAGGGTCAAGACTGATTTGCATATATCTTTGTCTGAACTAGGGTGGCAGATTGAGCTGATGAAGAATAATGGTCTCAACCCAGATCTGTGACTGAGGGTGAGTGTCTGAAAACTTTCAGCGCTCCGTCCATCATCTCCTTGAGTTTGTTTTGTTCCCCCTAAGTTGGCAGGGTATGCCCAGTCGTGGGTCCCTTGCTCATTTTTCCACTGGTTTCAAGCTAGCCTGGCTGATGAGGGATGTTACCCGGAAACCAGTCCCAGGATTCTTGTTTCTGGTCCAGGGAAGACATTTGCTTAGCAGTTCGGGCAGGACTGTTCCCATGAGTCACAGGGTCAAGAATGATTTGCATTTAGCTTTGTCTGAACTGGGGTGTCGCAGTGAGCTAAAGAACGATGAGGGATTCAACCCAGATCTGTGACTGGGGGTGAGTGTCTGAAAAGTTTCAGTGCTCCATCCATCATCTCCTTGTGTTTGCTTTGTTTGCCCTAAGTTGGCAGAGTACGAGTGAGTGACGAAAGAGTGTTCTTTGCTTCTGCGAGTCCTGAGATAAAGATACCGTGTTCTGGGTTGTCCAAACATTAGTACTTGGGTGCTAATGGGATGCTAAGCTAGTTGGGTTGGGGTTTTTGGGTGCTACGGTATATGGTGGCAAACCACTGTATTCCGGGGTCCCATTTTCCTGTGCATAGCTCTGTGTATGTGCAGAAACCTTATGACATGGTGCGACCACCGTGGGGCAGCTTATCTGCGAGACAGCTTGAGTAGTACTTGTGCTTGTCCACAAACCCCTCGCGTACGCTTCCGGAGGCGTATGTGACGGTGATACCTCCTATATTGAATGTTTTATAGGTTCTTTCAAGCTTGATGTTATTAAAAAAGGTTAGTTAACAGACCCATTTTTGTGCTCCCTGTTAGGTTGTCGAATATAATTGTTTAGTCATGGCTGGTGTGGCGATAGCTGCACATAGTCGAGGAGCACTCCGAGACCACTTAGCTGTGTATGGAGTGCCCGATACAGGGGTCGAGTTGGTCTTTGTGGTTCAAGCCGATCCGGCTTATCACTTTGAAGTGTTTTACACTTGGATCACTTTTGAAGCGGTGGATGCAGGTGATAAGCTGTTTCATGAATATAAACCCACCGTTATTCCTGCTGCATATCGACCCTATACCGCTCTTGAAGTACCTCTCACGGCTTGGCAGCACCGTGTTTGGTTTAATGGCGCCCTACCACAACCAACTACCGCAGTTCGTTTAGGCCCCTTGTCAATTCAGGGGGCCACTTGGCCTGTATTGGCCGGGTATACCCCGCATCCAAATTATCTGGCATTACCGCTTGCGGAACTGCGCACTATGCATACCGAATTGGTACGAGTGCATCGAGCCCTAGTGACATACGTTACAGGTAGTCTACATGGAGCTGCTCCTGTAGTCGCAGGCCAACCAGCTATAGCCGCTGGAGTGACTATAAGTCCTGTCATGGTAAATTCTGTGATGGGCAAACGTCCACAAAATAAGGACGACTATCCTTACTGGCTTGCAGAAAAGTTCGATCAGATAGAAGCAGTGTTTCCCCATACATCCCCAGTAGATAAACACCGCATCCTCACGATAAGTTTGCCAAAAGACATAATCCCCGATTTGACATCATGTGAAAACTGGGGTAAGGTATTCGCAGCAGTTTATTCAAAATGTTTTGGAACTCCTTCCATGACGGTTCTCCCCTCTGTAATTAAAAAGTACAGGATGAACATGGCCCTGAAGCGGCTGTGGAATTAGGGATGAGACTAGTGGGAGTGTTTGATGTAGTAGCTGAGCTGATCCTTGGAAATGTCAAGGGCGATGCTATGAACTTTCAAGTAGCGAATGCTTTGGCTTTGGTCCCAGAGTTGGACAGGCCCCGCGAATTACCGAAAATTATTGCCCGGGCTTATAAAACAATTGGAAGAAATAGCCTGGGCAACAAGCCTTTTGTAAAAATGCAAACTCAATCGCAAACACAAGTTACACAAACAAAAAGTGCATCTGAGAAAGATGATAAACCGGTCTTCACTAAAAAGAGTTGGAGACAGAAAAAACAGGGTAAGCAACAAAAGAAGCCGGGGTCGAGAGGCGCTTCCCCAGTTTCGGTTTCTTCTGAACGTACTTATGATTTACGTGATAGGTCAAGGATTAAATCACCAGAAAGGTTTCAGAGCTCTGATACGCGTTCTCCTCGTTCTTCACAGGCCCAGACGTCGTCACAGGCTGGTGGAGGAGGACGGCAAGATAGAGGAAGGGGCCGAGAGGCTCCCCAGGAGCGAGACCAACCTCGACAACAAGTCAGAGGGAAAGCAGAAGATTTTCATCTTCCTCGACCGCAATTTCAGAAGAAAAAAGTTGCCGCTGTCACAGCGAAATATGCCTCAGACCGTGAGAACGAGACTCCAGAATTGGACGTGGGCAGTGACCCTCCTAGACAGCGCCGCGGAAGTTACCATAGTGCGGGAGGCGCTACGTCCTCATATGGAGGCGACAGCAACTGAAACATTCGTTACTGTAGAGACAGCTGACACGAGAGTGGCACCCCTGACAGACTATATAATATAGTCATACAAATTGAAGGTGACATACCGCGTGAAATAAAAGGGATTTTTGGGAAAATCTAACCTCTTCATATGACATTTTGTTAGCAGAGGTGGATTGGCCACCCCCATTCGTTTTAGCTGCACATAAAGGAGAGGAGGTAATCCTTCCAAGCTTCTCACGGCATGTCCCAAAAGACAAAGCTGAAGCACTTGCAGCTGAGTGGGCTGTGTACCTGGCACCAGCGTTATACCGCAACCATGTGGGATGGGATGAAGAATCACCTCCTCATGCAATACCTTTGCGGTCACTACCGCAGCCACAACCCCAATATCCCATCAAACGGCAGGCAAAAGGCCCCGTCTCCGAAATTCTGACACAGTTGGAATATCAGGGAGTAATTGAACCATGCGTATCACCTATGAACAATCCCCTTTTCGTGGTTTCTAAACCCGATGGATCGTACCGCTTAGTTTTGGATTACCGGCATTTAAATACTCATTGTCGGAACTTTGCGGTGCAAAATACACACAGTTCTGCGCTTGTAGACAGTCTTGTTCGTAAAAAATACAAAACGACACTTGACCTTTCAAACGGTTTCTACACGCACAACCTAGCCCCGGAGAGTGGTCAATGGACCGCATTCACTTCCGGTGGTAAATTATTCCAGTTCCGGCGTTTACCCATGGGCTACAAAAATAGTCCGGGTATATTCGCCGCCCGTGTTGTTTCTTTGTTAAATGACATTGATCAAGACGCATGTTCGTATGTAGATGACATCTATCTGACGGACGACGAATTATTTCAGCATTTGTCCCGTGTGGACCGCATTATTCTTGAATTTGCTGAGCAGGGTTACAAATTTAACTTTGCTAAATCACACATTGCTGAATTTACAGTTCTGTTCTTGGGCTATGAGCTCAACAACGAAGGTAAGGGCTTAGCCCCCATTTCTTGGAAAAATGTGCACATTTGTGCCCCCCAAATACTCTGAAGAAACTTCAGTCTTTGCTGGGTTTCTTGAATTTCGGGCGTACTTACATTCCCGAATATGCCCAGCGTATCAAGCCTTTGTATGCTTTGATACAACCTACTTATTCAAGGTCTTGCTGGCTGCCTGAGCATACCTCAATTCTGCAGTCTTTGCAGACAGACCTTTTGGAGTCTAAATATCTTTTGACTCGTGATAACCACACAAACCTGGTGATTAGAATAATTCCGGGGGCGGTGGGATTCACATACTTAACCTTTAATGAAGGTGATACAGTACCCATCGCATACAAGTCACATCTGTACACTTCCGCTGAATTGCGCTTTACATCTGTTGAAAAAGTTCTAACTGCAGTGCAAATGGCGATTCTAAAGGAACGCGCACTGGCACAGGGAAAGCGAATTCTGGTGGTAACACCCTGTCCTGCCCTAGAGGCAGTAACAAAGGCAAGTGTACCGAACTCAAAAGCAATGCATCCCCGTTGGATACAATGGGCTACATCCTTGACGTCTTCGGACGTCACTTTTGTTTTTGATTCTTCTCTTCAGACTCAGGAGTTTTTGCAGTATGAATTCGTTCATCCTCCTCCTTTGTTTTTACTACCGCTTGAGGATTACAAATGTGTGATCTACACCGATGGTTCGGCGCAACCGGCCACTGGGTCCAAGCACGCTTATTCAGCTGCATGTGCTATTGTTGCGGGTTCCTTTGTGAATGGAACGTTCAAATCCTCTGTAGTGCACACTCGCACACTTGGAGATAGTACCGCACAATTGGCCGAGCTGCATGCATTGCTACTTGCACTTGAGTTCGCTTCTCAGGATGAGACCACTCTTATTGTATGTGATTCTTTTTACTGTGTACAATCGTACAATGACAATCTGTTTTTCTGGTCGAAAAACGACTACAAGGACGCAAAAGGGAGCACAATTAAGCATAAAATGCTTTGGGTTCGAGTGGCAGAATTGCAACAACGTCTGCCCCTCACACAGGTGGTTCACACCTTAGGCCATCAGCGGGTGGGCGCACACGCTATAGGTAACGATCTGGCAGATGAAGCTGCCCGTTCAGCAGTAGTCACGTGTTCAGTAGCAGCGGTTACCAGGTCCATGTCTAAAATAGACCCTGTTATATTAGCAGCTATTGCTGCAACCAAGGAAGGTAATAATTACCCTACAGGTTTCCCTTCCAAGTATTCTTACACATTAAGTCCCGATCAGGTTCCTTATGTAACTATACCTGACGTTGGAGATCGGCTGATCCCCAACGCGGACCGCAGGAGTGCCTTGATATCAGCTGCACACGAAGGCATGGCTTCGGCTCATGCAGGTGTGTCAGCTACAGTTTCCATCTTGCAGCAGCGTTATTGGTGGCGTGGATTGTATAAAGACACCCGTGCTTTTGTGCTTTCTTGCGATGTTTGTCAACAGATTAAGCCTTCCACGGTAACACGTCCACCACAAACCCCGCTCTGCATTGCTAACAGACCCTTTGGGTGTGTTTACTTGGATCACTGCGGTCCATTCTCATCAGACACTGCCTATAAATACATCTTAGTGGCAGTGGACTCGTGCACACGGTTTCTCTGGGTCTGGCCACAACGGAGTGCTGACGCCCGAAATGTAATCAGGGATTTGCGTGTCTTTGTGGGAATTTTCGCATGCGGCACCTTCCATTCGGACCAAGGTCCAGCGTTTGCCTCTAGGGCTTACAAGGATGCAATGGCTTCGCTTGGGGTGCGGGTGAAATTTTCGTCTCCGTATAGGCCTGAGGGCAACTCTATCGTTGAACGAATGAACCGTGACTTAAAGCAATCCTTAACAGCTAGGGTTATAGGTACTGGCAGGAACTGGCTGGCCCATTTGTATACCGTTTAACGTGCACTTAATAATCTCCCTAGAAGACCTCTGGGTGGGCGGACCCCATACGAAATGCTCTTTGGCATAAGAATGTTTGTGCCTGACCTTGAGGGTCCAGACATCGCGGCGCAATCCGCCAAGTTTGATGTAGATAACCATTCTGCTATGGTACAGGACTTACTAGAAGCCCGAGACAAACTTGCAACTACACATTTGCCTTCAGCCACAGAACCTGCGTTGCAGATTCCGGTAGCCGGCTGGCTTCCAAAGGTTGGAGAACTGGTTCGAGAAAAGGTTGAAAACAAAAAAGAATTCGGCCCCTCTTTTCGTGCACCGGTTCCAGTTCTGGGCTTGAAGGGAACACGTACAGTCATTTTACCACCGCTTCCTGGTCGCAAGGAGAACAGATACATCTCAGTGGAAAATGTCAAGCTACAGCGCCTGGCCGATCCTGAATAGTGTCACACCAGCGGTCTCTTGTCCTGCCATTTATCGGACATATGTTCATAGTCCATCTGCACGAACGATCGCTGATGCTGTAATTGAGATGGTTGATTTGCCTGAATCCTCTACTTTGCCTGAAACTACGATTGATCCCCAACTCTCCACCAATATCGACGAGGACGAGTATACCTATCCTGCATCAGAATCGGTGGCACATCAACCAACAACGCCACTTGGCCCGACTCGTTATTCCTTTGATTCGGATTCCACATCTTCAAAAGTTCCATCCAAGTTCAGTATTTTTATATCCTGGTTTAGAGACAATTTTTTGATTCCACCCTGGACATACATCTGGTTGGTACTTTTCTTGATATTTTTGTTCATGTCCATTGGCTTTGTCACAGTGTTTTTTCTACTAATTAATGGTCACTATTTACCTGAACGCTCTGCTGTAGACTATGTTTCTGGAACTTTGGCTCCTCATTCCTCGTCTCACATCATGAAGCGTGACCACACATTTGTGAACATTTCAGCTTTCCCAGTTGCTGATGGCATCGTATGGGATGCAGTGAATTATCAAATCCATGGTCCGACGGAAATTATTAATGTACCTAATGTCCTTCGTGTTTCAATGGGTGATGTAGTACAAAATAATATTCATTCTGATGATTGGGATGTGCATGCCGTTGAAGCATTGTTTGCCGATTTAAAATATTATGCATCTTTTAATGCTGAAGATTTATATATGAATTCTGCGAATTATGCCGATTTGTATTGTTACCAACATTGGGGTAATCATTTTCTCCATAAGCCAAGTGCCCTGCGTAGTTCTGTTAACTATACCCAATGGGAACATTGTCCAAACCCCTTGCCAGGTAGCTCTCAAACTCTCCGAAATAAGTTTACCTATTTTACTGATTTTAATCGGTCGAACCCAGCATCCTATTATTTTAGACTTAATACCACATCAACTCAGAAAATTATGTTGACACACACCAAATTGCTTTATTCGGGTTCCTTTTTAAGTGCCCTAGCAGTGGGTGGTTATGAGTACTGGGAGGATACAATAGATTTGAAATCTATTTGGGGCTCCAAGTCATGGCAGGTACAGGGAACCGAGGCGTTGCATCGTGCTTGCCTCATCCCTACACAAATTATGTTCCTCAATGCTCTCCATCTATCAGACTACATGTTGGGGCTTAGCTACCACTAAACAATTGAATACTCGCACTCAACTACCATCCCTGTCGAGTTTTCCCAATGATAGCTCACGATTCAATATGTCCCTCGTGTCCCTGCAGGCTCTGTTACAAAATAATTCATTTAATGTTTCCGAACTGGATCAGTCACCTTGGTTGGTATGGCCTATATCATCTAATGCATGTCAAATGCGTTTTCACGACTCAGGTACTAGATACACACAGGATAGGCCTGATCCGAGATTTACTGCTTCCCGTACTGTCACTACATATTCTGTTGGTAAATTATGCAAACAATGGCTGCAACATTCGTCCCTTGATTCTGTTAAACAACATTTGTCCCTCCTTTCAGGCAATATTGATCTGTCCGACTTTGTTTTGGGACCTCGTGGTCCCCGACCTAAAAGATTCATTTATGAAACATATAATGAACTCTGGAAGCTATCACAAATGGAAGCTGCTTCCCGTCTTCGGGAAATAGATCAAGCAAATTTGGAAAAGGTGCTTGCTGTTGTTGACAATAGTATTAATACCCTGTCTTCTCGCATTTATACTTTGGAGAATATTGTGTCCTCTGTTGTTGATATTGTACAAGATGATGTTTCTGTGTTATATCATGGGCAGAATCAATTGCGTTCGGTTATGCAGTTTGCATGGACTTTACAAACGCTCAAGTTAGGTAAAGTTCCTTGGCATTTTTGAACACCTCTGCATTATTTCTACCTTTTAATTTAACTGACAAACAGCAATTTATGTCCATGAAAGATGCAACTTACACTCTATTACATATCGAAAAGATGGATCCTTTGCCGTTCTCTGTTGCAGAACTCGATTCTGCTGTGTGGCTAGTTCATGGGGTTATCGCTTTACCTTTTTCCTTGTTCGAATTTGACTCGTACATGAAACATTATCCTGTGGGCCGTTACCGGCCCTTGGGCAGTGCTTTCCTGCATGAACTCTGGTCCTTGCCTTTCATGTACAAATGCCTTCGGGACGGCAAGGAAGTCTTTCTCACGGGGGAGTACTGCGACTCGACTATGGGTCATTCGCTTATTTGTAAACACATTAAATTGCATGGCTCATGTAGCGTTTCCGCTCCTAATCTTGCTTGTGTGCTGAAAGGTATTCCTGCTCCTGTTATTTCTCCTACTTTCACTCTCCTTTCCAATGGTAGTTATTTACTTTTAAATAACGAAAACTGTTGTGGCCTGCAAGCTGGCATTCCTTACATTGTAACAGTTTCGCACAGGGTTGTCTGCTGCAAAAATGTGCTTTTTCCTCCCCCTCATGGCAAGGTTGATATCTCTATTTGGCCTTCCATCCCTACCATGGAAGCAGATTTCAATAGACTGAGCAGAATAAAGGCACTATTATTAAACGAGGAAGTTATGCTCACGTCCGCCCGGGAGACATTCATTCTCCAGGTGGCGAGTACCCACAGTGAAATACAGGCCCTTTTAAACACTAATCTCCCCCAACATTTTGGGGAGTTAATACATCGTATTTTTAACGCATCTAACACTGAAGGCCTAGTACACTTTTTTAAGGTCGTGGGGTCGGGCTTGGTGTCCTCCTTCCAAACTATTTTTGGTGCCATCCCGGCTTTCATACATTCTATTTTTTCCAGTGTCTTTGGCGGTTTCCCATTAATCCTCGCTTTAGCGGCTGGTGTCTTGCTCTTAATTTGCTTTCTGCGCAATGGCTGCTCCCCGATGGGACCTGCTCGATCCAGAACGCCTCCAGCTGCTCCGTGAGCGCCTTTTGGCCGGTTTTGGTGTCTTGCCATTGGCGACACTGAGTGTGTCATATACTCTTTCATTTCGCTTTGCGTATTTCACTTGCGTGCAACCTGTGATGACTTGTGTCCGCTGTCCTTTCACCTGGACTCTGGATTATTGCCTCTCCAATTCGTCATTGTCTGTTCCGGATTTTGTTCAGTTGATGGGTCCCTTAGAGGCCCATGAGCAGGACTGTTCCGTTGCTGGCTGTATGGCGCGTGCGGCTGCACTGGGGATTTTGGCGCAATGGGATATCTGGGCGGCTGCCCAGGATCTCCTACAACGAAGCTGTTTCGATCATCACGCAAGCTGTCCCGCATTGCTTCTGGATGCTCCCTTTGTTGAGGAGCATTCCTGCTCTTTTGATCTCATGGATTGGATGGCATCTATGTTTTTTGACAATTCCAATGATGAACTCTTGGAGGGTATGGCTTTTCTCTGCACTTACACTTTCATGGATTGACCTGCCCTTCGCCGTTTGGGCGCTCCCTGTGCTCCGACGGCTCTGTTTTTCCTCTGATGGGCCTCTGTCCTGGCCTCTGGACTGACCAGGGGAGGGTGTCTTGTGGATTGTTACCTGCCTAATTATGTTGGCCTAGGCCTGGCTGCCATGCTGCTTTTCTTTGCGCACGTTACACTGAGCCGGGCCTCCCTCGCCCTTTGCTCGTGCCAAGTTCTTTTGCACTGTCTGCATTTTCTGTTGTTCACCTTTTTGGGCTCAGTCTGCACAAACATGTACAAGGTCGCATAACAATGTATTTTGGTTCTTCCTGATATGGCCAGTCTCGCGCACCCAGACATAACATTAGGTGCAATTGCCATGAAGAATTTGGTATGCTTTTAATACTGTGGTTTACTAGCGCTTAACACACTTGGAGAAATCCCTTTCAGTGAGAAGAGCTATGATGTCCTGCTGATGTAACTCTGCATCTAGAGACTGAGGTATGGGGGTTCGCTAGTCAAAGCCCAGAGGTCTTCTATTATTATAATAAACTATCTTACTGCAAGGGGAGGGTGGTAATGTTATTTATACGTTTATCCACTGAGCTCTGAGATGCTTTCCCCGTTTGTATTCTATGGAATTGTAACCATGCTGCTTATATTAGTCATATGCATTATGCTATTAGTACTGACACGTGTACTGTATATTAGAGCACGTAAGTTGGAATAAACATTTTAACCTATCCAGTGTCTCTTCCTACGCACCTTGTGGACAAGTACGAGTGAGTGGCGAAAGAGTGTTCTTGCTTCTGCGAGTCCTGAGATAAAGATACCGTGTTCTGGGTTGTCCAAACATTAGTACTTGGGTGCTAATGGGATGCTAAGCTAGTTGGGTTGGGGTTTTTGGGTGCTACGGTATATGGTGGCAAACCACTGTATTCCGGGGTCCCATTTTCCTGTGCACCCTAAGTTGGCAGGGTATGCCCAGACGTGGGTCCCTTGCTCACTTTGCCACTGGATTCAACCTAGCCTGGCTGATGAGGGCTGTTAGTCCGAAACAGGTCCCAGGATGCTTGTTTCCGGTCCAGGGAAGACATGGCTTGGCAGTTCGGGCTGGACTGTTCCCATGACCCACAGGGTCAAGACTGATTTGCATATAGCTGTGTCTGAACTGGGGTGATGAAGTGAGCTAAAGAACAATGATGGATTCAACCCAGATCTGTGACTGGGGGTGAGTGTCTGAAAAGTTTCAGTGCTCCGTCCATCATCTCCTTGTGTTTGCTTTGTTCGCCCTAAGTTGGCAGGGTATGCCCAGACGTGGGTCCCTTGCTCACTTTGCCACTGGATTCAAGCTAGCCTGGCTGATGAGGGCTGTTAGCCCTAAACTGGTCCCAGAATGCTTGTTTCCGGTCCAGGAAACACATGGCTCGGCAGTTCGGGCTAGACTGTTCCCATGAGGCACAGGGTCAAGACTGATTTGTATATAGCTATGTCTGACCTAGGGTGGCAAAGTGAGCTAAAGAACGATGATGGATTCAACCCAGATCTGTGACTGGGGGTGAGTGTCTGAAAAGTTTCAGCACTCCGTCCATCATCTCCTTGTGTTTGCTTTGTTTGCCCTAAGTTGGCAGGGTATACCCAGACGTGGGTCCCTTGCTCACTTTGCCGTTGGATTCAAACTAGCCTGGCTGATGAGGGCTGTTAGCCCGAAACTGGTCCTAGGATGCTTGTTTCTGGTCCAGGAAAGACATGGCTTGGCAGTTCGGCTGGACTATTCCCATGAGGCACAGGGTCAAGACTGATTTGCATATAGCTGTGTCTGACCTGGGGTGGCGAAGTGAGCTAAAGAACGATGATGGATTGAACCCAGATCTGTGACTAGGGGTGAGTGTCTGAAAAGTTTCAGCACTCCGTCCATCATCTCCTTGTGTTTGCTTTGTTCGCCCTAAGTTGGCAGGGTATGCCCAGACATGGGTCCCTTGCTCACTTTGCCACTGGATTCAAGCTAGCCTGGCTGATGAGGGCTGTTAGCCCAAAACTGGTCCTAGGATCCTTGTTTCTGGTCCGGGGAAGACATGGCTTGGCAGTTTGGGCTGGACTGTTCCCATGAGGCACAGGGTCAAGACTGATTTGCATATAGCTGTGTCTGAACTGGGGTGGCGAAGTGAGCTAAAGAACGATGATGGATTTGACCCAGATCTGTGACTGGGGGTGAGTGTCTGAAAAGTTTCAGCACTCCGTCCATCATCTCCTTGTGTTTGCTTTGTTCGCCCTAAGTTGGCAGGGTATGCCCAGACATGGGTCCCTTGCTCACTTTGCCACTGGATTCAAGCTAGCCTGGCTGATGAGGGCTGTTAGCCCGAAACCGGTCCCAGGATTATTGTTTCCAGGTCCAGGATAGACATCGCTTGGCAGTTCAGGCTGGACTGTTCCCATGAGGTACAGGGTCAAGACTGATTTGCATATAGCTGTGTCTGACCTGGGGTGGCGAAGTGAGCTAAAGAACGATGAAGGATTTGACCCAGATCTGTGACTGGGGGTGAGTGTCTGAAAAGTTTCAGCACTCCGTCCATCATCTCCTTGTGTTTGCTTTGTTCGCCCTAAGTTGGCAGGGTATGCCCAGACGTGGGTCCCTTGCTCACTTTGCCACTGGATTCAAGATAGCCTGGCTGATGAGGGCTGTTAGCCCGAAACCGGTCCCAGGATGCTTGTTGCTGGTCCAGGGAAGACATGGCTTGGCAGTTCGGGCTGGACTGTTCCCGTGAGGCACAGGGTCAAGACTGATTTGCATATAGCTGTGTCTGAACTGGGGTGGCGAAGTGAGCTAAAGAACGATGATGGATTCAACCCAGATCTGTGACTGGGGGTGAGTGTCTGAAAAGTTTCAGCGCTCCGTCCATCATCTCCTTGTGTTTGCTTTGTTCGCCCTAAGTTGGCAGGGTATGCCCAGACGTGGGTCCCTTGCTCACTTTGCCACTGGATTCAAGCTAGCCTGGCTGATGAGGGCTGTTAGCCCGAAACCGGTCCCAGAATGCTTGTTTCCGGTCCAGGAAAGACATGGCTCGGCAGTTCGGACTGGACTGTTCCCATGAGGCACAGCGTCAAGACGGATTTGCATATAGCTATGTCTGACCTGGGGTGGCGAAGTGAGCTAAAGAACGATGATGGATTCAACCCAGATCTGTGACTGGGGGTGAGAGTCTGAAAAGTCTAAGCACTCCGTCCATCATCTCCTTGTGTTTGCTTTGTTCGCCCTAAGTTGGCAGTGTATACCCAGACGTGGGTCCCTTGCTCACTTTGCCATTGGATTCAAGCTAGCCTGGCTGATGAGGGCTGTTATCCCAAAGCTGGTCCTAGGATGCTTGTTTCTGGTCCAGGAAAGACATGGCTTGGCAGTTCGGCTGGACTGTTCCCATGAGGCACAGGGTCAAGACTGATTTGCATATAGCTGTGTCTGACCTGGGGTGGCGAAGTGAGCTAAAGAACGATGATGGATTCAACCCAGATCTGTGACTGGGCGTGAGTGTCTGTAAAGTTTCAGCACTCCGTCCATCATCTCCTTGTGCTTGCTTTGTGCGCCCTACGTTGGCAGGGTATACCCAGACGTGGGTCCCTTGCTCACTTTGCCACTGGATTCAAGCTAGCCTGGCTGATGAGGGCTGTTAGCCGAAACTGGTCCCAGGATGCTTGTTTCCGGTCCAAGAAAGACATGGCTTGGCAGTTCGGGCGGACTGTTCCCATGAGGCACAGGGTCAAGACTGATTTGCGTATAGCTGTGTCTGACCTGGGGTGGCGAAGTTAGCTAAAGAACGATGATGGATTTGACCCAGATCTGTGACTGGGGGTAAGTGTCTGAAAAGTTTCAGCACTCCATCCATCATCTCCTTGTGTTTGCTTTGTTCGCCCTACGTTGTCAGGGTATACCCAGACGTGGGTCCCTTGCTCACTTTGCCACTGGATTCAAGCTAGCCTGGCTGATGAGGGCTGTTAGCCCGAAACCGGTCCCAGGATTCTTGTTTCCAGGTCCAGGATAGACATTGCTTGGCAGTTCAGGCTGGACTGTTCCCATGAGGCACAGGGTCAAGACTGATTTGCATATAGCTGTGTCTGACCTGGGGTGGCTAAGTGAGCTAAATAACGATGATGGATTTAACCCAGATCTGTGACTGGGGGTGAGTGTCTGAAATGTTTCATCACTCCGTCCATCATCTCCTTGTGTTTGCTTTGTTCGCCCTACGTTGGCAGGGTATACCCAGACGTGGGTCCCTTGCTCACTTTGCCACTGGATTCAAGCTAGCCTGGCTGATGAGGGCTGTTAGCCCGAAACCGGTCCCAGGATTCTTGTTTCCAGGTCCAGGATAGACATTGCTTGGCAGTTCAGGCTGGACTGTTCCCATGAGGCACAGGGTCAAGACTGATTTGCATATAGCTGTGTCTGACCTGGGGTGGCTAAGTGAGCTAAATAACGATGATGGATTTAACCCAGATCTGTGACTGGGGGTGAGTGTCCGAAAAGTTTCAGCACTCCGTCCATCATCTCCTTGTGTTTGCTTTGTTCACCCTAAGTTGGCAGGGTATACCCAGACGTGGGCCCCTTGCTCACTTTGCCACTGGATTCAAGCTAGCCTGGCTGATGAGGCCTGTTTGCCCGAAACCGGTCCCAGGATGCTTGTTTCCTGTCCAGGAAAAACATGGCTTGGCAGTTCGGGCTGGACTGTTCCGATGAGACACAGGTTCAAGACTGATTTGCATATAGCTGTGTCTGACCCTGGGTGGTGAAGTGAGCTAAAGAACGATGATGGATTCAATCCAGATCTGTGACTGGGGGTGAGTGTCTGAAAAGTTTCATCACTCCATCCATCATCTACATGTGTTTGATTTGTTCTCCCTAAGTTGGCAGGGTATACCCAGACGTGGGTCCCTTGCTCACTTTGCCACTGGATTCAAGCTAGCATGGCTGATGAGGGCTGTTAGCCCAAACCCGGTCCCAGGATGCTTGTTTCCGGTCCAGGAAAGACATGGCTTGGCAGCTCGGGCTGGACTGTTCCCATATGGCACAGGGTCAAGACTGATTTGCATATAGATGTGTCTGACCTGGGGTGGCGAAGTGAGCTAAAGAACGATGATGGATTCAACCCAGATGTGATACTCGGGGTGAGTGTCTGAAAAGTTTCAGCACTCTGTCCATCATCTCCTTGTGTTTGCTTTGTTCGCCCTACGTTGGCGGGGTATGCCCAGACGTGGGTCCCTTGCTCACTTTGCCACTGGATTCAAGATAGCCTGGCTGATGAGGGCTGTTAGCCCGAAACCGGTCCCAGGATGCTTGTTTCCGGTCCAGGGAAGACATGGCTTGGCAGTTCGGGCTGGACTGTTCCCATGAGGCACAGGGTCAAGACTGATTTGCATATAGCTGTGTCTGAACTGGGGTGGCGAAGTGAGCTAAAGAACGATGATGGATTCAACCCAGATCTGTGACTGGGGGTGAGTGTCTGAAAAGTTTCAGCGCTCCGTCCATCATCTCCTTGTGTTTGCTTTGTTCGCCCTAAGTTGGCAGGGTATGCCCAGACGTGGGTCCCTTGCTCACTTTGCCACTGGATTCAAGCTAGCCTGGCTGATGAGGGCTGTTAGCCCGAAACCGGTCCCAGGATGCTTGTTTCTGGTCCAGGGAAGACATGGCTTGGCAGTTCGGGCTGGACTGTTCCCATGAGGCACAGGGTCAAGACTGATTTGCATATAGCTGTGTCTGAACTGGGGTGGTGAAGTGAGCTAAAGAACGATGATGGATTCAACCCAGATCTGTGACTGGGGGTGAGTGTCTGAAAAGTTTCAGCGCTCCGTCCATCATCTCCTTGTGTTTGCTTTGTTCGCCCTAAGTTGGCAGGGTATACCCAGACGTGGGTCCCTTGCTCACTTTGCCACTGGATTCAAGCTAGCCTGGCTGATGAGGGCTGTTAGCCCGAAACCGGTCCCAGGATGCTTGTTTACGGTCCAGGAAAGAAATGGCTTGGCAGTTCGGGCTGGACTGTTCCCATACGGCACAGGGTCAAGACTGAGTTGCATATAGCTGTGTCTGACCTGGGGTGGTGAAGTGAGCTAAAGAACGATGATGGATTCAACCCAGATCTGTGACTGGGCGTGAGTGTCTGAAAAGTTTCAGCACTCCATCCATCATCTCCTTGTGTTTGCTTTGTTTGCCCTAAGTTGGCAGGGTATACCCAGACGTGGGTCCCTTGCTCACTTTGCCACTGGATTCAAGCTAGCCTGGCTGATGAGGGCTGTTAGCCCGAAACCGGTCCCAGGATGCTTGTTTCCGGTCCAGGAGAGACATGGCTTGGCAGTTAGGGCTGGACTGTTCCCATGAGGCACAGGGTCAAGACTGATTTGCATATAGCTGTGTCTGAACTGGGGTGGCGAAGTGAGCTAAAGAACGATGATGGATTCAACCCAGATCTGTGACTGGGGTGAGTGTCTGAAATGTTTCAGCGCTCCGTCCATCATCTCTTTGTGTTTGCTTTGTTCGCCCTAAGTTGGCAGGGTATGCCCAGACGTGGGTCCCTTGCTCACTTTGCCACTGGATTCAAGCTAGCCTGGCTGATGAGGGCTGTTAGCCCTGAAACCGGTCCCAGGATCCTTGTTTCCGGTCCAGGGAAGACATGGCTTGGCAGTTCGGGCTGGACTGTTCCCATGAGGCACAGGGTCAAGACTGATTTGCATATAGCTGTGTCTGACCTGGGGTGGCGAAGTGAGCTAAAGAACGATGATGGATTCAACCCAGATCTGTGACTGGGGGTGAGTGTCTGAAAAGTTTCAGCGCTCCGTCCATCATCTCCTTGTGTTTGCTTTGTTCGCCCTAAGTTGGCAGGGTATGCCCAGACGTGGGTCCCTTGCTCACTTTGCCACTGGATTCAAGCTAGCCTGGCTGATGAGGGCTATTAGCCCGAAACCGGTCCCAGGATGCTTGTTTCCGGTCCAGGGAAGACATGGCTTGGCAGTTCGGGCTGGACTGTTCCCATTAGGCACAGGGTCAAGACTGATTTGCATATAGCTGTTTCTGAACTGGGGTGGTGAAGTGAGCTAAAGAACGATGATGGATTCAACCCAGATCTGTGACTGGGGGTGAGTGTCTGAAAAGTTTCAGCGCTCCGTCCATCATCTCCTTGTGTTTGCTTTGTTCACCCTAAGTTGGCAGGGTATGCCCAGACGTGGGTCCCTTGCTCACTTTGCCACTGGATTCAAGCTAGCCTGGCTGATGAGGGCTGTTAGCCCGAAACTGGTCCCAGGATGCTTGTTTCCGGTCCAGGAAAGACATGGCTTGGCAGTTCGGGCTGGACTGTTCCCATGAAGCACAGGGTCAAGACTGATTTGCATATATAGCTGTGTCTGACCTGGGGTGGTGAAGTGAGCTAAAGAACGATGATGGATTCAACCCAGATCTGTGACTGGGGGTGAGTGTCTGAAAAGTTTCAGCGCTCCGTCCATCATCTCCTTGTGTTTGCTTTGTTCGCCCTAAGTTGGCAGGGTATGCCCAGACGTGGGTCCCTTGCTCACTTTGCCACTGGATTCAAGCTAGCCTGGCTGATGAGGGCTGTTAGCCCGAAACCGGTCCCAGGATGCTTGTTTCCGGTCCAGGAAAGACATGGCTTGGCAGTTCGGGCTGGACTGTTCCCATGAGGCACAGGGTCAAGACTGATTTGCATATAGCTGTGTCTGAACTGGGGTGGTGAAGTGAGCTAAAGAACGATGATGGATTCAACCCAGATCTGTGACTGGGGGTGAGTGTCTGAAAAGTTTCAGCACTCCGTCCATCATCTCCTTGTGTTTGCTTTGTTTGCCCTAAGTTGGCAGGGTATGCCAAGATGTGGGTCCCTTGCTCACTTTGCCACTGGATTCAAGCTAGCCTGGCTGAAGAGGGCTGTTAGCCCGAAACCGGTCCCAGGATGCTTGTTTCTGGTCCAGGGAAGAAATGGCTTGGCAGTTCAGGCTGGACTGTTCCCATGAGGCACAGGGTCAAGACTGATTTGCATATAGCTGTGTCTGAACTGGGGTGGTGAAGTCAGCTAAAGAACGATGATGGATTCAACCCAGATCTGTGACTGGGGGTGAGTGTCTGAAAAGTTTCAGCGCTCCGTCCATCATCTCCTTGTGTTTGCAATACAAGGAATTACCATTGCACTCCCAAGAATTGTAGAATTTGTCCTTTATTTGCTAGGGAAACACTTATCAAAAGCCACTAACGCATTACAACTAATCTTCTTTTTCAAAATGGCACAAATCAAATTCAATAAGTTATTTTTTGCTGGCTATTTATAGATTTGATTAAGAGGTATTCTGGGAATTAGAGTCAAAAATTCTTAGCACGGAGTCTAATGCTGCACCAAGAATATAATCTATTCACACTACCTCCAAGTGCATTCATCACAAATTAATGAAGGTGAAAGCAATGTTACACACATTTTCTCACCTATGGAATACATCCAGTGTCTCTTAAGAATTAGCAGTATGTTTGACATTCCTCAGCCCATAAATTGAATACTTTAATAGTCACAGGATTCATCAACACCAGAGTAGCGGTTTTAAAGGACATACCTCCTTTACTTCCAGAGATATATCCTCACTGTGGTTCAGTTGGATGGGTTAAAGAGAGTACTTGCCTTCCAGGCTGTTGTAGTTTCTCAGTGTTAGTACACAATGCAACGATTAGTATCACAGCCAATTTCCCCACAGATAAAGATCTATTTGAACTGCTCATGGTGCCGGGCACGGCTGCCAAAATTCAATCCAAGCACAAAGTGGTCTGAGGGTGGCACGCACCAGCTGCTGGTGCTGGCATTTCGGGTAGACCATCATCCCAATAAATGCAGCATTACAAGTAATTACCACCGCACTCCTAGGAATTGTAGAATTCGGCCCTTATTCACTAACACAGAGTCTATTGCTGCACCAAGAATAGAATCTATTCATGCTGCCTCCAAGTGCATTCATCACTAATTTATCAAGGTACAAGCAATGTTACACACATTTTCTCACGTATAGAATACATCCAATGTCACTTTACAAATAGCAGTGTGTTTAACATAACTGGGCCCATAAACTGAATGCTTTAACAGTCACAGGCTGCATTAACACCAGAGTAGCGATTTTTTAGATGTCATCAGTGATGTCACTGACCATGTCATGAGTGATGTAATATGAAAGGTCATAAGCAGAGCATTGTGGGGGCGTAAATTATAGTTAGCTCAGGTAACTATTACTAGTGAAATTCTATGGTTTTTTTGTGTGTGAAACATGAGCCCACATATAACGCCCCTGTAACCTTTGGGTTTTTCAATGAATTTATATCATTATAAATAATTATAGTTAATTACATAAATTGACAATAAATAGAACACCAGACAGTTCATTTTCAGGAAATACCATCACATTGCTGACAGGCCACTTTAAATATAAATTATATTTAAAGAAAAAAGAGACAGAAATTGTACATTCTAGTGTAAGATCATAATGAATTAACAAAAGGAAAAGGAAAAGAGAAAAAATGTTTGAGATTTATAAATATAATGGAATATGTGAAAGGATGGAGTTGAATTACACAATAATGATAGCCATGAAAACATGAGATTAAATGAAACATGTAATTGGATTTTGTACTAGTCACTTTTAGCAACGGAGAAGAAATTATAGATATTAATGACAGGTTGCAATGAATTAAGGTAGAATACATGTAATATGGCTGTGAGAATTAACCAGCCTAAGAGAGTTATCCACGCTCTTGCAGCCAACTGGGCATGAATATATTGAAAGCTCAGAATAAATAGGAGGGAGGATGCCCACTGAGGTGCAAATGAAGGTCCGGTAGAAGGCGGGAGAGGAAATGCGTAGGCCTGGGATTAAAGCACTAATATGCAGAATCTTGCCAATAGTCAATGAAGGCTTAATCATTAAAGTGAAGAAAATTAAATAAAGGTGAACGTCAAACCTACGAAGACCAGCGTCTGTGGTGTTTATGTTCCTCCGCATGGTGAGTCACTGAGGGCGACAACGTCTGTTGTAAGGAAAAATAATATATATATATATATATATATATATATATCAATATATATATATATATATATATTCACTGAAAAAAACATAGGTTTCAGATATGTTATAGTTACAAATTAGCATTTAAAAAACCTTTGAAATTCACTGAAAAAACCATAGGTTTTAGGGACAGTTATAGTTAGTTGGACATTTCACTCGTACAAAACCCGTGAAATTCCCCCGTTATAGTTAGTTCAGCTAACTATAACTCGCGCCCCGCAATGCACTGCTGATGACGTCACATATTACATCACTCATGACATGGTCAGTGACATCACTGATGACATCACTGATGACATCTCAAATGACATCACTGATTACATCATCCACGTGATAATCTGATGCAGCTCCTCACACCCTAACATAACCTTTGATACACCCAATCTAAATTACAGACTGCCATTCGCAAAACCATAGACACTCCAACACCAATAACTACATACCCACTCACTGATTCTTAGGTCATCCATACAGCCACTATCACAATCACTCACTCTCGCTTATAGCTATTTATATACTCCAACACACATATATACTGGCTTTCACATATGTAGTTACTCACACATGTACCACTGGGACATACATTCACTCACTAACACACTCTTACACACACTTACCCACCCATACAGTCTATCACAGATGCACTCTTGAAACCATCCACCCAGTGAATCACCCACTCACACATCTATGCACAGAGTCGCACACACCCCACCCACACAAACACTCAGGCACCCATACAGATACTCAGACAACCAATCAATAACTCATATAGACACTCATGTAGCTATTCACAAACCCATGCAGCCACTTACACAGCAACAGACAGACGGATACAGACATTCACCCAGTTTAGTCACTAACCCATGCATTCAGTAAGATACGTTAAATCACTCACTTATAGAGTCAGTCACGCACCTACTAAATCATCCATACAGACACTTACACACCCACTCATTCTTCAATACGTCTTTTCCTATATATATTAAAAATATTTAAACTTTACAGAAACACACAGTCACTGGATGATGTCATCAGTGATGTCATTTGAGATGTCATCAGTGATGTCATCAGTGATGTCACTGACCATGTCATGAGTGATGTAATATGTGACGTCATCAGCAGTGCATTGCGGGCGCGAGTTATAGTTAGCTGAACTAACTATAACGGGGGAATTTCACGGGTTTTGTACGAGTGAAATGTCCAACTAACTATAACTGTTTTTTTTAAAAAATCGGCAGGATGCGCTCAGGGTGCGCGAATCCTGCCGAAAAAAAAAAAAAATCGAAGCGCGGTCTCCGCGCTTCGATTGTATTTTGCCCCCGGGTGGCCCAAGTCCCGGGGGCATGGTGGGGGGATAATTTAATGTGTGGGGGCCTCAAAGGGCCCCCAAGCCCCGGGACCGCCACCCCCCGGGGCTTTTTTAAAAATGGTGCGGGAGGGCTCTGAGCCTCCCGCAGCCCCGGGGACCACCACCTCCCCGGGGCTTTTTTTTTATTAATTAAAAACCTGTGTGGGGGCTCCAGCCCCCCACACGCCCCGGGACCGCCACCTCCCGGGGCACTAAACATTTAAATATGGGGGTCCGTTACGGACCCCAGAGCCCCGGGGACCACCACCTCCCCGGGGCTGTGAACTGAATGGGAGGGGGCCGCGGCGCCCCCTCCTGGAGCCCTTGATGGCCCTGGGGACCACCACCCCCAGGGCCGGTTCCTGCAGTGTCCCGGGGTGCCTACCCCCGGGACACTGCTGTTTGCAATGACAGGACGGGAGCCTCGCGGCTCCCGTCCTGTCATTGCAAACTGCTTTGGATATTGGAAGAGAGAGCAGGGAAACCTGCTCTCTCTTCCAATATCCAAAGCCGATTGCTTTTCCACATGGGGAGCAGCATGTTAGCTGCTCCCCATGTGTAAAAGCAATGCCGGCTCCCGTAGGACACGGGGAGCCGGCGGGACTGTGGGGGGATTGGGGACCCCCCCACAGTCCCCAACGAGAGGGCCAGCCCCGGGGGATGGGGTCCCCGGGGCAAGTAGTGGCCCGGGAGGGGGGCCACGCAACCCCCTCCCCAAAAAATAAAAATAAAAAGTAAAAAAAACGGAAAGGCCGGCCCCGGGGATGGGGTCCCCGGGGCCTTAAATGGCCTGAGGAGGGGGGCCACGCAGCCCCCCTCCCTATGAAAAAAAAAAAATCGAGGCCATGCCCCGGGGATGGGGTCCCCGGGGCCAATACAGGCCCAGGGAAGGGGGCCACGCGGCCCCCTTCCCGTTTTTTTAAATTTGTAATTAAAAAAAGGGGTAAGGCCCTGGGGGATGGTGTCCCCAGGGCATAAAAACTGGAAAAAGGAAGGGGGCCACAGAGCCCCCTTCAGGGGACAAACATTTTTTTTTTTTTTAAACGATCGGGCCCGCAGGCCCCGCCCCCTTCCTTCACCACTCTGCAAACGCGCCCCCTGGCGCGTTTGCAGAGGGGAACGCACCCCTTGAATACTGGGGGTCCCTGGGGGCCAACTAGCCCACCAGGAACCTCCAGTATGCGCCAGGGAGCTGCCTTGCAGAGAGGTGTACAGAGGCCACGCCCTTTTACACCTCTCTGCAACGCAGCTCTGTGGCGCTTTTTGGAGGTATATGGTGGGCTAGTTGGACTCCGGGGACCCTCAGGATTCAAGGGGACTTAATTCCCCAACTTAAAACGCGCCACGGGCGCGTTTGCACAGTGGTGAAGGGAGGGGCGGGGCTTCAGGTGACATGTGTGCAAACAGGCCCCGTGGCGCGTTTTAAGATAGGGAATTAAATCCCTTCAATCCTGAGGGTCCCTGGGGGCCAACTAGCCCAACAGGTACATCCAGAAAGCGCCACAGAGCTGCGTTGCAGAGAGGTGTAAAAGGGGTGTGGCCTCTCTACACGTCTCTGCAACGCAGCCCCTGGCGCATATTGGAGGTTCCTGGTGGGCTAGTTGGCCCCTAGGGACCCTCAGGATTCAAGGGGACTTAATCCCCCAACTTAAAACGCGCCACGGGGCGCGTTTGCTACAGATGTCACCTCAGGCCCCGCCCCCTCCCTTCACCATTGTGCAAATATTCTTCTAAAATCATCCGAAATACGAATTCTATTTACTCACCTGTTATAAGGAGAGACCTCAGTGCTGCATCTTTCAGCCCAGTACTGGTCCTGAAAAGTAATTTTAACCGTACTTACCAGTAACTTGAATTTCCTTCCATAGGATATCATTGCCTGCTTTTTGTTGAAAAAGTTTCTAAGTGTTGATTTTTGAAACATACAAATATTCCTCTAAAATCAGCCGAAATACGAATTCCGATTTACTCACCTGTTATAAGGAGAGACCTCAGTGCTGTATCTTTCAGCCCAGTACTGGTCCTGAAAAGTAATTTTAACCGTACTTACCAGTAACTTGAATTTCCTTCTATAGGCTAACATTGACTGTTTTCACTTGGAAATTCTTCTAAGTGTGGAGTTTTGGAACTTTAAAATATTCCTCTAAAATCAGCCTAAATACGAATTCCGATTTACTCACCTGTTATCAGGAGAGACCTCAGTGCTGTATCTTTCAGCCCAGTACTAATCCTGAAAAGTAATTTTAACCGTACTTACCAGTAACTTGAATTTCCTTCCATAGGCTAACATTGACTGGTTTCACTTGGAAATTCTTCTAAGTGTGGAGTTTTGGAACTTTATAATATTCCTCTAAAATCAACCAAAGTACGAATTCCAATTTACTCACCTGTTATCAGGAGAGAACCCAGTGCTGCATCTTTTAGCCCAGCACTGACCCTGAAAAGTAATTTTAACCGTACTTACCAGTAACTTGAATTTCCTTCATAGGCTAACATTGACTGGTTTCACTTGGAAATTCTTCTAAGTGTGGAGTTTTGGAACTTTATAATATTCCTCTAAAATCAACCAAAGTACGAATTCCAATTTACTCACCTGTTATCAGGAGAGAACCCAGTGCTGCATCTTTTAGCCCAGCACTGACCCTGAAAAGTAATTTTAACCGTACTTACCAGTAACTTATATTTTCTTCCATAGGAATCCATTGTCTGGTTTTCAGCAGAAAAGTTTCAAAGTGTCGATTTTCACAAACTACAAATATTCCTAAAAATCGCCTGTATGACTTAAACGCATTCTTTCAACTGTTTACAGGAGATGCACCAGTGCTGGATCCAGGATCCAACACTGAGTAAGAAAAAGTAACAATAACAGTTTTTAACTTCTAAGTGAATTTCCTTCCATAGGATAACATTGGTGATTCTATGAGAAAAAGTTTCTGTGTGAACTTTTAAAGTACAATAATATTCCTTAAAAATCACGACTGTAACCAAAACGCTTTTACTCAACTGTTTACAGGAGATGTCCCAGGACTGAATCTAGGATCCAGTCCTGTGGTTAGAAAAGTAATCCATAAAGTAACTAATTGCATTTAACTAGAAATTCACATTGAGCTGAATGTTGCATTGTGTTTGAAAATGTGTTGCCCATTGCAACAACTGTAACTACTGTACTTAAAAGTCTATTGCCTATGTGCAAAGTATTTAAACTAAAGTAATTCATTCTGAGAAAGTATTTTTTGTAATATAATGTATAATGTAATTACAATGTAATTTAAAAAATAAAATATTTAAAAAAAATTGTTTCTAAAAAATTTGGAAATCAGTATAAAAAAATTTATATCACAATTAATACATTTAAAAATTGTCATTTACAAAACCTTTGAAATTCACTGAAAAAACCGTAGGTTTCAGACATGTTATAGTTACAAATTAGCATTTAAAAACCTTTGAAATTCACTGAAAAAACCATAGGTTTCAGGGACGTTATAGTTACAAATTAGCATTTAAAAACCTTTGAAATTCACTGAAAAAACCATAGGTTTTAGGGACAGTTATAGTTAGTTGGACATTGCACTCGTACAAAACCCGTGAAATTCTCCGTTATAGTTAGTCCAGCTAACTATAACTCGCGCCCGCAATGCACTGCTGATGACGTCACATATTACATCACTCATGACATGGTCAGTGACATCACTGATGACATCACTGATGACATCTCAAATGACATCACTGATGACATCATCCACGTGATAATCTGATGCACCTCCTCACACCCCAATATAACCTTTGATACACCCACTCTAAATTACAGACTGCCATTCGCAAAACCATAGACACTCCAACACCAATAACTACATACCCACTCACTGATTCTTAGGTCTACGCACACATCCACTCACTCACCCGTACAGTCACTCATACTTACGGTCACTCAGTACAGGACTATCATATGCACTCATACTCCTATATAGACACTCAAACACCGCCACTCATCCATAGAGGTACTCACACACCTAGTCAGTCATGCAAATAATTAAACACACTACCATTTACTCACCTATACAGTTATACACACACCAGCTCACTTACTCATACAAATAGTAGCACATTCTTACGCTCTTATACAATCACTGATACAAGCACACACTCATCCATACAGCCACTATCACAATCACTCACTCTCACTTATAGCTATTTATATATTCCAACACACATATATACTGCCTTTCACATATGTAGTTACTCACACATGTACCACTGGGACATACATTCACTCACTAACACACTCTTACACACACTTACCCACCCATACAGTCTATCACAGATGCACTCTTGAAACCATCCACCCAGTGAATCACCCACTCACACATCTATGCACAGAGTTGCACACACCCCTCCCACACAAACACTCAGGCACCCATACAGATACTCAGACAAGCATTCAATAACTCATATAGACACTCATGTAGCTATTCACAAACACATGCAGCCACTTACACAGCAACAGACAGACGGATACAGACATTCACCCAGTTTAGTCACTAACCCATGCATTCAGTAAGATACGTTAAATCACTCACTTATAGAGTCAGTCACGCACCTACTAAATCATCCATACAGACACTTACACACCCACTCATTCTTCAATACGTCTTTTCCTATATATATTAAAAATATTTAAACTTTACAGAAACACACAGTCACTGGATGATGTCATCAGTGATGTCATTTGAGATGTCATCAGTGATGTCATCAGTGATGTCACTGAACATGTCATGAGTGATGTAATATGTGACGTCATCAGCAGTGCATTGCGGGGCGCGAGTTATAGTTAGCTGGACTAACTATAACGGGGAATTTCACGGGTTTTGTACGAGTGCAATGTCCAACTAACTATAACTGTCCCTAAAACCTATGGTTTTTTCAGTGAATTTCAAAGGTTTTTTAAATGCTAATTTGTAACTATAACGTCCCTGAAACCTATGGTTTTTTCAGTGAATATATATATATATATATATATATATATATATATATATATATATATATATATACCTCACAGATTTGCTCCTTCTGCTCCCACATGCCCGCTGGTAGTTAGTGCACTGCACTGGCGGAGCCCACCTGACAAAAGTTCTCCAAATCCAACAAAGTAAGCGCACACTCAGGGTATGGTTATCTCAGCCCAAGATTTATTGCCATTTACGCATTTCGACTGCCACGCAGTCTTGCTCACACACTGGTTTCTGGAACACCCACATTTACATACAGAGGAAATGAAATCAAAACGGACAATATATGTAAAAGATCAAAGTGTTCTCATAATTGTGGCATCCATTGGAAAATGTGTTCTTAATTTGTATACATAATGTCATATTCATTTGAGAAGTCTCAACAAAATTCTCTGTACTCCAATCACAAAGGGGTTGTTGTGCATGCAAGGTCAATATGCAAATTAAAGTTTTTGAAAAGAATCTGTGCTGAAGGAACCAAGATTGAGTTTCCTTCTCTGACATAGGTTGTTGATGTCTCTGTCAGCGGCGGCCATATTGGGGAATCTCTAAATTACCTAGGTACAAGGTAATGTCTCAGCCTAATTGTCTGTTAGTGTCACCCAGTTTCGTGAATTTTGGTGATTTGAAAAGTGAGAATGTCTAATGCCTGCTCCTAGTGGCGAACTACTTGAGGTGACCGTACAAGGCCTGGAGAGAGTCCGCTGTAAGTATCTATGCAAAAAGTGTCAACTTATCTACCTCTAAGTGCTAAAAGAGAGGTACTGTCCCCAATCATAGCACGCATAGCTGTTACATTGTATCTTCCACAGGAAATCCCGCTTTTACGCCCCATGTGGTCTCTACTGGAAGGGCAAAGTTATACGCCCCCGTGGCCGTGCATGTAAGTCGGTGGCACTCTCACTATCTCATGTTTTGGGAGATCCTCTGTAGATGTGGGTTCCAATCACAAACCCCTGATGGTCAAGATGGCGGTCATTGAATGTCTGCTTTTGTTTCCCCATTTGCGACATGCCCACATGGATCGTGACAATGTGGCTAATATAAAAAATGTTTAAAAAAAACAAAGCCTATTAATCCACTGAAGAATATACAAGCTTATAAAAATACCCCTTATAGAGCCATTTTAGATAGAAAATACAATTTGAAAACCTTAAAAATTCAATAAAAAATCATAGCTTACCTAGACATTATAGTTGGGAAATAGAATTTGAAAAACCTTAAAAATTCACTGAAAAAAACAAAGGTTACAGGGACGTTATAGTGAGGATTTAGCATTAAAAAAACGTAGAAATTCACTGAAAAAAACAAAGGTTACAGGGGCGTTATAGTTAGGAAATAGAATAGAAAAAAACTTTAGAAATTCAGTGAAAAAACCAAAGGTTACAGGGACGTTATAGTTAGGCTGATATTTCACTCGTACAAAATCAGAGAAATTCAGCAGTTATAGTTAGCTGAGCCAACTATAACTTGTGTCCCTGCAATGCACTGCTTATGACCTCACATATTACATCACTCATGACATGGTCAGTGACATCTCTCATGACATCACTCATGACATCTCAAATTACATCACTGATGACATCACTGATGGCATCATCCACAGAATCTCTGACGTACCCACTCACACACCATATAACCTTTCATACACTTCAACCTCAACACTACCATTCTCAAAACCATTGACACGCCTATACCAGTACTTACACACCTACTCTCTGATTCATAGGTCTATACACACATCCACTCAGTCACCCATACAGCCACTCACATACTGTCAGTCACTCATAAAGCATCTCACACACATACTCACTCACCTAGAGGGTCACTGACACAGTCATTTACTCACCTTTACAGTTATACACAGGAACTCACTTATTCATACAGATACGAACACATACTCACTCACCTATACACTCACTGACGCAAGCACACACTCACCCATACAGCCATTATCCAAACACTCACTCACACATACAGTCACTCATATGCTACAACACTCACCTATACTGCCTTTCACATATCCAGTAAGTCACCTATACAACACTGACACATTCATTCACTGACACACCCATACACACACTCAGTCACCTATAAAGCCCCTCACTTATATACTAAATAACCCAAACAGCCACTGACTCACCCACTCACTCATCCATGCAGGCAATCACACACCCTATCACCCAGCCACACAGACACTCATACACCCATACAGGTACTCAGACACAATCAATCACCCATACAGCCACTCACGTTCCCACTCACCAACCCATTCAGCCACTTAGACACCATCTGACAGACTGATACAGGCATTCTCAAAACATAGTCACTTACCCATACATTCATTGAGACACCTAATCACTCACCTATACAGTCAGTCACGCACCCACTGAATCATCCATACAGGCACTCATACAGCCACTGATTCATCAATACTCCTTGTTATATATATTTAACACTCATAAACATTTTAAAGACACTCACAGTCATAGGATAATGTCATAAGTGATGTCATCAGTGATGTCATTTGAGATGTCATCAGTGATGTCATGAGTGATGTAATATGTGAGGTCATAAGCAGTGGATTGCGTGGGTGTGAGTTATAGTTAGCTCAGCTGACTATAACTGCTGAATTTCTCTGGCCAATTTTGGCCCCAGCGACCGCATACCCCAGGGCTAGACCATCATATCTTTTTTTAAATGGGAGGGGGCCCACGTGGCCCCCACTCCCCGGACCAATATTGCCCTGGGACTCCATCCCCTGGGGCCTGGCCACTTCGTTACAGGCCACAGGGGGAGCCTCAAGGCCCCCGCGGTCCCTGCCGCCTCCCCGCCTCCTACGGGATCCGGCATTGCTTTTATACAGAGGGAGCTACTAACCTGCTACTGGTTTTGGGAAATAGATGTGGTGTGCATACCTGTGTTCTCACTGTCAGTTTCATCGTATATATTTGTGTAAATGTGTGAACCTTTATTTAGTCTTTGTTTGCATATTTCTGAAATTAAGGTAGTATCTGAGTACCTCTCTCATTCAGTATACGGCTTTCGAAACATGTTTGGTGAAGCTTGAATGGACTATTAGTTAGGTTTACAAAGCTTTGGAGTATGTGAAACTGGGCATATCACCCTGTAAGTGATTTGGGTAGAGACTTATACCCAAAAATATGTATGCAATAATTTAACTATATATATATGGGCTATTTATATTGTACCTTAAGAGTGAACTATATGTAGTGTAATACAATTTTAATACTTCAAAAAGATATCGTGAATTTTACATCTAAGTAGTAATAACTGTGCATATCCAGGGGCTTCAATAGTAGGTCTCAGACCAGTTGAAATAGGAAGTGGTGTATAATGATATTACATTTCAATTTGTTGATTTATTTTATTTTGTTTAAGAAAAAAATGGGAGTCATGAACCCATCGCAACCCGACGCGCAGGGTACACGACTCCCACGTAGTTTTGGTACAATTAATACACATTTATCAATAGTTTTATGGTTTACTTCTAGGAAATAGGTTAACTAATATAGTACACATAGTATTGTAGTAAGAAAGAAAATATAGTTTTAGAAATGCTTATTAGATTTTAGAGAGTCGCGACATCATCGCACACCATTTTGGCATGTATTTCTGGAATCACCTTGGGGACGTGACTCTGGCATTATTTAAAAAAAAACTAAAATACATATATAGACACTGATATGGTTTACTTTAAGGAAAGACATACTCAAATAAAAAGTAAATAGTATAATTTCTGAGAAAATTCAAGATGTATGAGGTTTACCAGACTTTTTCAGAGTCGCGTTCCTGGCCCCGCAATGCATTGCGTATGGAACACGGGTCCAACGAAGTTTGGTAGTAGTAATACATATATAACGACACTTCCATCATTTACTTTTTGTGTCCTTCTTCTTGAAATGGGCATTATGTTTTTTATGAAAAAAACACACCTAAAAACCATCAAACTAGTTAGAAATGTTTAAAAACGGTTCTGGTTAGAACCACCCATTTCAGTTTAAGAAAGAAAATATATATGTTAAATGTATGTTTGTAACAATGTGAATCTATGTTGTTATGATTCTTAGTATGTTATTAAGTGTTTACAAGAGTTTATATTTGTGAAAATGTAAGTGGTTGGATACTGAGTGAGTGGGTGTGCTAGTATATGAATGTGTGAGTGACTGTCCGTGATAGTGACTGTATAAGTGTATTAATCAATGTGTCAGTTTTGTATATATTTGGGAAAGGCTGTGTAAGTGTCTGCATGGTTCAGTGAGTTGATGTATTATGGGTCTATACCTGAGTGAGCAGATGTCTGAGTACTTGTATAATTGAATGAGTGTGTGTATGAGTTACTGTATGAGTGAGTGGGTAAGTCAGTGTTTATGTGCCTGAGTGACTGGGTATATAAGTTGTGTATGGATGAGTGAGTGATGATGTGTTAGACTGTATACATGAGTGAATGTGTGAGTTTTTGTAGGGGTGAGTGAGTGAGTGTATTACAGCATCTATTAGTAGGTGAGTGGCTGTGTGAGTTTCTGTGTGGGTGAGAGACTGGGTGTGTTAGTGTGTGTATGGGTGAGTGAATGGGTGTGAGAGTGGCTATATGGATGAGTAAATGAGTGCGAGAGAGGTTGTATGGGAGAGTATGTGCTTGTCTGATTCACTATAGATGAGTAAGTACATGTGTTAGTATATTTATGAGTAAGTGAATGGGGTCGTGAGTAGCTATATGGGTGAGGGAGTGGCTGTGTGACTGATTATATAGGTGACTGATTAGGTGTGTTAGAAGCTATATGGGTGACTGATTAAGTGTGTGAGTTACTGTGTTGGTGTATGAGTAGGTGTGTAAGTATTTATATGTGTATATGACTGTAGGTGTGAGTGGCTGTACTGGTCAGTCAGTAGGTTCATGAGTAGCTATGAATGTGAGTTAGTGGTTGCATTAGTGGCTGTATGTGAGAGTTGATGTATGAGTGGCTCTATGGATCAGTGAGTAGATGTGTGAGTATGTGTATGGGTCTGTGAATGAGTACCACGCGTGTCATTACATCGCAAGTCGTAACAGCGACTTGCTGTAGGGGGCGCGCTGGACTTAGGAATAGTATTAATTACTATTCCTACTCCAGTTTGTACAACAGCAGGGAAGGTGTTGGATTTAAAATCCAACACATTCCCTGGGGTTGCACGCTGCCTATCGTAAGTCGTTGTTATGACTTGCGATGTAATGGCACTTGTGGTAACAACGCGGTCGTTGTAACGACCACTTTGTAAACTACCGCGTTGTGTTTACAGCGTTGTAAACGCTGTTTCCCGTCTGTATCTCTGCATGAGTGCATGAGTGAGTGAGTGGCTGTGTGAGTGACTGTGTATAAGTTAGAGATTCCATTAGTAGTTGTATTTGTGAATGAGTACTTCTGTGAGTACATGTATGGATGAATCAGTGAATGTGTAAGTGTGAGTATGGATGAGTGACTAAATGTATGAGTGCCTGTAAGTGTGAGTGAATTTTTTTGTGACTGTATGACTGTCTTATTTTTTGTATTATCTTCTATAACTGAATAATCCAGTCCGTAAGTAATTGTATGACTGAGCGTGTGTATGCAGCAGTTCTGTATATGGGTGACTAGTTAGTGGTAGTGCCTCAGTAGATATCTAAATTAGTGTATCAGTCCCTATTTGGATGTTTCTTTCCATATTTAAGGAAGTATGTTGCTATACGACTCTCACTCTTAGTGACTCTATGACAGTCTAAAAGCCTTATTATGAGTTCGTCAGTCCAACCACCGCAGGGCTGCTTCCACGACTATTTGGAGGCCTTTGGCCTTCCTACCGCCGTATTACGTGTTTAGCGAGGGGCCAGCGCCAGTCTTGCTGCGGTGGGCTATGTATGTATATTGATGCCTGTGTATACATTCTAAGTGCATATGTGTTGAATGCACACATATGCATGATATCTGTAGAAAAATACCACCTACCCATTGCCGGAGTCCTACTTATATATGTGGGCAGTCCAGTTAATGGGAATATGGTACCAAAGCACTTACCTGTATTTTGCCGCAGACGGGTCATATTCCTTGGGGTGAAGATGCTGCAGTGTAGGAGGGATCTGGAGAAAGGCATCCATGTTGAAATCTGCTGCGAAGTACTGGAAAGGGGTGAGTATGCATCCCAAATCCTTCATCTCCACCGACCTTTAGGTGGGGGTCCAAACGCTGTGGTCAGCTCGAGGGAAACCTAACTTATAATATGGACGGGGTGTTACACCTCTGTACCACCCTATGGAGGCTGCCTTATGCCGACCCCGGCAGTCGGAGGTGTGCTGGCCGTGCCAGCGGTTTGGTAGCGGTCTTCGCAAAGCCAATCTGCCCAACTCGTAATACACCACTGGGACGGTGGTTCATGGACCGCCTAACTCGTAATAAGCACCTAAATCTGTATCTAAGGGGGTGCATGGACTGCTTTCAGGGTTTGGTAGTGAGCATACGAGTATGCAACTGTGTGTTCAGAACTGCCCTCAGTAGGCCTTGATAAATATGATGTATCTGTATATCTGAATTAATGCTTATGATGTATTGTCAATAAGTGGCTGGGTGTATTAGTGAATCTATCCTTTTGCAGATACGTATGTGAGTTGAAATCTGACTATCAGACTGGATGTATAACTGGGCATAGGGGTCTGTTAGTGCAGTTGTCAGTGACTGAATTTTAAAAATCATATGTGTACGTTTTTAGGCAGAGAAGTCACTGCCTTTGCCCTAGGTACTGCTTACATTGGTGGTGAGTTCTATGTAATAGAAGAGGATTTTAAGGTTTGGCAAGCAGTCTATAGAGTCAACTTGACCTACTATTAAACTGCACACACTGGTTCTGCAGAAGCAGGTGTAAGACATTTTTAAGCAGCAGCACTCTATATAGGTGATTTGTTAGTGTTAGCGCCTCAGTAGATGTCTAAATGAGTGTCTCAGTTCCCATGTGGATGTTTCTTTGCATATTTAAGAAAGTTTGTTTCTATACAACTATCATTCTTAGTGACTCTATGGTGTCTAAATCTGTATCTAATGGGGTGCAGGGACTGTTTTCAGGCTGTGTTAGTGAGTATGTGGGTGTGCAACTGTGTTCAGAACTGCCCCCAGTAAGCCTTGTTCTATATGATCTAGCTGCATATCTGAATGGATGCTTAGGAGCTATTGTAAGTGAGTGGCTGGGTGTATTAGTGGTTCTATCATTTTGCAGATAGGTATGTGTGTTGCAATGTGAGTATCAGACTTGATCTATAACTGGACATAGGGGTCTGTAAGTGCAGCTGTCAGTGACTGAAATTTGACACCATATGTCTAAGTTTTTAAGCAGATAGTTCACTGTCTATGGCCTATCTACTGCATACCTTGGGGGTGACCTTTATGCAATAGAAGAGGAGTTTAAGGCTTGGCAACCAGTTTCTAAAGTCAATTTGACCTACTATTAAACTGGATACACCGGTTCTGCAGAAGCAGGTCTGAGACATGTTTGGAGTGACAGTTCTCAAGATGGGTCACTTCTTAGTGTTAGTATCTCACTAGATATCTAAATGAGTGTCTCAGTTCCTATTTGGGTGTTTCTTTGCATATTTAAAGAAGTATATTACTATATGACTATCACTCTTACAGTTACAATCTGACTGTCAGACTGGATGTATAACAGGGCATAGGGGTCTGTAAGTGCAGTTGTCAGTGACTGAATTTTGAAACCATATGTGTTAGTTTTTAAGCAGATAAGCCACTGCCTATGCCCTAGGTACTGTTTACATTGGTGGTGAGTTATATGTAATAGATGAGGATATTAAGGCTTGGCAAGCAGTCTCTAGAGTCAATTTGACCTACTATTAAACTGCACACACTGGTTTTGCAGAAGCAGGTGTAAGACATTTTTAAGCAGCAGCTCTCTTTATGGGTGACTTGTTAGTGTTAGTGCCTCAGGAGATGTCTAAATGAGTGTCTCAGTTCCTATTTGGATGTTTCTTTGCATATTTAAGGAAGTATATTACTATATGACTATCGCTCTTAGTGACTCTATGGCTGTTTAAATCTGTATCTAAGGAGGTGCATGGACTACTTTCAGGCTGTGTTAGTGAGTGTACAGGTATGCAACTGTGTGGGCAGAACTGCCCCAGTAGGCCTTGATACATATGATGTATCTGCATATCTGAATGGATGCTTAGGCGGTTTTGTAAGTGAGTGGCTGGGTGTTTCAGTGGCTCTATCCTTTTGCAGATAGGTATGTGAGTTGCAATCTGACTCACACTGGATGTATAACTGGGCATAGGGGTCTCCAAGTGCAGTTGACAGTGAATGAAATCTGGAACCACATGTGTAAGTGTTTAAGTAGATAGTTCCCTGCTTATAACCTACCTAGTGCCTACCTTGGGGATGAGTTAAATTTAATAGAAGAGGAGTTTAAGGCTTGGCAACTACTTACTCATCCATAGAGCCACTCACACAGCCACTCACTCACCCATACAGGTACTCACACACCCACACACTCACCCATACAGCCACTCACACTGCCACCCACTCACCAATACAGCTACACACATATCCACTCACTTACCATAGAGCCACTGACACAGCCACTCACTCACCCATACAACCACTCCCACACCCACAGAACCACTTACATACCCATTTACACATCCATACAACCACTCACACACTCACCTCACCCTTACAGCCACTCACATAGACATTCACTCTCGTAGAAAGGGTGGTAGATTTACTAATCCCACAAGAGCATAAAACTATAGGCGATGCCTTTACGTGAAACTACAGCATGACACGGATTCCTATTGCCTATCAGTTTTTACAGCAATAAATGCAAGGGATTCTAAAATGTTTTGGCTTATGGTCTATAAGGCGAGTGGAAATCAAAATAAAGAGGAGTTGTTCAACATCTCTAGGACTCACTGGACAGTGTATGTATCTCTGCTATATGTCGATCATTCAGCAGAACAGGAGGCTAGTCTGCCATTATACTCGGCTGGACTGCTCAACTCTACATCCCAAATCACGGACGGAATGGTTCAGGAAGCCCTAGTATCAATCCATTCCGCTGGTGCGCCAGGTCCCAACGGCTTTTCAGGCAGCATTTTTAAATTGGCAATTTATAAACGGACCACCCTTTTGACTCCTCTGTTTAACTACTGCTTTTTTAATGCGTTGGTGCCTGAAAGTTGACGTGGATCCTTCCTAGTCTAAATACATAACAAGGTGACAGGAGATAAGCCTGAGAACTTCAGACTCATGACCCTTTTGGATGTGGAGGGGAAATGCTATGTGAAAATATTCCACGAGGAACTTTTGGCTTGGGCACAACAGAACAAAATAATTCCCACTACAAATCAGGATTTCAACAGGTGCAGGGTACAGAGATCAACCTACTATGCATGTCGATCCTGATCAAGAATACAACTAAAATGGGGGCACAACAGCTTTATAGTGCATTCATTGACTTTGCAACAGATTTCAACAAAGTAGACAGACTTCAGCTATGTGCCAAATTGGATGCATGGGCATCCCTCCACATCTATTGGATGCAATTAGGAGCCTCCACACCAATACTTGGGTCAAAATATGAATGACAAGCAAATGGGCCTACTCACTCAAGATTTTTACCAACTGGGGCCTCAAGCAAGGCTGTATTTTGATGCCTTTACTCTTTAATCTGTACCTTGTGAATTTAAATGGTCACCTCAGCAGAGCTAACTGCTTTCCAGCAAAACTCCATGGGAAGACGGTGCAGGTGTTACAATATGCCGATGATATGTTTCTTATGGATAAAACCGCAATTGGTCTTCAAAGGGCCTTAACATCTTTTGCCGAATATTGTGAGAAAAATAAAGTATTAATACATCAAAAACTAAGACCATAGTTTTTGGGAATAAGAAAAACAAAAAACTTTCTTGGTATATAAATGCCCTGAAAATTGAAAGAACATTTTGCATCAAGTACCTAGGAGTTTTTTTAATGAACGCGGCCTGCCCACCCCATACTTCGAGACCCTAGCAACATCAGCTAAAGCCCTTACCTTTGCTTTTCAGTGCCTATTTTGAAATCTCCCAGGCCTGGACCTGACTACAATCCACAAAGTCATTGAAAGCAAACTAATGCCCACATTGGCCAGTCAGTCAGTCAGTCAAAAGATCTTTATTGACCAGCAACTGGTCATAAAAGCCACAGAATAAATACAAAGTTCATATTCAAATTATTAGAAATACAAATGTTAAAAACCTAAAATCACAACAACACGGATATCACAATTAAAACAGACCATTTTACATCGGATAGGATTTCCTGAGTTTTATATCAGCAATTATAAAGCTAAGTGTTGCATGGCAAATTTCTGGGGAGGCAAGGGCTTGTAAAAACCTTACACCCTCTTTATATGAGGTAAAGTGACTGTGCAAAAGTGCTGGACATAAAAATGGAGATCTTATCACACCATACAATGCGCAAAACAGCATAAAGTGCACAGTGGACTGAGTGGAAACAGCATCACTTGGACACTTCGTGCCCAAGGCAATCCTAGAGCCAGCCAAAGGAAAGGCAACTAAATGATGAATAAAATTTAGTCTTAATCTCGTCAGATAAAATCTGTGCTGCTGATCTCCTATCTAAATTAAAGAGCAATTAATAATTTGCATAAAATTTATGGTAGCACTTGAGGTGAGAGACTTTTCAATTCTACTTTCTTCTCTAAAGGAGACACACGCCTCTTTAATCCTTCCTTTTGTCTGAGGGCCTATGCCTTCTGGAGAGTCAAAAAGGGCTCTCAGATTCAAAGTGTAGAAGACCTTTTTACGTATGCCATCCATGGAATGGCATTCATGTTATCTAGGTTTAAACAGTCCCTCAGAACTTCCCTAGAAAAACTGACCCGGTCAGTGCTCCATAATTTTACCCATAATAATAAAGGGGTTATACCAGTATGGTATTCTAGAAATCCCATCCCTACTTCAAGCATGTGTGATAAAACTTGGGATGGATTTTGGTAATGCTAAAAGTCTACATAAAAACTTATTTTCTGCTATCTGCAACTTTCTTGGGACTGTATAACCCCAAACTCCTACCCTGTATGAGCCAAGAGATAGCTACTTACTTTTGTATAGTTTAAGCATCTCCCTAATCAGTTTATGTCCCATTATTTTAGCAAACCTCAAACTTTCATCAACAGCTACCTCCATCTTTTGCAATCTTTGACTAATTTGACTTTCCCAGGAGCCATTGATATCAATAAGGAGACCTGGGTAACTAAAAGTAGATACCTTTTCTATTGGGGTTCGCCCTAAGTTAAAACACTTGGTCTTTGTGCTTTTGGGACCGCAGGTCATTATAAAAGATTTCTGATAATTTACCTTAAGATTTAGGTTATTCATAAAATCATTAAAACCCTTTAATAAGCTTTGCAAACCATTAGCAGTTAGCCCCAGGAGAACTGCATCATCCACGTACAAAAGAACCGGGGCTACACGGGAGCCAATTATTGGGATGTCTTTACTACAGGCCCCTAAAAATGTATTGAGGGAGTTAATGAAGAATAAAAATACAAAAGGAGCCAAAATACATCCCTGACTCACACCTCTATTCCCCTTATGGGATTGATGTTATTCCCATTCAATGTATAATGCACTTTAATGGTTGTGTCACAATGCATGCCCTTAATCAAATCCAGCAGGGAAGAATCCATACCCGCTTGATCCTTTAGGATCCACAATTTCTTCCTCTCAAGTAAGTCAAAGGCACAGGAGAGGCCCATAAACACCATGTGAAGGGCACCTCTCATTAGCATACGGAGCATTTGTTCATCTAAATCATATTACAAGCTGGCTTGACAGGGCTCAATGTCAATGCTATAGGCGCTTATTTAAGCTACCGGAATTCTCTGCACAAGCACAGATTTGTCTGGAGTTCAACTTGGTTCAACAAAGTTATGCAGTGTTTACCAGTTTCTTATCCATGTGACCAAGCGTGCAATAGCTGAGCAGGAGTCATTGATAAAACTCTTGTGGGACATTACACAAGATCCACAATCTGATACCCACAAGCCTATGCAGGTAGTCACAGACCATCTAGTTGCCAGAGACCTTTTGAAGACTGATTTGCTCCTGAAAACTCTGGCAAAAGCACTGATGAAGCAAGCAAGGCTCTTGTCAGCCCATGAGGATTTATGCTCTATTAGCATCAATAAGCACGCTGATTTGAAGATTCATCTATATCAACCTTTATCTCTTCCGGAGTACCTGTCACTTCCTATTAACTGCGCAGTAAAGTCTCAACTATTTCACATGAGGTTTGGCTTCATACCACTAAAAGCATATAATCATGGCCACTTGACTGGCACCTCGGACATTTTATGTAGGGGCTGTTGTTATAAGCACACGGCCACTGAGATATGTTATAAATAGTATGACTAATTACTAGTACAGCAATATTAGTAACTGCTGCAGCTTAGTATATATCTTTAAGTCTCAGAAACGTTTACAAAACACTTACACTCACAGGATGATGTCATCAGTAATGTCATCAGTGATATCATTTGATTGTCATCAGTGATGTCACTGACCATGTCATGAGTGATGTAATATGTGAGGTAATAAGCAGTGCATCACAGGGGCGTAAGTTATAGTTAGCTCAAGTAACTATGACTGCTAAATTTCTATGGTTTTGTACGAGTGGAATCTGAGTCGAACTATAACACCTCTGTAACATTTGTTTTTTCACTGAATTTCTAAGGTTTTTTAAAATCTATTTTCTAACTTTAACATTCCTGCAACCTTTGTTTTTTTTTAGTGTGTATATATATATATATATATATATATATATATATATATATATATATATATATATCATCAAAACGTTTGCCCACAAATCCCAGGAGGCCATCGTTACAAACCCACCATTAAACCGTTAAAAGCAATCAATTACAAGATTTGTACTTCGCTCGTAACTGCCGATTTACATGGACAGCCCGTGATCAAGGAGCAAGAGCTCCGAAATGCGTAGGGCAAGGAAAATATTCGGAAATGTTGCCGGTTCTGTACCTAATAAAGGATCCTGCTGGAGACTGCTGGTTTCGCCTGTTCTAGAGTGCGTCTTCATTTGTGGACAAACGTTTTGATGAAATATTCCGGCCTCTCCAGGTCGGGAAGACTGCTTCGCCACCAAAATGGAGTGTGGACTGCTGATTACGGATTCACTGTAATCGCGCTAGCAGAAGAACAGGTTGGGCGTAAATAGGAACTGGTTGCACAACTGGAGGCTCATCGAGGGCTTTGGAAATTATTGAATGTAATGTTTATGATGCAGAACTCATTGAAGGGTAAATTTAATTTAAGTGCAAGTACTACAAGTCCCAGGAGGCCATCATTACAAACCCAGCAGAGGGCGTTAAAAGCAATCAATTACGAGATTTGTACTTTGCTCGTAACTGCTGATTTACATGGACAGCCCGTGATCAAGGAGCAAGAGCTCCGAAACGCGTAGGGCAAGGAAAATATCCAGGAATGTTGCCGGCTCTGTACCTAATAAAGGATCCTGCTGGAGACTGCTGGTTTCGCCTGTTCTAGAGTGTGTCTTCATTTGTGGACAAACGTTTTGATGAAATATTCCGGCCTGTCCAGGTCAGGAAGACTGCACCACCACCAAAATGGAGTGTGGACTGCTGATTACAGATTGACTGTAATCGCGCTAGCAGAAAAACAGGTTGGGCGTAAATAGGAACTGGTTGCACAACTGGAGGCTCATTGAGGGCTTTGGAAATTATTGAATGTAATGTTTATGACGCAGAACCCATTGAATGGTAAATTTAAGTGCAAGTACTACAAGTCCCAGGAGGCCATCGTTACAAACCCACCAGAGGGCGTTAAAAGCAATCAATTACGAGAATTGTACTTCGCTCGTAACTGTCGATTTACATGGACAGCCCGTGATCAAGGAGGAAGAGCTCCAAAACGCGTAGGGCAATTAAAATATCCAGGAATGTTGCTGGTTCTGTACCTAATAAAGGATCCTGTTGGAGACTGCTGCTTTCGCCTGTTCTAGAGTGCGTCTTCATTTGTGGACAAACGTTTTGATGAAATATTCCGGCCTGTCCAGGTCAGGAAGAGTGCACCGCCACCAAAATGGAGTGTGGACTGCTGATTACGGATTCACTGTAATCGCGCTAGCAGAAGAACAGGTTGGGCGTAAATAGGAACTCGTTGCACAACTGGAGGCTCATTGAGGGCTTTGGAAATTATTGAATGTAATGTTTATGATGCAGAACGCATCGAAGGGTAAATTTAAGTGCAAGTACTACAAGTCCCAGGAGGCCATTGTTACAAACCCACCAGAGGGCGTTAAAAGCAATCAATTACAAGATTTGTACTTCGCTCGTAACTGCCGATTTACATGGACAGCCCGTGATCAAGGAGCAAGAGCTTTGAAACGCATAGGGCAAGGAAAATATCCGGGAATGTTGCTAGTTCTGTACGTAATAAAGGATCCTGCTGGAGACTACTGGTTTCGCCTGTTCTAGAGTGCGTCTTCATTTGTGAGCAAACGTTTTGATATATATATATATATATATATATATATATATTCTGCTCCAAAGGTTGTCCACCAGGTGAGTAGCACTCGATCAGCAGGCAATTCGGCGTAAAATCGAGCCGCGCCCACTATGAGCGATGATGCAATCTAAGAAAATGAATAAATTAAGGGAAGTGAGCTGTCCTTGCCTCATTAGCAACAGCCCAAGAAGAAGTGGCAGAGTGCCGTGAAACGCGTCGGCAGGAGAAACAGTGGGGAAGCAAAAGACGAGCTGATATGCAAATAGAGACCGGATGGTCGGAGCTCCGTAGTGTGCCATCTCAATGCTTCAGGGCATTTGTTGGATCATATATATATATATATATATATATATATATATATATATATATATATATATTCTGCTCCAAAGGTTGTCCACCAGGTGAGTAGCACTCGATCAGCAGCTTTACTTATGAAAGGCAGGGACGAGGATCCGCTTGTAGAAGCTGCTCCGTAACCACATTTCCTACAATGCACAGTCTCATTCGAGCTTCCCATTGGTGGGTGTGAAATATGAAAATGGCGAAGTGGGTTCAGCGTTTGCACACACTGTCTCCGTTCAAGCCTCAGAAGAGAAGCATATGGGGCTTCGAAACGCGTCAGGCATTTCCATTACGGAGCAGTTTCTACAAGCGGATCCTCGTCCCTGCCTTTCATAAACAAAGCTGCTGATCGAGTGCTACTCACCAGGTGGGCAACATTTGGAGCAGAATGTAATACTCGGCCGTCCTGCCGCGGAGTGTGCACCACCCCATAATGTCATGGGGGCTACGTGGGTCAGCAGCCGTAAACAGGATTGAGGACGAGTCCACTTGCAGGGTCCATACAGGACAAGATTTGTGTGCTATCCGGACCACATTTCCTACAATGCACAGTCTCATTCAAGCTTCCCATTGGTGGGTGTGCAATATGAAAATGGCGAAGTGGGTTCAGCGTTTGCACACACTGTCTCCATTCAAGCCTTTGAAGAGAAGCATATGGAGCTTCGAAATGCGTCAGGCATTTCCATTACGGAGCAGTTTCTACAAGCGGATCCTCATCCCTGCCTTTCATAAACAAAGCTGCTGATCGAGTGCAACTCACCAGATGGACAACCTTTGGAGCAGAATGTAATACGCGGCCATCCTGCCGCGGAGTGTGCACCACCCTGTAATGTCATGGGGGCTACGTGGGTCAGCAGCCGCAAACAGGATTGAGGACGAGTCCACTTGCAGGGTCCATACAGGACAAGATTTGTGTGCTATCCGGACCACATTTCCTACAATGCACAGTCTCATTCGAGCTTCCCATTGGTGGGTGTGCAATATGAAAATGGTGAAGTGGGTTCAGCGTTTGCACACATTGTCTCCGTTCAAGCCTCTGAAGAGAAGCATATGGAGCTTCGAAACGCGTCAGGCATTTCCATTACGGAGCAGTTTCTTCAAGTGGATCCTCGTCCCTGCCTTTCATAAACAAAGCTGCTGATCGAGTGCTACTCACCAGGTGGACAACCTTTGGAGCAGAATGTAATACGCGGCCGTCCTGCCGCGGAGTATGCACCACCCCGTAATGTCATGGGGGCTACGTGGGTCAGCAGCCGCAAACAGGATTGAGGACGAGTCCACTTGCAGGGTCCATACAGGACAAGATTTGTGGGCTATCGGACCACATTTCCTACAATGCACAGTCTCATTCGAGCTTCCCATTGGTGGGTGTGCAATATGAAAATGGCAAAGTGGGTTCAGCGTTTGCACACACTGTCTCCGTTCAAGCCTCTGAAGAGAAGCATATGGAGCTTTGAAACGCGTCAGGCATTTCCATTACGGAGCAGTTTCTACAAGCGGATCCTCGTCCCTGCCTTTCATAAACAAAGCTGCTGATCGAGTGCTACTCACCAGGGGGACAACCTTTGGAGCAGAATGTAATACTCGGCCGTCCTGCCGCGGAGTGTGCACCACCCCATAATGTCATGGGGGCTACGTGGGTCAGCAGCCGCAAACAGGATTGAGGACGAGTCCACTTGCAGGGTCCATACAGGACAAGATTTGTGTGCTATCCGGACCACATTTCCTACAATGCACAGTCTCATTCAAGCTTCCCATTGGTGGGTGTGCAATATGAAAATGGCGAAGTGGGTTCAGCGTTTGCACACACTGTCTCCGTTCAAGCCTCTGAAGAGAAGCATATGGAGCTTCGAAACGCATCAGGCATTTCCATTACGGAGCAGTTTCTACAAGCGGATCCTCGTCCCTGCCTTTCATAAACAAAGCTGCTGATCGAGTGCTACTCACCAGATGGACAACCTTTGGAGCAGAATGTAATACGCGCCATCCTGCCGCGGAGTGTGCACCACCCCGTAATGTCATGGGGGCTACGTGGGTCAGCAGCCGCAAACAGGATTGAGGACGAGTCCACTTGCAGGGTCCATACAGGACAAGATTTGTGTGCTATCCGGACCACATTTCCTACAATGCACAGTCTCATTCGAGCTTCCCATTGGTGGGTGTGCAATATGAAAATGGCGAAGTGGGTTCAGCGTTTGCACACATTGTCTCCGTTCAAGCCTCTGAAGAGAAGCATATGGAGCTTCGAAACGCGTCAGGCATTTCCATTACGGAGCAGTTTCTTCAAGTGGATCCTCGTCCCTGCCTTTCATAAACAAAGCTGCTGATCGAGTGCTACTCACCAGGTGGACAACCTTTGGAGCAGAATGTAATACGCGGCCGTCCTGCCGCGGAGTATGCACCACCCCGTAATGTCATGGGGGCTACGTGGGTCAGCAGCCGCAAACAGGATTGAGGACGAGTCCACTTGCAGGGTCCATACAGGACAAGATTTGTGGGCTATCAGACCACATTTCCTACAATGCACAGTCTCATTCGAGCTTCCCATTGGTGGGTGTGCAATATGAAAATGGCAAAGTGGGTTCAGCGTTTGCACACACTGTCTCCGTTCAAGCCTCTGAAGAGAAGCATATGGAGCTTTGAAACGCGTCAGGCATTTCCATTACGGAGCAGTTTCTACAAGCGGATCCTCGTCCCTGCCTTTCATAAACAAAGCTGCTGATCGAGTGATACTCACCAGGGGAACAACCTTTGGAGCAGAATGTAATAGGCGGCCGTCCTGCCGCGGAGTGTGCACCACCCCGTAATGTCATGGGGGCTACGTGGGTCAGCAGCCGCAAACAGGATTGAGGACGAGTCCACTTGCAGGGTCCATACAGAACAAGATTTGTGTGCTATCCGGACCACATTTCCTACAATGCACAGTCTCATTCGAGCTTCCCATTGGTGGGTGTGCAATATGAAAATGGCGAAGTGGGTTCAGCGTTTGCACACACTGTCTCCGTTCAAGCCTCTGAAGAGAAGCATATGGAGCTTCGAAACGCGTCAGGCATTTCCATTACGGAGCAGTTTCTACAAGCGGATCCTCGTCCCTGCCTTTCATAAACAAAGCTGCTGATCGAGTGCTACTCACCAGGTGGACAACCTTTGGAGCAGAATATATATATATATATATTTATATATATATATATATATATATATATATATATATATATATATATATATCTCACACAAAAAAACCTCCCCAAAATCATAAGAGAGGCAGCCTGCACTCGAAGTAAAAGGATTACATCCTGTTTATTCAGTCATTCGATATGGGCACAGGACCTCCAGAGAGATGCGTTTCGGCAGTACCTCTGCCTTTATCAATCTGGAGTGCGCCAATTTGTTGCTCCTTGTAAACATCATGATAAACACAAATGATGCACCCATTCCAGCAGCACTACATAAAACATGTGCAAACAATGCAAGGAATAATTTCACTTTTAAAACACGAAACTCCTAATATAGAAACAAATTAATACTCTCAGTGAGTATAATTAAAGGATATCTGTGAACTCACAGTTAATCCTCCTTAGAGAATCACATGTAGTAGATTTAATCCATCCACAATACTTAAAATCCCAACATGCAACTGAAAGTACATGCTAAAACCCAGACTGGATTACAATAAAGTCCTCAGCTGCAACAACAAACTTTAGGTGTCTTTTAAAAGCACAAAGTCGCACGCACTAAACATAATTGTTAAGAACAGTATAAATCTCAATAAAAACCACCCAGCAGTCACTCGAGCATTTCTTTTCATAAAGGACGCATAGTGCATTGAAATGTACTTATTGAATGCTTAATGCATGAGCAATCCGCTGACGATTATATATTCAATTTATAAAATTTGCTTAAGCACCAGAAATGTATCACCATCTCTTCCATTGTGTTTGGAACACCCACTGTTATTCTGCCATAACCTTTAAAAACATAGCGCAAGCCTCCTCAGGTAGCACTTCCAAAATAAATAAATCGTGCTGCTTAAATACGTAACAGATGGGAGACTTAACCAGCCTCCTCTCTTTTCATAGAAAACATGAAAACGCCCCAGGACTCTGTCAATGAAGCCTCGTTAAAGTTGCTGTGTAACATTGGACTGCTCGATCGCGAACTGAGCTAAAACAAACAACCAAACGCAGCTATTTGTTTTAACTTGTAAAAACATAAACTAGCAGTGCATATGTAAAGTTGAATACACATAATATGTACTTTTGTGCGTATTTTGTCAAGCTAAAGACTATAAATTCCAACAGGCGGGCTACCAGTCCCATAATGCCACATCATAATAATATGCAAACTGAAGAAAAGCACTGATAGTTCATATGGCACACAGACTGACATCAAAGGCGTTGCTTGGTAATTTTAATGATGCTCAAGGTGACGCTATGTCCAATTGATTCATCGGAAAACAGCATTTTCGAAAACACATCTGTATACGTTGATCACTTCCTTGCACCACATGTACAAAACCTCAATTCCTACATTAGGGATATGAAAGATTTCAACCGGAAAACCTACAGTTTGTGTTGGCAGAATGAATGTTGACTAGTATGTCGGGACCTGGAGAGTCTTTATACTAGTATAAGACATGAAGATGGAATCAATGCTTGCAAATATTTTTGAGGACCAGAAATGTGAATGTCGTACAGCATACACAGATGTTACTAGAAATGATTGGGGACTTGTCTAAAGGAGAATATATTTATATTTGAGAAAACACTTTACAGACAGGTACAAGGAACTGCAATTGGGACCTGCTTTGCCCCGAGCTACGCCAACCTTTTGGTGGGTTATTGGGACGAACAGGTCCTTGGGGACAATGACTTAAGCGAATGGACAAACCAGATTAGTGTATGGTTACGATACATTCCCGATATTTTTTTTTGTCTGGGAGGGCAATGAAAATGATCTGTTGACCCTTTTTGAGAAACTAAATAGAAATGAAGTAAATCTCAAATTCACCTCACAGTATAGTAGGGAATAGATTGATTTTTTAGACATCAGGCTAACTCTCAAAGAAGGCATTTTACACACTGAACTGTTTAGAAAGGACACAGCTGGCAGCTCAATCCTACATGCAGATAGCTGCCATCCACTAAGCTTTCGCCGGAGCATACTGTACAGCGAACTATTAAGAGCTAAAACAAACAGCAGTACGGACAGTAGCTACACCAAAACCAAAGATGAGATGATTCACCATTAACAGCTAGAAAGTATCCTAAAAATCCCTGCATATAGCCATTGAAAGGGCGGATCAAAAAAACAGAGAGGAAACTTTACTACAAAATCCTCAGAGAAAACGGGTACCTCAGAATGAACCTATTCATTTCATTACCAAATTCTCGAGCCAGGCAACCACCCTGAGGAAAATTCTCAAAAACAGGTGGGCCATCCTTACACAAGATACCACACTAAGGGCCAAACTAGGTGAAAGACCGAATATCACTTTCCAATGCAATCTCTCACTAAGAGACATGCGGGTCCATAGTCACCTATCACCCAGGGTTTCGAGTTGGCTCCACCAGAGTAAGACTTCAAACAATGTGGACATTGAAAGGGATGTAAACACAGCACGAATGTCCTGGAGTTTACTTTGAAAAGAGTCAAAAAGAAAGTACAGACTACCAAGCTAATGAAACATTTCCTAGCTATCGTACCAGAAAGTTTCAATTCTATTAAGGCCTCGGAGGCGAGGATTATGCCTTCTTTCTTCACTTTATTTAAATAGCAGCTCACTTCAAAGATAAACAAAAACTATGTTTCCCATGAACACTTGGGAAAATATAGTTTAGAAAAAACATAGTAACATCCAATCAGGACAGCCCAACAGTGTCCAATCAGGAGGCCCATAGCCTCAACATAGTCCTCTCTCACTGGCCCTTTGCCCGCTTTCATTGCGCGAAGTCAGCCGATGGGTCACCTTCATGCATCCTGTTTATTTACGTCAGAACCTATAAAGACTGGGAAAATATTTACCATCTGAGCACAAACTACAAAAACCTGAAAACCAAGAGCAGTGCAAATAGTTAATGTGCAATAGAACAAACATGTCCAACCAAACACTTTATAGGCAAGCAAGATTACTTACTCAAATACAGGGAGGGATGTCCTTCTCTGGAATTCTAGGGTGGGATAATCCTCGCCTCCGAGTCCTTAATAGAATTGAAATTTTCCGTTACGATAGCTAGGAAATTTTTCATTCTATGTCAGGACTGGAGGCGAGGATTATGCTAGTTCAAAGCTTGCTCACTACGAGGTGAGCCATGTCCATCACTGGCTTAAAATAAAACCTTTTAAAGGTGGAGTCCGAAGACCAATCTGCCACGTTGAGGATATCCTCCAAACGGGCACCCAAGCCAAATGATTTAGAGGCCATTGCCCCCTGTGCCGAATGAGCTCCAAACTCTTGAAGACTAATCCCTCCTTCCTGCATCACCCATCTGACCCATCTAGCAATGGTAGGGCACGAGACCGCATTAAAAGGCTTACGGAGTGCAATGAGTAGCTGGCGTTCCCCTGGGGAATGAAACTCCTCAGTCATTTCCTCATATGCCTTGAGGCATCTGACAACTCAAAGTTTTGGGGAGTGTGGAAATTCCAGGTAGGAAATAACCCTAGTGTGACACTTCGTTCTTCTGTGGAGAGTGAAGGTCACTCCATTAGGGGTAAACATCCTACTTGTGATGTCTAAAGCTCTGACATCTGAGACACGCCGGCAGGAGATGAGGCAAAGGAGCAAAGCCAGCTTACCCGACAACTCTTTTCTATCGAGAAAACGGTTTGGCTGCCAGGAAAGAAACAAGTTAAGCACCTGGTTGACGTCCCAAAGGGCGGAGTAGCGAGGCTCTGGAGGTAAAGAGAGCCTGATACCACGTAGCAATCAGCAAACCAGCGGGTGTTCACCCACAGTTGTGTCATTAATCGGTATATGCCCGGAAGAGATGGCTGACCAAAAGGTGTTTACTGACCTGTAGGCCATACCACTGGAAGCCAGTTGTGCCAGGAAATTCAAGACATGCACTATATCTGCGACCAGGGGATCAAGACCCCGCCGCATACACCAACGGGACCATCTGCCCCAAGCGGATCTGTATCTCTTGACAGTGCTGTCTGTCCAAGCCTTGGACATAAAGGTTTCAGCCTCCTGCAAAAGGCCTGGGACCTCCCATCGTCCCCTGAAATCTGCCACGAGCCACAATGAGTTCGCTTACACCAGAGGATGCAGAACCTTGTCGGGACTCAAGAGGAGAGTCGGAAACTGGGGGAGTAGGATTGGAGAATCCCAGGAAAGTTCCATAAAAACTGGATGCCAAACGGGGGTGATCATGACCAAATCCGCCCGCTGCCGCCAGACCTGAGCTGTCGTTCTCGTGATCATTGCGAAGGGGAGAAAAGTGTATCCCTTCTCTAAGCTCCAGTCCTGGAAAAAGGCATCCATGGCTACTGTCAGAGGGTCTGGCATCTAGCTGAAGAAGCGGGGAAGTTGATGGTCCAGCCTCGAGGCAAACAAGTCCACCGAGAAGGGACCCCAGCAGTTGTTCAACACTGCGAAGATTCCTGGGTCGAGCTTCCAGAGACCGGAACCCTGAAGTTGCGGGTCTGAAAGTCCGCCTCTTGGCTCTCTCGTCCTGGCAAGTATACCGCCGTGACCGAAACTTGGCTGCCCGGGCAGTACTGCCAGAAACTCGCTGCGAGGTCCGGAAGTGCTCTGGACCTTGTGCCTCCCAAGTGGTTTATATAGCGGACCGCCGAAACGTTGTCCATCTTCAGAAGGACGCATGAATGAACAGAGTCTCTCATCCAGCAAGGATGGCGAAAGAGCCCGCCAGAAGTTCCAAACAATTGATATGCAACTTCTGTTCTTCTGGAGACCACAATCCTCCTGTAGAGAGGTCGCCACATCTGGCACCCCAGCCTGACCTGCTGGCGTCGTACTCCACGGCCAGATCCAGTGCCGATCCGAAAATTGCGCGGCCGTTCCAGACCTCCATGTGGTCTAACCACCACTTGATCTCCTCTCGAGCTTCGCTGGACAGAAAGACCTTATGTGAGTAGGGATACCCCTTGCGAAGGTTATATGCCTTCAGGCGCTGGAGAGCCCGATAGTGGAGCAATCCCGGGAAGATGGCCTTAATCGATGCAGATAGAAGGCCCACCACCCGAGCCAGCTGGCGGAGAGACACTTGCTGCCTGGTGAGGGTGCGTCTTAGCTCGTGCCGGATTTTTGCCACTTTGCTGGAAGGGAGGCTTAGGGTGGAAGTGGTGGAGTCTAATACGAATCCCAAAAAGGTTAAAGACTGAGAGGGCTTTAAAAGTGACTTTGTCTCGTTGACCACAAAGCCTAAGCTCTGAAGAAGATCCACCACCATTTGGAGGTGGGACGACAGTTGGAGTGGGCAAGAGCCCATTAGGAGCAGGTTGTCCAGATACACAATCATCCGTATGCCTCGAGCCCTCAGGTACTCCAACACCATCTACAGGACCTTGGTGAAGCACCAAGGAGCTGAGGACAGGCCGAATGGAAGAGCTGTAAACTCGTAAGTCTGGTGGCGCCAGATGAACTGGAGAAAACGCCGGTGAGGCAGAAAAATTGGGATCACCAGATAGGCGTCCTTGAGGTCTAGACGCACTATCCAATCCAGGGGTCGTAAGACATCCCTGAGGAGGTGAATACCTTCCATTTTGAAGTGCCGGTAAACCAGCCACTCATTAAACTCTCTTAGGTTTATCACTGGTCTCCGGGCCCCCGTCAGTCTTGTCGACCAGAAATATATTGCTGAGGAACCCCCTGGGGTGTGGTGAGGAAAAGGAGATGGTGCCCTTTTTGAGGAGGGATGAGACTACAAGGGCGGCTTCTTGGCACGAAAACTGAATGGGGCGGGCCTGGTCTGCTGGGAGGGATCCCCAAGATACTCTAAGAGGAAACCCTGCACAGTCTGAAGTACTCAAGCATCTCGCGTGATGGAAATCGAAGCCTGGAAAAAATTAGCCAACCGCCCCCATATTTTTAGTTGGGAAGAAGGGAGAACACTCACCGGGACTTGAGGAGAATGCTGCTCCTCGGAATCCTCTGCCCTTGCCACAACGTCCTCTCGTGGGGTAGAAATTTCCGAATCGGGATTGATCCAGATACTGGCCTTGTCTAGAGCCTTTCCCCCTTTGAGGGTTCTGGTGTGACTGGCGGCCGGTCAAGCGGCCCCTACCTCAACCGGCCCTGTGAAAAATACGAGGGAACACTCTTTTAATAGTTGTTTGGGCCTTGTCAAGAGACGTAAAAGAATTGACAAATTTGCCTAACTCTTTTACGAAAGGCTCTCCAAAGAGTTGCCCCTGCGTGATGGCGCCAGCTTCTGAATCCACCAGATCCCCAATTTGGGGTCCACTTTAATGAGGAGGGAGCAGTGGCGCTAAGTGGACTGGGCGCAGTTAGCGTTGCCCAAAACAATTATGGCTCTCTGGGCCCACCCCGACAAGGTGTCCAGAGAAATTATGGAGCCTGACTCTTTGGCCTCCTCGGCCATATCTAGAATTTTTGTTATGGTGCCCAAGACATCCAGGAGCTTGTCCTGGCATGCCCGCCATGACCTATCGATTCCTTTCTTGGGGTCTCTGATGAACTTCTGCAAGAAGGTGGCCATGCAAGGGTCAATCTCTGGAGTAAGTGTCACCTTCCCTTCAAGGGACGGATGGGGGCACTCCGCCCGGAGGCAATTAAGGGCCTCTTTCTCCAGCGACCTGCGAATGTGCCCTGCCACATAATTGGCGACCTTGTCGGCCGGGGCCCATTCGGAGGAGCGTGGATGTATAATGTCATCAGGATCAAGCATGTCCGATGAGTTCTGGGTGGTCTGGGAAGGGCGAGAAGAAAGCCATGGCCTGGATGGGTCGGGCTCATCATCTGCATCCCCTGCAGCACTTAGATAGATCCGGGTTGGGTTCAACTGGCGGGGCGTTATGAGTATTCCCTGCAGGCAGGACAGGTTGTCTGTCTAGGAACGCCTGTTTAAGCCTGTCAAAGGCATCTAAATCCACCCCAGAGTCGCTGGACCGTTTGGGTGGAGGGGGAGCTGGTTCCCCGGGACTGAAGGGGGGAAAAAGGCGTGGTGGGTTGGGGGTTTAGCCTCTCAAAGGCCTGGGCAATCTGGCGGGAGAGCCTCTCCTCTAACGGAGTCATGGCCTCCACTACTGCGCAGTAAATTGAAGTGTCCACCGCCTCATAAAAATCATCACCCCGAGGGTGGTCAGCAAGAGGGTCCTCCATGTCTTGGTAGTCCTCTTGGTAGCCCAAGTTGCACACAGGCGTATTACAAGGTCAGAGGCCAGTCAGGGGGTGTCTGGGTGTCAGTACACCAGGCCTTAGGACAGCCTTTATATTTACCAGGGCTGGGTGTCAGCCTGCTCTTCAGTGCAAGCACCTCGCAAATTTTAGGGGGTTTCTAGCCCCGGGACACTCACACTGGTGCAAAATCTATTTAAGAGTGGGGTTTATCCCTGTCACTAGGGTGCCGGCCTGCGAAGTGTCCCCTCGGGCCCCTGGGGCCTCAACAATACAGACCCAATTAAGGGCATCAGAAAAACTGTACAGACTCTGCTGCCAAGCTCAAATCGGGCAGCAGAGCATTAATGCATAAAATCGATCGGCTGCTAGGAGAGCGGCGCGATCCTAATACGGACCCAGGAGGGCGTTCGCCTTCAGACCGGCCGCTCGGGGGAAGTGCGCGCGCTGACTGGAATTCCCCAGAGAGACTCTCTGAGGAATTCAGATCCGCACGCTGCGATCCTGCGCCACCTCCCACGCCCTCTAGCGGTGGTAGCTCGGTGCTGCGAGCAGCACCAGCCGCGTTAGAACGAGAACTCTCCCGCGGCTGCGATCACAAAGCGCTATGAATAAAGCAGCATTAAGGCCATGAAACATGGAAAAACAGACACGAGCGCTAAGAAAGATAAAGCACATCACAAAACAGCGGGCAGCTGAAGGAAAATAAATGCGTCGAAAAGCGCGCACCAAGGCTTTCAAATTTAAGCACAAAGCACAATACAGTTAGAAAAGCACCAAAACAGTAAAAGTAAACTGAAGGGTACTTATCTCGGCTGCGTAGCAGCGAAGCAAGAGGGCGAAGAGCCAGTGAGAGAGGACTATGTTGAGGCTATGGGCCTCTTGATTGGACACTGTTGGACTGTCCTAATTGGATGTTACTGTGTTTTTTCTAAACTACATTTTCCCAAGTGTTCATGGGAAACGTAGTTTTGTTTTTCTTTAAAGTGAGCTGCTATTTAAATAAAGTGAAGAAAGAAGGCATAATTATCGCCTCCAGTCCTGACATAGAATTACTTGCAAAACTGACTTTGTGGTCTATGTTATCTCTTGTCCATGTGACAAGTGGTACATAGGTTCAACCACTTTCCCAGTACATTTAAGAATTTTAGAACACCGGAGGCGATCACTAATTCTGACATGAGTTATAACACAGCCAAACACTTCCAGAAACATCATGAGGGAGAATGGACGGAGGCGAAATACTTTGGGATTGATACCATACCCAAGCATCCAAGGGAAGGAAACAGGATATCTGCGTTATGCAGATTAGAATCCAGACATATTTTGCAAGCCAGTCGTCTGATTCCCTTTGGAATGAATAATGATGAAGAATTGCATACACATTTAGGAAGTAAGGCAGTTTTCCGTAATCCTCGAAATCTATAGGCTGTATAGTTTGAATGCGAGCTATATTTTTAATTGTGGTTTTTTCAACTTTATGTTCAATTGGATGTTGTGTGGCCCGGTGTTTTTCTCAGACTTACAGGTTGAAATTGTTGGATATAGCAAGTTACAACAAATGTATAGTAATAGTTGTTTGCCTTTTCCTTTTGCAGAAGTAAAAGATACTACACAAGAACATCATGTCAGAGGCTATACACGTCTAGGGAGCTTAAAATTCATGAAGAAGTCTATCCCTATGTGGAAACACCTTTACTTCATAGCAGCGGGGCACTAGACCTAGATAGCATGAATACGTTTAAAGGATTTAACCGTGATTATGGATGAATTGAATATATTGGGGTCCTCATGAGTGATTTCATAATAATTATTTCTTTAAAAAAATGTGTAAATTTTAGTCGCAACTGAATATGATATGTGATTAATAGGTACTACACCTTACTCTGAAAAAACTGCATGAAATGATAATAGAAAATTAATATGAAATATAGCTAAGTGGTACTAACCCTATACCGTGAAATTCGTGCAATTGATCCTTTGTATAAAACTACTGTGATATTAAACTGAGTCATTTGGTAAAAGGTCGGGCACGATAAAACCATAATAAAAATGTCCAAATTTCCAAGTGTGTAAATCAATGAATATACATAAAGTTTGATTTGCTTTGAAATGTGGAAAAAAGGTGCTTTAAACCTTTCTCAAAAGTATTTTATTTATGTTTACTACGCGCGTCGTGTGTGATGCAGTATTTATGCCGACATGCTGATTTCCTGGTCATGTGACCAAGACCAAAACAGGTCGAAAGGTGTCTGTTTCCTTTGCCGAAATAAGTACAGATTGAGAAAATACGAACTTGTTGGTGAGGCTGGAATTCTTTTTTTGCGCCTGAAAAGGAATATTGTTGTTATATTGAGCGGTGGTGACCACTGAACCACCCCGACTCGTGAGGCGAGGCGACCATACCAGGCGTCGCCATTTGAAATATATATATATATATATGTGTGTATATATATATATATATATATCTCCAAATTCTAACCGAATCAAGCAAGAAGACGAGCCACTCCGATTGTTGATGCAAAAATATTTGATTTATTCGGGAACAAAGATGCGTTTTGACCTATCCAGGTCTTGGTCACATGACCATTGTGACAAACTTCTGGGTTTTTGGGTAATCACTGTGTCTCACATGATGCAACAACATAAACAAAAGACTCATTTGTGTTAGTTACCGCTTTTTTACGAGGGTGTCATAATCCATCGAATTAATGTGCAAAAAAGGTTTTTTAACAAACTAATAAAAAATATAGAATAAAATACAATACATGAAATACAATAAATTCTGCATACGAGGTTGAGTATACGTAATCATTGATTTAGACATTTGTTCGGAATTCAAGCCCTTACGGTGCCGTGTTGGCTAACCTTTCCTCACTTCTGGTGTAGTACCCTTAAAGAACATCCCAAATTCTTAGAATTTAAGGTCCCTTTATGGAAATGTAAGTTTATCAAATTCTTATCGCTATAATCCTCTTCATGATAAGAAAGACATACTAAATCAGACCTCATAAATCAACTGATGAATAAACTACTGATTGTATCTATACTTAGGGTCTAGTACCCCAAAATCATGTAACCATCTGATTCCATTCCTTAATATTCAAAAACATTGTTTCCATTGATTATATCATCGTAGTGTTACTTTCTTCAGCATATTCAGAATTCTTAATTAAAAAATATACATGATTCTTTTATCCGTTATAACATTTCTTATAGGGAGAAAAATGGCTGTTACTTGGAACAGTTCCGGGTCTCCGTGCTTTTCACTTCCTCATTAGTGACTGTCTTTAGTGGCCATTGATTCAATTTGCAGTACTTCTGTATGGGACAGAAAAGGCAGAATATATTAACTTTCTTCTAATATACATTGTGCTTTATTTTATCACATGATATAGTTTCAATTTTGCATTCCTTCTAATTGTATCAACCTCATAATACAATCAAAATAAATTACATTAAACATTAGTGTAAAGTGTGTTGATGAGTGTCAAAACCAACCAACAACATTTATTGCTAAAGCTAATATTTACAGTTAAAAGAACTCCGGAAACTCTTTTTCTAAAGCTCATGCGGGAGACCTATAATCTCATAAGTGTACATGTAACTCTTCATCATTGTTCATCCCCGCGGGGAAGACACTACCGGCCTGTAAAATAAACTTGGATTCTGTTCTCCATAAAGTTTGAATGCGGATGCCACCTCTGGTGTTCCTAGGAACAGTGTCTAGACTAGACCAAAATATTTCGCAGTGGTCCAGTCACCCCCATGTACTTCATGAAAATGTTTCGCGGTGCTAACTAAAATCTTTGTTAGTTATAGCCCGCCAATGCTCTAAAATTCTTTTCTTCACTGGAAAAGTTGTAGACCCAATGTACCACAACCCACAGGGACAGGTGATGACATAAACAACATAGTCAGTTCCACAGGTGATGTGCCTTCTTATTTTCCGCTGCCTCCTAGTTCTCAATAGTCTAACTTCATTCACATTTTCACTGTGGCTGCAGGCTTTGCATTTTCCACATTTATGGAATCCTCCCCCCTTCTCCAACCAGTTGGTTTTATGGTGTTCCATGTGGCTCCTAACTAGCATGTCTTTAAGGGAAAGGCTTTTCCTATATGTGATAGATGGAGTTTGCCCCAATTTTATTTTGAGAGTGGGATCCTGTGTTAAGATATCCCATCTTTTTTCAACAATTCTCCTAAAGTCTTTAGACTGGGTTTTGAAGATGGTTATGAGTCTGATGGGGGCAACTTTGTCATCTGTCCCTTGTCCTGTCTTAGGTGTTTGGTATAGGGCCTCATTTCTCTTAATGGTATCTGCTTTTTGTGCCCCCAGCCTGAGCATTTTCAGTGGGTAACCTCGTGCTCTAAATCTTCCCATCATTTCCCTTTTGTTCCTCTCATAGCTATTCTCGGAACTGCAATTTCTTTTTGCCCATAAGAATTCACTGTAGGGTGTGCTCCATCTAAAATTGGGGGGTGGCAGCTCGCTGAGTGGAGTATGGAATTCCCTGCTGTTTCCTTTCTAAACAGATCGGTATGTAGTCTGCCTTCTTGAACAGTTAGTCTGATGTCTAGGAAGTCTACAGTATGTTGGCTATGCTGCATAGTAAATTTCAGATTCACAGTATTGCAATTCAGTTCAGTCACAAATCGTTTCAGGTCATTTTCATTGCCTTCCCACACAAAGAACACATCTTTGATGTATCTTAGCCATAGATTTACTTTACATGTCCAGTGCTCCAATGTTTCACTCCAGAGCACCTGCTTCTCCCACCAGCCTACCAACAGGTTGGCATAGCTGGGGGCAAAGCAGGTGCCCATAGATGTCCCCTGTATCTGTTTATAGTATACACCATTGATTAGAAACACATTCTCTGTCAAGCAAATCTCGATCATTTGTAGCAACATGTGTGTATGTTGCAGTTGTTGTATGCTTCTTTTTTTCAAAAAATGCTCACAAGCTTTCAAGCCATCTCGGTGTCTGATGGCTGTGTATAGGCTTTCGACATCTAAACAAACCAACAAGTGTTCCTGTCCCCAATGTATATTTTCCACTTTCTGAAGGAAATCTTTTGTGTCCCTTACATAAGAGCTAAGGTCCCTTACATAACCTGCCAAGAAATGATCTACATAAATGGAAACATTCTCAAATAAACTATTTTTTGAGGATACTATGGGGCATCCCGGGGGATTTAGTAGGTCTTTGTGTACCTTCGGCAAAAGGTAAAATGTGGGTACTGTAGGTGTTTCATTCTTCATGAATTGGTGATCATCCCAACTCAATAGTTGGTTTTCAAACCATCCTTTGAGGAGGTCTGTGAATCTATTCTGAGGTTGGTCAAGTAAGGTTTATCTACTCTTACCTAGCAAGTGGTGTTGTTCAATTGTCTGAGAGCCTCTTGTATGTATCCCTCCCTACTCATAAGGACTACGTTTCCGCCCTTGTCTGAGGGTTTAATAATAATGTTTTCATCCTTTTGTAAGGCTAGAATGGCTTCCCACTGGTTCTTAGTAATATTAATTCTAGGTGGTGCTTTTTTAAGGAGTTGTAGAATATCCTGGTTGACTGCCTCATGAAATATATCAATATTATCTTTGGCTATTTGGGGTACATATCTTGATTTCGCCCTGAACGTAGTCTCACTCGGTACTCCGGGATCTATCCTAAATGTCTGCGCTATAATAGTGATATTTGCTGGATAAAAGGGGTTCATAGGTTGTGGTGAACCCTCTGGTTGTTGGTCACTTAAATCATGGAGCAACCTAAGTGTGCTGATGTCTTCAATTGATAAGGGTGAGAGGGGTCTATTCTCAGGGGCTGTGCTCTGTGCTTTCTTTTTCATGTTATGTATTTTAAACAATTTCAACTTATGTGTAAACATGTAAAGATCGACACGGGTCTGTGTATAATCCAATGGTGTGTCTGGACAAAAAGTCAAACCCAGCTTTAAAACCTCCTACTCTGTTTTGGTAATACTTCTTTGTGACAGGTTAGTTACAGTAAGTTCTTGTCCATTCATTATTGTTTCTTCTGATTCTTGTCCCTAGTTCCCATGCCGGCGTTGATGTTCTTTTCTGCGGCACTGTCGTCATCTTGCGCTTTCATTTTTCCTCCTCTTCCTCTGCCTCTTGGTTTCCCCCTTATTGAGTGTTCGTTGCTCCTTTGAAGGAGGCGCAGTACCTCGGAAAAAGAGACAATTTCCATGGGAGTTGAGTTGTTACTATCCAAGGACTCAAGGTCAGAACTCAGGCTTGTCCCAGACTCCCATCTACCTTTATCCGCCATTCCAAGGGCTCGATCTTTAGTTAGATCCGCACGTGCTTTATCGAATTTTCTCGCAAAAGTCAGAATCCTTCCTGACTTGTAGTCCCTCTCATCGCGTTGGAATTTTCTCTGTTTCCTTTCTATGATCTCTTTTTCAAAATTGATGATCCTTTCATTGACATCCACCAGGACCTTTTTAGCCTCATTCTGATCTTGATCTTTCATGATTTCATCTAACAGATTCTGTTTCTGTTCCAACAATTCTTTGTGCTCCTCCCAGGCTTTTTTAATTAATATCTGTAGCATGGTCTTTGAGCATGCTGTGGTGTTGTCCATCCATGCTCTCAATAGTTCGGGTTTGGTGTTGTTGAAGGTGGGTACTATGAAGATCCTTAAACCCCTCGGTATTCGATCCACATCCAAATAGTTCTGGAGTGACGTGGCTTCCCACCACCTGCTCAGTTCTTTTCGTCATAATCTCTCCAAAACATTACCTTTCTGTTTTAGATTGGTGGTAAGCTGTTGCCGGGCAGTGCTCCCCCCCGGTTGATACTTTCACTTGTGGTTCTTTTGAAAATTTGATTAGCTGAGGCCTCCCGACCTTTAAGGAACTCCATTGCCCAGTATGCACTTCGATCAAACGATCCTTCCCTCCACAATTGCGTCCTTCGGACTATTGTTGTCCAGACGTACCCTGGCAGCTGATTCAATCACTTCTGCTCCTTTCACAGGTAATGCAGTTCGCATCGGAGATTATTGTTACTTCATGATATCCTCATAGTGATGGGTGTCTCAAGCTGCTGGCGGGCATTCGAAATTTAAATCCAACAGAGAGATGGCGTCACAGAACGCCCCACCACTCAGGTAGGGGCTCTGTCTCTCTGTTGGATATATATATATATTCACTGAAAAAACCATAGGTTTTACAGATGTTATAGTTAGAAATTAGCATTTAAAAAACCTTTGAAATTCACTGAAAAAACCATAGGTTTCAGGGGCGTTATAGTTAGCTGGACATTTTACTCGTACAAAACCATAGAAATTCCACTGTTATAGTTGGTTCAGCTAACTATAACTCGCGCCCCGCAATGCACTGCTCATGACATCACATATTACATCACTCATGACATAGTCAGTGACATCACTCATGACATCACTGATGACATCTCAAATGACATCACTGATGACATCACTGATGACATCATCCAGTGAGTGTGTTTCTGTAAACTTTAAATATGTTTTTTATATATATATATATATATAAAGCTGTATTGAAGAATGAGTGGGTGTATAAGTGTCTGAATAGATGATTTAGTAGGTGCGTAACTGACTGTATAAGTGAGTGATTAATCGTGTCTTACTGAATGCATGGGTTAGTGACTAAACTGTGTGAATGTCTGTATCAGTCTGTCAGTTGGTGTGTAGCGGCTGCATGGGTTGGTGAGTAGCTATATGAGTGTCTACATGGGTTATTGATTGGTTGTCTCAGTATCTGTATGGGTGCCTGAGTGTATGTGTGGTTGGGTGGGGGTGTGTGAGTGTGCATAGATGTGTGAGTAGGTAATTCACTGGGTGTACGGGTTCAAGAGTGCATCTGTGAAGGGCTGTATGGGTAGGTGAGTGTGTGTATGGGTGTGTTGGTGAGTGAATGGATGTATCAGTGGTATATGTGTGAGTAACTACATGTGTGAAAATATGTGAGTGTTGGACTATATAAATGACTATATGTGAGAGTGAGTGATTGTGAGAGTGGCTTGATGGATGAGTGTGTGCTTGTGTCAGTGATTGTATAAGAGAGTAAGTATGTGTTAGTATCTGTATGAAGTGAGGTGGTGTGTGTATAACTGTATAGGTGAGTAAATGGGAGTATGATTGATTCTTTGCATGACTGACTAGGTGTGTGAGTAACTCTATGGTTAGTGGTGTTGTGTGAGTATCTGTTTAGGTGTATGAGTGCATATTTCAGTGGCTATATTGATGAGTGACTGCGTGTATGAGTGACTGTATGGGTGAGTGGATGTGTATATGTAGACCTATGAATCAGTGAGTGGGTATGTACTAACTGGTATTGGTGTGTCTATGGTTTCGAGAATGGTGGTCTGTATTTTAGAGGGGGTGTATCAAAGGTTATATTAGGGTGTGAGGAGGTGCATCAGATGATCAAGTGGATGATGTCATCAGTGGTGTCATTTGAGATGTCATCAGTGATGTCATCAGTAATGTCACTGACTATGTTATGAGTGATGTAATATGTGATGTCATGAGCAGTGCATTGCGGGGGCGCGAGTTATAGTTAGCTGAACTAACTATAACAGTGGAATTTCTATGGTTTTTGTACGAGTGAAATGTCCAGCTAATTATAACGCCCCTGAAACCTATGTTTTTTTTAGTGAATTTCAAAGGTTTTTTAAATGCTAATTTCTAACTATAACGTCTGTAAAACCTATGGTTTTTTCACTGATTTTCAAAGGTTTTATAAATGCTAATATCTAACTATAACGTGCCTGAAACCTATGGTTTTTTCAGTGAATTTCAATGGTTTTTTAAATGCTAATTTGTAACTACAATATCCCAGAAACCTATATTGTTTTTAAGTAAATTTTAAAAAGACGTGCATACTTTTTGTAGTGAAAAACTAACTGTAACAGTAGTCTGTTATATGTTATAATTTACCAATGTTTAAAACTTAATTAGGACTAATTAACATATAAGTGTGGAAAAAGTGTGATGCAGCAGTTATGATACCTGACTTAGAACAACAGCGTTCACAGTTCGATTCCCGGCTCCGGCGGCACGTTAGCCCATCACTATGTCACTGTGGTCATTACCTTGCTTAATCTTCCCGACGCCCCGAGCGCCGGGACACCTCTCTGGAGGTAGCTGTACGCTTTACAAATACTGGCATTTTTTTACTTTAAAACCATAGTGATGAGAAGTATTAGCACGTATTTTTTTTTTGTATTCTGAACTATATTTTTTTTTATGTCTTCTATTTAGAATTACGGCAATTAACCCCTTCAGTGCTTATGACGAGACCAGTCACGCGTGATTAATTCCCCACCTGTGCGGGAGAATTAATGAGTGGGCGGGTTTGTGACGAGACCAGCTCGTCATGAGCACAGCTCCACTGTGACTCATGACGAGCTGGTCTCGTCACGAGCACCGCGGCGCCGCATTCACCCCCCCACCCCCCGGGGGAATTACCCCCGCAGCGAAGGGGTTAATAGATGTTTGTAGTCATGAGAATGGAAATGACACGGTTTGCCGGGTAACAGTTTTTAAGCTCTCCAATGTATGTACATATTAAGGACCTTATACGTGTTAGGATCGAAATCGAAACCTTTACCGCTTCACATTTTGTAACTTTTCCCAACACGTGCACAAGTTAAACAGTGAAAACGTGAGCACGTGTCAACTGTAAAACGTGACATCTAAATGGGCGGAGCCGCATCTTCCTTCCATAGACTACTCAATAACCAAAAAGTATATAAACCACACCCGTTGTTTGATTAGTTTCGTTTATGCGACTTATTTACGCATGTCCATTCTGCGATGCACGTTCCCTTTTCTAGCGTTGGATTCTTGTTTTGCGGCAACAAAACATATTCCAGAGTTGTAAGTTGTTTGATTATGGCATAGTAGATATTTATAATACGTAGCTATTTGTCAATATTTAAACATTTGTATTTAGAAAAAAGTGTTATTGGTTGTTATTGCCATTTATATGTAACGTCAGCAGCTTGTTTTCAGAAACAGACAGAATACAGCAAACATTGTTCCTTTTCTGGCTCCTTTGAGATCATATAGTGTGCCTTTGTATATTATAATATTGACACTGTACTTGACCTCAGAGGTGTTGGTGACCCGTCGGCGCGAAGACTAAAGATTTATATGTAACGTCAGCAGCTTCTGGTTCTTACTCTGTTTCCCCCTTGGGATCATATAGTGTGATTATGTATATTATAATAACCACCCATTATGATCTCAGAGAAGTTTATGACCCGTTGGCGCGAAGACTAAAGATTTATATGTAACGTCAGCAGCTTCTGGTTCTTACTCTGTTTCCCCCTTGCGATCATATACTGTGAATATGTATATTAAAATATTAACAGTCATTATGATCTCAGAGGAGTTTATGACCCGTCGGCGCGAAGACTAAAGATTTATATGTAACGTCAGCAGCTTCTGGTTCTTACTCTGTTTCCCGCTTGGGATCATATAGTGTGAGTATGTATATTGTAATATTCACAGTCATTATGATCTCAGAGGAGTTTATGACCCGTCGGCGCAAAGATGAAAGATTTCGAAGTCCCAGATAAAAGAAGCTCTGAACATATTCACCGCTGCAAAGTATTTCGTTATTGCTCTTGTTTTGTGTTAATGACTTTATTTTCCTTTTCCTTTTTGTGTGGCATCAGTGTCACTCTCTATATTGTAGTAGAGTGTCATATTTTCACACAACAGGAATTGGAGATTTGTCGCCGCCAGAGTAAACCATCTGAAATACAGCTTACTGACCTTTTTAACTTACTTGATCAGATATTTTTACAGTGAGAATATTTTTCGAAATTGCAGTTTAAAAAAGATTGTTTGCATAGACACTTTCTTACTGAATGCCTTTGATAAACCCTACATTTTTGAATGATTTTTTGGTATTTCTCTTTTTCTCTGTTGTGGTTCCTATTCTCGTTCTCCCTATAGAATTGATAGGAATAGTAGTGTATATATTACTACTATCCAATATGTTCTTAAAGGAGTCCGTGATCTGTTAGCGGAGCAGTGAGCGACCTCTAAGCACTACGACTGAACTTTCCAGAGTTCTACAGAATAGAAATGGTAAAAAATGATGAAGCGTGCATTTCTATGTAATATAAAGTCATTTGTGTTTAACAGTTTTTTACTTGTTATTGTTCTTGTGCCCTGACATGATGTAGTGCAGGAGTGTTTCTTGTAGCACTTCTTTTCTACTTTATCTAAAAGTAACTCATGCCCTCTTATATTATCAAGAATATAGGGCAACACTTTTACAAACTATAGCAGAAAAAAAAGGGAGGGTGTGGCCACGCTTAAGGGATATTTTATGAATTGCGTTTTTGTTTGTCACCTCTTTGATATATACAGCTTCACTTTTCGAAGAAAATTTATTTGTAATTGCTTAATAAAAACTGTTTCAAACCTAGACTGAAATTTTTGCTGCGCAACCACACCTCCCCGTCAGAAGAGTGAACACCACATTCTAAGTAAATAGTGCTACTGGGAAGTATCCCACCCGCAAACTTAATAAAAAGAAGACCACAACACACTCTGTTATTTTCCCGCCGTGATTTGTCACCCTACGCCAATTATATAAATGGCCCTTAAAATATATAAAAAAACAATTTTTACCTTCACAATCCCTGTTCACCACCTTGTGACCACTTTACAGAGTTAATAGTGTTCCTACCCTCCCCGCTACTACTTTGTTTTCCCGTACTCCATTGAAGTGCATCACAAAACGCTTCACAACAGTGAAACCTTCCCAACCAATAATGAGCAAACTTGTACTCGGAACACTTTAGCCAATAAAATGTCCATGGTGTTCCGCAGAGGGGAGGGAATCGCTGCCAACACTTCTACTTTTAATGCTTCACAGCCAATGAACATTAAGCTTGGGAAGGTCCTGCTTGGAACACATTACCCAATCAGATGTCCCTGATGCTCCGCGGAGGGGAGGGAATGGCTGGCAACACTTCTACTTTCAATGGTTTACAGCCAATGAACATTAAGTATGGGAAGGTCCTGCTTGGAACACGTCAACCAATCAGATGTCCCTGCTACTCCGCGGACGGGGAGGAAATGGCTGGCAACACTTCTACTTTCAATGGTTCGCAGCCAATCAACATTAACCTCTGGAAGGTCCTGCTTGGAACATGTGAGCCAATCAGATGTCCTTGCTACTCCGCGCAGGGGGAGGGAATGGCTGGCAACACTTTTACTTTTAATGGTTCGCAGCCAATGAACATTGAGCTCCTTGTTGGAACACCTCAGCCAATTAAACGTTAATTTTGTTCACTGTCCGTGATAAAAGTGAACTCCCCATTATAAGTAAACATTACTGCGCATTATATTAAAGGAAGGTAAAGGAAGGCTGCAATACGGCGCATTGTTATTTTCCCGATATGATTTCCACAGCCTACTGAACATTGCAGCAATACCGCGCACCGTTGTTCTGCGGACGTGATTTCCACGGCCTACGCAACATTCAAACTCCCTGCCTCTGCACGATACAGACTGCTTAAAGTAAGACCACAGTGTTCCTACTATACCCTCTTAGACAATTTTTCTCTTTTGCTTCGCCCTATGCCTTTCAACTCAGTCACAAAATGGCTGGCAACACTTCCTAGTTTCAACAGTTCGCAACCAATGAGCTGCACGCTCGTAACGCCTCAGCCAATCAGATGTCAGAATTCTCAAATATCGATATCTGTAAATTTTGATATTTCTCTAAAACTACTGAATGGACTAACCCCATTTAAACAAAAATGTTCTTTCTGGACCAAGACCTTTCTCTCTGCCAAATTTGGTGTAATTCCGTTCAGCAGTTTGACCTGTAGCCTTGTCTAAAGTTTCCTATGGAAATTGCATGGAGAAAACACGTTTTGGAACCCCCTTTTTTCTCAGCCCCCCTTCACGAATCACCCCCAAACTTTCAGGATAGGAGCTCACCTGAAAAGAGGAACTTTTTGGAAAATTTCATAAAGATTCGTCAAACAACGCCAAAGTTATAAGCACATCAATAAATGCTTTTCCTATGGAAACGTGGTCCTAACTATAACTATCTACTGGCGACCGCTAGCAGATAATATACATATATAAATATATATATATATATATATATATATCAAGGAACGGTTGCTTCTGCAGCAAGGACGCACTCGAGAGACAAGAAATCATGCACAGGTAGGAGCAGAGCACGTCAGCAGCCTGACGCGTTTCGGGTATGTATCCCTTAATCATAGGCTTGACTCCAAACTGTTGCTTTGCCACCGGAATTTATTTAAATGCACGCCCTCTAATTGGCTACTCAGATGAGTCCCAGCGCCTGCTGGGTAATGTAGTCCCTGTAGCCTGCATTTACCCTAATGGGGTTGGAAACAAAAGTCAATATTAGCATTCAAATGAATAATAAAGTGTCCGTTCATGCCCAAAATCCACGCATGTCTCCCCACATATTGGCATCGTCAAATTACGTGTCTAGTGGCCCCTTGTAAATCCTCAGGGTTTTGCAGCCCTTCACGCCTGAAGCCGGCGTGTAAACATCAAGGAACGGTTGCTTCTGCAGCAAGGGCGCACTCGAGAGACAAGAAATCATGCACAGGTAGGAACGAGCACTTCAGCAGCCTGACGCGTTTCGGGTATATATCCCTTAATCATAGACTTGACTCCAAACTGTTGCTTTGCCACCGGAATTTATTTAAATGCATGCCCTCTAATTGGCTACTCAGATGAGTCCCAGCGCCTGCTGGGTAATGTAGTCCCTGTATCCTGCATTTACCCTAATGGGGTTGGAAACAAAAGTCAATATTAGCATTCAAATGAATAATAAAGTGTCCGTTCATGCCCAAAATCCACGCATGTCTCCCCTCATATTGGCATCATCAAATTACGTGTCTAGTGGCCCCTTGTAAATCCTCAGGGTGGTGCAGCCCTTCACGCCTGAAGCCGGCGTGTAAAGATCAAGGAACGGTTGCTTCTGCAGCAAGGGCGCACTCGAGAGACAAGAAATCATGCACAGGTAGGAACGAGCACTTCAGCAGCCTGACGCGTTTCGGGTATGTATCCCTTAATCATAGGCTTGACTCCAAACTGTTGCTTTGCCCCCGGAATTTATTTAAATGCACGCCCTCTAATTGGCTACTCAGATGAGTCCCAGCGCCTGCTGGGTAATGTAGTCCCTGTAGCCTGCATTTACCCTAATGGGGTTGGAAACAAAAGTCAATATTAGCATTCAAATGAATAATAAATTGTCCGTTCATGCCCAAAATCCACGCATGTCTCCCCACATATTGGCATCATCAAATTACGTGTCTAGTGGCCCCTTGTAAATCCTCAGGGTGGTGCAGCCCTTCACGCCTGAAGCCGGCGTGTAAACATCAAGGAACGGTTGCTTCTGCAGCAAGGGCGCACTCGAGAGACAAGAAATCATGCACAGGTAGGAACGAGCACTTCAGCAGCCTGACGCGTTTCGGGTATGTATCCCTTAATCATAGGCTTGACTCCAAACAGTTGCTTTGCCACCGGACTTTATTTAAATGCACGCCCTCCAATGGGCTACTCAGATGAGTCCCAGCGCCTGGAGGGTAATGTAGTCCCTGTAGCCTGCATTTACCCTAATGGGGTTGGAAACAAAAGTCAATATTAGCATTCAAATGAATAATAAATTGTCCGTTCATGCCCAAAATCCACGCATGTCTCCCCACATATTGGCATCATCAAATTACGTGTCTAGTGGCCCCTTGTAAATCCTCAGGGTGGTGCAGCCCTTCACGCCTGAAGCCGGCAGGTAAACATCAAGGAAGCAGTTGCTTCTGCAGCAAGGCGCACTCTAGAGACAAGAAATCATGCACAGGTAGGAACGAGCACTTCAGCAGCCTGACGCGTTTCGGGTATGTATCCCTTAATCATAGGCTTGACTCCAAACAGTTGCTTTGCCACCGGACTTTATTTAAATGCACGCCCTCCAATGAGTCCGGTGGCAAAGCAACTGTTTGGAGTCAAGCCTATGATTAAGGGATACCATACCCGAAACGCGTCAGGCTGCTGAAGTGCTCGTTCCTACCTGTGCATGATTTCTTGTCTCTCGAGTGTGCCCTTGCTGCAGAAGCAACCGTTCCTTGATATATATATATATATATATATATATATTTTCCCAAAGTTCGCTTCAGAAATGAGTCCGCACTCCTAGGCAAGGTAGGTAACAACCTTTATTTGTTAAAGCAAGCAGCTTCCCATCCCGTTTCTTGTGTCCTTTAGCCTTACGCGTTTCGGGGAATTCTTTCCCCTTCCTCTGAGGCTAGCGTGAGCAGCTTCAATTTCTGTATCATTGCCATGTCCCCTGCGTGCTATTTATATTCACAATTGGCCTCTGGTGTGCCATTTCGCTCCGTCATCCTTCCCATTGCACGCTGGGACTTGCAGTAATTTACATGTGTTTTACCCTCCGGTGGGTTAAGATGCTCACGACTTTTTAAGGACCAGTTCAAGCAGCCCTCCATTGAGCCTCCGAATGAGACTCTGCTTGCTGCTCCAAACCCCCTGCCACGCAGATCACGGAAGGAATTTTCCCCCATGCAGACCCCTCGTATTCAATGGGGTGGTGCGTCGACTCCACGGCCTGAAGCCGCCGTGAACATGTTTTCCCAAAGTTCGCTTCAGAAACAAGTCCGCACTCCTAGGCAAGGTACGTAACAACCTTTATTTGTTAAAGCAAGCAGCTTCCCATCCCGTTTTTTGTGTCCTTTAGCCTTACGCGTTGATGATGGAGCGAAATGGCACACCAGAGGTCAATTGTGAATATAAATAGCAAGCAGGGGACATGGCAATGATACAGAAATCGAAGCTGCTCACGCTAGCCTCAGAGGAAGGGGAAAGAATTCCCCGAAACGCGTAAGGCTAAAGGACACAAGAAACGGGATGGGAAGCTGCTTGCTTTAACAAATAAAGGTTGTTACCTACCTTGCCTAGGAGTGCGGACTCGTTTCTCAAGCGAACTTTGGGAAAACATGTTCACGACGGCTTCAGGCCGTGGAGTCGACGCACCTCCCCATTGAATACGAGGGGTCTGCATGGGGGAATGTTCCTTCCGTGATCTGCGTGGCAGGGGATTTTGAGCAGCAAGCAGTCTCATTCGGAGGCTCAATGGAGGGCTGCTTGAACTGGTCCTTAAAAAGTCGTGAGCATCTTAACCCACCGGAGGGTAAAAAACATGTAAATTACTGCAAGTCCCAGCGTGCAATGGGAATGATGATGGAGCGAAATGGCACACCAGAGGCCAATTGTGAATATAAATAGCACGCAGGGGACATGGCAATGATACAGAAATCGAAGCTGCTCACGCTAGCCTCAGAGGAAGGGGAAAGAATTCTCCGAAATGCGTAAGGCTAAAGGACACAAGAAACGGGATGGGAAGCTGCTTGCTTTAACAAATAAAGGTTGTTACCTACCTTGCCTAGGAGTGCGGACTCATTTCTGAAGCAAACTTTGGGAAAACATGTTCACGGCGGCTTCAGGCCGTGGAGTCGACGCACCGCCCCATTGAATACGAGGGGTCTGCTTGGGGGAAAGTTCCTACCGTGATCTGCGTGGCAGGGGATTTTGAGCAGCAAGCAGAGTCTCATTCGGAGGCTCAATTGAGGGCTGCTTGAACTGGTCCTTAAAAAGTCGTGAGCATCTTAACCTACCGGAGGGTAAAAAAGCATGTAAATTACTGCAAGTCCCAGCGTGCAATGGGAATGATGACGGAGCGAAATGGCACACCAGAGGCCAATTGTGAATATAAATAGCACGCAGGGGACATGGCAATGATACAGAAATCGAAGCTGCTCATGCTAGCCTCAGAGGAAGGGGAAAGAATTCCCAGAAGCGCGTAAGGCTAAAGGACACAAGAAACGGGATGGGAAGCTGCTTGCTTTAACAAATAAAGGTTGTTACCTACCTTGCCTAGGAGTGCGGACTCGTTTCTGAAGCGAACTTTGGGAAAATATATATATATATATATATATATATATATATATATATATATATATATATATATAGAATAAACAATCCAATAATTGTGAGTGTTTTCTAAAAGTTTATGAGTGTTGAACATATATACAAAGTTACTGCAAAAGTAAAAATAGTATACTAGGCAAGCTACTAATGAGTGGGACTACTTCTAACAGATATTATGTGAGTGGCTGTGTGAATGTGTCCATCCGTGTGTGAGTGCTTTTCTGAGTGGCTATGTGGGTGAATGAGTGGGAGTTGCTGTATGGGTGTGTAAGTGGTTGTGTGTGTAGCTGTGTGGGTGGGTGAGTGGCTGTGTGAGTGACTGTACTGGTGAGTGAGTGGGTGTGTCAGTGGCTTTATGGGTGAGTGAGTGGCTGTCTGAGTGGCTGTATGGGTGGGTGAGTACATGTGTAATTGACTGCATGGGTGAGTGAGTGGTTGTCTGAAGGATTGTATGAGTGAGTGACTGGCTGTGTAAGTGGCTGTATGGGTGAGTGAGTGGGTGTTTGGTTAAGTGAGTTGATGTGTCAGTAGCTGTATTGTAGAATACGTGCTGTGTGAAAGGAAATATGGGTGAGTGAGTGGATGTGTGAGAGCTTGTATGGATGTATTAATGGGTATGTAAGAGGTTGTGTGGGTGTGTGAGTGCTTGTATAGGGGAGTGAGTGGCTATGTTGTGAGGCTGTATGGGTGAGTGAGTAGGGATGTGATTGGCTATATAAAATAAAAACTTGGGTATGTGAGTAGCTGTATGAATGAGTGTGTGGCTGCGTGAGTGACTGTACAGGTAAGTGACTGGTTGTATGAGTAGCTGTATGGGTGAGTGAGTGTTTGTGTGAGGGGCTGTATGAGTGAAGGAGTGGGTGTGTGAGTGGCTCTATGGATGCGGGCGTGGTTGTGTGAGTACTTGTTTGGGTCTGTGAATGGGTATGTGAGTGATTGTGTGGGTATGTGAGTGGGTGTATGAGAGGTTTTATAGGGGTGTGAGTGAGTGTGTGAGTACTTCTGTGGATGTCATTGGTGATGTCATCAGTGATGTCAGTTGAGATGTCCTCATCAATGTCATGAATGATGTAATATGTGAAGTCATAAGCAGTGCATTGTGGGGGCATAAGTTATAATTAGCCAGCTAATTATAACTGCTGAATTTAACTGGTTTTGTATGAGTGAAATCTGAGCCTAACTATAACGTCCCTGTAACCTTTAGTTTAAGTGGATTTCTAAGGTTTTTTATATTGTATTTCTTAACTGTAACCTTTGAGAGTGAGTGTGTGAGTGAGTGCATGAGTGTCTCAGTGAGTATGTGAGGGAGTGTGTGAGTATCTCAATAGGTGTGTGAGTGTCTGTATGAGTCTGGGAGTGGCTGAATAAGTGTCTCACTGGGTGTGTGAGTGTCTGAGTGGGTGTGTAAGTGTCTGAGTGGATGAATGATTGTCTGAGTGTCTCAGTGGGTCTGTGAGTAGCTGTGAGAGTGTCTCAGTGGGTTTGTGAGTGCTTCCATGAATGTGTGAGTCAGTGTGTGAGTGAGTGCATGAGTGTCTCAGTGTGTCTATGAGTGGGTGCAGTAGTCTGTGAGAGGGTGCACAAATGTCTGAGTATGTCTGTGAGTGGGTGTGTGAGTCGCTGAGTGGGTCTGTGAGTGGGTGCATGAATGTCTGGGTAGAATTGTGAGTGGGTATGTGAGTCTTTGAGTGGGTCTATGAGTGGGTACATGAGTCTCTGAGTGGATCTGTCAGTGGGTGTATGTGTGTCTCAGTGGGTCTTTGAGTGAGTGCATGAGTCTCTGAGTGAGTCTGTGAGTGGGTGCATGAGTCTCTGAATGGGTCAGTGAGTAGGTGAGTGAGTGTCTGAGTAGATCTGTGAGTGGGTGCATGAGTCTCTGAGTGGGTCTGTGTGTAGGTCTGTGAGTGTCTGGGTGGGACTGTGAGTGGGGGCATGAGTCTCGTAGTGGGTGTGTGAGTGTGTGCATGAGTCTCTCAGTGGGTCTATAAGTGGATGCATCCCCTGGGGCCCAGCCACAAGACAGTGGGGGAAGGGGTACATGCACCCCCCTCCCCAGGCTGATTTTGACCCTGGGGACCGAATATCCAGTGTCCGGCCATAAACAAATTGGGAGGGGGGCTATGTGGCCCCCCTCCCCTGGCTGCTTTTAGCCCAGGTGGCTTCATCCCCAGGGAGACTGTGGTGGGAGAGTCAAGGCAGGAGCCGGCATTGTTGGTGCACTGAGGAAGCTGGTGTAAAGGCATCTCCCTCCATTTAGGAGCAATTGTTTCATCTCTTTCCCTGATCTGCTTGTCTGCGGATAAGGAAAGAGAAAAAACCTCTGCTTCCAGTGGGCGGGAGCACTTTGACAGCTCCTGCCTGCTTGAACTGGAGTGTTTGCTTTTGCTTGGTGGGAGCTGCCAAAGCTGCTGCCAAGCAAAACCAAACAGCTATGTTTTGGGAGTGGGCACCTGGGGACATAGCAGGAGCCGGCCCTGGGGTGTGTTGGTCCCCAAGTACATGTATGGCTCAAGGAGGGGGGCTTGTGCCCCCTCCTTTCTTTTTAACGGGATGCCCCAGAGATGGTGGACCCTGGGGCCGTGCTGCCCCGCTTCCATTTTAAAAAAAAATTTGGCCCCAGGAAGTAGTGGTCCCTGGGTCCCAGGGGGGTCCGAGTGCCCCCCATTGGATTATTTAGCCCCAGGGGGTGGTGGTCCCTGGGGCATGGGGGTCTGTGCAGCCCCATCAATGTTTGTTTAGCACCGGGGAGGTGGTGGTCCCTGGGGCTTGGAAGGGGTACATGTGGCCTCCCCATCAATGTTTGTTTGGCCCGGGGAAATGGTGGCTTATAAAGCCTCAGAATGGGGGGCCTGTGCACCCCCTCCTTTTTTTACACATAAAGCATGGGGAGGTGGTGGTCCCTGGGGCTCCAAGAGCCTAAGGAGGGGGCTCTGTACGCCCCTCCTATTAAAAAAAAATTCCCCTGGGACCTGGCCCACCTGGCAGCTTTATTCAAAACTAGCGCAGGAGTCCGTGCTTGTTTTTTTCTTTTTTTTGTCATAAATTTCATGAGTGTGTGGCAAAATTTTAAAAAAATGGTCTGCTGGAGTTACTCCGGGACCCCAACAGCAAGGAACGGGGGTCAAGGTATTCCTACCCAGCCCGCCTTTTTTCACGTTTTTTTTGGGACTCAGCTCAAGCCGAGTCCCAAGATGGCTGTCATCACCTCCTGGTTGAAGTGCTGGCAGCCAATCAGAGCTCTGTATTTCCCAACATGAGCTCATTATTATTCGCGAATTAGCCGTGATCACAGATAAACAAATTTGTATTCCCCTAAGTTTCTCAAAACCTACTGAACTGATTTACACCAAATAAGTGAAAGTGTGATCTGCAAAACCAATTCTACCTTTCGCTTTTCATGTACTGTAAAATGTTTGTCATATTATTATAGTTTTTTTGATGAACAGAATACACATTTTTTACAAACATATTTTTTAACATCTTCAAAAACATGTTTACTTTTGATATATTAAAAGGTGCTGTAAATTGAGAAGTTTGCTATTTTCAGTACTTTTTAATATAATTACACTTTTTCATTTTGTAATTTTTGATAATTTTTACATTTTTGTAAATGTTTATCATATTATTCCTTCACACAAATTTAAATAAAACATATTTTAATATATTTAGTTATTTTTTTGTCATGTTAGTCTTTTTATGTACATGTAATACCCATTATTATACTGATATCTTTATACTTTAGTCTTTCTATCTCATTTTAAGATGTTTGAGCTTCCTTGAGGATGAGCTTCCCCATTCCTGCTATCTAGATCTGTTGATGAATAAGACCTGGGTGAAATTGCGATTCTCCTATTAACATGACTAGAGAATCTGGATTTCATTAAAGACACGGAGGCTAACATTATGCATATTTCTTTTAATGTGTATTCCAAGCAGCCACTTGAAAGCATTACGTCACAAAGTGAAAACAGATCCAGAACAGAATCTTCAAACAGTACAATAGCCATGAGCACAGAACAGTCTGCCTCTTTTAAATGTGGTGAAATAAGGAATAGTTCCAAAAATGTTGCTCTTCTTCTCCAAATCCAATAAGAATGTAAACAAAGGAAAATTCAGGATAACCAAGGATGGGATGAAGAATCCATTATGAAGAGTTGTCTGAAAAAGAAGGAGGAGTATGAGCAGTCTGTTGAATAGAATGACAAGCAGGAAAAGCAATAGACAAATAACAATAATAAATGTCAAAGTAATAAAAAACCAATACAGGCACCATGTTATAAGCAGTTTCTAGAAATAGAATAAAGGTTAATCATTCATGGGAAGGGACGGGTGGGATAATGTTAGCCTCTGTGTCTTTAATGAAATCCAGATTCTCTAGTCATGTTAATAGGAGAATCGCAATTTCATTACAAGACCGGAGGCTACATTATGCATGTTGGTAGCTTTGTAAGACTACATCAGACATATGTTCAATTGGTTTGTAGTAGTGTTGAGCAAATGTGTTTGCATTAGACCAGTTGGCCGCTTTGAGAATATCCTCTAACTTACCACCTGACCGGAAAGATTTACTGGCCATAGCACCTCTGAGGGAATGAGCTTGGAATTTTGTTAAATCAATGCCTGCTAGATTCATAGCGGATTTGACCCATCTGGCTATAGAAGCAGAAGTTATGGGTTTGAAAGGTTTGACAAAAGAAACAAGCAATTGATTCGCGTCGTGAGCACGAAGGTCTTTCATTCTATTGTCGTACTCTTTCATGCAATCTACAACGCAGAGTTTTTTGCATAAGTCAAAACATGGATAAAAAATTGAATCTGACAGTTTTAGTTCTTCTAATAATTTCAAATTTAACACCAAACATATTATAAGATCTATTAGAGAATTCAAGAGCTTTGACATCAGAAACTCTATGGCATGAAATTAGACACAACAGAGTAGCAAGTTTGATTGAAAGACTTTTCCTATCTAGTTGAGTGTTATCTGGCCAATTTGTGAAAAGGTCTAAAATTGCTTTAACGTCCCACAGGGATTGGTATTTAGGATTTGGGGGTCTCCTTAATCTGATACTTTTCATGACTCTACAAACAATAACGTTATCTACCGTTTTCCCATTGACTAGAGTGTGACCAGCAGAAATAGCTGATCTATAATAATTGATAGTTCTATAAGAAAGACCCTTTTCAAACTGCTCTACAAGGAGGTTTACTATGTGTATGATAGGAGCCTCCACGGAATTCAGGTTCCTCTCCAGGCACCAACGTACCCATTTTCTCCAAATGTTGTTATACCTATAGTGCGTTCCGGGGGCCCAAGACTCTCTGAGGAGAGTTGCAGCCGTTGACGAAAGTCCAGACAATTCATTGGATTTCCTGACACTTTCCAGGCAAGAAGGTTCAAACACCCGGTCTGCACTAGGTGGTGATCTTCTCCATCTGCGTCTGATACAAGTCCCCTCGCGGCTGGAATTAAGAAGGGAATGCTGCAAGCTGACTCTAGAATGGTCGGGAACCAGGCCTGAGATGGCCAAAAGGGGGATATTAGGACTAGCGAGCATTGATCCTGTCTCACCTTCTGTAGGACTCTTTGAATCATGGCGAAAGGTGGGAAAGATATGCCCGGAATTCTTTACAGCATTGGAGAAAGGTGTTTACTGCAAGGGCGCCCGGATCTGGCATCCAGCTAAAGTACTTCCCTAGCTGGAAGGTCAGTCTGCTCGCAAACAAATCTATCTCCAAGGGGCCCCAAATTTGATTGAGAATTTTGAAGACGTTTTCGTTGAGTTTCCAATCGCTGTGATCTAAATGGAATCTCGATTTCCAATCTGCGGACACGTTTGACTTTCCTGGGAGGTATTCTGCTTTTAGAGCAATCTTGTGCTCTAGGCAAAACATCCAGAGTTTCTTGGCTAAGTTCGAGAGATCCGCTGACTTCATCCCACCTAGACGATTGATATAGGCCACTGCGGACATGTGTCCATCTTTAGAATGACTGACCTCCCTTGAAGGGAGTGTTTGAAGCTCATCAGAGCATATAAACCTGCCGTAAGTTCTAGGTAGTTGATGTGATGAGAACTCTCTGCTTGAGACCATACACCACCTGTGTTCTGATTGAGAAGGCAAGCTCCCCATCCATGAAGGCTCGCATCTGATTCCAGGACGAATTCTGGAGTTGATCCAAATATTGCTTTGCCATTCCAGGCATCTAAATTCTCCAACCACCAAGTCAGTTCTGATTTGGCATCCTGATCTAGAATTATCCGATCTCCGTACCAAAGACCAGATCTCAGAGCTCTCGCTTTTACCCTTTGAAGAGCTCGGTAGTTCAGAGGGCCCGGGAAGATGGCCTGAATAGAAGATTAAAGGAGGCCCAGGAGCCTGGCTAATTCCCTTAAAGTTAAGGATTCTTGTTTCAAAACAAACCTGATCTCTTTCCGAATTTTGGATATTTTCTTTGAGGGTAGTAAAAGGAGACATTTTGATGTGTCTACAGTAAACCTGAGAAACTCCAGGGTTCTGGAGGGAGTTAGAATCGATTTCTCTCTGTTTATAATGAAGCCTAGGCTCTCTATGAGATCCATAACTACCTTCAGGTCTTGTAAGATTTGTGAATGATGTTGAGACATAATGAGAATGTCGTCCAAATATATAATTAGACGAATCCCTCTTTCCCTCAGGAGTGAGGCGATAGTTCTCATAACTTTGGTGAAGCACCAAGGGGCAGATGATAGTCCGAAAGGTAGAGCCTGAAATTGGAACAGATGGTTGTTCCAAACAAATTGAAGGAAGGGCTAATGTTTTTTCACCATCGGGATGGTAAAGTAGGCATCTTTTAAATCTAGTTTGACTAGCCAATCTCCCTCTAATAACAAGTCTCTCAGGAGGTGTATTCCCTCCATTTTGAAGTGTCTGTAGACCAAGAATTTGTTTAGTTCCCATAGGTTTATAACGGGTCTCCACCCTTTTTCCTTTTTCTGAACGAGAAAGAGTGTACTTACAAACCTCTTTGAATCCCAAGGTACCTCTATGACTGCCCCTTTCTGAAGCATGGAGGCCATTTCCTCTTCCACTATTTTTTGTTGTTCCTTTGTCAGTGGTAAAACTCTCGGTGTGATGTTTGTGTAGGAATTTGAACAAAATCTATCTTGAAACCTTGGACAGTACCCAAAACCCAAGGATCTTGAGTTATCTTTTCCCAATTGTGATAGAAGAATTGAAGCCTGCCTCCCACCTTTTGAGGGGAAGAAGAAGGAAGAGGAGGAAAGGTACTCACTTTGGAAATTGGAGTTGTTGGGTAGACCACGGGATCTGAATCCTCTGTTACGTGAGCTTCTCCCTCTCTGTGGGTAGAACTGGGGAGGGTTGGATGGTTGGAAGCCTCTTCCGAAACCTCTGAATCTTGCGTAGGGCCTTGAGTTGAAGCGGCCGGAAGAAAGGCCCCTTCTTCCAGCCCACCCAAAAAGGTTAGGGTTAAAGACGCGTCTCATATTAAGTTGAGCCTTGTCGAGAGCGGTGAAAGTGGACACGTATTTGCAAAGCGTTTTTATCATATCTTCGCCGAAGAGTAAGCCTTTAGGATTCTGGGAGGGTTCTTTTTCTGCCATGTCACTCAGTTTCTGGTTTATTTTGGTAAGAACTACCCTTCTTCTCTCGGCGTTCAGGCTGGCATTAGCATTACCAAGAAGGACCATAGCTCTCTGGCTCCAACCTCTGATAAGCCCTGTATCGAGAGTTGTCCCATTAATATGACTTTCTTCAGCCATGTCTATAATCCTGGCTAGAGGCCCCAGGATGTTGAGAAGACGGTCTTGACAGCCCTTAAGGGATCTCTCCATCCCTTTCCTGGGGTCTCTTCCAAGTTTAAAGAGGAATTTAATTAATTCAGGATCGAGATTGGGAGTCTGACAGACTTTATCCTGAATGAAAGGCCTTGAGCATTCGGCTCTGAGGATATTGCGAGTATCCTTCTCAAGAGGATTCCTGAGCCATTTCTTAATAAATTTGGCCACATGGTCTTGAGGCCACCATTCCGAGCTTCTCGGATGTCTGATATTATGGGGTGAGAACATTTCTTCGCCTAAAGGGTTAACAATATTATCTTTTGAGGAGGACGGGACTTCTTCAGTAGGCTGGCTATTAAATTCGAAATCCTCTTTGTCTAGGTCGAGGACATATTCATCAAAAATGTTAGGTGATGTCTCCTCATCCTCCATATCGTTATCAGTAGTGTAGTGAGCACTTTGATAATTTGTGCTGCTATGGACATCCATATGCGTTGTGCCGCTGAGGACACCAGTATAATTTGTGCCGCTAAGGACACCTGATGTATTTGAGGTGCGAGGACCTCCTGTACTATTTGGGGTGCTAAGACCTCCCATATTGTTTGAGGTGCTAGGACCTCCCATTGTGCTCAGGGGATTAGGGGATTCGTTATTTTTAGTCTTCTTTAGACTTTTCCCCTTTTTAACAGGCATCTCGTTATTGATATCTATATTTGAGCCTTCTGTAATGTCATCCTCTTCTGTAGGAAGGGATCTTTTAGATGACATGACTTCATTCAGAGTTTCCATCATACAGGATCTCATTCCTCTATGAATGAATTTTTTGAAAGAGTCATTGTTTATGTTAGGGGAAGGGGCCACAGCATCATCAGAATCCATATCAGACATTTAAATGGCTCAGTCTAAAATTGTACAAGCAGGAAGTAATTGGATTAAATTGACAAAATTATATTGCTAAAGACTAAGGGGCCGATTCCGATCTCGGCCGGTAGGGCTCCGAATCGGATTCGGATTTACCGGATCCGATTCGGAGCCCTGTTTCCCGACCGAATCGTACGCGGGTCCGGCCGAGCGAGTACGATGCATGCGCCCGCGAAATCGCCGACCGACTCGTACGCGACTTTACCACGCTCCGACCGACTCGCACGGACACGACTCGCACCGCGCTATGGAGACATTTCCCGGCCGGGTAAGTACGATGCGCGCCGCAAGCAGTCCGACCGACTCGCGCCGTCCGGCTCGAAAGAGCTGTCGGAGCTGGACTTTGGGGGTCCGCGTCGGACCCCCCTGTACACGTAGGCGCGCGAGTCGCACACAGGGGGGACCCATGGGTCCCCCCTACCTGTGCATGTACGCCACGATGCGCATGGACGCGTACCCACTGTAGGGGGTGCCCTTGTTCGCCTCGCACCCATCGAGTCAATGGGAGCCCGCGTACGCGTCGTACGACCGGCTCCCATTGACTTCAATGGGAGTCCGACCGAATCGAGTCTGATAGCATGCGAATGCATCGTACTCGTCCGGTCGGATTGCTGGGGTCCGATTCGGTCGGAATTCTCTCCGGGTCCGGCTCGGTCGGAGAGATTTCCGGCCTGAATCGGAATCGGCCCCTAAGTCAAGGGAATGAAAGGAGATGGCTCTTTGGATCTGGTGAGGGTTGAAACCCAATCACCAAAGGTAAGGTATTCTCCCTTTTTTTTGTTTTATATATTTTTAAGTAAATAAAGAATAAATTGTAAAATATTCCCCTTTTTTTTATTTTTTAAAACAGTAGTACTCGCATGATGGCAGAAATATTCTTTTTTGTATTGAGGAAGGAGTGGTTATCGTGTATCTGGCAGCAGCTGATCGAGAAAAGCAGAGCAACCGTCACAGTAGGTGCTTGAGCGATCAGCTGCAGCCAGTTTCCATAGGAACCGAAGGTTCTTGCGTGGAGGAGCGAATGCAGGGCATAGAATGAACCTTGGCAACGGGAGGACGTAGTGCTCTCGTTGCCAAGGTGCATTTCTCTAATGGCTTCTCCGATGCTTCGAAGTCGGAGATGAGGCCAGATTTACGTGTCGTTGCTAAAATGAGGGGCAGAAAGAGACACCGTGACTAAAAGGATGGGAGAGAGACACCATAACTTAAAGGGGGTGTCTCTCTCCGTGTGTCAAACATTCGCCTGAGTCTCCACGCAACGGGAATAAATAAAGGATGCAAAAAAGAAAAAACGGGAAAGCACTTTGAAGAAGAGCGCACGCCCGCCCCGAGGAAAGTAGAGTAAAGCTCCGGTGAGGAGATGAGTGGGTGGGGGGGAGGGGAGCCTGATTTCCGTAAATTGGAGATCAATGGTGGAAAGGGGATGTATGGAGGAGGGAGGGGAAGTCCCAAAGGGTACTAAAGATATTAAATAACAGATAGGATAATGATATGAAAGTGTAAACAATAAAAGTAGGATTAAGAGAGTAGTAGTAAAAATGAACTTATCTGCTTGGAGCCGCATTTAAAAGAGGCAGACTGTTCTTTGCTCATGGCTATTGTACTGTTTGAAGATTCTGTTCTGGATCTGTTTTCACCTTGTGACATAATGCTTTCAAGTGGCTGCTTGGAGTACACATTAAAAGAAATATGCATAATGTAGCCTCCGGTCTTGTAATGAAATTGAAATTACAATGTAGTTACAGCATAATTTCTGTAATTTTGTGTTACCCTTGTCATGCAAAATTTCCGATAATTACGTGGTTATGCCTGCTCACGTAATTTTGTGAAAAAATGCCTTCTGCCAGATCCTAGGAACAGAGTGTGACTCGCTGCTGGCTTCTGCTGTTTGTGTTCTTGTTTTATTTAGCACTATTTTCTCAGCTCAAAATGCATCCTCTTGTCCATTTTGCAAATAATGCTTAATTCAGGGTTATGCTCCTTATGTCATTCCATGTAACCTTATGTCATTTTGCTGTCATTTTGCGTAATTGTACTACAGCAAATTACTCGAGATATGCCTACCCCTAGTACTAATAATTATAAGTAATATTTTAGGGATTTAGTAGCTGAGAGGATGTATTTAGGGTTAGTGTAGTTAGTATAGGTTAGTGTTTTGTTGTTGTTTAGTAGGTAAATATTAGGTTGTAGTCTTAGGAGCAGATTTACAAGAAAGTGACGCATCTGTAGTGATGCGTCACTTTCCCTGCGCCACACTGAGAAACCCTTGCGCCACCATGGATGCGCAGTATTTACAATACAGCGCACCATGGCGCAAGCATTGACAGATGCATCAGAAATTCTGACGCATCTGTTGGGGCAAAAGTCATGTATTGCTGGAAACGTGTCGCAAGCACGACGCAACTCCAGCAATGCTTTTTGAGGCCTATTCCCACTACACTGCGTCACTCCTTACACCTGCTTCAAGCAGGCGTAAGGTTTTGACGCAGTGGCGTCCTAGAAGTGACGCAGTGAAATCTTGTAGATTTCACTGAGTCACTTTTATGAGGCCTTCCTGCGTGGAAACGCCCACCCTGCATACATTATACCTGACACAGGTATAATGTGACGCAGGGCTTTACAATGTGACGCATCTCCCTAGATGCGTCACGTTGTAAATAGGCCGCATTGTTTGCGCCGCTGTTGCGTCAAAAAAGTGATGCAACTGCAGCACAAAAGTCACACAAGGGGCTTGTAAATCTGCCCCTGAGTTTTTATTTGTTAGTGGAGTAGGCCTTAATGTATTTTGTATGTTTTATTAAAGTGTATATTTTGTATGGATTTTATGCTTATTGTTATTTGATTTCTTATGTTTATGGTGTTATTTCTGTTGTGTGGGTGGGTATGTTGTACAGGTCTTTTACTGGACTTGAGGATTTTTGCCCGTTTTTAGATGTGCTTTTTTTTTTTTTTTAGAAAAGAATTAGGAATGGTTACATGTTAACCAATATTATTTTTTATTTTCTATTATTTTTTAATATTCCTTGAGCATGTCTTCCTATTTTATCTTACTTTTTGCACTGGTTACATTTTTTATTTATTGAATGTTTGCATTTTTTGGACTAGATTTGTTTTATCTATTTTTGTGGATGTATCTTTTTGTGGATTACCTTGAGATCATGGACTTCAGATACAAAAATGTTAGCTATATTTTATATAAAGATATATGGGTGAGAAATGTTTATTCGTTTTGAAGTACTTTCACTTACATTGCTTTGTAAAGTGGTATGCATTGTATTTATTTTTAGCTAATTTGTAGTATGTGTCTTTTGAAGAGCTGGTATTTCTGTGTTTACTGTTTATTAATTTGTTTATTAGTATTTATCTTAGTAATCTTTTCTTGTCAGTCTGGCTGAATGGTGCTCATACTAAAATAAATATGTTTGACTAATTAGGATATGTTAATAATATTTATAAATACATTTGTTTTATATGTTGCTGTTGTTTTGAGTTTTATTTGATATTTAGTTTCTATATTTTGATTTTATGAGTAATGGTATTGCTATGGATTCTAGGTATGGTAGGCCTTGATTGTTAGTAAATAGTTGGACTTTCCCTTTTAGTATTTTGTACATTTCTTTGGTTTGTTTTAACACTTTAGTTTTTAGTTTGGTTACTATATGTTATTTTCTAATTTGTTGGTAGATTTGCTTGTTTTTAAAATATTTTTAGGAATTGGTAGACTGTACGCTCTTTGTTGTAACACTCTTCCACTGTGGGTTTTGTTTTTGACTGTTGTGCCACGGTGCTGTCTTATGTGTTCCACCAATGCATGTGTTGAACCTGGCCCTTTCTGCATTGTGACCCTCAAACGTTTTTCCTTCCTCCCCCATTTGTTTTACTGAATTCTATTTTGTTGGCTTTACTACTCTGGGCACTTTACCACTGCTAACCAGTGCTAAAGTGATTGTGCTCTCTACCTTAAACATGGTAACAGTGACTTCTCCTCAAATTGCATATTTAATTTTCTCCCTGCTAAAGTGCACTACATGTGCCCTGGGCCTGTAAATTAAATGCTACTAGTGGGCATGCAGCACTGATTGTGCCACTTATAACATGTCTCAGGCCACCATTGCAGAGCCTGTGTGTGGTTCTAAACTGCCAAGTCAACCTGTCAAGTTAACCCGCTTACCAAGCCCCCACCTTCCTTTTTATTATATGTAAGGCACCCCTAAGTTAGGCCCTGAGCAGCCCTCAGGGCAGGGTGTAGGGTATTTAAAAAGTAGGACATACTTTTAAGTTCTAAATGTCCTGGTAGTGAAATACTCTTAAATTCATTTTTCACTTCTGCAAGGTCTTTCTTTCCCATAGGTTAACATGGGGACTGCCTTATAACATTTTATAAGTTTAGTTTCCCATTGCGACTAGATAGGCAAATCAAATGTGGTGTCCATGAACTCACAATTTAATTACTTTTAGAACGTTGGCATTTTCTTACTTAAACCATTAGGCCTGTCAATGGAATACAAGTTTGGGGTGGGTGACAGCTAGCTTCCTGCATTTCCTCTAGTCAGCCACACACAAAGACAGAGTAGGTATGACTGAGCAACTATCTGCATGTTGATGGGTCACCTTGAGGCAGGATGAGAGGTAGGAGTTGACACTTGCACCTGAATAGGGCTGTGCCTGCCCCCACACAAAGGGTTACATACCCTCCTTTAGTGAGTCTGGGGCCAGGGCAGAAAAGGAAGGGCCTTCTGCACTTCAAAGCATTTCTTTGAAGTCTCCCTACTTCAAAGGTCAAATTGGGTATAAGTAATGAACCTCAGACACCATGATTTCAGATCACTTCAGGACATAAGGGCATTCTGCCATGGAGAAGAACTGATGTGTGATAGGAGGGACTGCCACTTTGCAAACTTCTTTGTTGTGTTGGCCTGCTGCCTGCTGATTGCTGTGATGTAGGAGGGACTGCCACTTTGCTACCTGCTTTGCCGTGTTGGCCTGCTGTTTCTTGCCTGGGAGTGAGAAGGACATGACCTGCTCTCTACATGCTTAAACCCAAGTTTCTCCAAGGGCATACTGACTTGACTCCTGTTTTGAAGTCTCAGGGCCATCAAATACTTCCTTCAACTCTGCTTCACTTGCTGGACTCTTCCAACTGTGAGTCCTGCCCTGCCAAGAACTACCAATCCAGTCCTGGGACTTGAAAGTGGGTTCTGTAGCTGTTTTTGTACAAAAATCAATGCAGCGATGAGTTTGCACAGATTGGAACTGACGTAGTTCTCTTTCGATGCAGACACAGATCCCATTCGAGGAAATCCCTGCATGGCTCAACAATGATGTGGAACTCGACTGCGCGTCTCAACGATGACACACCACCTGAATAGTAAGTGATTCAAAGTCGATGTGGGACCCAACTATGAGGCTCGCTGATGACACAGCGCCTCATCATACGCAGTTAGACTCAGATACAGGTCCTGATGAGAGGCTTGACAATGACGCCTCGCTTGAATGGAAAGGGGTTTAACAACGAAGCGGGACCCAACTGCGAGGCATGTCACAGACACATCTACTCGACTGCGTGGATTGGAACTGAGGTATTAAGACTTTGACACCGACGCTTGCGCCATCCAAGGTACTTTTTCTGTGGGTCCTGCAGCCGGCCTGCCCTCCACCGCTGTCAGTCTGAACTTTGGATTTACCCTGGTCCAGTGCAACCTCAAGTAACCACTAAGCGCTAACAATCCCAAAGCAACAACGACGGACCTCCTATGCCGCACCTCGTGCCAGTTCCTATATGTACGGTCGCTGTGCAGACTACCCCTATGTCAGCCGTTGAGTGACGTCACTGTGTTCCAGATCAGAAAGTAATACAACAAACGGGGGTGCGCAGCTCAAGCAGTCCAAATAGACCAGTGTAGGTAAAAAAATAACTTCTTTATTAAAAAACTTCTTTTAAAATTCATTGAGTTTAAACATTCCAGCCAACGCGTTTCATTCCCATATAGGGAACTTCCTCAGGGCTGTAAAAATATAACAAACACATATATATATTACATATAAATCAAGATACACAGGACTAGAAATCACAACACAAATTGTGCAAAAGAACACACAAAAAACGAAACCATGTTACTACAGGCAGAACAGAAAAAGACACAGATCTCAAAACAATTTGACTGCACATTCAGTAAAAAAACAGGGGGAAAAAACCCAAAAAACACATCATATATCAAAACAAAACAAAACATATAATTTACAACATTAATGTGAACGTAGAATAACTGTTTGTACACCATACTAACAGTATATACCTAAAATCTTGCATAGAAATTCATTGGGATATAAAGTGACATGACATCTTAAAGTTAAGTCCACAGTTTACAAATCTTTCGAAATGTACATACTCGAAGTGTGCAATAGATGAAAAAAAGAGAAAGAAGGAAAGAGAGCAAAGAAGACACACAATTAGATATTATTAAAAAAGGGGGAAATAACGAGTAAATCTGCTGAGTTATAGAGAAGAAGAAGTGGCAAGAAAAAAGGAAAAATCAGGGAAATCCTGATATGTGATGTTCAGTAGAAAAACAAAGTTTGATATTTTTAGATATGAAAAGATAATTTAAAGGGCCATATGCAACTTCTTACCAGACAATATGTCACGTGTAAAAGTACACTTCGAAATGGATGTCAGAAAATAGTTGTCAGAAAATAGTTGTTATAAAGTTGATGGCTTTTCACAAAGAGCAATATACTCCTGTGTACTCCTACGAGACAATATGAAAAAAGTCATTTGGTGATGGAAAGAGTACCAGACCCAATCACAGACTTGAATTAACAGTAAAGGAGAGGGTGAGGTAAAGAACCTAATCAAATACAGAATATACACATATAAATACACCACAGAGTGTGGGACCCTGCGGGCATTAAGAAATCTTAAAACGCAGGGATATGCAATGACCAGTAAACCCACACACCTGTGTATGAGAGGAAAACCTTCCGCTGGAAATCTGGGAAGAGGGGATCCAAATATGGTGCAACGGCCCGTAGAACAAGATCAACGACCGGGTAATGGCTGTAGTTCCAAACGAAAAAAAGAGCAAACAGATCGGCAATATTATCACCGTACATATCTGATCCGAAACATAACATAATTCTAGTCAAAATGTGGAGCTTGAACATAAACACACATCATAGGCACGTTCATATTAAAATCCAAGGATATAGACCTATATGCCAAAAGGAATCAGGAAACCGGTGGGCAACAGAAAGTCAATACTTGCATGAGTTTATTTTGAACCAATAATTTGCACACACCTGTATGTGACAGAAAGAACTTCCAATCAATATCTTAAGAAAAGGGGGATCCAACCGTGATAGGGCGATCCCACGAGAAAAAGTCAACGACCAGGTATTATCTGTATAACCAAGGGATAAAAGCAAAAAGAAAACCAATATTATCCCTACATGTATTAAATCTGAACACAAAGTATCCAACTAATTAAAAGATGAAGGGCTCATAGATCAGCAATCACCAATAGTAACACACTCCAACATAGTATCTCTATTCGGGCACACCTGTTATGATCACCCAGGACCCTCCAAGGATATATGGTGTCTTGAGTCAATATGACGAAATTCATATGTCTTCACAGAAGCACAGGTCATTTAGAAAGTAGATTGGGAGTGCCTGATGTGAGAGAGAAATGTATAAACAAACATATTCAGCATTCGTCAGTGAACAGGGGTACCCCACAGTACCCATGACTGAAGTTCTTAGCCCCTGCCAATAAGAAGAGACCCATACCTCAAGTTATAAAAAATATATATTCCAAAGTATAGACAGAACTCTTCCAAATCGGCAACTGTAACGGTGATGCCTATTATTAGGTATCACGTGTAGTCACTTTCACTCCCACTCAGAGACTGTACGATATCATACCATTATAATTTCTTTGCATCATATCATACCTCTATAGTTTCCTTGTATCACCAAGAAATGTTCAAAAAGCAGTCTTCATAAGGTAAGGTTTATTGCACCGTGACCCATATGTGAAATAACTAAAAAGAGAGATTCCTGTCAAATAGGAAAGAAAATTATTTGAGGCATGGAAATCCGGCCCGACAAACAGATTATAGTAGATCAGCTAACTTGTCCTATATTGTTTGACCACTTATCTCCCAATATCCTTTGATACGTTTCTAAAAAAATCGAGATAATTCCAAACTACAACTCCCAGCAACCCCCCCCCAAAAAAAATACACAGGCACATACAAGTCCGGATTCAAAGCGCTAAGTACCTATATCCCCCGGCACTATATTTAAAATGCCAACGATGCCGTGATGTCTGTCAAAGAAATTTTTTCAAGAGCACTCGGCAGCGGGACCAAAGATAGTAAAAACTTAATTGCCCTTAAAAATGTTCGCCCGCACATTACAGACCGCACCCTTGCACACACAGCCCCAGAGACTTTCACAAGCAATTAGTGACTCGGAATCATATGTTGTTGATAGCAATGTATTTAGACAACCATTGTTGACGATAAATGCGGAAAAAGTACATGCAAACGGCAGCGGGGTCCTAAAAAAGAAAGCACAATAATGTTTAAACTGCCTGCCCGCACAATTTCAAGAGCCAGTTTGCATAACACCAACACACAACTCCTAGTGCCCCCCCCCCCAATTCTTATTACCTCCACGTCTTAAACAGATCTGTCCTTCGTCCTCTTATTCAGCCCGGATCTTCCCGTGACTTGTTCTAAATACACGGGGCTCCGCCCCCAACTCCCTTACGGTAGCCAATCGGGTGGGTTGTCAAAACCCAAACTTAATTCGTGGTGTAAGAGCCTAGGGAACTTAATCGCCATCTTTAAATGTTCAGCCCCGTCCGAACCAAAAACGGGGAATTGTAAAAGAAACAGGGGCGAGGTAAGATATCAGATCCAGGTTGGCACGCAAAGTATCTCCGCATCCATCCTGATATGAAAAACATAGCAAAGAGATCAAATACGATCACACCAAATGACCCAAGTAACGGTAATATCGTAAGCCTTGAAATTAAAACTGAATAAAATGACTGCAATCACGGACGGAAAAATGTGTATAAGCTATATAACCAGGTACTGTAGACCTTCCAGAAGGGTGGTAGTGCCGGTAAAATCATAAGATTGTAGATGAACACACAAGAGTGAGTAAATTATTGCCGCCATCAGTGCTTTAAATGGGCCGGTACTCACCGGTACTAAGTACCGGCACTTCTAAATATTCTGCCTTTGAGTACCGGAACTTTTTCTCGTCCCAAAGAGAGTACCGGTACTCATGGGGCAGCAAGGCAACTCAATGCAATTTGGCATACAAAGAAAGAAGCGTGACACAGCTGAGGAGTCCGTCCGTTTTCGTGAAGCACTCGAGTGCTAATCTCCCTTTACAATGTGTTAATTGAGCAACGCCCATATGTATTCAATCAGAGCAGGCAGAGAGTTTGGGAGGGGCCGAGTCACACTGATTATTGACACTGTCCACTCAGGCTCTGTGGAGACAATTGCACTGTAGGTGTGCGAGAAGAGCCTGCTAAGAGGCACATCTCCTGACTCGGGAAACCTAAGAGAAGGCTTCCTGCTGGCGAGTAGGGCAGCACTTGATTGGAGCCAGATCGAGGAAAAAGGTGGTGATGATGACGCTGTAGCACAGCAGTGGGGGTGGGTGGGGGGGTCGGGGAAACAAGGTGTAGTAATATGGACATCAGAATATGCATTTCTAAGACACATGAACTAAATACCCTGTCTGCATGCACAAGTGCTTCTATGTCCCTGTGCATGTTCTTGTATGAGTGAGTGTGTTCTGCAGTGTGCATATCTGCACACCAATTAAACCTCAATCAAATTAAATGTGCGCCTGTGGCTCCGTCCCTTAGCACTGCCCGTAGCCCCGCCCCCCATAGCCCTGCCCCCCTAACCCCGCCCCCTAGTCCACATCTCAGGTGAGTACCTGCACTTATTTTTTTCCATTTAAAGCACTGGCCGCCATGTTTGACTGGTCAGAGGGGATTCTCAATCATGTATCATCACGGACGACAGGTAGAATTCAGAATGTGGTAGAGAGGACGTGGGTGCGATATCTTGTATACTAGTCTGTGACATAACCTATTAATAAGCATGTGAATATAAATAGTTCCATCGTGTATGGCTACTCTAGACTGATATTACCAGATCAAAGATCATCACAATTTATAATTATATTTACCAATGTTCTAAAAATATCCCTTCATACCAACATGTCCCCCATCAGTCTGGGAGGTGCGAACCAATCAGTCCATCTAATATGTATACTTGCTAAAATCATGTTTCCTCATTAGACCAAGAATTACATGTGCAACAAAACGTATATCCAATTTAGAATACAAGTGAAAGTGAAAAGAGAAAAATTGTCGCCCCATACCCATATTAATTAGGACAGTAGCTGTGGGTAGCTGTACTGAATAGGATATCAACCAAGATCAAGGATCCTAATCGCAATGCGATGGAAAAGAGAGTGGAAAATATCGCAACTTGTCAATATTGTTCAGGATAAGAGCGCAGGGCGACTGTGATAAAGAGACTGCGTATATCAGAAGGTGAAGAGAAGATTCACCATAAAAAAGAGGCTCCTAATTGTTACAGTGAGAAGTCTACCGACCAAATATGTCCTGACACAGAGTGGAAAGCAGACATATACGTATGTTAGTCGAGAAGTAGAGCCAACAAAAGGTAGTCACATATAAAAGTTGGTATACATATCATCAACAATAATCGGAATTACAGAGCTAAAATGCATCCTCTGATGGTATTAAGGCCTAACACGAATCTCCGTCCAATACTAATAATACTAATCCTGTAATATCAGAGGGGCCGTAAATAACTATGTATGTTTGACATAGTCTGATGCTCCTCTTGGAGAGGCACGTATGGTAGGGACTGACACCTCAACCATTCCCCAAGAAATAATGCATTTTATGATCTGTGTTATACCCATGGGTGATGCTACGGAGTTTACAAATCCATTTAGATTCACATTGTCTTAAATGTAGCTCACGATCACCACCTCTAACTGCTACTTCCACATGCTCAAGGGCATGAAACCAAAAATAAGGTTTGCCATCATGCACTTTCACAAAATGTTCAGTGAGCGGGTATCTGCGATCACCTTTGAGCACTGCCCTTCTATGTTCCTGTATCCGTGTTTTTTATCTTCGTTTGGTGCTGCCCACATAGATTAATCAGCACTGGCAACCAATCACGTAGACCACAAAAGTGGTATTGCAATTCATGAACTTGAAGATATTATAGTTCACTGATCCATTGTAAGAAAAGCTCTTGATTTTGTCTACCCCTAGATCGCAAATATTACATGTATTGCACATGTAAAAGCCACTGGGTTTAGCCGGCAACCAAATAGTACTCTTTTTTGTGTCAGTCACTACGTAACTTGGGCAGAGATCATTCCTCAGTGTTTTTCCTCTTCTGTACATAACTGAGGGATTGTTTCTGACCACCTTCTGCAAACTAGGTATTTCCTCCAGTAGATGCCAATTTCTTTTCAGAAGTTTGAAAATTGCATCACTGTGTCTGGTGTATTGTGTAGTGAACCTCACACAGGATTCTTCGCTTGCAACCCTTGCCCTACTGCTCCTGGCCAATGTTGATTCCCTGGTTAGTGCTCGTGCCCTTAATTCAGCTGAATTAAGCACCTTGCTGTTATACCCCCTTGCTAGGAATCTGTTTTTGACAAGCCGAATATTGGTGCTGAAGTTGTTATCCTCACTGCAGTTGCGCCTCATATGGACCATTTCCCCATAAGGAATGTTTCTGATGGTCGAACTGGCATGCGCGCTGTCAGCATGTAATACCGCATTACATGCGGTCTCTTTACGGTACAACGTGCTGTGAATCCGCCCCTCCTTCACATACAAGTGAAGATCCAGGAAGTTGATACTATCCTTACTGTATTCAATTGTCAATTTGACATTGAGGGAATTGTTGTTCAAATATTCAAAATAATCCAGAAGTTGCACCTCGGTGCCAGACCACAGGCAAATAATATCATCGATGTACCTCCCCCAAAAGACAATATGATCTGTCCAGGGGGGGGGCACATCTGACAATTGAATACAGTAAGGATAGTATCAACTTGAGACTGCATTTACCAGAATGCCAGGGGCGAACCTTGCTGGGGGGTGAAGCGGTGTGCTTCCACCCCTGTTCCTGTTTAAAAGTACTCCCGTGAGTCATTGAGCTGACGAGCTTGTGGAAGATGCACCCGCGCGCCAGTGCGAGGTACTTGACCTGATGTAATGTTTGGCAGCCTACTCAGCAAACCCCAAATCTGAAGTCTGTAATCTCTACTGATGACGGTTAAAGAACCAGAAACACGTGTCTAAAGATCAGCACTATCTGCGCCAACTCTGGCGAAACACTCCTAATACTATAGAAAAGCAAGCAACATGAGACTGCATTTACCAGAATGCCAGGGGCGAACCTTGCTGGGGGGTGAAGCGGTGTGCTCCCACCCCTGTTCCTGTTTAAAAGTACTCCCGTGAGTCATTGAGCTGACGAGCTCGTGGAAGAAGCACCCGCACGCCAGTGAGAGGTACTTGACCTGATGTAATGTTTGGCAGCCTACTCAGCAAACCCCAAATCTGAAGTCTGTAATCTCTACTGATGATGGTTAAAGAACCAGAAACACGTGTCTAGAGATCAGCACTATCTGCGCCAACTCTGGCGAAACACTCGTAATACTATAGAAAAGCAAGCAAAATGAGACTGCATTTACCAGAATGCCAGGAGCGAACCTTGCTGGGGGGTGAAGCGGTGTGCTCCCACCCCTGTTCCTGTTTAAAAGTACTCCCATGAGTCATTGAGCTGACGAGCTCGTGGAAGAAGCACCCGCGCGCCAGTGAGAGGTACTTGACCTGATGTAATGTTTGGCAGCCTACTCAGCAAGCCCCAAATCTGAAGTCTGTAATCTCTACTGATGACGGTTAAAGAACCAGAAACACGTGTCTAAAGATCAGCACTATCTGCGCCAACTCTGGCGAAACACTCATAATACTATAGAAAAGCAAGCAACATGAGACTGCATTTACCAGAATGCCAGGGGCGAACCTTTGGGGGGTGAAGCGGTGTGCTCCCACCCCTGTTCCTGTTTAAAAGTACTCCCGTGAGTAATTGAGCTGACGAGCTCGTAGAAGAAGCACCCGCGCGCCAGTGAGAGGTACTTGACCTGATGTAATGTTTGGCAGCCTACTCAGCAAACCCCAAATCTGAAGTCTGTAATCTCTACTGATGACGGTTAAAGAACCAGAAACACGTGTCTAGAGATCAGCACAATCTGCGCCAACTCTGGCGAAACACTCGTAATACTATAGAAAAACAAGCAACATGAGACTGCATTTACCAGAATGCCAGGGGCGAACCTTGCTGGGGGGTGAAGCGGTGTGCTCCCACCCCTGTTCCTGTTTAAAAGTACTCCCGTGAGTCATTGAGCTGACGAGCTCGTGGAAGAAGCACCCGCGCACCAGTGAGAGGTACTTGACCTGATGTAATGTTTGGCAGCCTACTCAGCAAACCCCAAATCTGAAGTCTGTAATCTCTACTGATGACGGTTAAAGAACCATAAACACGTGTCTAGAGATCAGCACTATCTGCGCCAACTCTGGCGAAACACTCGTAATACTACAGAAAAGCAAGCAACATGAGACTGCATTTACCAGAATGCCAGGGGTGAACCTTGCTGGGGGGTGAAGCGGTGTGCTCCCACCCCTGTTCCTGTTTAAAAGTACTCCCGTGAGTCATTGAGCTGACGAGCTCGTGGAAGAACCACCCGCGCGCCAGTGAGAGGTACTTGACCTGATGTAATGTTTGGCAGCCTACTCAGCAAACCCCAAATCCGAAGTCTGTAATCTCTACTGATGACGGTTAAAGAACCAGAAACACATGTCTAGAGATCAGCACTATCTGCGCCAACTCTGGCGAAACACTCGTAATACTATAGAAAAGCAAGCAACATGGGACTGCAAAAGAATGATGGATTTAACCCAGATCCTTGTGACTGGGGGTGAATGTTTGCTTTGTCCAGCATTCCGTCCATCAATTGTTTCTTTTGCATTTGTCGCCCTAAGTGGGAAGGGTATGCCCAGACGTGGGTCCCGTGCTCACTACACCACTGGATTCAAGCTAGCCTGGCTGAAGAAGGGTGATGCCCTGAAACCGGTCCCAGGATGCTTGTTTCCGGTCCAGGGAGGACCTGGCTTGGCAGTTCGGGCTGGACTGTTCCCACAAGGAACAGGGTCAAGACTGATTTGCATATGACTGGGTCCAAACTGGGGTGGTGTGGTGAGCAAAAGAATGATGGATTTAACCCAGATCCTTGTGACTGGGGGTGAATGTTTGCATTGTCCAGCATTCCGTCCATCAATTGTTTCTTTTGCATTTGTCGCCCTAAGTGGGAAGGGTATGCCCAGACGTGGGTCCCGTGCTCACTACACCACTGGATTCAAGCTAGCCTGGCTGAAGAAGGGTGATGCCCTGAAACCGGTCCCAGGATGCTTGTTTCCGGTCCAGGGAGGACCTGGCTTGGCAGTTCGGGCTGGACTGTTCCCACAAGGAACAGGGTCAAGACTGATTTGCATATGGCTGGGTCCAAACTGGGGTGGTGTGGTGAGCAAAAGAATGATGGATTTAACCCAGATCCTTGTGACTGGGGGTGAATGTTTGCATTGTCCAGCATTCCGTCCATCAATTGTTTCTTTTGCATTTGTCGCCCTAAGTGGGAAGGGTATGCCCAGACGTTGGTCCCGTGCTCACTACACCACTGGATTCAAGCTAGCCTGGCTGAAGAAGGGTGATGCCCTGAAACCGGTCCCAGGATGCTTGTTTCCGGTCCAGGGAGGACCTGGCTTGGCAGTTCGGGCTGGACTGTTCCCACAAGGAACAGGGTCAAGACTGATTTGCATATGGCTGGGTCCAAACTGGGGTGGTGTGGTGAGCAAAAGAATGATGGATTTAACCCAGATCCTTGTGACTGGGGGTGAATGTTTGCATTGTCCAGCATTCCGTCCATCAATTGTTTCTTTTGCATTTGTCGCCCTAAGTGGGAAGGGTATGCCCAGACGTGGGTCCTGTGCTCACTACACCACTGGATTCAAGCTAGCCTGGCTGAAGAAGGGTGATGCCCTGAAACCGGTCCCAGGATGCTTGTTTCCGGTCCAGGGAGGACCTGGCTTGGCAGTTCGGGCTGGACTGTTCCCACAAGGAACAGGGTCAAGACTGATTTGCATATGGCTGGGTCCAAACTGGGGTGGTGTGGTGAGCAAAAGAATGATGGATTTAACCCAGATCCTTGTGACTGGGGGTGAATGTTTGCATTGTCCAGCATTCCGTCCATCAATTGTTTCTTTTGCATTTGTCGCCCTAAGTGGGAAGGGTATGCCCAGACGTGGGTCCCGTGCTCACTACACCACTGGATTCAAGCTAGCCTGGCTGAAGAAGGGTGATGCCCTGAAACCGGTCCCAGGATGCTTGTTTCCGGTCCAGGGAGGACCTGGCTTGGCAGTTCGGGCTGGACTGTTCCCACAAGGAACAGGGACAAGACTGATTTGCATATGGCTGGGTCCAAACTGGGGTGGTGTGGTGAGCAAAAGAATGATGGATTTAACCCAGATCCTTGTGACTGGGGGTGAATGTTTGCATTGTCCAGCATTCCGTCCATCAATTGTTTCTTTTGCATTTGTCGCCCTAAGTGGGAAGGGTATGCCCAGACGTGGGTCCCGTGCTCACTACACCACTGGATTCAAGCTAGCCTGGCTGAAGAAGGGTGATGCCCTGAAACCGGTCCCAGGATGCTTGTTTCCGGTCCAGGAGGACCTGGCTTGGCAGTTCGGGCTGGACTGTTCCCACAAGGAACAGGGTCAAGACTGATTTGCATATGGCTGGGTCCAAACTGGGGTGGTGTGGTGAGCAAAAGAATGATGGATTTAACCCAGATCCTTGTGACTGGGCGTGAATGTTTGCATTGTCCAGCATTCCGTCCATCAATTGTTTCTTTTGCATTTGTCGCCATAAGTGGGAAGGGTATGCCCAGACGTGGGTCCCGTGCTCACTACACCACTGGATTCAAGCTAGCCTGGCTGAAGAAGGGTGATGCCCTGAAACCGGTCCCAGGATGCTTGTTTCCGGTCCAGGGAGGACCTGGCTTGGCAGTTCGGGCTGGACTGTTCCCACAAGGAACAGGGTCAAGACTGATTTGCATATGGCTGGGTCCAAACTGGGGTGGTGTGGTGAGCAAAAGAATGATGGATTTAACCCAGATCCTTGTGACTGGGGGTGAATGTTTGCATTGTCCAGCATTCCGTCCATCAATTGTTTCTTTTGCATTTGTCGCCCTAAGTGGGAAGGGTATGCCCAGACGTGGGTCCCGTGCTCACTACACCACTGGATTCAAGCTAGCCTGGCTGAAGAAGGGTGATGCCCTGAAACCGGTCCCAGGATGCTTGTTTCCGGTCCAGGGAGGACCTGGCTTGGCAGTTCGGGCTGGACTGTTCCCACAAGGAACAGGGTCAAGACTGATTTGCAAATGGCTGGGTCCAAACTGGGGTGGTGTGGTGAGCAAAAGAATGATGGATTTAACCCAGATCCTTGTGACTGGGGGTGAATGTTTGCATTGTCCAGCATTCCGTCCATCAATTGTTTCTTTTGCATTTGTCGCCCTAAGTGGGAAGGGTATGCCCAGACGTGGGTCCCGTGCTCACTACACCACTGGATTCAAGCTAGCCTGGCTGAAGAAGGGTGATGCCCTGAAACCGGTCCCAGGATGCTTGTTTCCGGTCCAGGGAGGACCTGGCTTGGCAGTTCGGGCTGGACTGTTCCCACAAGGAACAGGGTCAAGACTGATTTGCATATGGCTGGGTCCAAACTGGGGTGGTGTGGTGAGCAAAAGAATGATGGATTTAACCCAGATCCTTGTGACTGGGGGTGAATGTTTGCATTGTCCAGCATTCCGTCCATCAATTGTTTCTTTTGCAACAGCCAATCCCAGCCCTGCAGCAAACATAAAAGCAGAGCTAACACATACAAACCTTCTAACATGTCGCTGAATGTGTTTGTTGCTCCGCCCCATACCATGCGGCAAGAAGAGTTGAGGAGGAGGAGGATGAGGAGGAGGAGAGTAGAGAGGATTTTCAGAAAAAGGATTAACCTATTTGGGATGTCTAGCCAAGATGTCAGGGCAAGATACTGTATCCCCCCACATGTTATCTTTGAGATGGTTTGTGAGTGAGAGCAGAAACTTGACTCTGGGACCTATCACTCCCATGCCATCCCGGCCTATCTCAAGATCCTTGCTGCTCTCCATTTTTTGCTATGGGGTCATTCCAAAGGGTCTCCAGTAACCTTGTGAGCATATCTCAGGTACTCTTGCATCAGGTACTGAGCTACATCAATACGAGAGCCTACCTCCACATATGAATACACCGGACAGGAGAAAATGGGTAGCTAGGGATTTCTACCTCAATTCCCGCTTCCCTCGTGTGCTGGGTGCAATTTATTGTACCCATGTGGCTCTTCAGCCACCCCACCGTATTGCACACATCTTCTGCAACAGACACCGATGGCATTCCATCAATGTGCAGGGTTTCTGTGATGCCAGTGGTATATTCATTGATGTGCAATCAGTGTTTCCAGGCAGTAACCATGACAGCTTTGTATTCCGCATGTCACCTCTTGCCTGGCGGATGGCTGCAGGAGAATTTGGCAACATGTGGCTACTGGGTAAGTACCAAGCACAAAACATGCGTGATATGTAAAAATGTAATGTATAAATGCCATCTCACAAAAACAGCCATTTTACAATAATATTCATCATGCCACACACACTGCCTCAACAGACACTGCATGTACCAAAGTATAGATCATGTTCTCTACAGATGCAAGAGGAACATGTAATCAAGTTCCCTATTTTCCCTCATCAGGTGATTCTGGGTATACACTCTCCCCTCAACTCCTCACACCATACAGACATGCAGCCACTGTACCTTAGCATAGGTACAATAGGGCAGACATACGAACTAGAGACATCATAGAGTGCACTTTTTGTCTCCTGAAGTCACGATTCAGATGTCTTGACTGTACAGGGGGGTGCTGATGTACTCCCCTAAAGTTGTGATCAAGAGCAAATTAGCCTGTTGTGTCTTGCACAACATAGCTTTAAGTCATGGCTTACACATACCTCTCAACCCTCAGCTAGGTCTGAATCCAGGCAGCCGGGCCATAGCACAGAATAGAGGGCAGGGTTTGCAAGTCCATGATCAGTTGGTTGGCACTTTTTTCACCTGAGCAACCCATTGTGTTACGGACCAAATCTGGTTTGCAGTCTGTTGTCAATGATGAAAGCTGGATATTTACTACTCAGTCTGAAAATTCCATCCTGAGACTACTTTGCAAGCCACACTCAATGTATGTAAACCACAGCTGTTGACAGGAGCCAAGAGATTGGTCATGCAATATGTCATGTGCAGATGTCAACAATCAGTGTTGTCAATGTCTCTAAGGAATCCATTGCCTCAGAGGATTAAATGTATGTGCATGTGTGAGACCTCCCAGGACCTTTTGACAATGGGTGCCTGATTCACAAAGGGACCTAACTATTGCATTGTGGAGTATTTGCTCCTAACTGAAATGACTCCCCCACAACTGAGGACCCCCACTGTGAGTGATGATGAGCTTTGTGAATCAGGCTCTATGTGTCTGGGATACACAGCACTGCTTCCCCCGAATTGACCATAACACTACAGTCAACTCTTTAGCTGAGCGCAAAATATGGACTACACGTGCCATAATGCAAAGGAGCAAACTCTTCTGGGATGTGATGTTGTGTCTTGCCACACCCTTTTCCCTTTCCAGAATTAATTTAATGGTCTGTTCTACTTTTTTTCCCACGTTTCTAATGTTACTTTTATGTGTAAAACTGTTACGGCTCATTTTTGGAACTCCGCTACAGAGCAGCAGGATGGCAGAGGATCTGATTTGTGACAGTGAATGACTCATAATGAACACAAAATGGCTGCAAGCGACTTCCTGTGATGTATTCCCTGCCTACCACTTCCAGTATGGAAGCCTGCACTCCACATGCGGCACCTCCGCTCCGCATACAAAGAGTACGCACTCGGGCCGGAGATTTCGGAAACAGGCCGAAACCCAACATATTTATACAGGAAATTATATACAGGTAGTGGTAGGCAGGAAATATATCACAGGAAGTTGCTGGCAGCCATTTTCTGTTCATTCTGAGTCATCCTCTGTCGCAAATAAGATCCTTTGCCATCCTGCTGCTCTGTACAACCTAACTGCCCCCAACATGGCTGAGGAACTTGAAGAGAAAAGACCCCCTTTCACTGAAAAGGAATTGGACATCTTAGCAGAGGGGAAGAGGGGGTGCTAGGAAAGTACTCTCAGCTGGATGGGGTGCCCAAGGACCAGCTGAACAATGCAGTGTGTGCCAGACTCTGGTCCACCATTGGGGAGCACTGCAGTGCAGTGGGCGTCTATGCCCGGAGGGGCAGGGCATGCAGTAAGCGCTGGGAGGACCTAAAATGCTGGGCCAGGATCAAGGCCCTGGAAATCTTGGGCCAGTCCTCCAGCACCATGTGCACCAGCCAGCCTCACACCACTGTACAGGAGGGTCCTGGGAGCAGCCTGGCTGACCCTCCCTGCTAAGGTGGAGGAGCATGAGCAGCAGAGAGATGGTAAGTGAATTAACTATTAACTGCAATATGTGTCTGAAAGTATGATGTGAGGGATGACAAAGCAGTACCATCAGGTGTCCCATGCCTCCATTGTGAAGCATGGTACAGATACTATCCAGTGTGTGAATGAGAGGCCTTTGGGTATTGGATGCTGTGACTTTCATGCCTTTGGTGTGTGTCTCAGGTCTCCATTTACCTAATCTGTGCAAATTCAGAAGTCATTATAAGGCCAAAGGCTCACTGTAGCACATAGAATGCACTGAGCAGAGTGCATTCTGGGAGCAGTAGGTTTTGTATGCCACCGGGGGAATAGAGCCACACACATGCATTTGTAAATAAAATTGCACTGGCAGCACCATTACCAGTGAACCGAGGGCCTTATAACTGATGTGTGCATTGGGTGCGGAATGGTACAGACACTATCCAGTGTGTGTATGAGAGCCCTTTGGGTGTTGGATGCTGTGACTTGCATTGCCTTTTGTGAGATTGGGTTCTGATTAAGACAGATCACTTTGAGATCCTTGCCTCACTCTTAAGTGATACCAACTTCTCTAAGGGAGTCCACATACATACGTCTTCCCAACAGTGGCTCGTTTGTCACTTGTCCAGTCAAGGTAGCTCTAACAACTAGCCTCAACTGTTCACCAGGGTACGGCACTACCTGAGCAGTCTTTGAAGGCAAAATGTGGTGCTAGACTGTCTGCTGTTGTGAGGGAATATCAAAATGTTAGACTCACCCCTTAGCAAAGCTAATATCCCAGCCCCTATTTGGATATGTACACCCAAATCTGCATTTGTGTTGTCTCATACAATGCTACACAGCAGATGACATTTGTTAGAAAGTGTAAGAGTGCAGAGACTCCATATCACAGGATCATTCCACTACCATCCTGACTGTCTCTGATCTCCTTTTGTAAGACTGGCATTGGAAGATGCCTACGTAGCAATGACAGGAAACACCAATGACAAGATGCAGAAGGTGAGGGTCGGTCAGTACAGAAGTGCAAGTCATCGAAATTCAAGTAAGATATCAATGTGTGAGTCAAATCAGGACATCACAGTTAACATACACGTACTTTAGACTTCAAGTCACTTATATTTGTATAGTGTGATCAGAGGAGAACAAAGCCTGAACTTGCTTCATGTAGTTATGTGTGTTGTTCTGACGTGTACAATCACTATATTTTGATTTGTCTTCCATTTCAGTGGCCCCATCTCGCCAAGAGGACCAGGAACAGGACCTGTGTCAGAGCCAGCACCGAGATGCCCCCATGTGATTTGCACACTATATTAAATATAAATAACATAAGATAACAGAGCAGGACATCATTGGGACACTGGCAGCCACGACCTCTCTCCACAACTGAAGAGGAAGAGGAGGAGAAGGAAGAAGGACCTTCAACATTAGAAGGCAGAGGAAATGCACATACCTGGACAGAGCAAGACAACACCTCAAGTGCTACAGACCAGGTGGAGGCTGAGGACATTCAAGGGGGGGATGAAGAACTGGACACCTCTGGCCAGGGAATGAGGAGATCGACTCTCCCCCTGACAATTTACAACTTTCATTTGGTGAGGTACCCCATGGGCAGGTCACACCACAACCTGGGCCTGCCATCAGCCCCTCCCTGACTCTATAGGCCCCATTCCATCTGGGTCTCCTGCTGCATCCCTTGCCCTTAGTCCCCCTCCAAGTGGCTGCCAGGAAGGCCAAAACGTAAGCTCTGACCCCAAAACACCACACCCCTCATGATCAGCCCAAACACCTCCCTGTATTGTGACTCCTGTGGCTGCATCCCAGGAAGTGATGGGGGCATGTGTGGGTCAGCCAGACATGTCCTCTCGCATCATGCTGTAGCTCTGTGATGAGGAGCGTATGTTGTGAGAGGAACTTGCAAGATCTATGGCCACCCTCACTGCCAGTGTCACTTCCTTGGGTGTAGCCATGTTGTCTGTCCTTGCCCAACATCCCTCCCAAACCACCCTCAATGTTTCCCCCTGTATGTTGCCCCACAATATTTCCCCCCATACTCCTAGTGTGTTACAACCCCATGTAGTGCCTGGTCCTGCACCACACATTTTGGCCAGTGTAACTAATGTTCTGGTCAGGACATCTGACTCCACATCCTCTGTGAGAAGGGCCAGACAGTCTCTATCATCCTCTAATTCAACTGCCTCCTCTGGTACTTCCTCCTCATCCTCTTGCACAGTACTGGCAGCTGAAATTGCTGCTTACAAGAGTAGTGGGTTCTCCCCTTCGATTACCCTTCGCCCGCCACTGGTTGAAGGTCCACTGTCCTCATCATCCTCATCACAGGGCACAGGTTGCAACAGAATAAGTAATTGACCTAGTATACGATGTGGTGCAACACAAGGGTTGATTCTACTGCACTTTGCATCAACAGATGATGCACATGTGACCTGGTTTGGGTACACCTACACTTGACAGCTCACACCATAGATCTGAGGTGTTTAATGGAGATGTACAATGTACAAGAAAACTCACCATCTCCAGCCACAGCTCTGTGTTGCTTTGCGATCCCCCCTGATGTCAACTGCTGAACCTGGCTCCTCATAGGTGTAGCTGAAGATGTTGTCTGCGATTAAGCAGCTTGAGAGGGAAGTGACACTATATATAATGATCTGCATGACTAATATGCACACATAACTGAAATAGTATGTATGCAACTTTTTAAATACCAACTACAGATGCTATGCAGAGGGGGATTTGGATATTTAGAATGATTTTGGAATCCATTATAGGGAAACATTTTATGAAACGCTTACCTGATGGATAGATGTGAGTGGGTTTCACTGCTGCAGCCAGGATGTCTTGCATACCCAGGGATGATGTTGTCTGCAGCAATGATGGTATCCTGCCAGCAGATATACACAGGATGATAGCAATGAGTTAACATGTATATGTCATTGTCATAGACCATTGATATGCTATTTCTGGCCAGTGTGCCGCATGTTTACCTCCTGAACTTTACATGTGGGCCCCTGCTCACTAGCAGCAATTGCCAGCTGTTACCTTCACACAGCACTGACATCAACGAGATAACACATTAACAGACAAATGTGTATGAGAAGGTAACTTATATTTGAAGAGGGGATAATTATGTTGAACGCCTCTGCCTACCTTTGTGGTTACACCTTCATTGTTAGGCCCATCATGCCTCATGAGTATGATGTTGTCTGTTGACAAATCTAAAGGAGTGTACATCATCATGCAGACCAGTTTCACATTTGCACATCAGATCATATCATTGCATTGGAAAGTTAATATGTGAGATGTCCAATAGTCAGGTGCATTTTGTGGCACATTTAAGCTTCCCTCCCCATGAAGTCACAACGCTAAATTCAGGACTGGGAAATCACATATTTAGAATGTTCAATCTTTGTGTGACCTCTGTTCCCATTATACATGTAGGACATTATGATAGAACTTAGCTGTCAATGGATGATTTGGACCCTCTCCTGACCAGTTTTACTTACCAGTTTGTGATGGTGGTATGGATTTCCTGTGGATGATGTTGTTTCCTCCCAGCAGATGCAGGGACCTCTGCTACAGTGGATGACTGTACTCTGGCTGAATGTGTCAATAGAGGAGAACACCGAAAAGTCAGCAAACCAAAAATGTACATGTGCAACTTATCAGAAATGTCCTCACTGCATCTACATGCTAACAGAAATGCAAAGTGCAGTCGTGGCTGGATCAGGTAGGAGCAGTGGAGGGATGGGGCACTGGGGGAGCATGGCGGGGCCATATTAGACAGAATGGAAAAATAAAATTATGAAAAAAAGAAAATCACTCACCTTGTGGTCGGCGATGCGGCGAGCGCAATGTAAGTGGTTTTGATGAATCGTTTTATTTTATTTTCCCTATTCCATTGTCTGTTGATTTTCCCCCACCCGCCCCCCCCCACCGCCTTTACCTGTCCCACCTGTGGCTGGCTAAGTGGAAGGGGTACTTTGTCTATTGTTATTTACCAGTTTTAGGTATATAAGCCAGCAGTGCTTGGCCCATGTTTTTGATAGTGGGAATGGGATTTGCCATTTCTATCTCAAAGGATTCTGGGACTTGTTTTGCAACGTGCAGAAGGAGACACATGAGGCTCTGACTCACTATCCTTTTTATACATACTTGGGAAACTTCCATAGTCACAATTGTGGTGCAACGCAGACAGACATTTCATATCTATGTTCTTGTCATCACATTTACCTGGTACAACATTGCAGACATCATTCACAGGCAGCCCATGGAGCTTGTGGGGGTGTATGGTGTGGAGGACATCTTCCTCTAGTGGGGTGATATGGAGGCGTTGTCCGGATTGTACACCAGGAGAAATCTGGCCACCTCAACCCTGGCGTACTTCTCGTTCACCCGCCTCTTCTCGTCCTGCAACTTCTTTATCCCATTGACAGTGCGGACATCCTCCCCCAATGCTGTGACTGCAGTGGCTAAATGCTGCCATAGGGCTGCCTTCTGTGTGCCACTGGTGCTGTAAGTGGGGAAACCATGGAACCATTTGTGGTGCCTCACAATAAACTCCAAGATCATGGTGGTCTCCTCCTCAGTATAATTTTTCTTCCTCCTCTGGTGTAGCATTTTCTGAAGTAACACAGAGCAGGAAAGCAGGAAATCTATGTGGCCAAACCCAGGCTGTGTTTTTGTGCTGCTTTTATATGTTTTGTAGAGCAATTCTTGCAGGTGGTGTCAATTGACTGCAGGTGTAGGTGATTAGACTTCATCCGGCCCAAGTGGGGGGATGGTAAGCACTTACACAGGTTTTCAGCATTGAAGACAATGGCAACCCGGTCTAAGTGCAGAACTTCCGGTCCGGGTGCGAAGCTACCAGCCCGGGTGTGGAGATTCCGGCCCGGGTGCAGGGATTCCGGCCTGGGTGCGAGGATTCCGCCTGAGTTTGGACGTAAAGATAAGACTCGTAAGTGACTTCTGTGAATACCAGAAGTCGTAAATGACTTCTGTGACTACCAAAGTCATAAAATTAGACTTTTGGCTCAGATTACCTCTGTATTGTTTGAAACTGGTGTGTTTAGTCTTTTTGTGGTGTTTTCACTGTGTTACTTTAAATAAAGTGTTGCACAAATACTTTGCACATTGCCTCCTAAGTTAAGCCTGACTGCCTGTGGCAAGCTGCCTGAGGGTGAGCACAGGTTAATTTAGGTTGTGTATCTGACTTACCCTGACTAGGATTGTGGTACCCACTTGAACAGTGTGCATTCCTCTGCCAACTAGAGACCCAGGGGCATATTAGCAAGACCGGCGATAAAATTATCGCCGTTTTAGCGGCAGGAAACTGCCGCTAAAACGGCGATAATGGGCTTGCTAATATGCGTTATAGAATTCCAATAGAAGCCCAGGTTAGATGTGCAGGACATCTAACCTGGGCTTCTATTGGAATTCTATAACGCATACTAGCAAGCCCATTATCGCCGCTTTAGCGGCAGTTTCCTGCCGCTAAAACGGCGATAATTTTATCGCCGGTCTTGCTAATATGCCCCCCAATTTCTAACAGTATGTGATACATACGTTTGCACCTGAGTCCAGAATGGTGCAGTCTGCCAACCCAAGTATTTTTGAAATGATCCATTAGAGGGCTTAGGTTTTTTTTTTTGGTCTTTGGTAGTAGGATGATTCTATTGGGAGGTTGCAGACTTTTGCTACTGCAGTTACAGGGACATATAGTATGGCAATTATTATTTTATTTTCATAGGAAAATTCAGTGTTTGTGGAGTATTTAACACTTAGGGCCTGATTATGATAGCGGTTGGACCTCACACCCAAAGTCCTTCGATGGAGGTCAGACCGCTGACAGCCCTTCGATCTGACCGCTGGATTACAATTCCGGCAGTTGGACCCACAGCGGTCGGAGAGAAGACCACCACCTAAGCCAGGATCTCAGATCCTGAAGGGCGGCGGTTGGATTCGCAGCCCTAAATGGCAGTGCTGCTGAGGCAAGCACCGCCATCAGGATTTGGATATCCCTTTCTGACAGAAAAGGTTGTCGGAAAGTGATATGGGGGGCCCCAAATAAGGCCCCTTGCTGTGGTAGGCTTCTTAAAAGTGGTCCTGGGGGACATGGCGCTTGACACACACTGCATGGATGTGCTGGTGGTGTTGCACAGCGGTGGCTTGTGCTGCGGCCCATTACCTGGGCCGCAACATACCACCACTGTGGTTCTGAGCACTTTCCAACCACCAGCCCGAAGGTCGCATTGTATAACAGCGGTCCGACTGCCGCATGCTTGTCGGGTCGTCTCCTGACTGCCGCAATAGCGGCCAGCGGTCTGACCAACCGCTATCATAATCAGGCCTTTAGTGCTGATTTCTGAGGGGTCACCACATATTTTGACCAAAATTATAGCAACACCCCAGTATATCTGTATATGGGTATATGTTTTAAATGGTACTAATCATTGCTTGCTCAAAGTCAATGATTATTTTTGGGGATAGCAATTGCTATTTTTAGACTTTATTTAAACTTTGTTAGTTAGGTAAAAGTGTATAGACTAAAGGTATGTTTTTTTTACGGTATTCACCATGTATTGTGTAGACTTGTGTGAAGGAGGGCAAGATTTAAACGTTCCATACTTCATTCATGTGTTACTTTGAGTTAATCTCAGCAAGTTATTTTCTTCTATTAATATTTATTCTCTTGTCATTGTTGGTGTTGCCATACAGAAGGAAAGGTTTGTTGCTATGTGTTACAGTTACATTTTTTGGGGCTATTTATGTTGGAATTTTTTGGAGCAGCAGGTGTTTCAGTTGTTGCCTTTCTAGTTTTGGCTATGAGACCTGTTAAGTTCTTGATACATGGAATTTGACCTGTAGCATAGTCAAAAACTTTTGGCATTATATTTTTTTAAATTGTTCCTGTAGATTATTGTGAACTAGTGCTGGCTAGGGATGTGCAACATTTGTATAATTTGCTTTTGCATAATTATGCAAAATTATGGCAAAGGTATGTGAAATTACACGGTAGTCTGCAAAATGCAAATCTATCATTTTTTGCAATATTTAAGTGTGAAATTCATCCTTATGTCAATTTTTGGCACGAGGATGCATTTATCGATGATCACCATGAACAACAGATGTTGTTTCTGTGTGTTTGTGATAAATTTTGACTGCAAATTACTGTGAATTGAGCCATGCATGAAAGGTGCAATATTATGTGAAAAGGCATAATTTTGGGAGTTTCGCAAAACAAGCGTAAGGCTACATTTCCAAAATTACTTGATTTACGCCGGCATAATTTTAATTTCACACAGGCCTAGTGCTGGCTTTCCTGAGGTGCTATATAATGTTTCTGACTTCAAATTCTATAATGTTTGGGTTGCGATTATGCCCTGTAATGTTTTCATCAATTTCATTTTTGATCCTATGCCTTCCATACCATGCATTAGAATGATACTTTGTACATTTCCAGTGCATTTTCTCACTGCTTGCACTTTCTTAACTGTAAGTATATCCCATGTGAGTCATTGACAGGTTTTCTTTCTGAGTTATGATGTAAGTGGCTCTTCCCAACATTTTACCTGGAATTCCTGAATTATACATTATTTTTTTATTTTAAATAACTACATTTTTAATTAGAATTATTATTTAGACAAGCATTACCTTTTTAAATTTACACTTAGAGATTTGATGTCATTGAATTTATTAGAGACATTTGTTGATGCTTTTGTTTTTATTGGAAGTTTATGGTCTAGGATTTTTATTTTTTTCTGTAGAGACAATTATATTTGTTAATGTTAGATGTTTGAAAATTATTGATGTACTGTTTAGGCTTTACTTTTTGCACACACCTACCCACACACAGGCACATATACGCACACACAGACACACAGACACCCACACACACACACATATATATATTTGAAATTATATTTAAATAATGTTTATTTACATAATGTTTAAATACATAATCTTTCTTTTATAGTTGTTGTCTTGGTTGCTTTAATTTTCAATCTTAATATGAATGTTGTTTTAATGTTATTTTGTGTTTATGTAGTTTAGTTTTAGTTTTGTATAGCTGTTTAGAATATTAATTTAGTGTATATTAATTTAAGTCATATTTTATTATTGGTAACAATATTTTAATTGTTGATAAAATAATTTTCACTATTTGTGTAGCGATGTATATATTTAACGTGGTATTGCTATGGTGTATCTCTTTATTTTTTATTTTGTTATATAGATGTTTTAGATATTTTTATTGGTGGTCACAGGACCACCGCACATACTGCTGTTCGATTTTGACTCCAATGATTACCGGTTGCCACATCTTGAGATGATCGTACAGTTTTGAAAATTACAGTTATATATAGGAGTATTTGAAAAATCAAATAAACTTCGTTCATTACGAACACGACAGAAATACCAGTTCGGTTGGTGCTTTCTCTGGAAACTTGGGATCAAGCACCAGTACTTCATGATTGATTCACATAAGGACCCTATATATATATATATATGTACATTGTTTTTAGAATATTATATTATAAAGAAGTCCCCATTCATCTATTTTTGAGCTTTTTTCATCTGCCTTCAAATAGCAGGTAACCTGCATACCTTCATTGATTCCAACCATCCATTTTGGTTCCATTCATAAACTTATCTAGGAATTTCTGTGGCTGTCCTGAAGAAGGCGCTTAGCACGCCAAAACGCGCGTAGAAAAAAAGAATTTTGCCATCATTACGCCACTACGTTTCAACATGATACCAACTTCTATATTCATGTTTGTTTTGTGTATTAATGTTTGAAACACTTGGTTTGAATTGTTTTATATTTGTCTGTATAATATATACACGTTTATGTTATGTTGTCAAAGATAGTATGTCCTATTTGTCTTCAGACACTCTATGTCTGATATCAATACATTTTTATCATGAGCTTATATTAATAAAATGAAGTTTTTAATGTAAATGTTGAGTGCACTGAGTCAATGTTTATATCAATATGGTTAGTAGAGGTCTATATATGACTAGTTAATTGCCTAGGTCTTCTTTTTTCAAATGCATTTTCCCTGCCCTAGGATTTAGTAATCTTTGCAGGGGGTCCCATTTTCTCAACTGATAGAAGCCATCAATTCCCTTCTAGCAGTAAAGAGGTTATATTGCTTAAAGGTCTCTTGACATGTTATGAACTAGAACTAGCATTGAATAGAACTTCATGTCTGCTAATGGTTCATAAATAGTGACTAGTTGCTGCAAAATTACATTAGTTCATTCTTGCTTGATGTGTTCATTTGGTTAAGTAGTAAAAATAAAGTTAGACTCTGAAAGAAGTATGCAGTGCTCTATGGTGTAAACATGGTTGACTGCACCCTTAACTCAGTACTCAGAAATGGCCACTCCCAGTTTGCCTACAAAGTCTTAGCTATTCACTGTAGCAAATGAAGCAACACCAAAACTCAACCTTGCATAGTCTGAGCCACTACTACTTTATAGAGATTTAAGGGCGAGACTACATATGAGCTTGGAAGAAAGACATCTAATCCTGTGGCTTTGTTTTCCTCAGCTGATAAGCTGCAAACTGGATCTTTGCTATCCCATAGAAAACCTAGTAGATTCAGACCTGACCTTGTCATAAAAAGAATGAGCATGTTTCAATCCACTGAAGATTTCTTGAGTTTGTTCTCTAGGTGGGAGTTGAAGTGTTTCTGTTTTAGAAGGGGAAGATTAACAAGCAAATTCTTTCTATAGTAACTCTCTTCTAATCATAACTATAGATGTGTCACCTGGCCTTGACCGATGCTAAGACTGACAACAATGTGGCCCATGGTCTACCAAAGGTAATGGGGAGCAAGACATGGTCTTGACATCCCATTATGTCAAGTAGGGTAAAATGATTGACCCTTTCTGGACACCAAGAAGACGTCTTAGAATTACATCTGTAATGGTGGAGGGTGTTAGCTGTATGGCCCTCTGCACAAAAGGTCCTTAATTTTGCATAGATCTATCTTGTTTATTCACAACTAACTTATTTATCAGGTCACCAATAAGTTCTCGAAAGTCACTGCAACTAGGTTGGACAAGATGAATTCTACCTTAGGTTTTGCGAGGAAAGAAGTTTATTATATGGTGCGGTTGCTTGCTCTCACCACGTAATAAAGGTGCAATTCCATATCCGATCCAGTCAGGTTTGTTTGCAAAACCTTAGCTCAATCCTGGGTAACTGTGACTCAGAGTAATCAGGCTTTCTCAAAGGAATAAGTATAAAGCATTACGAAGTGCCAAAACAGTTGAATAAGAAGAAATTGCAAGAAAATAAAAGTCCAACACTAATTTAGAAAAATAGGTTGTATATTTATGTTTACATAGACAATTAAATGACAAAAATCCACCAGAGGGTTTAAGATTTGAATTTTCAAAGACAAAAAAAATCACAGCATTTCACTTATACAATAAATCATTGTAATCTACTGCGACTTGCAGTTTAGGGTTAGACAAAACATATGACTTCAATATGGATATAAGGGCACTATTTTGGTGACAACAACTGAGGCAGGGAACCAGTCATTGGGACCAATGAGGTCCAAAAGAACAGTTACCTCCCAAGAAAAGCAGTCTCCAGTCCAGTTCCAGGGGCTATGGCTAAATCGCCGTTGGAATCAATGAAGTGGTATAGGATGCTAAAGATGCTCAACAATGCTGAGGATGCTGATCCAGTGTCAGGGGTCTTACTGTGGCTACACCCTTGATCCACATACATGGTGGAGCAGCTATGGCCTCAGGGGTCAATATCAGGGGTCAATTTCAGGGGTCCTCAAAGTCCAGGTGCATTTCAGCCAAAACCTAGTTGCCACTGGTCTGCTGATCACCGGTTACAGCGAAACCAGTGGTTCCCTTTTACTTGTAATAACCTACATGCTGGGAAACCATGCTTTATTCCGACGACTCTCTGAGGTCCAGCAGACTTGTATGTGACTTTAGAGGGTTGGGATTTGACATCCAGCGGCAATGAGGCTTCTTGGCGCTGGGCTCTCAGAGGAGTAGGCTTCGAAACTTTTTTGACCCTTGGCAGTATCAGAGAGTCACATTCTCTGACTGGGGTTTGGGGATGACTTTACCTCAATCTGAACACCAGAGGCACAGTTGTTTCTTTGCTAGTTCACAAGGCAGCTTCAGCAGTCCAGCCTTTGGTGAAGCCTCTTTTTGCTGGGACCAGGGGACAGCATGACAGTCCATCTTTGGTCCTCTCTCCACGTCAGGTGTGCTCTGAGATCTGGGTGCCAAGGGGTGCCACTTTTATGCCTGTTTCTGGCCCTCACGGATTTTGCAACTACTAACCAATGGGCTACCAGGTCCCCACCCACCTAGTTGCTCCTTCCTAGTTGCTCCTTCCTGTGAAGTGTGGCATCTAGATAGCACCGAAAGCTCCTTTTGGTCAACTCCCAACATGGCAGAACCTGTCTCTTGGTGTATGAAGCTCCTTAGCCCATCCCAGAGGTGTGGCTACCTCGGTGCTACATGCCCACAGAAAAAAGTTTGCAACTGTAGTAGAAATTAGGTTGTTGGTTGATTGGGGCGTGAACCATGATCAAGCTACAAAAAATCATGAAATTAACCTATGCTTAACCCTGGGTAGGTTTGCACAAAAAAGCAGTCAGGCTTAACTTAGAGGCAATGTGTAAAGTATTTATGCAGCACACAAACATTACTAAAATGAAAGCACAACAAAAAAAATCCCAACCAATTTAGAATTTGTTAAATAAATTATATTATACTAAACCAAACAAAAATCCAATCAGCAGAACCAAAGTTATGGATTTTTAATGTTTTTAGTGAAAACTAGTGCCTAAAAGATCAATGATCGAGTGCGGTTTTGATACAAGAAGTGGATTGGGGCCGGCGAGAGCTTACTTTCAGATTTAGAAGAAATTCAGAGAAAAACTGTGTCTGGGAAGATAAAGTTCAGTGGGGCAAGACTGCAGGAGGTGTCTGAGGAGGGAGCTTCATTGTTGAAATGCCTCTTTGAAAGCATGACTCCTAGCCTTGGGTCCAAGCCATGGTGAATGTTTCTACGTTCTGACTTAGTCGTCGAAAGGGAAGTCAAAGATCTCCAGAGGGAAAAGGCAGAGGGTTGTAGCCAAAGAGAGTTCCCTGAGGTCAGACACCCCTTTGGTGAAGAACAGCTGAAAAGGATTTGCTGCTGCAGACAAGAGCGTAGCAGTAGACACTGCAAAGTCAATATGACTGGCAATGCACCTCGCGGGGATAGGCGAGCAGGCTGGTCCCGGTCTCCTCCTGGTTCTCAGAGCAGTTATGGACAGTTTTGGGACATGGCCATCTGGGCACTTTTAGAACCACAACCAAAGATCCAGGACTGCTGGGACATCTCTTGGGGGTTCAGGACTCATTCAGGTTGGGTGCATGTATACGTTCAAGATGGTGAAAGCCTTTTATGTCCCTGTGACTCTGAACAGTAGGTCAGCAAACTAGCCCTTGGAGTCACTTCTGACAATTCCGGGTGAAGGTGAAGATGCAGGGCTCAACAGCAGGGCTGGCCTCTAAAGGTTCAAGAAGGCTGCAGGCAGTTCTTCCAGGTACAGCAGCAGTCTGGCAGAGTGCACAGCAGGCAGTCCTCTGAGAGTCCTCCCGCAGGTCCAGTAGTGAACTGAAGAGTGGGTCTGAAGGTTCTATTTTTATATCCTGGTGCCCTTCTTCTGAAAGGTGGGAGAAGCTTCTAGAAAGGTTCTTTAAAGTGCTTGGAATTTCTTAACTCCTCTACCCTGGCTCCCAGCTGGCTGCAGTGACAATACAGGGTTGTTAAGCCCTTTGTGTGGCGGCAGAGCACAGGAGTAATTGGTGCTGTGCTCAGCTCTGCCACCCACATAAAGCCAGCAGATCGCCCATTGAGGCACACCTAATCCCTCTATTGTGTGACTGTCTGGGAGGAATTCAGAAAGTCTAACTGTCAGCAACACCCAGTCATGTGACCCAAGACAGGCTGTAGGCACAAAGGGCAGAAAAATGCCAACTTTCTAAAAGTAAAATACACACAATTGATGGACGGAATGCAGAACAAATCAAAACATTCACCCCCAGTCAAGAGATGTGGGTTAAATCCATCATTCTTTTGCTCACCATGCCACCCCAGTTTAGACCTGGCCATATGCAAATCAGTCTTGACCCTGTGCATCATGGGAACAGTCCAGCCCGAACTGCCAAGCCAGGTCCTCCCTGGACCAGAAATAGGCATACTAGGGACGGTTTCGGGGTTTCACGCCTCATCAGCCAGGATAGCTTGAATCCAGTGGCACAGTGAGCCCGAGACCCACGTCTGGGCATACCCAGCGCACTTAGGGCAAGAAAGCAAAACACACACAATTGATGGACAGAATGCAGAACAAATCAAATCATTCACCCCCAGGCAAGAGATCTGGGTTAAATCCATCATTCTTTAGCTCACCATGCCACCCCAGTTTAGACCTGGCCATATGCAAATCAGTCTTGACACTGTGCCTCATGGGAACAGTCCAGCCCGAAATGCCAAAACCAGGTCCTCCCTGGACCAGAAACATGCATCCTAGGACCGGTTTCGGGGTCTCACCCCTCATCGGCCAGGATAGCTTGAATCCAGTGGCACAGTGAGCCCGGGACTGGATTCAAGCTAGCCTGGCTGATGAAGGGTGACATACCCCGAAACCGGTCTCAGGATGCGTGCATCCGGTCCAGGGAGGACCTGGCTTGGCAGTTCGGTCTGGACTGTTCCCATGAGGCACAGGGTCAAGACTGATTTGCATATGGCTGGGTCCAAACTGGGGTGTCGTAGTGGGCAAAAGAACAATGGATTTAACCCAGATCTCTTGACTGGGGAGACTGTTTGAATCATTCAGCATTCCGTCCATGATTTGTTGCAGTTACACTTTTCGCCCTAAGTGAGATGGGTATGCCCAGACGTGGGTCCCTTGCTCACTGTGCCACTGGATTCAAGCTAGCCTGGCTGATGAAGGGTGACATACCCCGAAACCAGTCCCAGGATGCTTTTCTCTGGTCCTGGGAGGACCTGGCTTGGCAGTTCGGTCTGGACTGTTCCCATGAGGCACAGGGTCAAGACTGATTTGCATATGGCTGGGTCCAAACTGGGGTGGCGTAGTGGGCAAAAGAACGATGGATTTAACCCAGATCTCTTGACTGGGGGAGAATGTTTGAATCATTCAGCATTCCGTCCATCATTTGTTGCAGTTACAACTTTCTAAAAGTGGCATTTTCAAAATTGTAATGAAAAATCTGACCTTACCATTAAAGAGGGTTTTGTTGCAATTTCATAGGCACCAAAAATGACATGCCTACCTAATCCCAATTAGGAATTACAGTTTATTAAATGTAATAAGGAACCCTAATGTTATTTCATGGGAGGGTAGGCCTCATAGTAATGGAAACCAAATTAAGGAGTTTTTCACTACTAGGGCATATACAACTTAAAAATACATGTCCAACCTTTTAATTACACAGCACCCTGCCCTATAGGCTACTTAGGGACTACTTTAGGGGTGAAGTTTATGTAAGACAATTGTGATTTAAAGTTTGGCAAGGGGGTCTAAATGCCAAATCTAAATGCCAAATCAACATGGCAGTTTAAAACTGCATTCAGGCTGTAATGGCAGGCCTTGGACATGTTGTAGAGGGCTACTGAATTGGGTGGGACAATAGGTGCTGCCGTCCCACTGGTAACATTTAATTTACAGGCCCTGGGTATAGGGTATACCACTCTACAAGGGACTTAAAAGTAAATTAAATATGCCAAATTGGAGTATGCAAATCAAAACATGTTGAGGGGATTGAGCGCAAGCTCTTTAGCACTGATTAACAGTGGTAAAGTGCACAGAGTCCTAAGGCCAATAAAAATTAATTTCAGGAAACATTTGAGGTAAGTAGGTAAATAGTTTGGGGGAAGAACACCCTAAGGCTGACAGGTCTAACAAATGGCTTCTCCCTCTCTGTCCAAAATGCCAGTCTGTCAGCAAAAATAAAAGAGCTCCTCTTCTCGTGTGTGACTATCATTTGCCCTTCTAACTCCGCTTCCCCTTTAAAGCTCTCCTTTTGGGCTCACACCAAATTTGGCTATCCTGCCAGGAGGAATACAAATCTTGTCCTATGGGGGCCCTTTGTGTTCCTTCCTGAGAATCATTCACACCTTGCTTCAGGAGGGCAGTAGGCTGTCTTGAGGACAGCAACTTGAGTGCAACCCTAAACCAGTCACTGGAAACTTTGGGCAACAAAGTTGCAGCTTTCTAAAGCAGCCTTTTGTGCAAAAGTTACATTAACTTCAACTTGGGCATCAGGTTGGGTTTAATGCAGTGATTCTTTTGATACCTTGAAGTTTCATACTTATTAGTCCCATTCAGAAGTTAGCACTGCTAAGTTGTCAGCATGTAACTCTGTACTCACCAATGGAGCTACTAGCCTTTCCACAGTAAAGACAACAATGCAGGGTTCTTACTGCCAGGATACGTAAAGTTACTAAAACATATGTCCATCTTTTTAATATAATGCACCCTGCCTTTAGGGCTCAGTAGGCCTGTCTTGGTGTGAATTACAAATATTAAAATGGAAGGTTTGTGCGTTGCCATTACTTTAAACGGCAAAGTCGATTTGGCAGTGTAAAGACTGCATTGACAACCACCAATGGTGGGCTAGAAGTCATGCTTTCCTTTGACACACTCGTGGTTGTACAATAAGTGCTGCAGTTCACAAGAGACATTTTAACTTACAGGCCCTGTGTACCTTGTTACCATATACTAGAGACTTATAACTAAGGTAACGTATTCCAATTATTTGTGAGCCAATTAGACCTATACCTTTTTATGGGTCAGAGTGCTGGCCCTGAGGCCTGTTTGGCAGGACTCAGTACACATTCAGAGTCGAAAAACCAGCAGCATCAGTCCAAAAACTTGTGGGTGAGCATACAAAAAGAGGCATTTCCTTACAAGTATATATGGGCATTTTTAATCCCTTTCAGCCAAACCATATATCCCTACAAAAAAAGCTGAAAAGAGGAATCTATTTCAAATCATTCTGTTAAAAAAAAAGATACCCCCAAAGTGCCAATAATGCAAAGGAAATTGGTAGATATAAGCTAGTGACACAGTAGCTAGTACATTGAGATTGGGACTTTTGCATTTGCCAAGCCTACACTTTAGCACACTCCGTGCTTTGTGAGTGTACAACCTTTGGTCTGTCTGCCCCCAGATTCCTGACTTCTTAGAAAGTTGTACATCTTCTACAACATAGGGGCCTTGTAACAGGCCTTCAAAAGGATCAAAACTAAGCACTAATAAATATTTCTAACTAAATAGATTAAATCAAATGTATTTTGTCTTTGGAAAGTGTGCTGACTTTTGTTTAGCTGGAGTAAAGTGTGTCATTAATTAATGTGTGAATCTCCTTTCAGTTCTTCATAGACTTTGGAGCTGCTCCAGTGACGTTATCACATAGAAGTTGACTGTCAATACTAATGATGGTATCATAACACCAAAACAGGCTGACAGGTCAGTATGGGCCATTGTTGTGGGTGAATATGTACTCCAGTTTGTACTCTACTGGGGTTGTGGTCCTGATATAGCAAGGATGTGCCATACATAGGCAGATAGGGTATGATTCATGCATACATTTAACATTGGTGGACCAAGTGCCTCATTCCAGTTGCTGGATCCATCTTCCCTGTGTGTGCATGTGAATTACTCCAGTACTGTTGCTACCTGCCTGTCTACTAACACTGCTTGAAAATCCTATTGGCTAGCATGGATTGTGTGCTAAGGATTGAATACCTGGAGCAAATTCATTACTGTCACACTTAGGATGTTTCCGCTTCAGCAGAGATGTCAAAACAGTGTAACACATACTATCCACTCAACCACTCACTTTTCTGGATGTCCAAATACGGTGAAAATAAATGTGGTCCTGTTCCTGATAAAAAAAGCATAAGATATATTACAAAATGGTTGATTGCTGACCCCACTGTCCCCAGGCCTGATCCTATTGTTACAAAAACCGAGGCCTTAGCCCCTAATTCTTTGCCACTGCCAAGCATATTTTAAACAGCTTGCATAACCCACAAAGCTCTCTACACTGGAAATTTAAATTACCTTGCTAACAAATTTTCAAAAGCTGGTCAAAGAGGCCTCCGCGCAGTTCAAACACTCCACTCCTGATTCCGCCCAAATATAAGGCAAACAAAAACACTCACCTGTTTCTTCCCAAGGAAAGTGCCCAGGATTTTAAACGCTCTGCCACAAGAACTACATGACAATCAATCATACCTATCCTTCAGGAAAAGCCTCAAACTTTTTACTCTCAACAAATACCTGAACCCACCCTCCTAAAACAATTGACTTGCTCAGTTGCACCTCCCCCATCCACGGAAGAGCCAGTACATCTTTACCTCCAAAACAAGTGCTCATTCACTTCACCAACCCCTGTTACCTCCTACCATCGCTATCCCGAGCCATTTCAACCACTTATCCGACGCTGTTTTAAATATGTTTTCCCTATATATGTATGGCTGTATTTTTGCATACTATTTTTATTGTGTATTCCCTGTAAATGCTATCTGTACAAGCTTTGTAAAGCGTTCTTAAGCCCTCGGGTCTAGTTTGGTCTATAGTAATCTTGATAAATAAATAAATAAATGCCCCATTGTCCCCAACTCTTGTCTGCAGCTGGGGACTCATAGTTCACAGTCTAGGGGTCGATTCCGATTCGGGCCGGAAAAAGCACCGACCGACTCGGATCCGGAAAAAATACCGACCGACACGTACCCGTGGCACACGACACGCCAAGTACGATGCAAGGCGCGAAAAATCCGACCGACACGTACCGAAACAAAGTCGACCGACCGAGCCGCACGGAAAACAGCAATCCGGCCGGAAAAACACGCGAATCCAACCGACCGACACGCACCCGGAACAAATCCGACCGAAACGTACACGCGAACTCCAAACCAGAAAGTACGATGCAAGGCGCGAAAACCACGACCGAGTCGGACGGAGGACAAGCCGTACGACCAACACGCATACAAAACCGAGCCGAAGCAACACAATACACCGCGACCGACGCGTACGCAGCATAGAAAACTGCACAAACACAGCGTGAACGAAACGGAAAACACCGTACGAGACCAATGCAGGGTCCGACTCGGTCACAAGAACGTTTCCAACATACACAAACAGCACAAAGGAAAAATCACCCAAAAAAAGGCCAAACAAGCAATCACCAAGCCAATAAATACTGGGGGGTGGGGACAGAGAACAAAGACACACCCACAACTCCACCTATATAAAGGACACAAATCACTACCATGAGCCTTTGCAAATGCCATTCCACTGCCAGCACCCAAGAGAAAGCAACCACACACCCACAGCTCATCCCTCACACAAGCCACACACCATCAGCACACCAACAAATACCTACCTCACATACACCCAGCAAAACACACACTCACACACCCTCACCTGCACACCAACACACACATCACCCACCATCACCACCCATCACCATGCCCCCCAAGAAGAATCCCAAGTTCCTAGATAGTGAATTGGAAGTCATGGTAGACGAGATCCTCAGGGTGGAGCCACAGCTGTTTGGCACACTGGTCCAACAGACCGCCATGTCGCAGAAAACCAAGATGTGGGAGAGGATCATCAACAGGGTGAACGCCCAATCACCATGTCGGCGCACAAAGACCGACATCCAGAACAGGTGGTATGACGTGCGCAGGAGGGTACGGGACATGCTGAAGAAAGACTACATCAACAGCCAATACACCGGCAGTGGCCCTCCTGCCAAGCCAATATACCTCAGGCCCTGGGAGGAGAAGGTGCGGGCCATCCTTCCGCCAGTGAGCGTATATGGACTAGAGGACATCCCAGAGCCTGGTGAGTACACAACAAATGTACACAATATACTGCCACAAAACACACACATCACTGTCAAGGGGAGAGTCAAACCATGCACTCATAGCAATTACACAGCAACCAGAACAGAATCATCCCAAAATGTGTATGTCAGTCAGATAAACACAACACATGCCATCAAAAAGTCACATCCAACTGTGCCAACACATGTACAAACACAACCACAACTACAGCTAGGCAGTGGCACAAATAGAACTAACTAACACATCCACACATGTAGCCACCACAACAACACCAACACACAGTGAAGACCACTCAAAGGAAGGAATTCTGTGTATGCTGGCCAAGTCAGTGTAGCCAATAGCATCATGGGAGTCGCAGTCACACATATTGCCCCCCCACAACTGTCCCATCAACACCACCATGAACCATGCGCACATCACAGGGAGTGGAGAAGGACTCACAAGATGGCTGACACTGGCTACTGCTGTGGGAGCACAAGGCCCTGCTGGCAACTGTGCACCAACAAAAGCAGGACACCACTGACTGACATCCTGAGAGACAACTTACACTCCCTGCAATGCAAGCACGTTCCATGGTGGGAAATCTGGCTAGCTGGGTGGGAAGGGGGACTTGCAGCACTGACCATAGTCACAAGCACCTCCCCTCACCCCCCAACACAAACTCCACAGAACCCACCTGGTAGAATGCAATGCCCCCCATCCTAACACAAGATCCCACAAAGAACCACCACCCTGGGTTATGTTGTGTGAAGCACAGGGACACCCTTGGGACTCTTAGCCAAACAACTGCCAGGACAACACTCCCAGCCATCCTGTCAGCACAGCCACCCCACCCCACAGGGAAGCAGAATCAAAAGGAAGGAAGCATGGGCATGCTGGGAAGGGGGTGGAGGCAATAGCATGATGGGAGTCGTAGTCACTGATATTGGTCACCCCCACAACTGTCCTATCAACACCACCCTGAACCATGCTCACATCACAGGAAGTGGAGAAGGACTCACAAGATGGCTGACACTGGCTACTGCTGTGGGAGCACAAGGCCCTGCTGGCAACTGTGCACCAACAAACAGCAGGACACCACTGACTGACATCCTGAGAGACAACTTACACTCCCTGCAATGCAAGCACGTTCCATGGTGGGATAACTGGCTGGCTGGCTGGGTGGGAAGGAGGACTTGCAGCACTAACCATAGTCACAAGCACCTCCCTCACACCCCCCAACACAAACTCCACAGTACCCACCTGGTAGAATGCAATGCCCCCATCCTAACACAAGATCCCACAAAGAACCACCACCTTGGGTTATGTTGTGTGAAGCACAGGGACACTCTTGGGACTCTTAGCCAAACAACTGCCAGGACAACACTCCCAGCCATCCTGTCAGCACAGCCAGCCCACCCCACAGGGAAGCAGAGTCAAAGGAAGGAAGCATGGGCATGCTGGGAAGGGGGTGGAGGCAATGGCATGATGGGAGTCGTAGTCACTGATATTGGTCACCCCCACAACTGGCCCATCAACACCACCCTGAACCATGCTCACATCACAGGAAGTGGAGAAGGACTCACAAGATGGCTGACACTGGCTACTGCTGTGGGGAGCACAAGGCCCTGCTGGCAACTGTGCACCAACAAACAGCAGGACACCACTGACTGACATCCTGAGAGACAACTTACACTCCCTGCAATGCAAGCACGTTCCATGGTGGGATAACTGGCTGGCTGGCTGGGTGGGAAGGAGGACTTGCAGCACTAACCATAGTCACAAGCACCTCCCCTCACACCCCCCAACACAAACTCCACAGTACCCACCTGGTAGAATGCAATGCCCCCATCCTAACACAAGATCCCACAAAGAACCACCACCTTGGGTTATGTTGTGTGAAGCACAGGGACACTCTTGGGACTCTTAGCCAAACAACTGCCAGGACAACACTCCCAGCCATCCTGTCAGCACAGCCAGCCCACCCCACAGGGAAGCAGAGTCAAAAGGAAGGAAGCATGGGCATGCTGGGAAGGGGGGTGGAGGCAATGGCATGATGGGAGTCGTAGTCACAGACATAGCCCCCCCCCCAACTGTCCCATCAACACCACCCTGAACCATGCTCACATCACAGGAAGTGGAGAAGGACTCACAAGATGGCTGACACTGGCTACTGCTGTGGGGAGCACAAGGCCCTGCTGGCAACTGTGCACCAACAAACAGCAGGACACCACTGACTGACATCCTGAGAGACAACTTACACTCCCTGCAACGCAAGCACGTTCCATGGTGGGATAACTGACTGGCTGGGTGGGTGGGAAGGAGGGCCGGCTGTCAACCAAACACAACCAATGCAGACCATGTTCACACCCCAGAAAATACATAGAAATGCCCAAATAATGCAGGACAATGTGCCACACCAATATCAACCCCTGACTGTGACGACTTAGGACAATGCAATGTACAGGCCCGCACCCAGAGGCACAGTCACAACTGTCATGTGTGTCAACCATTGATGCCTGCAGAAACATAACATACATTGTTTGTGTCTCCCAAAAACAGGTGATGATGGGGACACAGCAGCAGACGCTGAGGAGTCCCAGTCCCAGGCTCAAGAGGATGCCGAGCTCACTGGTGTCGTACAGCCTCTGTCCTCCTCGGACGATGAAGAACAACCTGGCACATCCGGTGCAAGTCAACATGCAGCACCAGCAGGACCACCAGCTGCAGCACCAGCAGGACCACCAGCTGCACCCCCTGCACCCACCCCTCCAACGACTGTCACCACGAATACCATCCCTGCCGACATGGACAGAACAAGGAGCAACACCAGCACAGTGACCCTGGACCAACCTGGGGCCATGGACACCACCACCACCACCAACCCCCAAGGTGGACCAGGGTTATCTGTGCGTGCCACTGCACACACTGCACATGTCAGCAGGGGTGGTGGGAGTGGTGGGAGACAGAGGTTGCTGCTTGCAGACGTTGCTGGTGTGCATGATGACCCACAACTGGTACGCATAGCTGATGCGTACCAGTCCAGCACCGGAGAGTTCAGCCAGGTAGTGGGGCTCCTCAGAGACATTAAACAGCAGCAGGCTGCCCATCATGCCCGCTTGGACTCCCACATGTCCCACGTGGAGTCACACATGTCCCGTGTGGACTCACACATGTCCCGCGTGGAGTCCAAGTGGGATGCACTGCATGAGATGACGGCGGTGCACAGGGACATTTTACAATGCCTCCGCCAGATGAACAGCAACCAGTCCACACCTCCCTGTGTGCCAACAACATCTGGTGCCGAACAAACTGCAACTGCCACAGGGAGGGAGGAGGACTCTGGCGGAGAGTCCCCTGCACCGCAGCAGCCTGTACTTGAGGGCCCCCCAAGAAGAGGGGTCGTCCGAGGAGGGAAAAGTGAGAGGCCGATGGCCAAGCGCAACTCCCAGGAAGCCTGAACCTGTTCTGGATGTTCGCCTTTGTGCACAGACTGTTCACCCTGTTGACGGCAACACTACTCCCACACATTGCATGGGGAGTACAAGTTGGACCAATGTGTCAGACAACTGTGGCCCCGATACTGGGGATCCTGTCTACCAGGACTTTCAATTCACCTAGGAACTTGGGATTGCAAGATTTATGTACAGCACAACCCATCCTATGCACTATTAACACAAATGTATCACAATAAACACACTAATACACCATACTTGCCTCTGTCGTGATTCCAACGTGGGTGCTGTTATGGGGATGATGAACTGCAAAATTACACTGTGTATGCGAACTGCAACAGCAAGGACAACACAGGCATGTGAGTACAGGCAACGTGACACACATGAGGGAGACACACCACCAGGGCTACACAAACACATACACACCTAGGCCATCTGACTCATTGCCTACACTGATGTTGCCAGGGAAGACGGTGCAATGCACAGACACCACACCCATTCCCAGTTGTAGTCAAGTAGCCCACAGGTGCAGTAAGCAAATGGCAGTCAAATGTGTGACCACAGACAACGCACATCACAAAGTGAAGCACAGGTTTATTACACAGTTGCAACATGCCGTAACCACTACAGATGCAAGGTAACCCCACCTGGCAGCGGGCACACAGTCAACAACTGTAGACGGAAGGAAGTCCATGGGTGTGGCGCACATCACCTGTAGGGACACAACAGCTACCAGCCTGGATGTGCAATCACGTCGTCGGTGGACACAGTTGACCAAACGAATCTGAAAGTACCCTGTGAAGGACAGAAATGACACACAGTCAAAAGCAATGGAGTACAGGACAGAACAGCAAAACTCATGCACAATACATGTTACAAGATACCCACCCAGAACCAAGTTAGCATGTCAACACTGTTGGGGAGTACAGCCCACCTGTCACCACACATCGCAACACACATCCAGTCAAGTAGCCCATGGACACACTCCAACAGCACCAGAGCACCACCCACACATCATGCCAACTCACATCATTGACATGACACCTCAGGATACTCACATTCAGCTAAAGAAGTTGGTGATGAGCTGTGTGCGGACATCACCATCACCATCATCATCATCATCGTCACTGGCATCGTGGTCCAGGCCAGGATCCTCCACAGGTGGCGGATGTTGGTCATTGTCATCCTGGATGAGAGGCAACTCCTTCCGCACTGCCAGGTTGTGGAGCATGCAGCAGACGATGATAATCTTGCACACTTTCGCAGGGGCATATGGGAGGGACCCTCCGGTCTTGTCCAGGCAGCGGAAGCGGCTCTTCAGGAGACCAAACGTCCGCTCAATCACTCTCCTGGTCCGACCATGTGCCTCATTGTAGCGCATCTGGGCAGGTGTCACAGGGTTCCTGAGGGGTGTCAGCAACCACGGCATGTTGGGGTATCCCGAGTCACCTACGGACAGACAAGTGCACATTAGCTGACTTGGAAAAGTGGGCGGAATACTACAGATCAGATCACACACAATGGCACAAAGTCAGTACACACCGACAAGCCAGGCACGCTGGTTCTGCATCTGTGCCATCATCCTGGGGATGCGACTACTCCTCATCACAAAGGCATCGTGTGCTGAACCAGGGAAACGGGCACACACGTGTGTGATGGTCATGTCTGCAAGACACACCACCAGTGCATTGACCGAGTGGTAGTGCTTGCGGTTCCTGTAGGCCTGCTCCTGGGCCTGTGGTGGTACCAAAGCCACATGTGTCCCATCAATGGAGCCAATTACATGCGGCATCCTCCCCAGGGCATAAAAGTCACTCTTCACGTCAGTGAGTCGTCGCAGTCTAGGGAAATAGATGTGCCGGTTCAGGAAGAGCAACATTGCCGCCAAAACATCGCGGAGCACACGGCTGAACATGGTCTGTGACATCCCACCAGCAGTCGCCACAGAATGTTGGAAGGTACCAGTGGCAAAGAAGTGTAGGGCTGCCATCACCTTCACCTTGGGGGTCAGCGCTGTAGGATACGGCCGGCCAGGCTGCAAATGTGGGGACAACTGCACTGCCAAATCCTCAATCAGCTGCCTGGTGAAGCGGTACCGTCGGATGCTGTCCCGTTCCACCATCGTTGCCAGGTCTGGGAATGGCCGATGGACAGCAGGAGCCCTGCAGTGCAGAGGAGAAGTAAGCAAGATTGTCAGTCACCCCACATATGCGGCATTGAACACACTCAAGATCCCAACATACATCATTATGAGGCACAACTACATGAAGTGTGCAGTACCGGAAGGACATGTATGGTACATACATGGCCAACATCTGTCAACACGGTCCAACAGGTGGCATCAATTAGTCCCAGGTTGGCCCATTGGATATCATGAGGCCGTGTCACAGTTCCCATCTCCTGCTGCCGTGTCACAATAACCCCCACAGTGACATGTGAGGACAGATGTGCCCCAGGCACCACAGCTCAACGACAGGTACATTCCCCAGGGACCCTGTAATGCCACATGGACACTGGCATTACATGGAGTATCATGTATACACCACAGCAAAACAACCATGACCCCCACAGGTAGTGGCCCCACTTGCCATGGCAGGACAGACATGGACGCCTGTGACACACACGCACAACATCAGAGTCCATGCACACACAACGTGGATGTGGAGACTGTCTCCCATTGTGCACATGAAATCAGAGACATTGTAAACACTACATGCACAAAGACTGTGGAGGACCATCACTATTGTGCCACTGGGACACCCTGGCTCAAACATACCGTCCCACATGGGACTCACGGGGTATGTGACATGACATACACACACACCACTGTGAAATGTGACCATGGCACATGCACAGATATGAACAGTTGCACATCACAGTGGTCATGTACACGTAACACCCAGGATCCTGTCCCCATGAACACGTGCACAGCCTGGGGGTGGCTGCCCACAGGTGACACCCACAGGACAACATGTACACCAACATACACACAATAGGAAATGCATCCTTACATGCCTTATGATAAAGTTTGGACAGGCTGTCGTGATGTAGGTGTGCCCCTCACTCCCTGGGAGCTATCTGTGGCTGGCATATGTCCATCTGAGACAGGCATGCTGACATATGCCAGTCACATGTACAGTGATGCGTTGTACCGCAATGGACCGATCGGTGCCTCTGGCCGGCCCATTGCATTCAATGTGTGCGGGTACGCGTTGTACCCCTGTGCGCGTTAGTACCGCAATGGACCGATCGGTGCCTCCGGCCGGCCCATTGCATTCAATGTGTGCGGGTACGCGTTGTACCCCTGTGCGCGTTGAACCGCAATGGACCGATCGGTGCCTCCGGCCGGCCCATTGCATTCAATGTGTGCGGGTACGCGTTGTACCCCTGTGCGCGTTGATACCGCAATGGACCGATCGGTGCCTCCGGCCGGCCCATTGCATTCAATGTGTGCGGGTACGCGTTGTACCCCTGTGCGCGTTGTACCTTAATGGACCGATCGGTGCCTCCGGCCGGCCCATTGCATTCAATGTGCGCGGGTACACGTTGTACCCCTGTGCGCGTTGTACCGCAATGGACCGATCGGTGCCTCCGCCAGCCCATTGCATTCAATGTGTCGCGGTACGCGTTGTACCCTGTGCGCATTGTACCGCAATGGACCGATCGGTGCCTCCGGCCGGCCCATTGCATTCAATGTGTGCGGGTACGCGTTGTACCCCTGTGCGCGTTGAACTGCAATGGACCGATCGGTGCCTCCAGCCGGCCCATTGCATTCAATGTGTGCGGAGTGCGCGTTGTACCCCTGTGCGCATTGTACCGCAATGGACCGATCGGTGCCTACGGCCGGCCCATTGCATTCAATGTGTGCGGGTACGCGTTGTACCCCTGTGCAGCGTTGTACCGCAATGGACCGATCGGTGCCTCCGGCCGGCCCATTGCATTCAATGTGTGCGGTGCAGCGTTGTACCCTGTGCTGCGTTGTACCTCAATGGACCGATCGGTGCCTCCGGCCGGCCCATTGCATTCAATGTGTGCGGGTACACGTTGTACCCCTGTGCGCGTTGTACCGCAATGGACCGATCGGTGCCTCCGGCCAGCCCATTGCATTCAATGTGTGCGGGTACGCGTTGTACCCCTGTGCGCATTGTACCGCAATGGACCGATCGGTGCCTCCGGCCGGCCCATTGCATTCAATGTGTGCGGGTACGCGTTGTACCCCTAGTGCGCGTTGAACTGCAATGGACCGATCGGTGCCTCCAGCCGGCCCATTGCATTCAATGTGTGCGGGTACGCGTTGTACCCCTGTGCTGCGTTGTACCGCAATGGACCGATCGGTGCCTACGGCCGGCCCATTGCATTCAATGTGTGCGGGTACGCGTTGTACCCCTGCTGCGCGTTGTACCGCAATGGACCGATCGGTGCCTCTGGCCGGCCCATTGCATTCAATGTGTGCGGGTACGCGTTGTACCCCTGTGCGCGTTGTACCTTAATGGACCGATCGGTGCCTCCGGCCGGCCCATTGCATTCAATGTGTGCGGGTACACGTTGTACCCCTGTGCGCGTTGTACCGCAATGGACCGATCGGTGCCTCTGGCCGGCCCATTGCATTCAATGTGTGCGGGTACGCGTTGTACCCCTGTGCGCGTTGTACCGCAATGGACCGATCGGTGTCTCCGGCAGGCCCATTGCATTCAATGTGTGCGGGTACGCGTTGTACCCCTGTGCGCGTTTATGGACCGATCGGTGCCTCCGGCCGGCCCATTGCATTCAATGTGTGCGGGTACGCGTTGTACCCCTGTGCGCGTTGTACCGCAATGGACCGATCGGAGCCAACCCATTGATAATGGGCTTGCCTGGCAACGGACGGGTTTTCGAATTTCGAACGAGTCGGTTGCTGGAAATTCAGTTGGTCACCCACAACAATGTTGCAAAATCATGTATGCCATGAAGTTGAGGATTTGAAGGATGCTGTGGGCGTGTTTTGGTGCTGCTATTCCATGGATTGGCCAGATTCAGAAGATGCAAACGACTTGGACCTATCACTTTGGACACAAGGGACAGTATCTGCCTCTCCAGCACATATATATTGCTGGCTGTTCCCCTGAGAGCTCACTTGCCTGCACTACATGCTCCAGGACGACATCTGCCACTGCACTGCTGCTGTCTCTGCCCCTCTGGACCCTGCAATGGCACGTACTGTGGAGAGCCCCAGCCTTCAGCCTTGAAGAGAACCAGGCCCTGCTGGACAGCCTACTTCCACAGTACAGCAAGCTGTATGGGACACCAGGGGAGCAGGTGAGTGTTCTGTGCACTGCCTTTCTGAATGTGCATTTTGTGTGACTAGCAAGGCTGAGAGTCTGCACGCCACTGGCTAGCAGGCTCACTGAGTAGTTGTCACCCCCATAGTGTGTAGTGACTTGCACTGGACAGGTATGGTGCAGTGACAGTGCATTTGAACATGGTTTTACTTCCCATGCAATGATACCATGTAGTGACGTCTGGCAAACTATCCATGGTCAGCTTTGCTCTGCCTGTGTACATCATGTGCCCCTGTGATTGAGACATGTATATACAACTGTGTCATGCACGGATATGTTGCATGTGTGGTAATGGCCTTTTCACTTTGTCATCCTGACAGGTTAATGCCCATCGGAAGCAGGAAATCTGGAAGGACATCGTCCGGGCTGTCCGGTCCGTGGGGGTCTACAAGCGCCGGATCCGCAACTGCCAGAAGAGGTGGCAGGACCTTCGGGGCTGGACCCGGAGGATTGCACGGGTCCAGCTGAAGCTGTCGCCTCCTCGCAGGAGGGGCAGAACACGGACCCTGACCCCCACATGCTCCAGATCCTGGCGGTGGTCTTTCCAGACCTGGATGGGCAGCTGAAGGCCAGACAGCAGCAAGGAGGGGGTGAGTCAAAGACTGCACTGTGAACTCTGTATTACATGCTTTGTGCCCTCCTCTGGCCTGGTTCAACTGCCACAGTGCAGCAGTCATGTTGTCCAGGAGCCATGTCCCTCTATTGTGCACTGCCCACTGCTCATCTGATACCCAGGTGTGGCCCTTACATTCAGGGAATTGTGTCACTTGGGACTGTGTCCTTGCAGTTTGCTTCACTAAAGGTGGGGGACAGCATCTGTTTCCCTAACTCTGTTGTGGGCATCATGGGTGGGTCCATTGTTCACACAACGCCTGTGTTTGGACATGTGATCTGCGTGTTGCTTTGATATGCGGTCCACTTGCTGAGCTGAGCCACCACATGTGCCTGGGGTATGTGGCACACGCCCATGCAGCGGGTGGGAACAATGTTTGGGCCCCAGGAGTGTGCAGATTACGTGTGTCACACATACATAGCCAGCTATCCACTGTCCAGGGCACATCCCTCATTCATGTGGAGCAGGACAGTCATGCCTACTCCAGGCCATGCAATGCACTCTGTACTCCCACTCCTGTGTATCAGCTGACACATTGTGCACAGTGATTTGACCCCTCAGGTGTCTGCCTCTGTGTCAGTGTGCTGTGGATTAGTTGCCAGGACTGCTGGGGTGTTTCTTGGTAGGGGCTCAGCATGCCCCTGGAGATGTGACCATAGGAGACGATACTTGTGTGTCACATAGGTGTTTGATCAGCTGCCCGTGCAGACTGGGGTATGCGAATGTGAAGTTCAGGCAGCTGTTCCCCATTCACAGCAAATTGTGAGGGGCTCAGGTTCAGAGGGTAGTGTCACAGGTCTCCCATATGTCCAATAGGTGTGACCTGGACAGATGAGGGTTAAGATGATGTGTTGTGTGGGGGATGTACATGTGCACTTGTGCAGCTCCAGGACTTGCATTCCCCATGACCTACTATTGTGACACAGTGCATAGTGTTGTTGTCTGGCTGCCAAGTCATACATCACTGAGACAGTGATGTATGACTTAGCAGTCATGCCTCTGCCATGGCATGTGTCAACTTATTGGTGGTCCTGCAGGGGAGTGACATGTGCTACATGCACACCATAGTGGCGCTGGCTATCAGGACATGGGTGCATCATGGTGTCTGTCGCTGGTATGCATCACATGCATTTCCTATTTGACTCTGGGCATCCCTTTCATCCGGAAACCTGTACTGACTCAGTGGCAAGAGCTGTGATGTGTCCACACCGTGTCCTCTGCACTGTCCAACTACTGTGTACTTGGTGCATGTGTCCACACTGGGGTGTTGCAATCCAACAGACACCAGACAGATGGGTGCAAGGCCATGTGGGATGTGAGTGCCATGCTTGGCATCAGACTGACAATTGGCTTCTCCTGTTCAGTTAGGGCACTTTTAGCAATGTACAACTAATGATGCCAGGGCTTGCTCTGTAATGTGCTGTGCTCACAGTGGTGTGTGCGTTTGGTGCAGGTGACTGATGTCTGTCTGTTTCCCCATTGTTTGCAGATACATCCACGGCCACGGAAGGGGACAGCTCCATGGACCAGGAGGAGCCAGAGAGCCAGACTGGGTCAGCAGCCGAGGAGTGGTCGGAGGGACCCAGTGGCACGGAGGGCGAGGGGAGCCACACCGAGGAGTCCTCAGCACCATCCACCTCAGCTGAGGACCAGAGCAACTCAGAGGATGACTCCCTTGTGGAGGCGGGTGTCAGCAGCCACCACACCCCAGCTAGTGTTGCTGTCCCCGCCACCACCAGCACCACCACCGCCCTCCCATCGGCTCCCATTCCCAAGGTCCGTGGAGGCTCCCATGTTCGGGAGCGTGTCTCTTTTGGGCCAGGCACCGCACCCCCTGCCCCTGTGTCCCCTGCTGCCCTGAGTGAGGAGTCTGTGTACCTCCTTCACCAGCTCCATGTAGGGTAGACAGCCATGCTGAGTGTCCTCCATGAGCACACCGCACTGTTGACTCAGCTGGTGTCGTTCATTGAGGGCATCTCATCGGGCATGTCTGACCTACAGAGGGGCAACAGGTCCATGGACTCCTCCCTGACGGCAGCAGTGTCCCTCCTCAGACAGTCCCTCACCCCTCCTGCCTCTGCTCCATCCACACTCCCCAGCACCTTACCCGTCCCAAGCACACACACACCGGCACAGGCACACACCAGCACACACACATCCAGCACACAGACACACACGCCACAAACTAAACGCACACGCACGCACAGTCAGGGGACTGAAACCAGACTCACAGGGGATGGGGCCCTGGTACACACACACGCATCCACGGGCACTGCACAGTCCTCAGTTGCCTCTCCCTCCAAAGCACCCTCCCTTGCCTCACGTGCAACCCCAAAGACCCAGCGCCTCTTCCTCAGTGACCTCGGCCTCTTCCCCTCCGATCCAGCTGCCCCAGCATCCAGGGGGAAGAGGAAGCCCCCCCACACGGAGCAGAGTGCCCCTCGCACCCGGACACCCTCCCCCAGGCGCAGACAGACTGAGGCCCCCACCCGCAAGTCCCCCGGAGTGCTAAGAGCAAGACCCCGCCGCCGCCCTGCAGCTCAAGCACCAGGTCTCCTTCCTCCATCCCTCAGGCCCCCACTCCACAGGTGCCCCCACCACACCCTGCCCCAGGTTCCCCCACCCACAGATATAGCCATCCCCAAGAGGCTCCGGCCTTCTCCCCCTGCCACTTGCTCTCCCGGCACCACACCCCCGCTGTGCTTGTCTGTGCCACTGATGTGGTGAGGGTGTCCTCCCCCTCTGTCCAGCCCACCTTGCCTGTTCCCCATTCTACTCCCCTGGTGGTAGGCACTGCAGTGGAGTCCACTACCACCCTGTCTGACTTGGGCACTGCAGTGGCGGACCTGTCCACTCCATCTGCAGGGTCCACTGCAGTCGTGCTGGCACCCACAACATCTGAGCCATGCCCCCCAGTTGTGCCGGCACACACCATGTCAGACACCTCCACTGCAGTTGTCAGTGGCTCTTCAGCACCCACCGCCCCTTCCCTGCTTCCTCCTGGTGAGCCCTGATCCTGTCCCTGCAGTGCCTGGCCTACCCCCCCCCCCCAGTTGCCCCTCCTCGTGGATTGTCCCTGGTTTTGTGCAGGCATGTGTAGGGTGGCATCTGCCACTGTCACCCACTTGTGACTTTGTTGATGGACTGGCCATTGGCCTTTGTTTATGTTCTACCGGACTTCTACTTTTAATGCCACATATGCTGAATAAAGCAACTTTCTGTTCTCTAGTGCTTTTGCTTCTGATGTACATGATGTTGATGATGCTAACAATGCCCTTGCTGCAGTGATGGTGATATTTGGTCTCATGAAGTGTTACTGTGCAGGAACCCATGTGGTCCAGGGGGAATGTGTCCTATCCTGTGGTGTATCCATGTCATCCATAGCAGCATCTGAGGGTGTCATGTGTTCAGTATTTGGCAATGGGATTTCCTACTTAGATTGGCAATTTCACATCTGTGGCTTCCACCCCTGCACATCTGTTGTGCCTGCCATTGTTCTATTTGTCTACTTCCCTGACCGTGTGGCCATCTCCAGTGAACATGCAGGTTTGGGCATCAATGGGGAAGGACTCATCTGTGTGGTCAGTGCAACATTGCTATACAAGTGTGTTGGATCTGTGCTGATGATTCCGTTGGCACTTCCATGACCAGGCTGATGGGACGGGAGCCCTCATTTGGTGCTAATTGTTGATTGTGTGTCCCATTGCTGCCATGGTATGGTATCTGTTCGCCTCACATCTGCAGTCTCCACAGGGTATCTGCATGTGTGTGCCCATTGGTGCAAATATGTGGGTCTGCATTCGGATGGTCACTTCTGTCATTGTGTCATTGATGATTGTTGACGGTGTCAGCCCCCATGGGTGTTGTTTGTCTGCACATGGCCAAAGTTATGTCTTATTTGCACTGCAGGATTTGGCTCCCCCAATTTATGTTGCAATGGGACACATACACTACTTTGCCACTGATGTGTTTGTTGTTCTGTGACCAGGAATCATCCATGCAGTTTGGCAGTTGCACCTCTTACTTTGTCAACACTTACCTTTTGGTCACTGTGATGATGGGGTTTGGACCCCATTGCCACAATGTTCAAAATGTGCTGCAGCTATGGACCCCACACTTGCCTTTTGGTCACTGTGATGATGGGGGTTTGGACCCCATTGCCACAATGTTCAAAATGTGCTGCAGCTATGGACCCCACACTTACCTTTTGGTCACTGTGATGATGGGGGTTTGGACCCCATTGCCACAATGTTCAAAATGTGCTGCAGCTATGGACCCCACACTTACCTTTTGGTCACTGTGATGATGGGGGTTTGGACCCCATTGCCACAATGTTCAAAATGTGCTGCAGCTATGGACCCCACACTTACCTTTTGGTCACTGTGATGATGGGGTTTGGACCCCATTGCCACAATGTTCAAAATGTGCTGCAGCTATGGACCCCACACTTACCTTTTGGTCACTGTGATGATGGGGGTTTGGACCCCATTGCCACAATGTTCAAAATGTGCTGCAGCTATGGACCCCACACTTGCCTTTTGGTCACTGTGATGATGGGGGTTTGGACCCCATTGCCACAATGGTCATGGCCTGCTTGTGTTGTGTGTGCCACACACATATTTGTGTGGCACATGTGCTAGGGGGTCACATTGTATGTTCGAAGTCATGTTCGGTGTTGTAGGCATTTGACACAGTCTACACACGCTTGTCATGGTGTTGGGGGATGTCTTCTTCTTGCATTCCCTAGGTTGTGGTGTGCTGGTTGTGTCATGCATTGTCCATCCTATGGGTGGGGGTGGTAGTAGTGGTAGGCATCCTGCCCCCCCTGGGTGAGGGTGGTAGTAGTGGTAGGCATCCAGCCCCCTGGCTAAGGGTGGTAGTAGTGGTAGGCATCCTGCCCCCCTGGGTGAGGGTGGTAGTAGTGGTAGGCATCCTGCCCCCCTGGCTAAGGGTGGTAGTAGTGGTAGGCATCCTGCCCCCCTGGGTGAGGGTGGTAGTAGTGGTAGGCATCCTGCCCCCCTGGCTAAGGGTGGTAGTAGTGGTAGGCATCCTGCCCCCTGGGTGAGGGTGGTAGTAGTGGTAGGCATCCTGCCCCCCTGGGTGAGGGTGGTAGTAGTGGTAGGCATCCTGCCCCCCTGGCTAAGGGTGGTAGTAGTGGTAGGCATCCTGCCCCCCTGGGTGAGGGTGGTAGTAGTGGTAGGCATCCTGCCCCCCTGGGTGAGGGTGGTAGTAGTGGTAGGCATCCTGCCCCCCTGGCTAAGGGTGGTAGTAGTGGTAGGCATCCTGCCCCCTTGGGTGAGGGTGGTAGTAGTGGTAGGCATCCTGCCCCCTGGGTGAGGGTGGTAGTAGTGGTAGGCATCCTGCCCCCCTGGGTGAGGGTGGTAGTAGTGGTAGGCATCCTGCCCCCTGGGTGAGGGTGGTAGTAGTGGTAGGCATCCTGCCCCCCTGGCTAAGGGTGGTAGTAGTGGTAGGCATCCTGCCCCCCTGGGTGAGGGTGGTAGTAGTGGTAGGCATCCTGCCCCCCTGGCTAAGGGTGGTAGTAGTGGTAGGCATCCTGCCCCCCTGGGTGAGGGTGGTAGTAGTGGTAGGCATCCTGCCCCCTGGGTGAGGGTGGTAGTAGTGGTAGGCATCCTGCCCCCCTGGCTAAGGGTGGTAGTAGTGGTAGGCATCCTGCCCCCCTGGGTGAGGGTGGTAGTAGTGGTAGGCATCCTGCCCCCTGGGTGAGGGTGGTAGTAGTGGTAGGCATCCTGCCCCCTGGCTAAGGGTGGTAGTAGTGGTAGGCAACCTGCCCCCCTGGGTGAGGGTGGTAGTAGTGGTAGGCATCCTGCCCCCTGGCTAAGGGTGGTAGTAGTGGTAGGCATCCTGCCCCCCTGGCTAAGGGTGGTAGTAGTGGTAGGCATCCTGCCCCCTGGGTGAGGGTGGTAGTAGTGGTAGGCATCCTGCCCCCCTGGGTGAGGGTGGTAGTAGTGGTAGGCATCCTGCCCCCTGGCTAAGGGTGGTAGTAGTGGTAGGCATCCTGCCCCCCTGGGTGAGGGTGGTAGTAGTGGTAGGCATCCTGCCCCCTGGCTGAGGGTGGTAGTAGTGGTAGGCATCCTGCCCCCTGGGTGAGGGTGGTAGTAGTGGTAGGCATCCAGCCCACCCTGGGTGAGGGTGGTAGTAGTGGTAGGCATCCTGCCCCCTGGCTGAGGGTGGTAGTAGTGGTAGGCATCCTGCCCCCCTGGCTAAGGGTGGTAGTAGTGGTAGGCATCCAGCCCCCCTGGGTAAGGGTGGTAGTGGTGGTAGGCATCCTGCCCCCCTGGGTAGGGGTGGTGGTGCGCATTCAGGCCCCTGTGTGCATATGTGGCATTGGCCCCTATGGTGCTGCTGTTGCTGGTGTAAGTATATTCTGCATCCCTGTGTGTGTGTGTGATGTGTCGTGTACGTGTTGTATGTGTTTTGTGGTTGGTGTCTAGCTTACCTTCTGCGCCGTACGCGTCCGTGCCTGTTCCGGTAGTATATGTAGAATATTGGTATGATCGGGACGAAGGGATTCATGGTTGGTTCGTGTCGTTCGTCCTTCTCGTTGCTTCGCGTCGTCCTCGCTGCTTCGCCTCGTCCTCGCCGCTCGTCCTCGCCGCTTCGCGCCGTCCTCGCCGCTGCCGTGTTCGTCTCGGAGCCGTGGATCGTGTTGTGGCGCGAATCGGAGCTTATGTGCGCCTCTCCCGGATGCTTTGACGTGCCGTGCGTAGCGACGGGTTCGGCGCGTACGGAAAGCGCATCGTACTTGTCCGGCCGGACGGGGCTGCATTTTCCTTCCGTGCGACTCGATTCGGCGTTTCCGGATTCGCCTCGGTCGGAGAACAGGACCTGGTTTGGGTGAGTACGGCTCGGCCGGATTCTTTGCTGTTGTGCGCATCGTACTTGCTCGTTCGGTGTGCTGTACGGATCGGTCGGGAAACAGGCTTTCGCATGGCTTTTTTCCCGACCGAATGGTATTGGGTGCGCCTCCGACGAGATCGGAATCGGCCCCTTAGTCTTCAGAGTCCCAGCTGCCCAGTCCATGCCCGATAGAGTCCAGTCTGTGGCCAACAGTCACAAAACCTGACCCCGAAAGTCAGTCCTTTTGTGGCCAAGATTTCCCTGCTAATGGAGGGGTGTCTCTGCATCCTTGTCTTGACCAGTTATGGCGATCACTTTGTATGTGGTCTGGGTGCTGGAAAATCAACATTGGCGGCCGTGTTTACCGAGTGTGATGTGGGAGATTGCTTTAAGAAGTTCTGCACTATTGTGCTGTTTCTATCCTTTGCTTATGCTGTTGTACTTTGTATTTGAAATTCATTAGATTAATATCAGAGATGATCCATTAAGTCAAAAGCAATTATTTGTGAGACATTAAAAAGGTGTGACATTGCCTGAGGATTATAATCCTATTTTGTTTTATTAGTGCTCTGAACGTGCTTCTTAACTCTATGAGTGAAATGGCAACAGATAAAATAATTATCATATTAAGGCCTTGAGTACGAGTTGGCCGGTGTATTACGATCTATGCGTAAACCCCTATTTACGCAGGGGTTGGAATTACAAGTTGGTAAGCATTTAATGCATCAGATAGTTTATCAGATGCATTAAATAACTCAACAGTCATTACATTTTGGCAGTTCAAACCTGACGAAATTTAACAGGTGAAAAGCATACAGTAATTACCGTATCTTGTAGATTTTGGTGTGTTAAACACAAAAATCCAAATGTTGTTCCCTGCCAGCTCATAATAGATGTTTATTTATTGCACCAGATAAATAATGTACCCATGGTATCTTTATTTATTAGGTTCAATAAATAGCACCTAAACTCGTAACAATAGCCCTCCAAATGGGAAAAGACCAGAATTTAATATATTTGTTGTACCTCATATATATTCACACTTACGGCCTGATTATGAAGTGCTCGTTAAAATCCATCCGGTGTGTAAACCCATGTTTAAGCACAGGTTACAATTATGAGTTGTTAGGTGTTAATCGCATCAAATATTTATCGGATGGTTTAAATGACTCAACCTTTGGTAAATTTTGCCAAGCCAAACCTGCAGAAATTTAACAGGAGAACCATACTGTAGTTACTATATCATGCGGATTTTGATGCTTTAAACACCAAAATCCACATATTATTCTCCAGCAACTCGTCATAGGTACTATTTATTCCACTGGATGAATAACCTACCCCGAGGTACCCTTGTTTATCATGTGCAATAAATGTCACCTATATGCGTAATCAGGGCCATAGAGGGACACTTGGGGCATATCTACAAGGGCTGGCGATAAAATTATCGCCGCTTTAGCGTCCGTTTTCGGACGAAAAGCGGCGATAATTTTAACGCCCTATTAGCAAGGACACGCTAACGCGTGAATCCATGCTTCTTCGCCCTTTCCTTATCGCCCAGCTTTGCATCTCTAATGAGATGCAAAGTGGGCGTTCCCCCCCCAGAATAATGGGAGAAATGTCGCTATGTGACATTTCTCCTATTATCAAGGGAATCGCTAACAAGCATAGCGATAGAAAAGTAGCGATAACCACGGTTATCGCTACTTTCCCTACGCATGCTTTAATTCTGACTTAGCCATGTAATCCAATCGGAGGTGGATTACATGGCTAAGACCACCCTGCCCTATCAGCAAGGTATCGCCGGTCACAATGCGATTATCGCTGGTTTCCCAGCGATAATCACTTTGGGGCATATTAGCAAGAAGAGGCAATAATCATCGCTAACCCTGCTTAGCGTGATTTTTTTTATCGCCGACTATCGCTGGAATATATCGCCACGCTAACGCTGTATTAGCAACGATTAGCGCTATGGCGATGAATATTCCAGCGATAGCGGGGGAAATGGGCCAACATCGCTGAAAAAACAGCGATGTTGCATGGAAGAAGGAGAACACCTTGCTGATACGACCCTGTGGTCGTATCAGCATAATCCACCCCCATGTTAGGTATGGCTAACACCTGCTAATTGCAGGTGTTAAATAAATGGCGATGACCCCGGTTAGCGCGACTTTTCACGCCGCTAACTGGGGCCATGGCCACCTTGCTAATAGGCGATAGGCCTGTTAGCGAGTGTTTCCCAGGTTTGTTCGTCGGGAACGCCTACTTTGCATGTCATTAGCGATAAATATCGCTGACATGCAAAGCGGTAAAAAAACGGGCGCTAATGCCCTCAAACTGTCGCTAACTGCTGTTAGAGACAGTTTGCTGATAGGGCGATATAAATATCGCCGCTTTAGCGGCAAAAAGTGCCGCTAAAGCGGCGATAGTGCCCTTGCTAATATGCCCCACTGTTTTCCAGCTATCGCTTGCATTTCTATCGCTTTGGAGATAAGCGTTGCTGATAGCACGCTATCTCCGCGATAGAAAGCAGCGATAGCCGGCGATAATTATCCTAGCGCTAAGTGCGCTTAGCGATAATTATCGCCGGCCCTTGCTGATATGCCCCACTTGTGCTTTAAAATGTCCCAAAGTTCACAGCATTTTAAAAAGAAAGAGTGATGTGCTTGGGTGGTACATTTATTGAAAAAAACGATTTTTACTTATTACATAAAAAACATTGGATGTATTTTCTAAAGAGACCTGGTGGTATTAATTCTCAGACAAATGTAGCATATTGAGATCAATAATGTTCACACATTTGTCGAGCGAGCAGACTGACGCCATGATAATTATTCCATTTAACACTTTCCACATTCTATGTCCGTTCAGTAGCCAGAGGTGACTCACACATTTCGGCTCATTTTCCTTACCAACATTTTGGCAATTTTTCCCTGGCAAAAATTGTGAGGAAAATAGAAGTACATTGTTCCTGCACAACTCCAATTTCAATCTGAGCCAAAAACACGTTTTGTGGCTCAGTCGGGATTACCGCAACTCTGCCCTTAAGCAAATCATGGCAATGGTTTCCTGTATTATGCCCCTGACCCATGGCAATATAACCTTTTGCCCTCAACAATGTTACTTATGTTTGCCCAATTTATGCGTGTCCTGTGCCTTCTTCGTTCATGCATTAATAAACAAAAAGAAAATACGTATAATAATTCAGTACTATTCCACTGGGAAATAGTCAGTGCAGGTCAGGGGACATATCTCTGCAGTGTTACGAGTGCAATTTCATCAAGAAGCAGGGAAAGGAGTCATTTTCCCCATACGCAACTGTTTCATGTCTATACATTGTTAAAGGTCAAAGGAAGTGCCTTTGTTTCCATCACCTTTATAATGTTGGACTCGGGCTTCATATCACTTTAAAGAATCACACATCAGCGACAAAGCAAAGTAATAAAACGATAGTAACATGTATGCGTTTAGTAGTTGAGGTTTATTCACACCCACCAGGAAAATACATCAGCAGAGGTCCCCGTAACCGATACACTGAACCGGAGACCACCCCTACATTCCACCTGATGTATTAAACATTCCTCACATAGAATTGCACAATAAAGCGGAAGTTACAACACATCTTCCCTTTATAATATTAACACAAAGGAAGAGGTAGGAGGAAGAGGAAAAAGACAAGAGACAAGAAATAAACAATGAGAATAAACTTAATATAAATATATATATGTATATATCAACAACTAAACATGAGAAAACCCAGAATACAAGAAATGGCGAAAGAGAAATTATATCTATTGTTCTAAAATGTAATCATGTAGATACGATGGTGACTTCCTTACTCTTTTATCACCACATAACGAATCAGACTGGACCTTTACATTACCACGGTGGAAATGATTAGTCTGAGACCCCAAATTACCATCCTCCCTTCCACATTTTGACAACCGGGACATGCTCCAAACATCACCACCACTAAGCATTACAGCATTTTTCATCACTTTGATAATGCGTTTAGGTCCAAAAAATTTGCTTTCACCTTTGGGAGTCCACACAGCTTTTTTGACAAATACTAAATCACCCACCTCCCAAACACACCTGCGAACCCCCATCTTGGCATCAAATCTCTGTTTATATTTCTCTTGATACTTTTTTACTCTCCAATCCGCAATAGTATTGCTCCTGTCTTTCACACTCAGCCATACTGGATTAAGTTTAGATCCAGCTGCTCTACCCTTGAGTTTTTTGAATGGCGAGCAACCAGTCACACTGTTGGGAGTGTTTCTATGCACCCACAATTTTTCTCTTAAAATGCACTTTAAAGAAGATCTTGTTTCAATAGCAGTCTGTCCAGAAGCCCTTATAAGCCTATTCATGCTTTCCACCAAACCATTGGCTTGTGGTGCATAAAGAGCCGTACAGTGGTGGGTAATGGAGAGATCTTTTAAAAAATCTGCCATCTCTTGAGAAGTGAACTGCACCCCATTATCAGAGACTATAGTATCAGGTATGCCCTCACAAGTAAAAGCATCTTTAAGAAACTCTATAATATTTTTTGTAACAACAGAACTCAGACAACAAGCTGAGACCCATTTGGAAGTATAATCTACAAGAACTACTACAAATCTCTCAGTGGAAAACAGAAGATCAAAAAGTCCTACAATATCTATTGCTAGTTTGGACCAGGGACGTTCAGGTAAGGCAACAGGTGAAAGAGGTGCAGCATTTACCTTCCTAGATTTATCATTTCCAGCACAAAAAGTGCATTCCTTAACAACTTCTTCTATCTGGCGAACAATTTCAGGCCACCAATAAGATTCCTTATCTCTGGCTTTTGTTAAACTGCGTCCACGATGGCCTTCATGTGCCAGGTTGATTATTTTCTCTCGCATCATGCATGGAGGAACTGATCTTTCGCCACGAAAAAGTTCCCCATCCATAATGTTTAATTCATCACGTACATTCCAAAATCCTTTTGCATGCAGGGAAACATCATTAAAAGCCGGCCAACCCTTAACCACAAATTCCATCACAGGCTTCCTTGATTTGTCACTCTCGTAGCTTGCTTCCCATTCAGTTTTATTAAGTGCTGATTCTTTCACCCAAGAGATGGAAGAATCAGAGCTGGTTGGAATAATTTTCTCCAGAGGCATCTTTGAGAGAAAATCAGCCGGTATATTCTTAAAACCAGGTAGGTACTCTACAGTAAAGTTATATTCCCAGAGTCCTTCAACCCACCTTTTATTCTAGGAGTGGTACTTTCATCATTCCTGCAAGCGAACATGTGAACAAGAGGTTTGTGGTCTGTCCTGACCAAAAATGGTAAACCCCATAGGTAAAATCTAAAATTGTTAATCGCCCATGAACAGGCCACTGCCTCACGCTCAATTACTGAGTAACGCTCTTCAGCTCCTTTTAGTGAACGTGAGGGAAAACCTATGACCCTTTCATTGCCATCAACCATCTGAGATAGGACAGCACCCAAACCACGCACACTTGCATCAGTAGTCAGAATAGTTTTTTTTAGTACATCGAAATGACCCAAAGTTGGCATACGTGCAATTTCATTCTTGACTTTGTTGAATGCATTAATACAATCTTCAGACCATATAAAATCTGCACCCTTTTTTAACAGTAATCTTAAAGGTTGGACAAAACTCGCAAAATTGTACACAAATTTCGAATAATATTCGTATAACCCAAGAAATGGTTTCCCCTGATCTTTGTTCAATGGATCTGGTGCCTGTAATATTGCTTCAGCAAGATCAATTTTGGGGCTAATGCCTTCACTAGAAATAGAGTGTCCCAGGTAAGATACGGATCCAACTCTGAATTTACATTTCTCACTTTTCAAAGTGAGTCCACGTTCTTGTAGACTGGACAATACTTTGAACAGCACGTCATCATGGTTGACTCTGTTGTTTTCAGTTGCAGACAACGAGGGACGGAGTAATTCGTGGCACAGTCCTGCCCAATTGCTGCTATCGGGAGGTGGACGGACCTGTGACGCTGTGCAGCCCGGTACTGCTAACTGCTGCTTTCTTGGGTCTCCGCTCAGTATCACCCGGGGAGAGGACTACAGCCCCCAGGGTGCACCAGGCTATCTCCAGCTGCCGTGAGTGAGGGGGAGGCGTGTCCATCGCGCTTAAAGCGCTGCCTCTCCCCCCGCGGCGCGGGAGTTGTTTTCAGTTGCAGACAACGAGGGACGGAGTAATTCGTGGCACAGTCCTGCCCAATTGCTGCTATCGGGAGGTGGACGGACCTGTGACGCTGTGCAGCCCGGTACTGCTAACTGCTGCTTTCTTGGGTCTCCGCTCAGTATCACCCGGGGAGAGGACTACAGCCCCCAGGGTGCACCAGGCTATCTCCAGCTGCCGTGAGTGAGGGGGAGGCGTGTCCATCGCGCTTAAAGCGCTGCCTCTCCCCCGCGGCGCGGGACGCGCGCGGGACGCACCCGGACGAAGCCCGGACCAAGGGCGGACCCGTCTGAGCCCGTCAGGGGCCCTAGGAGGCCGGGCTGGGCCACCCCCTTTATGCCCTGGTAAAATCTATTGGATTGGTCCGTAAATACACTACAGTCCTGTAAAGAAGGGATTTTTGTGTATGACATTAAGTACTCTTATGGACTGAGTACAAAAAATACCGAGTTCGGATCCTAACAGACTGATTTTGGTAGGGCACAGGTTTTGAATGGACAGTAATACAATCTTGGGATAGGTGGTAGCCAATTGTTATCAACTGTGTAGTGTTCTGCTTATATAACTGTGGAGGATCTGTACTGTAGTATGAATAAGTGTAAATCTTTTACCGGGCGGGGGGTGGTGGGAACTTTAGATGCGTTCTTAACGAGGGCTGAGTCAGCGTTAATTCACGAAATACAGCTCACTGAGCGCAGACTCTCATTGGAGCCACAAAATCGCTTAGTATGTCCTGTAGAAATCTCTCATGCAGAAGAAAGCCCTCATAATAGTAACCCCTGTATTACCGTAATGTCCCAGTCTATTGTGGAGGAGCCCGAGGATGCTGTCATAAGAGAAAATCCAGAGATCAATAATAAAAGGCCTAGGTCTAGGCCAAATGTGACCACTAGAGGCCAAAAGGCTAAATCCGCTGATTGCGCTAGACTTACCCCGCCATCCAAAAAGAGAAAGGGGCAGGGCATAAATAAACCAAGAAACGGTGTAAAAAATCAGACCTGTAAGGGTAAGCCTGTGGGTAAGATACCACACCAGGAGCAGGCATTAATTACGAGTGGTCAAGATAGTACACGCCCAGGATTTCAGTATGAAACAGGGTGGGAGGACTTTTTGTTAAAATTTGAATCTAGAGTGGGGCTTATGATGGATCCATTGAAGCAAATGTTAATACAAATTAATAACAGATTGGCATCATTGGAGAGCTCAATGAACACTAATCAGATGGTCTGTAGTTGTTGTAGTCAAATAGTTCACCTGAGTTCGATTAGAGCATTGCAAGGAAGCCATGTCTTAGCCAGCCATGAGAGTGGGGATGTACGACAGCAGCAGATACAGCCAGATCTAAATAATCCTAATGCTCGGATTAGTGCAGAGCCGTTGAGAGTAAATGTACCACACACTTCCTATAATCAAGTGCAGGCAACCCATGAAAGGGAAGGTACACCACTAGGGGCAGGGAGAGGGAGGGTGGATGAGGATTCCACGCAGACCACAGCTACGGCAGATATGCCCGCTATTATAATGAGCAATGTAACATCAAGGCAGGAATGTCCATTAGAAATTAGGAACTTGAATCTTCCACCCGAAGCTACACCATATACCGTAATCCTAGCGAATGTCCCACAACTTCCAATTGGAACCGTAGAGCACTGGACAACTTTAAGAAATAAATCTCTTCATTTCCTGGGGGCAAGGACCGGGCTTACTAATGCCTTATTTGTTGAATTTAAAATGGCGAGAAGAATCGCCTGGGTAGGAGGCTCTAGCAAATCGATGTTAGGAGATTGTATAGTGCTAACATTTGGCACATCTAAGTTGACTAAAATCATACTGGAGAGAGTGGGATCAAGATACGTCTCTACAAGGGGGATAAATATCCTACCATTGGGCTTTTTTATCAACTTCCCAGGCGCCCACAGTATAGTGAGACAGAGAACTGGTTGGGAGTGTCTCATCAAAGATTCCCTATTCCAACTAGTAATCGATTTGAAGCTCTAAGCTCTTTGGGGGAAATTGATTGACTGAATATGAGGGTTTATCATGATGCTGAGATTATTGAGATAGAAGGGTCCATTGGGGAAGATTTTTCTCTATCTGGGAGAAGTAATAAAATGCGGGAAGTTAGCAACTATCCAAGGCCAAGGGATGTGAGAGCGAGGGGTCAAGTGAACAGTAATGTGGTATCCTTATCTCTTAATGCAATTCCTATCATGCAAACATTAGAATTGAGGTGCTCTGGTGATAGTAACTACAACATGCATACGGTTTTGCCGCAGCCATTGAACGATGATGTGCCCCTTTGTGACATCATTTCCTGGAATATTGCGGGGCTGCGGGCGAAAATAGATAATCCAGAGTGGCATAAGTTCATTCAAGATAGAGATATAATAGGCCTACAGGAAACCTGGGTCAATGAGCCACTTTATATTAACGGATTTAAAAATTTTAATACTCCGGCCGTGAAAGGCCTTGGGGGCAGGCTTAAGGGTGGTCTGAGCCTGTATATTTCTAATAAATTGGTAATCTCTAAAATACAGGCATTTTTGAGTAGCAGCTTTTATCAGATTGTCAAGGTGTCTATACCCATGAATCAATGTGTAATATTAGTTAATTTTTATAATAATGTGATTTCAACAGAACTATGTCTGGTACTAAAAAATTTAAGTGAGGAATTACATGTAATTTGTAATGCTTGTCCTACTAATGTTATGATAATTATGATGGGCGATTTTAATTGTGCAATGTGCCCCTTTGAGGACAAGAGATTATGTGGTCATATATACGAGGACTCAACTCATTTAGCTCATTTTTGTCATTCCCCGGCAGGTGATCTGTTTAATGAATTTTTAGCTACATGTGACTTAGGATTTGTAAATGAGCTTATGGAGCCTCCAGTAAAGATGCCTTATACCTATAACGGAAGAGGCGTTTCTGTAATTGATTATATATTGGTTTCCCATAATCATGCTCTAAGATTACATTGTTTTGAAGTTGATCGGAATTCTTTAAGTGATCACTTCCCGCTACATCTGGTTGTTGCTTTACCTGTAAAGAAGGATTTCAGTATAAACAAGATCAGAGAGGAAGCAGGTGAATTGACACTCGACAAAACTAACGGGTATACACTTAAATGGTCAAAGGTGGATCCCTCAGAAATAACTAGATCTCTTGTTGTAAATTGCAAGTTAGCAATTGACACATGCCTGTCTGAAACAGCATCTGCGGAAAGTATAGTAGCATCTTATGCTGAAATATCGAACGCCCTCAAGAAACTATTATTAGTGCAACATCGCAAGAAATATAAGGATGCAGGCTGGTTTAATTCAAGATGCACCCAAGCTTACTCCAATTTAAAACTAGAATTACATAGGCAGCCTAAAATTTTGGATAACATTAGAATTGCAAGACTGGAATACCGTCAGGCACTAAAGGAAAGGAAGAATACCCTGAGAAACGAAGCATGGGAAGCCCTGCATACAGCGGCAGTTTTGAAGGATAGTGCAGCATTTTGGAGGGCAGTGAAGACACCATTTTTAACTACACACGAAGGTCCAACCATGGCCATTGCCATTTCAGAGGAGGAGTGGTTAACCCACTTCGCAAAGGTATATAATGGTTCTGACGCTTCTTATTTTAGACTTGACGATGAACAAGTGAATGAACACCCTAAAATGAATTTAAACTTCACTTTAGATGAAGTGATTAGAGCATTACATGGAAGTAAGACCGGTAAAGCACCCGGCCCGGATGGCATTCCGATTGATTTGTTTAAATTTAACATTGCTTTATGGGGGCCGATTATAACACAGGTTATAAATGCAAGTTGTCAAACAAAATTACCAGAAACCTGGGGGGGTCACTAATAGTTCCGATTTTTAAAAAAGGGGATCGTCAGAATCCGGGTTGCTACAGACCGATTTCTCTATTAGATTCCATGGTGAAAGTGGTGGGACGTGTGATTTTAGAACGCTTGCAGGAATGGTCAGAAGAAAATAAGATTTTAACTGACTTACAATATGGCTTTCAAAAGGGGCTTGGTACTACGGAGCAGTGCTTAAACTTGTCCCTACTTATAGGAAAATATACAAGGGCAAAAAATGGCAGATTGTATATGGTCTTCGTAGATCTAACCGCCGCTTTCGATTCAGTAAAACATGCAAGGTTGTGGGAAGTTCTTGAGGACATGAAGGTAGACCCGCAAATTATTGTTTTTTTAAGGAATCTTTACAGCAGCGCATCCGCCAGTGTACGTTTTGGAACAGGGGGGAACATACAGCTAATTTTCCCGTTAAAAGAGGGGTGAGGCAGGGCTGTGTGCTGGCCCCCTTTCTTTTTAACTTATACACGAACGGGTTAGGAGAAGCATTGGCCAGTACAACACATGACTTTCCCCATGTTGCCGGCCGACCCATCCCGGTACTCCTTTATGCTGACGACGCGGTTATGTTGGCTAGAACTCAAATTGCCCTCCAAAGGGTCCTTAATGGATACTTTGTTTTTATGAAGGATCTAGGTCTTAGTATCAATATCTCAAAGACATATGTAATGAGATGTGGCTATGGACCTATGCGAGCGAAGGACATTTTTGTGGAGGGGCAGAAATTAAGTACAACTAAGAGCTTCTCATATTTGGGTGTCTTGTTTAATCAAAACAATTCGTGGGTCCAAACCATAATGGCCAAAAAGTTGATGTTTATTCGGACATCGAGTGCTTTGAAGGGATTTTCTAAAAAATTGGGCAGGAAACCCCTGCGGAGCTGATACAGATTTATAAAGCGCGGTGCATCAGCTCCACGATGTATGGAGCAGGGGTTTGGGGTCTAGCAAACATAACGCAGTTGCAGCAAGTGGAGAACTCCTTTTTAAGATTTATATTATCTGTTCCCCGAGTACGTCAACTTTTATTTGCCACGAAGAGTTGGGCCTCCCTTTTTATCTGATCTAATTAAAATAGAGCCGATACTATTGTGGCATAGCATTTGGACTAAGGAGAAAACACAGTTAAATCGGGATGTTCTTGCTGATTGCCTTAAATTAGATGGAGTGCTAAAAATTCCATGGATCAGTTTTGTTCGGGATTTTATGACGGATTTAGGGCACATAGAGTATTTTACAAATCCAAGCTCCCTACAGAAAATTTCGCGGGAGCTATTAAAAAGGGAGGGGCTAGGTTTGCTAGAAGAGGCCAGACTGTCTAGTGAACTTATTAAACCCACTGTTAACCACCATCAAGTAATTTTAACTACTTTTAGAATGGAGCCATACTTGTCATATGTAACTGTTACTTTTGATAGAATGTTATTGGCTAGATGTAGGTTAAATATATTCCATAGAATGGTTTCGTGGCCCAAAATGAATGACTGGTCGAGACAACTTGTAGTGTGTCCATGTGATAACCACTCATGCCAGTCTACAATCCATACCGTTCTTTTTGTAAATTTTATTCTGAAATAAGAAAAGTTTGGCTGGTCCCCCTCTTAAAAACTTATGGCCTTAGACAATGTCGTCCTGCTTTTTTAAAACTTCAGTTACTAGACAATGAACTTGTGGTATGGAGATTGGTTATGTTTTTAAAGAGAGCTTTTTATTTAAGGAAAAGTCTAATTATGACTGTTGAATCATAATGTTGAGTTGAATGGTTTTAATTTGTTTTTATTATCCATTTTTATGATCGTGTTTTTGCCCTTTATGATAGCTGCTATTAATGATTTTTAAACTTGTGCTTTTATGATTGTAAATTTGTAACAGTCGAATAAAGCTTTATGAATTGAATTGAATTGAATTGACTCTGTCTTTCCCATAAACAAGTATATCGTCCTGGAAGAAAATAACCAAATCTATGCCAGCTAAAACATCTTTCATCAACCTCTGGAAACAAGCAGCAGCGCTTGCCAACCCAAATGGCATTCTGATAAATCTATATGCACCCAGAGGTGTGACAAAAGACGTTAGAGCTCTTGAGTCTTCATGTAGCATAACTTCGTGATAGGCTGATGATAAATTGATAAGTCCATCACGCTGAAAATACAAGCACCACCCAATTTGGCCAAAGCTTCATTAATGTTCGGTAGTGGTTGCCTGTCGACCCAGATACAATTATTTAAACTTCTTAAGTCAACACACATCCTAATTTTGCTGCCTTTGTCTTTGGGCACTAAAACGATCTGAGCCAACCATTCGGAGGACTCTATTTCTTCGATGATCCCCATTTCAAGTAATCTGTGATTTTCTTCTTGAAGAGGTTTCATCATCAGATTTGGTACCTTTCTGACCTTGTGCACTACAGGTTTTGCCTTTGTTTTCAAAATTATTTTGTGACTAAATCCACTGAGAAGACCAAGTTTATCACTGAAAACTTCAGGGTACCTTCCAACATGTCCTGGTCATCACTTTGATGTGCGACTAACATTACTTGATCAGGCGCATTGGGATTCAAAATAATTCCAAGGTCTTTTTGATGTCGCCAACCTAAAAGGTTTTCGCCATGTTTTGTAACGTACACTTTACCAACAGTTTCTCTACCTTTAAATATGATGGACTGGGTAGTATACCCAATTAGGTCAATACTCTGTCCACCATAGCCCACAGGATTGATATCAGGTGGCAAAAGTACTACACTGTTAATCCCAAAAGTGGAATTCCAAAATTTGTCACTTAACAATGTATACAGTGAACCTGAGTCAGCAAGAACTGGGACTCATTTGTCACCAATATATACATCACATTTTGGCATGACTACCACAACACTATCTACATCCTTTACATCTTGTACCGTGTTACTGACATTTACTGTAATACAATGAATGGCTTGTTGAGAAAATAATTCATCATCATCTATCATGTTTACTTTGTTGTTCCTGCACATGCGAGCATAATGCCCTTTTTGCCCGCAATTTCTACAATTCATACTTCTGGCAAAACAATTAGGAAAATTGGGTCTATGGTTTTGACTCCCACATCTAGGGCATCTTAATTTAGTATCCTCACTGGAATTGTTGTTAAATCTTTGTTTATCAAACTTACTAGATCCTTTCTCCTGTTTACTATTCAATTTACATACAGTGGTCGTTGAGGTGTCATGACCAATACTATCAAATTCATCCCTTTTTACATTAGCAACCGCTTCTGTTGGCACAGTAGTGTTTTGCATTTCTTTTACCCAGTCAGAAGTGTGTTCGATACTCTCAACAATAGTAATAGCTTCCTTAAGATTAGGATTTTTAGATAACAGTTTTTCCTGAATCCTGGATTCATTTGTGCAACGCACCAATTGGTCACGTATAAGGGAATCAGTTAATTGTTCAAAGTCACATGTTTGTGCTAAGGATTTAAGAGCTGCTACATAGTTACCAACTCTCTCTCCTTTAGCTTGTACACGCATGAAAAATTTGCGTCTTTCCATGACAATATTCAAACGTGGTCCAAAATGAGTTTGGAGTAGTAACACACTCATTTCATAGACATAGCTAGGCTCCCCAGCCCCTCTGCCAATAGGTATAGGATCCAAACTATCATAAATATTTCTTCCTTCAATGCCAAGATTATGACGTAAAACTGCTTGTTTTCTTGCTGCAGAAAACTTCTCACCACCAATAGCTATCAAGTACGAGTCAACGAGAGGCTTCCATTTTTTCCATGGAAGTATAAGTTCACCACGTTCACAAAAAAATTGTGGTGGTTGGCTCATTCCACTGGATGATGACATGCTGAAAAGTAAGGCAACTAAACAACCTAATAAAATAAGCTAATACAATAATTCAAAATAAAAACCTAATATAATACATTAAAATAACAAGTTAACAAAAATTGGTTGTGCCTACTCCTTGTAGGTAATAATTAGTGCACAAATGTTACAAAACATCCGGCTGATGTTGCCAAAAACTTGTTAAATTAATAGAAAAAGCAAAAATAAGTTAAAATAACTAACTTGTATAAGGAGTTTGCACAACTCTTAGTCGTAGATTTTTTCCAAAACACGAGAGAAAACTCGATGGCAATTCTTTACCACGTTAAAATGGGTGAGCGCTCTAGTTTATATTAAAGTACGTCGGTACGTCGTCAACGCGTACATGACTCACTTCCATCCGACTTGCGCACAGTTCAGTATTGCGTCTTCTGCCTTTATCAGGAATCGAGCGCTCGTGTCTCACCAAGCCTCTGCGTCAGCACAATGCTCCTCGCATCTGCATCACCACAATTCTCTGCTGGTCAGAACGTGAATAATATTTCCCATGCTGTGAGTTTCTTTTTGAAACATTTAGCTCGAGCGTATAACGATAATCAGGAAAATCTTCAAACAGGAAAATCTTCAAACAATCCACGGATTGCTGACACTCTACAGTCCACAGCAATCTCAAAACAGACGTCGATCTCGACCCAATCAATTAGTAAATATCCGCTTTTTAATCGACAAACATAAAACTCACCTTAAGCAGAAATGTTCAACTAATTCTTCAAAAATCATGCACGCCGAGTTCTTCGGTGGGTGTGACTGTCGTCGCTCTGTCGTCGCCAGTAATAAAACGATAGTAACATCTATACGTTTAGTAGTTGAGGTTTATTCACACCCACCAGGAAAATACATCAGCAGAGGTCCCCATAACCGATACACTGAACCGGAGACCACCCCAACATTCCACCTGATGTATTAAACATTCCTCACGTAGAATTGCACATTAAAGGGGAAGTTACAACACAAAGCTTATTCACTCATTTATGCTTTGCTTCACTGTTTCCATTTCCATTCCATGCTAATGATGATAATACTAATAATAATAATAAGAAGAAGAACAACAACAACAACAAAAACAACAAAAACAACAACAACAACAACATCAACAACAAGAGGAAAAAGGAAATCTATTCTGATATAGTGCACAGTTCTACTTTCAGAGATTCCTGGGGTATCTACGTTGTTCTTTAACAGAGCTACAAATACCATTAGCAAGATAAGCAATAAACTTAATTACATTAGAAGAAAGGAAAGCTAAGTTCATGCAGCCAGTATTCAAGCTTCTAACATTTACTATACTCAGATTTGGCTATATAAAGTGCACCTACACAAAGAGCTATCTGCTAGCTGAGCATATTGCCCATTGTATTACATCCTGTCAAATGACATCCTCATGGCTGTAAAACTCCACCATTTCATAAGGGTGTTCTTGCTCCTGTTCTAGTTTTCAGTAACCCTTCTCCCAGCCCCTGACCCCTCATGGCACTCCAGCCCTACGAACATCATCGGGGGTACAATTATCCGACAGTCCCAATCTCCCCGACCTAAAACCTGGTGCAACAGTTCCTGCGGCAACCGCCTCTAAAAGGGCGATGTTGAGGGATTATTTTAAAAACACTGCTGCAACTCAAATGTCAAGATCAAACCCACACAACGCAACTTTGGATACCATCCAGGCACGCCAGATACCAGATCTGGCTCCAATATGAGTAGAGGCCATGATCCATGACGGCCCTAGCGGACTCGGTTACAGCCCACCTCCGTCCAGCACCCTAACAAAGGTCAAACACCTCGTACAGAAAGAAGCTGAGTGTTGTTCACCATCACAGGGACCTGAAGAGCTCCCCTACGACCTGCTAACCGCTCATTCAGAGACTGCGTTTGTCTCTCCCCCAATCATCACCTTAAGGGAGGATTCCCAGCCCATTTTTAATCCAAGCCTCCCTCGCCTTTAACACCTAAATTACAAACCATCACGGATGACTCTGCAGGGAGCAAAACAGCATCAAGCCTCCAAATCGAGCAACAGGCAAGGTCATCTCCATGCAAGACCAAATTGCTGCCTTCAATAACTTCATCAAATTTACTCGACCAGTGCAACTGCACGGCCCCCCCAGATGGGGACTGCAACATTAATACTTCACTAGATCTAACTTTTTTCAACGTAGATCACAACAAGACTACAGTTCTGGCGAGTCGCTGCTCAAGCAACGAGAATGTACTCTGGTCACAACTTTTGCAAACCCTCCATTCAACGGTATCAGCTTTAAATTATCACTCTGACAAACTGGATCTACAGGTGAAGCTTTTAAACACACTTGACATGTACACTGCTGGGATCAATCAAAAACTAGAGGGCCTCAATACACTGATCATAAAAGCACAATCCAAAGTTCCCCTAGCACAGGCAGTATGCTGCTGCTCTCTAATAATCGACAGCCTCTCCTCGTTACCCGAATTCCTCTTGTCAGTATTAACTGAAGTCAAGAAGCTGCCTTTATCAGGGCAGTCCTGTATCCCACAACAGGTCCACCGCCTATCAGATGTAACTGAATCAGCTGCTCAGAAGATACGCAATAAGAACCAAGGCTGTGCCAGCTATGAAGCTCCGCCTCACCGTCCGTCGTCAGTCAAGCAAACAGTTCCCGTAGCCGCTAATCCCATTTTTGAAAATCAAAATGTCAACACAAAGAGTCCTTCTAGCCACCAATATATATCAGCCAACGAAGACTCGAGCACTTTAAGGCCAGTCCAGGCGACTGCGCAAAAGCGAATACTTTCAACAGGCAATGGGGCGTCTGAATGTACCAGCACGGTCGCTGGCAAACCAAACAACTCTCCGCAAACCCACAGGATGAGTAAGTGGGAAAAAAAAAGACTTTGTAAAAAACTCAATAGACATGTAATCGAAACTCGAAACACAATCAGCAACTACTTCCAAAAAAACAAAACTATCACATCAACGGGACCGATAAGTACATCCAGCATCACCAGTAGTCAGTCTCCGGCCCATCAATCACCTACACACCAAAAATCATCCCCAAAAGTAATTTATTATTAGCATTACATACTCAGACTGAGCCAACTCAAACATCCAAGCTCACCCTTCAAGCATGGTCAAGGAATGGTCAACCTCAATCTAATGTGGAGCATGAAGCAGATCAAGAGCGAGCCCCAGCTGCCAACCACCAAGTGGCCAGCCCTGGCACCAGACCATTTCTCTTGACATCAGTGCGCAAGCCCAGGTTGGGGAAGAACTCGGTGGGTTCAGAACACCCTATAGGCCATTCAAATAACGGCGATGAGGCAAGGTCTTCAACGACACTAACCATGAGACCGGACCCAGTGATCAAGTGCAAAACAATCCTTAACAAAGTGACCTCAAATTCTACCAGTGATCATGTAGCCCCTTTGCAACCAGCATCTACAATCCAAAGGAGACTGGATTACACTTCAAAGCCGAATGAGCCTTTCATCATCCTTACAGAGCATAACTAGTTCATTGGTAGCCCTCAGACCAAATTGTTGTTAGAACCGGAGTATATTTCCCAAGGCCCGCATGACATTTTAAACTGTGGGAATATTCTCAGACTTTTCAAATCAGTACCAGAACTATGTAATTTGGAATCCAAAGATATAACCTCAATTGAATTTAAACCTAGCAACAGTAATCGATCAACTGAAATAACCCTGATAACCTTAGCATCCAAGGCAATAAAGGAACTGGTACAGTCGCAGACAGACCGATTCAACAGCTGGGGCATCAAATCTGCAACACCTAGCGATCTCCGGTACCCTTCAATATTAGCAACCCCTCTGGCCCCTTCCATTCACTCAGGAAATCCACCTTTTCTCGATATTAAGATCGGCCCGAAGCAGCTCTCCATCAGAAAACGACAAGGCAGTCACGGTCAATCGATCGTAAGGCCCGACTGGACCTGGCTGCCAGTAGCCTTGTCTCGAGGTCTCAAAGACTGAAATAGCATATACCCTAGTTTAACAATATGCTCCTGGAACATCAACGGCCTTGCCATGAAACTCCAATCTCCCGGTACTCTTGAATTTCAGAAAAGACACAACATCGCACCTCTCCAGGAAACTTGGTCAGCAACAAGTACCCCAATAGAATGCTACCTGGAATTCAGGTCTCCTGCCACAAAATTGCACAAGTATGGAAGACCCGAGGCGGTCTCACGATCTACGTCGCCTGTAAATTATCTCTAAATATCAACAAGCGAGTATTTGACGAAGACTGGATCACCAGCATTAGAGCTAGAAGCCCCAACTCAGCCAAACAGTTGTTCCTGCTCAATATTTACATTTCACCCCATTCTAGTGAGAAAAAAGGCCAAATTTGATTGCCTGATTGAAATCATGTGCAATTTAACAAGTGAACATGGTACCATAGCCTGCTTAATTTCAGGCGACTTTAACACAAACCTCTTTCAAAGCATTACTGAGGAATACAATGACATACTTCCAGCTGTTCCATCACACCTAGCGGTCCAATCCAAACCCGGAGGTAACAGGCCAAGCAAATTGGGAGAATACATAGTCTTACAATACAACAGTATGGGTTATATTGCATTGAACGGGCGTTTCCCTATGGACACGCCACCAGCCCGGACAAGAACAAATGGTCATATCCACTAATTTCTGGATTTCACGCTAAGCAACAATGAAATGCTTCCTCTGATAAAGAATTTCTTTATTGCATCACCTGGCGAGAGCGCTCATAGCTCTCAAATAATAAGTATATCCTTAAATGTTGCCCACCATTTGGCAATTGGCCACACAGCAATTGGCACCCGCACAGAGAATCTTAAAAGATTGAAATGGACAGATCACTCAATCCCTACAATAATGGATAAATGCAGAGTTCTCCTAGGAGGATGGTGCACTGTGGATGCTGCACCAACTGAAGTATGGGATTTTCTTGCAGAACAACTACTCAGTGAATTCCCGTCTTCCTCATGTAATCCATCAACCTTCAATCAATTACGCATCTCAGTCGAGACAAAAAAATTAAAAACTCAACGCAACTCTGCTCTACGTCACGCCAGGAAATGCCTGAGTGATGCTCATGCATTTAACAAATACAAGCAAGCTCAAAAAGCATTTAGGATATCCATTCACAGTGACAAACAAAAAACTGTTGACCAGTTTTGGTTGAAATTAGTACACGCCAGCAAAAATTCCAACCCAAAGCTATTTTGATCACTTGTGAATAAGAGGTCATTGGGCACAAGCGGGCAATTCAGTGCAAATATAAGTGAAGCCGAATGGGCCCTCTTTTTAACAGACCACTTCAAAGAACATACTAATGGAGATGACGAAACTAACATCCATTAATCATGCAAACCCATGCAGGCATCACTAGAAACTACGAGTGATGGCACAACAACCATGCAAAATAAATCTGCCACCCCCGCTTCAGCCACTAACACTACTGATAGTGTGAATCAGCAAGATTCTCTTTCGTCAAAGTCCCTGATGGCCCCGGAAGTCCTGAGAAATAAAATTGCTTGCACCATCAGCAACGCCCGGTCAGATGGGGCCCTTGGGCCTAATGGTCTCTCGCAGGCCCTGTTCAAAGCTGACCCTAAGTTGTGGTCTGAACACTTGGCCCCCTCATTTTCATACTGCTGGCTCATTCACAGCACACCAGAGTCATGGAAAGGAGCCATAATTCACCCCATTTTTAAGGGAGGTAGGAGATCTGATCCCAAAAACTACAGGATGATAGCTCTTTTAGAAGTAGAATCCAGACATTACGCTAGCATAGCGCTGTATAAATCTCAGTAACATTATTGCTGGAAGAGCTGTCGTCCTGGGCACATAAAACTCACCATATTCCCTTTAACCAGACCGGTTTTGTGGTCAAATCAGGTACCACCAGCAACGTACTCACCTTATCTGTACTGATGGAGAAAGCAGCAGTCTCAAAAATGCCATTACACTGCTGCTTAGTCGATTTTAAAGCGGCCTTCGACCGGGTGCCCAGGGGCCTGCAAGGCACAAACTGCAAAAATGGGAAATACCTCCGACCTGTTAAAGGCCATAATCCAACTCCACTCAAAATACATGGATCCGCATAAAGTTGGGAGAGGATCACACGTCTCAAGAAAAATGCAGACCTCCTGTGGGGTTAAACAAGGATGTGTGCTGGCCCACCTCCTTTTTAATCTTTTCATCTCAGACTTATCTCAGCTATTGGGCAACGTCAATTCCCACTCTCTTCAATTAGGTGGATCCCATATTAGTAATTTGCTATATGCAGACGACCTTGTTTTACTTAGCCATACGAGGGTCGGACTACAGATATTACTTGTCCAGCTGCTTCCCTATACAACAAGTAAATGCCCTGGAACTAAATCTATCAAAAACAAAGTCCATCACCTTCAGGAAGCAGAAGCAGCCAAGCGGCGGGTGGTTTTTTAATGGCAAAAGCATCGAAACAGTGACATCGTATAAATACTTGGCCATTTATATGGACTCCAAGGGATCCTTCCTAAAACAGACAGAAGTGATTAAAGTAAAAGCACTGTCACTTGAAGCGACACTAATGAAGTTTGCAAGACAGTTACTTGGTCCTAGCCTATCTCCCCTTCTGACAGTTATGAAGGCTAAGGTCACAAATGATCTAACATACGGTCAAGAGATAATGTTGGGGAGTGATTTTGTTATGCTGAATAAAATAACAACCAGAATTTTCAAGCGAGTCTGGCACCTGCCAAAATCTGCATCACCGGCTCAGATCAGGCTTGAGTTCGGTCTCTTGAATCATCAGGCGTCGGATCCGGCGCATTTATTAAACTGTGTAACAGACTGTGCAACTCGCGGGAAGGAAGCCTGGAGGCCATGCTTTGGCAAGAAATATCGGCCGGCCAAATCACTCAAAAACACCAACGTTATCTTGATCACTCCTTACAACTGCTCGATGTTGAAGAATACTGGGGTACTAACCCACCCCAGCAGGCATTAAAACTAGCCATCAAAAGAGGTGTTCGACTTTAGTCTTTCATTCAGATAGGGCACAATTGTCCAAAAGAAAACATGCCTGGACTATAATTGCGGGGTTCAAACCTAGATCAGGGGTACCTTATTTATCAACCACTTACGCACTCTTTTGGAAGAAAAGATTTATGTCACTGAGGATGGGAGAATGGCCTTTTTTAAGACACTTGCCAGCATGACGCCGCTCAAGTGACGATACCAAGTGTAGGGGGTGCGGGTACCACTCAAAATCGATTGAGCACATGGTTTGTGTCTGTCCTGCTTTTCTTAATAACAGAAGGAATTTGCTGCGGGGCAAATGGATCAAACATAAAGCACCATCGTGCTAACAAGCCATCATAGCAGCCATGAACCCAGAAAACACGATGCTCAACATCCGGTTTACCAAATTCGTCACAAGAGCGGCTAAAAATCTCAGAACGGCAGGATTGTAATCAACCCCGCCACAACCTGTACACCCATGAACATATCTGAGCCCCGACAAACTCTTGACCATTCAAAGACAACTACCAATGCCTGCTGCTTTTTTTACTGTTTTATTACCCCCTACTTTATTTCCTGAACGTTAAGGTCCGGTTGTTTTTTTTTTGTTGTTTTTTTTTTCTTTCTGACGATATCACCCCCGGCAGCCCATATCCTCCATTACATAACCATGAAATCTGTGAATGGTGTGCATTTAACAATAAGGACATTAGGCTCCATGAACTCTAGCAACATTTCCGCTTCCATTTTAAACAATTTTGGGCCAGATGTAGGTGGCCAAATAGCGAGTGCTAACGCTGAAATTCTGCGAATTTCAGCATTTGCGATCGCTATTTGGCAGCGAGCAATGTAGGTAAGTTGAAACCTACTAGCAAAATAAGGAATCGCAAAATTGCGATTCCTTATTTTGCTCTTGCATTTAAGGAATCGCAAATTGCGATTCCTTAAATGCAATGTAAGTAGCACAAAGAAAGTGCACTTTAGCCTTAAGGAATCGCTAATTACCACCAACTTCAAGTTGGTGGTAATTAGCGATTTCCTTAAAAAGCACTTTGTTGCTTTTTTTAAGTGCCATGTGGCACACATTCATGCCCTTAGGGCATGTATGTGCGCCACATGTGCATACATGCACATTTCAGGGGTGCAACAGGGTGTCCTTTTGGAACCCTTGAAATTGCGCCCGCAATTTGCGAGTGCCTCTTGGTGACTCGCAAATTGCGGGAGCAATTCTATTCATTCCTATGGGCCTCTTGGCCCATAGGAATGAATGGGAAGGATTCCTTAATTGCGAATCGCAATTTGCGATTCACAATTAAGGAATATTAAGGAATCGCTAAAAATATTGCGATTCCTACCTACATGGCATTTTGCGATTCCTTAATAGCGATTCCTAAAAATCACTATTAAGGAATCGCAAACATGCATTTACCTACAGCTGGCCCTTTGTATCAATGACTCGCTTTTAACATTTTTAACTTTTTGGTACTTAAAAAGTATTGTGTTTCTTTCTTTTTTTTTCATTTTAATTGTCATGATTTTAAGTAATCAAACAATAAAGATAAATTAGTTTTCAGTAAACAACAATAACCAAGGGTAGGACCACATTTATACAGTCATTTGCACTTGTAACTTCAATTTATATGTGAAAATTGCTTGATCCAAATGGGAAATTCACATTTCCAATTCACAAATGGCAAATTTGCACTCAATAATTAATGTACTCATATGTAGTATTACCACAAGATAATGTAATATATATTATGCGTGAGTAAATCCTCACTTGTGGTGGGGAGTGGAAGCACACACAGACTATATGGGGCATATTCACAAGGCGATATCGCCGCCTTAGCGGCACTTTCTGCCGCTAAAGCAGCGATATTTTTATCGCCCCATTCACAAGCTGTCGCTAACAGCCGTTAGCGACAGCTTTCTGGCGATAGCGGCCGCTTACAACATCGCCAACGATGTCAGCGACAACTATCGCTAATCATATGCAATGTAGGCGTTCCCGTGCCAAAACTCCAGCTAACCCCACTTCGCGATATTCTCAACAATCGCCCGGACCGGCGATGCGATAAAAATACAGCCGCTAAGGCCCATTAGCTGCAGAAACTTAAGACCAGACAAAAGGAGGTCTTAAAAATGGTGAAAGATAGCAGTATATAAGGGAGACTAGCCCAGCGCCTCATCTGATGATCCACTGATGCCATGGAGGTACTCATCATGCAGCTTGGAGCACCAAGAAGGCCACAATAACCACCGCCAATGCCACTTCCCCCAGGACCACCACCGAGGCTGCGCCGAATAAGACAGCGGGTCTATTGCCGATGCACCATCCTCACAGACCTAACGCCAGAGGATGTCATTGCCCACTACAGGCTCAAAAGGACATCCATCCTCCTCATCCTGACACAGATAGCCCACAGGCTGACGGGACCAACACAGCGGATAAGCAACATCCCTCCGCAGACAAAGCTGCTGGCTGTGCTGCACATGTTGGCCTCAGGTACATTCCAACCAACAACTGTCAGAGTCGGAGGAGTCTCACAGCCAGCCCTATCAAAGTTCCTCACAACAGTTTTGGATGGCATAATCAGCCTGATACCCCAGCACCTTCACTTCCCCAACACTGCGCAGAAGCAGCTGGAGACCAAGCAAGGGTTCTACGCCATAGCTGGCTTCCCGCAAGTGTTGGGGGCAATTGACTGCACACATGTCCTACTTATTCCCCCTGCGGACACTGCCCACATATACCGCAACAGAAAGCACACACATTCCATCAAGGTGCAGGCAATAGTGGACCACCGGGGCCTGTACACCAATGTCGTAGCCAAGTTCCCAGGCAGTGTGCATGATTCCTACATCTTCCGCCAGTCCATCATTAACCAGCGCTTTCAGGATGGCACATATGGAAATGCACTGCTTGTTTGTAAGTACTAACTGAACACACCACACACCTCAACTCCACAATCATAGAAAACACAACTGTGAGAATGCACACATTCCAAACTCACATAGAACATGACAATAAACATGCCCACCTACCAGACATAACAACACAAGTTACTGTGGTAACTGGGGCCAGCCATGTAGACAAACCCTCCCCAAAGGCATAGCCCCTCTGCCACACAAATGCAAATGTGGTGAGAGGTGGGAACCAAGTATGTGTGATGGAGGTACTCGACCTACGAAGAAAGAATGTACACAAGGCCAAGTGTTGCGGTGGTGTGCTGGACAGTCTTGAGTGTGCAGAGCACAGACATGTCCATGTGGGCATATAGTGCGTTTCCGTTGGCCAGCCTGATGGCAATGACAGGGATAGTGACTGTCCTACCTGACGGGGGTGGGAACCATGTGAAGGTAGCATGGAGGATGCAGAGGCTGTCGAAGCAGCTGCAGGCCACTGCGTAGACCTGTTTGTACATGGAGAGGGAGGAGTCGAGTACAATGCCTAGGTACCTAGAGTTGTGGTGGGGAGGGCTGCCGAAGGCGCTGGCCCACCAGGTGTTGCCACATGCTGATGGGGTGGTCACGAGGATGAGGACCAATGTCTCCTCTATGTAGAGCACACCCCAGCTCTTGAACATCCATGTTGCAACTTGCTGCAATCCTCCCTGGAACCCCAGTCTGGTGTGTGCGGGCGCCTTGTTGAGGGAGAGTGTGAGCTAGGTGTCCTTGTAGGTGGTTGTAGTATCTTCATGTTGTGTTATTATGTACTATGTTATCTTGTTCCTAGCTGCTCAGCCAGTGTGAGTGTTCTGTGTGGAATGTTGGTGTGTGAGCCATGAGTGGAATGCTTGAGTGACTGGTATGAGTGGTGACAGTTGGTGGAAGGGCTGAGCAGCTAGCAGGCTGCTTCTGGTGGGGCTGATCTACTGAACTTCACTACCTGCTCTACAGACTTTAACTACCTGGTGTACAGGATTTAATCTACATGTTATCTACTTGAATAAATCTACTCTAACTACATCCTACCAGCGTGGACTACATTACTACATTATTTTTGGCGACGAATTGGAGACTTGCTCACGCTCTACAGTGAAAGAGGCTCAAGATGACATCTACAAATAGTCAACATGTTTGGGAGAAGCGTCAGACAACACAAGGAAAAGTTCACACCAAGTCTGGGACACAGGAGGCCACACGGAAACAAAAGAAGCTACAAAGAATACAAAAGAAACTGGAACAGCACGCCTTGCAGCCCCACCAGTGTCCTTTACATCGGACAGCCCCAACTCAAGCGTGCTGTACTCTGTTTATCTGGCACATTTTTACAAGAACTGCACCTTCAAGGGAAGTAAGCATCATCATTTTAGACTTTCTACTTGTCATCTCTAATATTAATGATGCACAGTTTGAGATCTTTAAAGACATTTGGAGTTGCACTTTGGGACATTGTGTGTTTTGCCTACAACAAGTATTGGCAGAAATTTACTTTCAACAACAAATCAGTTTGTCCTTTCTGATTTGGACTTGGCAGCGTTGGATTTCTGGTAAATGGAGTGGACTGTCTGCACAGAGTGTTTTACTGCACCAATTTATGGTACATTCACAGCAAGCGTGTCTACGTCGCTGCAATATTGAATCCATTCTTTGTCATTTGGATGAGTACGTGCAGAATGTATTTTCAAGTTCCTGGCCACGTTGGTTAGCTGGCTTTCCCTCTTGAGGAAGAAGAGTGCTACCGTTATGGCCGATAGACTTGTATGGAGTATACAGGCTTGGTTTTTATCACTATTGTTGGGATCGGTGATGTTTTCAAAGGAACGTGAGTGGTTTGTAAAGTGACACTTTGCGATGCCCTTAAATCCTTTTGCGCTGTTACTGTGAAGCTGTTTTTAACGTTTTTCAAGAAATTTGAAATTAGAACTGTGCGCGTGCACCTTACCTGTTTTCTGTTCTCGTGCGTGCCGCAGTTTTCCTCAGTGACGTCTTTGTTTGCTAAGCTGTCTCCTGAGCTGCCAAGGGACGCTCTGCTGCAAGGACGTGCCGTGAACCATACGGCACAACGTAGCTACGTGCCGCCATCTTGGGTTATGTTTCCAGTACTTGACTGTGGTGAAGAATCGACTGCAGCAGCGTCTTCTCTTGTGAGATGTATCTTGATGCTCTACCAGCAATTATCGAGGTTATCAAGATGAAACTGTAGGTGTATAAATTGTTTTCCTCCGAACGCTTGTCTCACGCTGTGAAAATGGTCCACCACTGTAAGTTGAGCCAACCGCACTGTGGTTGCCCATAATTGAAGTAAATTTACTCACAGTTTGCCGGGCCCAATGGAAGGCTCATTGTCGTGTGGGTGACAAAATGACACAAGAGTTGTATAAAACCTAATAGACTAGAGATAACTGCACATAGAAACAGCCGCCGGTTCTTGTGCCAGATGGTTTCTAATACATTGTTTTCTTGACGTCCAGGAATGTGGTTGTGCTGTTTAACAGGCAGTCTTGTTGCCAGAATAAGTATGTGTTCTACATTATTGGTTTGGTTTTAATGGATCTTGTTCCCTTTCACACTAGTTCACGTTGTTAACCCTCACAGGGTAGGTCTTCATGGGTCTTGTCCCATTTACATAGTTTACACCCTTACGTTAGGGTTGGGTTATGGGTTATTGTCCCATTCACACGGTATTCTTCAAATCCCTACACAGGGTGTGGTGTCTTGGGTGTCAGTCCCATGTACATTTTTGGCCACTTGTTGCAAGGTTTTGTTCCTTGTGTGCGTAAGCCACAATGTGCCACACGTTCGTCCTACACAGAGTGTGTTGCCTTGAGTATCAGTCTCATCTTCATTTTTGGCCATTTGTTGCAAGGTCTTGTTCCTTGTGTGCATAAGCCACCATGTGCCGCACGTTCGACCTACACAGTGTGTGTTGTCTTGGGTGTCAGCCCCATGTACATCTTTGTCCTCTTGTTGCAAGGTTTTGTTCCTTGTGTGCGTAAGCCACCATGTGCCGCACGTTAGTTTTTGTTGTAGTGAGTGTCTTCACTACCTTTCTTTGGGGTTTTGGTCCCTTGGGTCCCTTATTTGGGGCTGGAATTTGTGTTTTAATCCCTTTTTCCACATTTATTCTTTGTTCTCCGTACATGGGAAGTATACACATTATTCTTTTGTTTTCTTTTCTTTATTAAAGGAGGAGGATGGGTATTTTGCATGTATCTTTCCTCCTTGTGTGGTTCTTTTCCCTCATGTGATGTGGTTTCTACTGTTCATCCCTGGGTTATGGACCATTTACTTCTGTGTACATTGTTGTTTATAGATTATAAAGTTTAGTTTCATTATTCTTCTATTTTATAGGAAGGAGATAATGTAGTATCTTCATGTTGTGTTATTATGTACTATGTTATCTTGTTCCTAGCTGCTCAGCCAGTGTGAGTGTTCTGTGTGGAATGTTGGTGTGTGGGCCATGAGTGGAATGCTTGAGTGACTGGTATGAGTGGTGACAGTTGGTGGAAGGGCTGAGCAGCTAGCAGGCTGCTCCTGGTGGGGCTGATCTACTGAACTTCACTACCTGCTCTACAGACTTTAGCTACCTGCTGTACAGGATTTAATCTACATGTTATCTACTTGAATAAATCTACTCTAACTACATCCTACCAGCGTGGACTACATTACTACAGTGGTGATGTCCAATGGTTCCCTTCATGTAGCTCCAGTTCTACTCAAGGCATCTGCAGATGCATCACTCATCTTTGATGTTGTTGGTGACCGAGGTGGCATTCATAGCACACTGTATGTTGGAGTTGCATATTGGTGCAAGTGTGTATGCGCAGTTGGAGGTACATGTGTTGAAATTCCGGACAGTGCTGTTGGCGTTGCCTGCAGTGGTGTGGCTGTTGCTGTTGATGGTGGAGTGTAACAGATCCTTGGTGACTCTGCTCCAGTAACTCTGTGTGGTGCCGGCTGTGGGTTTGGGTGTCATGGGGTTTCACGATGAGGAAGTGTATCATGGTCACTCCATGGGCGTTGAGTGTTGTTGATGAAGTGGACGCAGTTTCCACATGTGATGATGGGGTCAAAGGTGTGCCCTGCCTTGTGGCTCAGTGTTGAGAAGAGTTGGCTCAGTTTGATGTTAGCAAGCATCTGCCAGAGGGTAATGGATTCTGAGTTCTTGTGGTATGTGAGGTAGAGGCTCCGCTCATGGATGAGTATGTAGGGCCTGATTCACAGAACTAACTTACGTCAAAAACGTAAAGTTAGTACTTTTTGGTATTCACAGAATACACTTACTCATTTTGGTATTCACAGAATGAACTTACTCATTTCGGTATTCACAGTAGTTAGTAGTCCTAACTTTAGGACTCCTAAATGCCTTCTGTGAATACCGAAAGTCTTAAAGTTAGGATTTTTCTCAGTTTAGGAGTCCTAACTTTACTACTCCTAAACTGAGAAAAATCCTAACTTTAAGACTTTCGGTATTCACAGAAGACATTTAGGAGTCCTAAAGTTAGGAGTCCTAACTTTACTACCCTAAACTGAGAAAAATCCTAACTTTAAGACTTTCGGTATTCACAGAAGGCATTTAGGAGTCCTAAAGTTAGGACTACTAACTTCTGTGAATACCGAAATGAGTAAGTTCATTCTGTGAATACCAAAATGAGTAAGTGTATTCTGTGAATACCAAAAAGTACTAACTTTACGTTTTTGACGTAAGTTAGTTCTGTGAATCAGGCCCGTAATCCATGGAGTAGATGACGTGGCATGAGATGAAGTTGATGTTGATTGCAAAGCGTTCCCACCTTCTGTGGGCCCTGCAGGTGAGGGTGCCGCAGACTGTTGCTTTGTGGCAGATCTGGATCGGAAACTGCAGTTGTTGTGCGGTGGGGAAGGTCTAGCAGCAGCTTCACCAGCTGAACAGAACGGGAGCCGTGTCTAGTTTGGCCCATTGGCGTCTAAACGTTCTCCTGGTGTTGACTGCGAGGAGTGCAGATGAGTGGTAGCGCTAGACATTAGGAGAGCCAGGGACCCTGCTGGTGTAGGTGTCAGGCTTGCGGACATGTGCAGACAGGCCTGACATTGGTGCGCTGTTGGAGTGCTAGTGATGCAACCGCGCAGTGCACACAAGCAAATAGGCTCGGGGGGAGGGACAAGCAGCTGTGAGGCAATGTAATTCGCATAGATGCTGGTCATTTTGTTAGAAGCTACACATGGCAAACATCAATCCCAAAGTAGCACCAATCACACACCACAAAACTATTAACACTGCCTACACAGCATGCATAACTACAAATGGACACATCTCTCCATTACATGTTACAGGTGATCAAGGATATGCACTCACCCCATGGATGATGACACCCCTCCGAGCCACCAACACCCAGGCCCAGAGGCAGTATAATTTGGCCCTTGGACACACCAGGGGCATAGTGGAGCGCACATTTGGCGTGCTACAGTCACGTTTCTGGTGCCTTGACATCACAGGTGGAAGACTGTCGTACAGTCCAGAAATTGTGTGCAAGATGATCATAGCATGTTGTGTATTGCACAATATGGGCCCGATTCACAGAACTAACTTAAGACAAAATCCTAAACTTACTACCATTTTGGTATTCACAGAAGGCACTTACTCATTTTGGTATTCACAGAAGGCACTTTCTTACTCATTTTGAGTAACTTACTCATTTTGAGTAACTTACTCATTTAGTATTCACAGAAGGCACTTACTCATTGATGAGTAAGTACCTTCTGTGAATACTAAAATGAGTAAGTTACTCAAAATGAGTAAGTTACTCAAAATGAGTAAGTTACTCATTTAGTATTCACAGAAGGCACTTACTCATCAATGAGTAAGTTGCCTTCTGTGAATACCAAAATAGTAAGTTACTCAAAATGAGTAAGTTACTCAAAATGAGTAAGTAAGTGCCTTCTGTGAATACCAAAATGAGTAAGTGCCTTCTGTGAATACCAAAATGGTAGGAAGTTTAGGATTTTGTCTTAAGTTAGTTCTGTGAATCGGGCTCTATATATGTATGCACCAATGCCCCATGGATCCAAGTACCAGATGCACCGGGCGATGATCAGGATGATGAGGAAGATGAGGCAGGTGGAGCATACCCCACAGCTTCTGCAGCAGGATCAGCCCGAAGGAACAGAATCATCACCAATTTCTTCACCTGAGCACGTCACATCGTGAGTGTCCCCAGCAATCATATATACATTCAAAATGACCCCAAGCACAGTATATGCAAATAAAAAACACTACACACATTCTCTGTGTGCATGTTTCTCCTCCGCATTATTACATCACTCTGACAAGTGTAAGTGTAACATTAAGTGGTAACAATATCCCAATTTTAAAATTAGGGGGATATGTCACCTCTGTACAGAGATGCTGTTTAGGGTGAGATATGTTCCAAACTAGACATGTTAGTGTGTCAAATGTGTTACAAAATTCTAATGTTCAGCGTGCCACATGTGGCTAAAAATTACAAGTAGGGTGTCAATAGTGGTAAACTATGAATATCAGGGTGTCATTTGCGGTCAAATATGAAATAAGGGTGTCATTTGGGGCAAATTATTAAATTAAGGGTGTCATTTGGGGTCAATTATGAAATTAAGGGTGTCATTTGGGGTCAAATATGAAATTAAGGGTGTCATTTGGGGTAAATTATGAAATTAAGGGTGTCATTTGGGGTCAAGTATGAAATTAAGGGTGACATTTGGGGTCAAATATGAAATTAAGGGTGTCATTTGGGGTAAATTATTAAATTAAGGGTGTCATTTGGGGTCAAATATGAAAGTAAGAGTGTCATTTTGGGTCAAAGCAAGCTTTTCATGGTGTTCTTTGTGCCAAGAAATGAAATTTCAGCTAAGACTGTTAATCTGTGTAATAACTTGCACTTAGCGTGTAAAACTGCCCGCATTTTCGAGTTTGCGATGTATTTTCCATATCAGCGATGGAAAATACATCACTAAACACATTGAACTATACGAAATGTTCCCCCAAAGCCATTTTGCGTGCAGATTTTCATCGCTTAGTCAAAAAAAGGGCCGCATACACACAGGAAGTGATGTCTGCATGCTTCCTGTTTACTGGAGGAGTGCTGTGCACTTTCACTTTCTCTTTTGAGCACATTGCTGGTGATTGTGGGGATTGTTGGAGGTGTTTGGTGGTGTGTGCTGCAGATTTGAGAGTTTGAGAGTGTTGCTGTGTCCTGTCGATAGTGTCTCTGTGAAGTGTGGTGTCCTTGTTTTTACGTGTTTTATTGTCTCCTGTCCTCAATCTTGTCGGGTGTTTGTCTTGGGGTAGTTAACTTTACTTGTAGTTGTTGGGGATATTATCTAGGGTTTCTTTATTTTTGGCAGTGGGGTTAGGTGTGTGCAGGGAGATGGTGGATGTGGGCAGGGAGGGCAGGATGTTCGAGGGGGCATTGGGGGCTTCCTATGGCTCATCAAGTGTTACCTGCCCTTGATGGTAGAGAGGGGAGGCCGTATCCTCGCCGGATACCCAGTCAGTGTGCGTAAGCAGAGGTGGGAGCGTGTGCGGGCGCAGATGCTGCGTGTATTTGGAGTTGACTGCACTCTGCGCCAGTGGAAGCACCGCTGGCAGGATAGCCTGGCCCGGGAGGGTGACCTCTTGGACTATGTGGGACTCATCGGTGGCCTAGAGTGTGGTAAGTTCAAACTCTAAATTTATTCATGAATACTGTAACGAAAAACAAAATATGCCGTGTGGGACACACTGGTGTCCAAGTGCAAAAATGTTGCAGAGTGAGGCGGGAGACATAATGCGTTCACGCATAATGTTGGCACATCAGAGACACAAGGCTGCATCCTATTGGCAAGCATAGGGTGCAAGTTTGTGTTACCCACTGCGCTGGAGCAACACTTAGCACTGTTGTGCCAAAGCTGGCACACCTGTGCAAAAATACGTGCAGGATAAAGATTGTTTGTGCACAGGAAGGGTGACTGTACATGAACAATCCAAGGCACTGTTTCTGTGACCTGTGTGCTGGCCAAAAGGAAGTGTAAAAATGCTGTCCTCATAAATTGTGGTACGTTAGCTACACTGCCCTTGTACATAGTCTCTGTGTGACAATGTATGAGATAGGAACAAATGCTCAAAGGAAATAGGACACGTCCAGAGTGTCATACACCACCAACATCTGTGAAACTGCCATGTGCGATCTGTAGCGATGCATTTGTACACAGAGCATGTATTACATCATGTTGCGTGTAGAAATGGGGCCTTGTGAATGTGTCACACAACTAGTATGTACAGGTTTGCTAGCATTATTGTCATGTTTGGCCAGACTCAGCATTCACAGGTCTTGTGTGAATGGCAGGCAAAGTAGACCCAATCATATAGCCAACATGAAACGCAACCCTACAGTTACGTAGCATTTTCAGTAAGGGTGATGATTTGTATGATGAATATGACACGTGTGATTTAACGTATGATACCAACACAAATTACTTTTGTTGTCTCACAGCTGCACGACCTATCATCACACGGGGGGACATCGACAGATTCCAGGACCCATACGCCACTGGTGAGTTTGGAAATCATATATTGGCACAGTGCGGTGTGATAAATGTCTGTGTCAAATGATCAACGTAGTAGTATGCAGTATGGGTGTGTATCACATGTACCATGACTACAGTGTGATGATGTATTGTGGAAGTCAGAAGTGTGTACAAATCTGCAAGTGAAGGTGGAGCAATGCATTTGTCTCCCAGTTGTAACTTTGCACATCCCCAGTCAGTGATACACATGGAAATTAGGTCTATGGGTTCGGTCACCACAGCAAATGCATGTGGATTACAGAGCGCACTGATAGGAGAGGAGACATTAAAGTGGTGTTGCCGATGAGTATCAGCAGACATGGAATGCATGTACATCTATGACTGAGATGACTGTGCAAGTGTCCCCGATCATGCACAAGGAGGCAGTGGTTTTCAGGCCGTGCGTGCTCAGACACAGGTCTGCACTGTGATTTCGTAGGTATGCTGCATACCAGCTTCACAGAAGTGGCAGTGCATAGCTTTGAGCCAAGCATATCAATGGCATGTTCTCCAAACACCTAGCAAAGATGGCCCTATGAATCTCATTGGCATGTTTGGCCACTGCAATGGTGTTGTCAAGCTGTCTCCTTGGGGTCCTTCCCTGACCGGCTCTGGATCAGGTGTACGAGCTCCTCTGTCCCAATTGTTGACATTACCCCGCATGCATTTACCCAGCATGCTTTAGCTCTGCATTTATTGCTGTGCCATATTTTTTACAATGCAGGCCTCTAGAACGCTATCTGTGAGAAAGCATTACCCATAACAACACTATAACCATCATGACTCCAGCGTGCTATTACAATGGTGAATGCATTGTAACAGTTTGCGTTGTAAAGGCCTGCGTATTTGGCTTTACTACGGAGTGATATTAGCGGATCCAAGACATGCATGAGTGACAATTTAGAGGAAAGGATGTTTCCCCTTTCTAGCAGCAACGCATCACCTACTGTGAAGTAGTGGTGGAGAGAGGGACAGCGCCTCATGTACAAGTCAGTGTTCAGCCACCCAACGTGTTTCCATGTGTGCTGCATGATGCAGCACAGATGAAAGTGTGAGTAGGGCTGTCACAGGATTGCTCCTGTGCAGGTAGGGTAACCATCCTACACATTAACAAGCCCCCCTAAACACAGACACCCTTGCACTCTTGTGCAAGAGTGCCTGTGTTAGCGCTGACTTGATGAACTGCACACAGTTGCTGTGGGACACACAGGGCTGCACATGAGCATTGTACATGTGATGCAGCACTGTGTCACAGGAGAGGATGAGGGTGGTGCTACACACCGAGGGCTAATGTCTCCCTCCTCCGATTCCTTGTACATGTCACCCTCAGTCAGGGAATGTCATGGCAACATCATTTGACACTGTCAGTCTAATTTGGTTGTGACAGTACATGTCCCATGCCATGCACTGTCATGTCATTCTCCCCAGCATGTAGTCAGTGATCCAGGATTCAACATTTAGTTGTCCAGGTCACTCTCTGACTTCACATAGTTACGCTAGAGTGTAGGCTCCCATGTTGAAGTGATCTTGTATTATAGATTTGAATGTAGAACATTGACATAGTCTAAAGGACTCACAATTTCCCATTGTTCACATTTTACAGACAACAAGACGCCAGCGGAGTCACATGCCTTCCAGGTGAGGAAGTAGCGGTACCTACATATTAAGAAGGTCGCAAAAGGGTACCGCAACATGGCGCGGAGGTACCAGGAGGACTGTGCGGCTGGTACGTGGAAATCGGTGACCGAGGTGGCAACCCGTGGCAGACGCAGTGGCACACAGGCCATCCCAGGCCCCTCTGGCGTCAGTGGTGGGTCCCAGCGTGGACAGTCAGTGTCCCATCCCCCTACAACAACCCCCACCCAAGGGACAATCCCACCTGCGGATCAGGTGATGCCATTTACTGTCCAGGACAGGAGGCTCATTATGGACAATAACGTGCTGCTGGCCAAGATGAGGCGGGAAATGGCCGAGCAGACAAGGCACCTTGAGGACATAAAAAAACACCTTGGACTACCATAAAGTCTGGACATGTTGTACCCCATCCCCCTCTTCTCCCTTCCCCCAATGTTTTATCTTGTATTTTAGGTAGTGTTAGGTAAGTATTTTAAGTGTTAGGTAGTGTAGTTTTAGTGTAGGTATAGTTAGTGTTAGATTTTAAGGTAGTTTTAGATTTTTATTATTGTATAGTATTTTGGGGATAAGTTTCCTTTTCCATTGGGTGGGGGGTTGATGTCTTTTGGAAGAAAAAAAAATAAAAACAAAAAATATATCTTTGTGTAGGTTAAATGTGTAGTTAGTTTATGTATAGCTTAGATGTCTTTGTCCTGTCTCGTGATGTGCCTTAAGGGTGGGAGGGGGTTGATGTCTTAGATATGTTTTGCGTGTTTAGGGTTAGTTAGGGTAGATAGTTTAGGTACTTTTTCTCTTAATTCTAGTTAGTTTATTTTAGATTAGTAGTAGTTATGATTATAGTTAGTTTAGGAGAGCTAATTTTATATAATAAATGGTTACTAGTTTGGATTTCTGCTTGCACTTATGTCAGGGGTGATGTGGTGGAGTGTGTCTTTTTACCTTGTATGCATCTCATATCATCAATAGACTCTACGTTGAATGTGTAAGTGTGGTCATGACATGTTACTTAGCAGGATGGATTGTGTCAGGATACCTTAGATGTGAGCACAGTAAACTTGCATGGATAACAGGGTGGCAAGTAGGTTTTACGGCCTAGTCTAGGGGCAGTCGTTTGGGAAGTTATACATCTTAAGTGTGACTCACAGAGTTGGCCAGCACATTGTTGCAGATTTACAACACAAGGTAGGGACATGGCATTGAGAGGATATTGTAGTAGCTACTGTTATCCATCATGGAGATGGATGTATGCGCCGGGTACCACAGATTGTGTCATAGCCCTGCATCTCACATGCTCCTTGCGCAGAGTCCATCTACATTGCACAGACCTTGGCACACTTGCTGCGTAGTGCAAGTGTGTCAGATTAAAGTGAATTACATGTTCCTGTGCATGGAGGCTGAACCTCCGGGCCATGCCAGTAGGAGTCTTTCTGTGAGTCCATTGAGAACTGCATATGGCAGAACAGTGGGCCTGATTCACGTAAGTCATCTGAGAGTAAGTCATGAGTTTACGTTTTCCGGTATTCACAACTGGCATTGAGGAGTAGTGCAGTAAGATGTACTGACTTCACTTCTCCTAAATCCCTTTTGTGAATCACAAAAGTTGGTAAGTCATGATTTTGTCATCATTAAAGTTTTTGTGCGTGCACATAGTTCTGCTGCACACAAGAGGGGAAATGTTGCATTGCTCCCTCTTGTGCCAGTGTCATGGCAAATTCTCCCAGCTGTTACCTTTTGGCTCATAGTGATGCCACCCTTGAAATGGTGGCACTGCTTCTGACTATATGGTCAGTGCAGTGCACCACGCATCCCTTGTCACATTGCCCTACCCGCTCACAGTGGTCACACCATGTGGGGCTCCAAAGTCAGTAAGCATTGTTCGTCCACAGGAAGGGGCTGACTGATGCATTACACTTTGGGGTGAGTCCCTATTGCCAACTCTACTTCACTGAGGCAGACATTGTGGTTAAATTAGTGGCTGGTAGACATGTGCCCTTACGTATCTTCATCAATGTGTATATGGTGTGCGCCATCTTGGGATGTGAAATGCAATGTGCACCTTCACAACAGGCTTCGTCCACCCTGTAGAGTGTGAGTAGATATGCCAGGAGATTTTCTTTCATCAATTGTAAAGGGTGACACTACTTGTGGCCTGCAACAGACTTTGCCTTTTTTAAACACATTCCTATTTCCTTCATGGATGTGGGGCTAAGTTGGGATATTGCTAGATTGGTGTATTAGAGCAATGGGGGCACAGCTGGTTCACACATACCTGGTCCTCTCACTGCCTATCAGGATCACAGTAAAACATGTACATTTGTATTATTTCCCTGGGTGTACCTTTTGGTGGATTCACTGCTCCTACATTTTGCGAGACTGCTAAACTGGATTGGTCATGGACAACAGACATCTGTGTGATGTAAAAATATTTATTCACATGTCTGTTGACATAGTTGGAGACTGGACCAGTACTTGGCCATGCAATCCCCACATTACATTGATGCCCAGTGGAGGACCAGACAGAGTCCTTTAGGGTTGACAAGTCCAAAGGATGAGGAAGAGTTCAGTCAGCAGTCTGATTGCTGTGTCATTGGTAACCAAACAAAATATGGCAGTCCATGTCGAGGTCCAAGGTGAGTGTCACAGAGTGTATTGGGGGACAGTGGAAGGTGATATTCGGGGGCATGATGCTCAGCCCAGAACCAAGTAGAAACTGGCCATTTGGCCTAGATGAATGCTACCGCTTCCTTCTTTGCAATAAGGCAGATTCATCATCTTCGTCCTCTGATGTGTCATGTGCCTCACATGTGGGTGGTGGTAGATTGGCTGCAGCACTGTGAGGCACTGACACATCAGAGGGCGGAGATGTGGATGTAGAAGCAGCCGCAGCAGCATTCATCTGCGCCAGACCATGCTGCAGCAATGCAGTGATGATGATCTGCAGGGCATGGAAAATGCCAGCTACATCGCGCTGGTGTGCAGCCGTGGCAGCCATTTGTTCTGCCTGCATCCGCTCCATGTTCTCCATTATCCTCCGCATGCGGCCCAACTCCTGGCTGCCATCGCTGGAGCCACTCTGACTGGACAGTTGTTCCTGTCTCTGAGTCATGACTCCAGCGATGTCAGCCATGGAGTGTTGGAGAGCATTGAGCGGACTGTGGGTGTCCGTGATGTTTTGTAGGTGGTCCCGGATGGAACTCAGACACCCACATACGGAATCAAGTTTGGCCGCCAGGCTGTCAAACCCAACCGCACCTGATGAGCCATCTCCTGCTGGACCTCTAACACACAGCGTTGGAATTCCAGATTTGGGTCCGGGAGGTCCTGGGAGACAGCTGTGGAGGTAGGTGCTTGCTGCTGTGTGGTTTGTGCAGGGGGTGGGGTTTGCACGATGCAGCTGGGTTGCCCTGCTCCTGGAGGTGGGGTGCTGATGGAGTCTAGCAGCTGTTGGAGGGTGTCCGTGTTGATGGTGGAGAATTCATCCTCTTCATCAGTGAAGAGTGGGACAGGCTGCTGTTCAGGAGGTGATGTTTGACCCTCTGCAATGTAAAGGGGAGATGCATTTTAACTGTGTGTTTCATGTATGATCATGCATTGGATGAGTTTACAAGCAGACTGCATGACAATGTACATTGTGACTGTTTGGGAGGGGCTGCCTATTTGTTGCTGGATGTTGACTTTTTCGACTACATCACTTATATGAGGTTGTACTTGTACATTGTCATCTCACAGTTTACAGCTATGACTAATGTGATTGGGCAGTTTATACACACAGGTGGCACCAGTTGTGTCCTCTGTTCAGTTGTGAAGGTGATGCAGTTTGTCCCACATTGTAGTCAATGTTGATGATCTCTGATTTTTATGTGTGTGCGCTTCATTGTGGGATACTCGCCCATGCAGCTTTGGTTTTAATGCCCCTTATCCCTTTCAGGCAGTGGGACTCCACTTCTGTGCATTTACAATGCTGAGATGTTGCAAGCTGGGGTAAATATGTGTCATGGTCAGAGTTGGGACACTTGTGCATTGCTTTCAAGCAGATGTCTTGGTTACGTCAGAGGTTGTATGTACACGAGGATGTGTCAGAGTGTGACCTGCTCCTTTAAGGATGTGGGCTACACTCAGCCACCTCAGTGACGTGGCCTGCACCATGTGGAGATGTTTGGGGTGCAGGCATGGTATTCATCATGCACTGTCACTTGCATTGTCAGTGTGGCTCACAGACCCGCACCTTTGATGTGTGCTGCACATGTGTTTGTTGCAAGATTAGTTATGTGTGAGGAGGGCCCCCTTTTAGCGCATTGGCTACTAAGGCCTACTTGCTGTTTTAATGTGTGCTGCACTATGCTGTACACATGTGCATCCAGGTAGCTTTGTCTATTGTGATTTTTCTTGTGTGCATTGCTTACTGCCCTCCTGTTGGCTTACCCGTTGTGAATATGGTGCTGCGTGAGTTTCTAAAGATGTTGCTGGCTGGACAGACAGTGTCAACAACAATTGCCCTCAACGTTGACCCCACGTGTGATGTGTAAGTGGCCCTGGATTAGATGGGTGTGGATTTCCAATGCATATTTGTGGTGCTCAGGCCTTGTCACCACCACCCTGCCAACAGATGCAAATGGCAGGGTGATGTGTGTTTGTGTATGTGACACGCAGCTGGTCACATGAATGATACATGCTGTCCTGGTTACGAATATTCAATGCATGGATTTGCGTGTGGGTGATTACAACCATGACTGCATATTTGGTCACTGACACAGTTGGCTTAACAAACATATAGGTTTACATGCACATAATGGTGTCATGGGCAACTGACACAAGGACTGATGTGGAATGTTGTTTTCTGTATGGCAGATGTGTACACTTGGTAGTGGAGGTGTGCAATTCGACCTAAGGGGTGTGTGTGCCATTTGGCTAGTTGTCCTTATTTGTTGCAACTTTGCTATCCTTGCTTGTTGTCATACTTTGGTTGTCTTACTTCTTTACAGGGACATTTTAGTTCTGTGAGTCTGGCACACAGACAAGTCATGCAGTACAGATTTGGTTGACACATTCCTGATATGCATTGTCCCCGCCCTGTGATGTTGTAGGCATAGCCCCCCTGCTCATTGTATTGAATCACCTTTTGAATGAAGCCTATTGTTTGTGTGCATTGTGGGATATGCAAGTTTGAGACATTTGGCTGCATGATCAGTTTGTTGTGACATTGCATGTGTTTCTGGTATGCAGACTCACTAGATGGTTTCTCACTTGGTGTACACACAGTGATGGCTCGCAGTGGGAGTTCTGCAGGGCGGTGTTGCGGGGGGCTGGTGCAGGGCAGGTGAGGGGCAGGATTGGGGTAGTGGAGTTGGACACACGACGTGCTTGAGTTAGGTAAGTAAATAAATGAATCCAACTATTTACCTTGCACTTGCTACACCGCCGAGTTAGCGATGCAGTAAGCGCAAGGTAATTAGTTGGATTTATTTATTTACTTACCTAACTCCAGCACGTCGTGTGTCCAACTCCACTACCCCCCATCCTGCCCCTCCCCCACCCCGCACAACCGCCCCACTGCCCCACAGGACTCACGCTGTGAGCCGTCACTGTGTACACAGGACTGCATCTCATGGACATGCAGGCGGACACATTTACTGGAGATGTGGCAGGATGTCTACATGGCCCCCATGCCTCAAAATCACACATTTACAAATCGTCTGCACAGGGCCCCATCTCTCTGATACTTAACTTGTGGATGCACTGTGTGTGTGACTGATCATGTGCATGAGTGGGCATGCCACCACCAATGTCAGCAGACATGCAGCATTGTGCCCGTGTGTCTGCGTTGTGTGCAAGATTGTGCATGTGCAGTTGTGTCACCCTTGATGAACATGCACATTCTTGCACACAACTCCGACATATTGTGAATACGCCGCTAACACGGCAATAATTTACCACAGTACACGGCGATACGAAAACGCACGCTAACTGAGGTTAGCGATAGTTTTCGCCATTTGTTGTGAATATCCCCCTATATTGCTTGCTATATAACTTATCGTCATGCTACTACCTCCCAAAGTAAGTAAAATAGATGGGCACAATAGTTAAAGGGTTTAAGTAAACAATTTAAAGGTATAAGTAATATTAATGTACTTTCCATAATGATTCAGACCAAAGGGATAAACAGGATGCAATATAATTGTTGGTCAGTAGTACTTGCCTCGATATAGAAGTGGAGTGGGCATTTCAAGGGAGGGCAGCTGTGGACATTTTAGAAAGACCCACAAACGTATAATTTAAAATTTTCTACATGACCTCTTCACACCCTAGAAACAGTTGGAGAAGTCTCCTGACAAAGGGCAAGAGGTAAATCCATTTCTGAATTTGAGAGGGGAACACACCCAAAATTGGTGTGCATTTATGCAATTGGGTTAGCAGCGAGGGAAATGTTTTCCTTCTATAGAAAAAAATGCCAAATATAAAAGTGAATTGGTTTTGCCTGCACAACTGAACACTTTGCACTATTATGCATTACCTAGAATAAAAAAAAGCCTTCACAGCAGAACTCCTGCAAACCTCAGACTGCGGAATGCCGATTGAAATAACAGGAGTGAAAAAGTCACACATGACATGTTGCAGAATAACATCCACGCATCCATCCCCTTTCGAAGCCTTTTCTCTCCATCACACCCAGGTACACATATGCGCGCCCCTCATGCGCGAGCACACACACAAGTGCACACAAACACACACATCTACCTTTGCTTTTACACTACTTTATTGCTTGGGGGGACGAGTCAGAAGCTGAGCTGCTGGAAAAAGACCATTTGTAATAGAGCAAACAGGACGATGGGGAAGGTGTATTCTGATACAACCTCCATGGGAAGGCTGACCTGCTTTGAAATCAGGAGATTACAGGGTTTAATGTCTTAGCCTTGGGAAATACTTTTGTTCACGATTTGGAATAAGGATGAAGAGAGAAGCCACAACTTCACGCATGCCAATCTTTTCTGGAGTAGTGCGCACATTGTAGTGAAGAAAGAGAGGTGAATACAAGAATTATAATACTATTTGTCAAACAGCCCTCTGTGCCTCATTGGCAAAAATGTTATTAATTCCATGCAGAGCAAACGCTATGCATGAGGCTGCAGGGTAAGGATGTCTGCTTTGTGGCCCCGGGAGCATTCAATGAATTTTCATAGCTAATTCACTGCACTTTTGGATTAACTGGTCTGGAAACTTACCATTCAATTGTTTAATTGAATAATTCATTGAATAATTACATTTTAAGTTCCGACATATGCCTCATACAGATGATTATTAAAGTGCCTCATGCACAGTTCTATTTTATTATATCCAAAGAAGGACAAATGTGTCTGACAAATGACGTCCCATTCCTTTCTTCAAGACCAAGTTCAACAAATTGAATCAATGTACTGCATTTTCATTGTCCTGCCCAGGATCCTATAACTCTTAATGCTACGTAAATGTTTATTATCCACCACACATATGTAGCAGTGTCATTCCGACATCTATTTATTGGAAGTGAGTGAATTAGTATATATATATATATATATATATATATATATATATATATATATATATATATATATATATATGTATATATATATATATATTATCTACTGGCGGTCGTCAGTAGATAGTTATAGTTAGGACCTATTTTCCATGGGAAATCCGCAACATTCTATTCCCAATAACTTTGGCGCCGGTTGACGAATCTTCACGAAATTCTCAAAACTTATGGCCCGCTCCGGTCCGCTCCTATCCTGAAAGTTTTGGGGTGATTCATCAAGTGGGGGCCGAGAAAAAAGGGGGGTCCCAAAATGTGTTTTCCCCATGCAATTTTCCATAGGATCCTTTAGTCGCAGCTACAGCCCGAACTGCTGAACGGAATTACACCAAATTTGGCAAAAAGGTAGCCCTTGGTTCAGAGTTGTGCCTTTTGGTTAAATGGTGTAAATCCGTTCAGTAGTTCCTGAGAAATGTGAAAAAGAAAACACATATATATCTGGGCGGAGCCTAACCGCACATGTCATCGTGAGATCTGATTGGCTGTCAGCACTTCATCCTGGAATTGCTGGCAGCCATCTTGGGACCAATATAAATGATAGTACCCCATTGAAATGCATTGTAGTGAATCGAAGATTTTGAGGTTACCAAAAGGAGAACTATAAAGGGTGATAACAGACTTTAGTTACATTAGAATTCATTTGTTGATGGTACCATACTAATTTCAGGAATTGTGGTGTGTTCTAAGGTGATTTTACCCTGTGAAAAACCTTCTGCTGGGATATCATGAATCATGTTTGAGAGAAAACTATTTTCACATGCTTGTCCCACACAGTTTTGGAAGGTGCTCCAGAAGCTAAAATGAGAGCATATTTTCTGTAAATTCACATTATCTTTCTCAGTCATGTGAGAATGAAGTCTGACATTCTCAGTAAAACATGTACATCCAACAAGGGCAGAGACTGTCAGTTGATTCCTTTGTGTTCTACTGCAGTTCCCAGAGTGTTCTAAAGAACAACTAGAGTGCTAACAGCCTTACTTATGACAAAAGTATGGCACACCTGAAGCCATCTTGATTGGAATAAACTGGTAACACTTAAAACATTTAATTTAAAAAGGAACAAAATGAGGGGGTTCATTTTGTCATAGAAATTATGGTTAGTGCTGTAGAAAGAAAAATTAGGACATGTTTTAAGTGAGATCTCAAATATCTTCCTGTTATATTTCAACAGGAGCAGCCTGTCAGTTGATGCCTTTGTGTTCTACTGCAGCTTCCCAGAGTGTTCTAAAGAACAACTAGAGAGCTAACAGTCTTACTTATGACAAAATTATGGCACGCCTGAAGCCATCTTGATTGGAATAAACTGGTAACTCTTAAAACATTTAATTTAAAAAGGAACAAAATGAGGTGGTTCATTTTGTCATAGAAATTATGGTTAGTGCTGTAGAAAGAAAAATTAGGACATATTTTAAGTGAGATCTCAAATATCTTCCTGTTATATTTCAACAGGAGCAGCCTGTCAGTTGATGCCTTTGTGTTGTACTGCAGCTTCCCAGAGTGTTCTAAAGAACAACTAGAGAGCTAACAGTCTTACTTATGACAAAAGTATGGCACACCTGAAGCCATCTTGATTGGAATAAACTGGTAACACTTAAAACATTTAATTTAAAAAGGAACAAAATGAGGGGGTTCATTTTGCCATAGAAATTATGGTTAGTGCTGTAGAAAGAAAAATTAGGACATGTTTTAAGTGAGATCTCAAATATCTTCCTGTTATATTTCAACAGGAGCAGCCTGTCAGTTGATGCCTTTGTGTTCTACTGCAGCTTCCCAGAGTGTTCTAAAGAACAACTAGAGTGCTAACAGCCTTACTTATGACAAAAGTATGGCACACCTGAAGCCATCTTGATTGGAATATAATGGTAACACTTAAAACATTTAATTTAAAAAGGAACAAAATGATGGGGTTCATTTTGTCATAGAAATTATGGTTAGTGCTGTAGAAAGAAAAATTAGGACATGTTTCAAGTGTGATCTCAAATATCTTCCTGTTATATTTCAACAGGAGCAGCCTCTCAGTTGTTGCCTTTGTGTTCTACTGCAGCTTCCCAGAGTGTTCTAAAGAACAACTAGAGCGCTAACAGTCTTACTTATGACAAAATTATGGCACACCTGAAGCCATCTTGATTGGAATAACCTGGTAACTCTTAAAACATTTAATTTAAAAAGGAACAAAATGAGGGGGTTCATTTTGTCATAGAAATTATGGTTAGTGCTGTAAAAAGAAAAATAAGGACATGTTTTAAGTGAGATCTCAAATGTCTTCCTGTTCTATTTCAACAGGAGCAGCCTGTCAGTTGATGCCTTTGTGTTCTACTGCAGCTTCCCAGAGTGTTCTAAAGAACAACTAGAGCGCTAACAGTCTTACTTATGACAAAAGTATGGCACACCTAAAGCCATCTTGATTGGAATAAACTGGTAACACTTAAAAAAATTAATTTAAAAAAGAACAAAATGAGGGGGTTCATTTGGCCATAGAAATGATGGTTAGTGCTGCAGAAAGAAAATGTAGGGCATGTTTTAAGTGAGATCTCAAATCCTCTTCTATTTCATTAGAAAATTCTGACATGCAGACTGAAACAATCACTTTCAATACCAGCAGTAGACTTCCAGTTAACTCCCTGGTGAGCAGTACCTTTACTACAGTGATCTAATGAACAACTAGAGTGCTAACATTCTGAATTTATGGCAAATGTGTGACACATCTGAATGCCTTCTTGATGGAATCAAAGTAAAAAACTGAAAGCATTTCCTACTGAGGAGACTGCAGTAAATGACGAAATTAGGAAACTTCATAACAAATAAGTCTCCCAAGATGGCCACCAGAGAAAAAAGAGCCCAAATGTAGCACAAATATCACCCAGATGTAGCCCACATATAGCCCAATGACAGAAGTGTGCAAAACACTTTTTATTTTTATTTTTTCTGCAGTTTTATATAGTGCAAACTGGTCAGGTATTGGAGCGTTACATCTTACTTGGACCCCTTATTGCGTATTTTGCACGAAGTACATGAGATTGATCTTGCGAAACATTGAACTTTACGATTCTGTTAACCTGAAGTTGCTCTGAACCGGTCTTTGTAACACCCGTTTTTACCTACTGGTTTTAATTAATTCTCACTGTATTGTTTTAGGAAAGAGGATTTACTGTTTTTATGTACACTTTTAAGATCTATGTTTCTAAATCAGATCAAATAAAGTTTAATGAATTCTATGGCAGGACGGAGGCGAGGATTATGCATATCTTTCCTCAATTTATTTGCATAGCAGTTCAAAGAAAACGTAACACAACAATCATTAAACAAAAGACTACACAACCCATGAACCATTAGGGGGTAGTCTCCAAGGCAACTATAGTCCACTCATATCACAGTTCATTGTATATAATATCGTGATGTCCCTTCCGCTTCCTCTTTCTTCACTGCTCGTCAGTTAAGTGCATTCCTTACATTCTTGGCTTAATCTGACGTTGTTGCTGTTTGTATAGCGGTTTCTTGTGCACGTTATTAGCATTATTGCCTTGGTATTGTTTCATATTCCCTGCGCAGCAGGCTCTTGCCCGAGCGCGTTCTCCTCCTCGCAGTTTCTCCTGCTGTGTGCTCTGCGCGCGGTGAGATCCTGTCAGGCGCGTCTGGTCCGAGCGAGGCAGCTCCGTCGAGCGCTCCCGCTGGTCTTTACGCGCGTTTGGGAATCCGGTCACTCCTTTAGTGTCCGCTTGATTCCCGACCAACCCTCGCCTAATTTTGACACCGCTACGCGGTGATTTTACCACACGCCCACGTTAGTGACCAGCGCCACCTGGTGGTGGTAATTGGTATTGCGCCTCAGTCTATTCTTATAACAGCTTCGGGGAAAGCCCAGCTGTTGGAGCACCGGCGAGGGGGCTGTCTTATTAAGGATTTTAAGGGCATTTGTTCTGTGCTCACACCCTCTGCTATCATGTCTTCTCCAGAAGACCATTTTTACTCCTCCTACCAGGAACTGGAGGAGGAATGGCCCCCCAACTTCTCCCTCCAGCAGTGGACCAAGCCCTCTCTCTGGCTATTTCTAGGGCGCTGGCTCCTCTTAGGGATCAGGTTGATAAGCTGGCAAAAAGCATCCCTGGGGTATTCAGTGACCCAGATCTGGTGGTGGCGGGTCCAAGTAGCTCCCAGATGGGGAATAAAAGGGCCGTTAAGCATAACGCGGGGCACTTGGAAGGATATGATAAACTTACGGAGACCTTCCTCAAGAGTGCGCGAACGCTAAAACATGCACCCTGCCGGGAGGAGGAGGTGCCCGGAGAAAATTGCGACACTGTCACCACTATTGTGGACCCCGACAGCGGGTTTCCCTTAGAGGGAGAGGGTGTATCGGAGGACGATTTCTCCTCCGATGAGGATAAGGACTCAGGGCGTTCCTGGCGTCCAGAGTCCCACTGCTCTCAGTCTCTCCTCTCCCGGTTGGGGACGGGGTCCACTCGGACATGTTCCAGCCTACCCAAATTTACCATCCTAGGTCGGCAGAGTGGACACCTGACGCCAAAGTGGCAGAGTATGTGGTGGGGAAAATCCATCAACCCCTTGAAAGGGAGGTCAGGAATAGGATGAGGGAAGAATGCCCCAGGCCCTCACTGAAGGGGATGGTGGCACACACGCCTGAAATTGATGAGAAACTATGTACCTTTTTCTCCAAGTATATGAGGGATCCCAAGAAAGGAATTGATAGGTCTTGGACGTGGTAGGGCCCTTGACCCAAATTATTCAATTGACGGAGCGTTCCAAAGAGTCAGGATCCCCTTTGTCCACGGATATTGTGGCTGGTTGGGCGCACTACCCTAAACCCTAAAACACTACCCCCTCTGCTACCCAAACACCACTGCACTACCCTAAACCCTAAAACACTACCCCCAGCACAACACCATACACTACCCAAACATAACTGCACTACCCCAAACCCTAAAACACTACCACCAGCACGACTCCCTACACTACCCAAACACCACTGCACTACCCTAAACCCTAAAACACTACCCCCAGCACGACTCCCTACACTACCCAAACACCACTGCACTACACTAAACCCTAAATTCACCCCCAGCATGACCTCCCACACTACACAAACACCACTGCACTACCCTAAACCCTAAAACACTACCCCCAGCACGACCCCCTACACTACCCAAACACCACTGCACTACCCTAAACCCTAAAACACTAACCCCAGCATGACCCCCTACACTACCCAAACACAACTGCACTACCCTATACCCTAAAACACGACCCCCTACACTACACAAACACGACTGCACTACCCTAAACCCTAAAACACTACCCACAGCATGACCCCCTTCACTACACAAACACCACTGCACTGCCCTAAACCCTAAAACACTACCCCAGCACTACCCCTACACTACCCAAACACCACTGCACTAACATAAACCCTAAAACACTACCCCCAGCACAGCCCCCTACACTACACAAACACCACTGCACTACCCTAAACCCTAAAACACTACCCCCAGCACGACTCCCTACACTACCCAAACACCACTGCACTACCCTAAACCCTAAATCTACCCCCAGCACAACCCCTACACTACCCAAACACCACTGCACTACCCTAAACCATAAACCACTACCCCCAGCATGACCCCTACACTACACAAACACCACTGCACTACCTAAACCCTAAAACACTACCACAAGCATGACCCCCTACACTACTCAAACACCACTGCACTACCCTAAACCCTAAAACACTACCCCAGCATGACCCCTACACTACCCATACACCACTGCACTACTCTAAACCCTAAAACACTACCCCCAGCATGACCCCTACACTACTGCACTACCCTAAACCCTAAAACACTACCCCCAGCACGACCCCCTACACTACCCAAACACCACTGCACTACCCTAAACCCTAAAACACTACCCCCAGCACGACCCCCTACACCACCCAAACACCACTGCACTACCCTAAACCCTAGAAAGAAACCCCACCCCATGCCCAATCCCCTTACCTCTCACTCCTCATGGTTCCTCTCTCCTCGTGGTTCCTGCTTCACATCATCTCTGAGGGCGGTGCACGTCGTTGTGAGGAAACGGAACAGCCTCTGTTTCCTTACAACGACATGGATCGTCTACATGTTTTTAGAACGCATGGTCATTTACCATATATACCTTTACAACAAAATTCGTTGTAAAGGCATGCGTGGTAAATGACCATGCGTTCTAAAAATGCGTAGTAATGACTTTGTGATGTACAACGCATGCGTGGTAATGCATGCGTTGTAATGGTATCGCAAAGTAAAAAGTCGTTGTAACGGCTGTTTACCGATCAAAGCTGGCCCCTGTTCTTCAGTGAGACGTTTATTTGATTAATTAGGAAGAAGGAATGTGTTTTTTTACCGAAAAGTGCATTCCCGGCTGTTGTATTGTGAAAGTGTCCGCGTGGCCTGGTTTCACTTCCGGTGAGAGAGTGGAAGAGTCTGTTTGGATCTAAAGGAGTTCTGTTGTTGGACGGGGCCGGCGCGACATGTCATCGGAAAACATAGCTAATGGAAAGCGTCCTCCCTGAAGTGTGGAGCAGTGCCATGAGAGGTCAACGAGTGTGCGTCCCACCGCAGTATGACCATAACGCGTGACCCATGTGCCGCCTCCAGGGTACGGGAGGCCGAAGCGGCATCGCAGGTCCTCTTGAAGACCGTTGTAGCACTAATTCTACATTTTGGTACTAGGGCATTTTAACTTCGTTGTTCCTGCCAGATACAAAGAGAAGAGCCTGTGTTATTCAGTGCCCTCGTTACCTTTTTTGTGGGTTGTGGTGCTTGTCACTTCGCTGCCCCGCCGGTGCACACGGCTGGGCACCCCACCTCGTGTGCCATCTGCAGGGCCTCTGCCCTCGGATCACTGGTTTCGGTTTCTGGAGTGGCAACATAAACAGTTGCTCCCAAAGGACTAGCCTGAACACTTAGGTGAATATCCCCTGCACCAGCATTCCACAGAAATTCTTTCCTAGCTCTCCCACGTCAACGAGCACGGCTCCGCTCGCGACACCGTATGACGTCATCGGAGCCATAAGAGGACCTCGTCGGCGTGCTGACGTCAGTTCCACCTATTTTTTCCGTGCCACCGAGGCAAATAGGGAACCGAGACATTTTCACATGTATACATAGTATAATAAATATATATATATTCACTGAAAAAAACATAGGTTTCAGGCACGTTATAGTTAGAAATTAGCATTTAAAAATCCTTAGAAATTCACTGAAAAAACCATAGGTTTCAGGCACGTTATAGTTAGAAATTAGCATTTAAAAAACCTTAGAAATTCACTGAAAAAACCATAGGTTTCAGGGGCGTTATAGTTAGTTGGACATTTCACTCGTACAAAACCATAGAAATTCCCCCGTTATAGTTAGTTCAGCTAACTATAACTCGCAGCTCCATAATGCACTGCTAATGACGTCACATATTACATCACTCATGACATGGTCAGTGACATCACTCATGACATCACTGATGACATCTCAAATGACATCACTGATGACATCGTCCAGTGAATGTGTGTTTTTCTGAAAATTAAATATGTTTTATATATGTATATCTCAAGGTCGATGGAAGAATAAATAGGTATATAAGTGTCTAAATGGATGATTTTTTTTTTTTAATTGATTGTATAACTGACTAAGTGTATCTTAGTGAATACATGGGTTAGTGAGTAATGTTTAAATATGAAAATATCTGTATCAGTCTCTCACTTTGTGTATAAGTGGCTGCATGTGTTGGTGAGTAGCTACATGAGTGTCTATATGGATTATTAGTTGGTTTTTGAGTATCAGTATGAGTGTCTGAGTGTCTGTATGGTTCGGTGGGGGTATTACTTAGTGCATAGATGCATGAATGAGTGACTCACTGTTTGTATGTGTTGAAGACAGCATGTGTGCAGTACTGTATAGGTGGATGAGTATGTGTATGGGTGTGTTAGTGAGTGAATGACTGTCTCAATAGTGTCTTTATGAGTAACTACATATGTTTTAAACTAGTATATGTGAGTATTGGTGTATATAAGTGAGTATATGTGAGAGTGAGAGATTGGAAGAGTTCCTGTACAAATAAGTAGGTGTTTCTATAAGTGATTGTTTAAGAGAGTAAGTATGTGTAAGTTTCTGTAGAAGTAAGTGTGGTAGTGTGTGTATAACTGTATATGCAAGTAAATGGATGTTTGATACTTTGTTTGCATGTGTGACTATGTGTGTGAGTAACTCTATGGATGAGTGGCGGTGTGTAACAGGATGTATAGGTGTATGAGTACATATGATGAGTGAGTACATGTATGAGTGACTGTATAGGGACTGTTGGTGAATGAGTGGATGTGTGTGTAGATCTTGGAATTACTGAATAGGTGTGTTGTAACTGGTATTGGTATGTCCATTGTTTTGAAAATGTTAGTTTGTATTTTTGAGTGTGTATCAAAGGTTATATTAGGGTGAGAGGAGGTCTGCCACTCTATCACATGGATGATGTCATCAGTGATGTCATCAGTGATGTCATTTGAGATGTCATCAGTGATGTCATGAGTGATGTCACTGACCATGTCATGAGTGATGTAATATGTGACGTCATCACAAATTATAACGGTGGAATTTCTATGGTTTTGTACGAGTGAAATGTCCAACTAACTATAACGCCCCTGAAACCTATGCTTTTTTCAGTAAATATATATATATATATATATATATATATATATATATATATATTCACTGATAAAACCATAGGTTTCAGGCACGTTATAGTTAGAAATTAGCATTTAAAAACCTTAGAAATTTACTGAAAAAACCATAGGTTTCAGGGACATTATAGTTAGTTGGACATTTCACTCATACAAAACTATATAAATTCCACCGTTATAGTTAGTTCAGCTAACTATAACTCGCGCTCCGCAATGCACTGCTGATGAGGTCACATATTACATCATTCATGACATGGTTAGTGACATCACTGATGACATCACTGATGACATCACTGATGACATCATCCATGTGACAATCTCTAACGCTAATTTCTAACTATAACGTGCCTGAAACCTATGGTTTTTTCAGTGAATTTCAAAGGTTTTTTAAATGCCAATTTCTAACTATAACGTGCCTGAAACCTATGGTTTTTTCAGTGAATTTCAAATGTTTTTAAATACTAATTTCTATCTATAACGTCCTGAAACCTATGGTTTTTTCAGTGAACTTCTAATTATAATGTTCATTTAACCTATAGTTTTTTCCGACACCCAAGAAGGACACAACACCCACTGCCACAATTTGTTATTTAAACTATATAATGTCTTCTTGTTTTTTAAATATTAAACAACTACATACAGTATGAAAGGGAGCCCAGCCCAGAGCCACATCTGAAGACCAACACATGTCATAGACCTTCTGATCAAGCAGCTCCGACACCCAAGAATGCCACAACACCCACCACCACCCCCAGGACCCCCCCCCCTCTACCACCGAGGCAGTGCAGAACAAGACAGCGAACTTTCCGAAAACGGCATGGCCCCTAAGCCACACAATAGCTGAATATTGGGACAGGTGTGAACAAACTATATGTGAAGGAAGCAATTCACCCATGTTTAACAATGCACACAATGCAAAGTGTAGCGGTGATGTGCTGGACACATCTCAGTATGCAGAACACACACCTCTCCATGTGCACAAATACTACTGGTGCTTGTAGTGTTGTGGACAGTGGACCCAACCATGTTCTGTCAAACACTAGGGAAGATCTCAGTCATGTAGCTGTGTCGTCCCCCAGTAAGCATAAGCGTAACCGGAGTGGGCTGGTCCGACGTACGCCACTTCAGCGTAGGAGTGTGAATAAATAGGCCACAGCTCTGGGCGTGGTTCACTTGTGGGAAGGCCAAAGCATCTGCTAGGGCGGCGCCCCTCACCCTGCCATGAGGCCGCCGACGTGACCGCCAGCCTCCTCAGCCGATCGCTGGCTTCCGCCACAGAGGCCCCCAGTGGCACAGCACTGCGGACTTATGTCTGTACAAACTACTGCCTTCGATATACACTGCGGACAGGAAGGCTCACAATTCAGATCGAGTCGCGATTGCAGATGACGCAGTCCAGTAGGCAAGAGACATTGCTCAAGTCAACAACACGTGTTTGTGGGCCCTTCCTGACCGCTGCCTCCGGCCTAAACTGCGGTCAGTAGGGCTCACAATTCAGATGGAGTCGAGATTGCAGATGACGCAGTCCAGTAGGCAACAGACATTGCTCAAGTCAACAACACGTGCCTGTGGGCCCTTCCTCACCACTGCCTCCTACCTCCACTGTGGTGAGTAGGGCTCACAATTCAGAGCGACTCACGATTGCAGATGACGCAGTCCAGTAGGCAACAGACATTGCTACCAGTGCGGCCAGCCCGGACCACGCATCATCGCTGACTGCGCACACGCTAAGTGCTTCAAGTACCACTAACTCTGTGAAGCTCAAGTCAACGCCACGTGGCTGTGGGCCCTTGATGACCGCGGCCTCCGGCCTACAATGCGGTTAGCAGGGCTAACAATTCAAGATTAGTGCCGATGCAAATTGTATAAGAGAGTATAATCGGTTAAGAAGACTGTATGCTCCCAATCTGTGTACCTCAACTCAACGCCACGTGGCTGTGGGCCCTTGCTGACCGCTACCTCTGGCCTACACTGCGGTCATCAGGGCTCACAATTAAATTGAAGTCTTGATTCATTAATTACAGAATCCAGTAGGCAAGTAACTATCACAGGTCTAAAATCTACATAATATCCTTTTAGTATCCTTGCTTCAAGAACTTTTTTATATCAGTTATAGCTTTAGTACAATCACCAAATTCATCTTCAAGTGCAAACGAACACTCATTAGCAGTCTACACTGCGAGCAGCAGAGCTCGCAATTCGAATTTTGGACACGTGGTGCCACTAACCCTGTTCAACACAAGCCGCGACACGTGGTGCCACTAACCCTGTTCAACAGAAGCCGGCGACACGTGGTGCCACTAACCCTGTTCAACACAAGCCAATCCCACATGTGGAACTGTGTCCTGAGTACTGAATGGCAGTGACCCCAAGTCCGTGCAGCGACCACAGCACCAGACTCCCTTTAATCAGTGAGGCATATTTCCATATGCAAGGCCGGCAACACGTGGTGCCACTAACCCTGTACAACACAAGGCGCGACACGTGGTGCCACTAACCCTGTTCAATACAAGCCGATCCCACATGTGGAACTGTGTCCTGAGTCCTGAATGGCAGTGACGCCAACTTCGTAGCAGCGACCACAGCTCCAGACTCCCTTCAGTTTTATTTGTTGTTGTTTTGTTTAAATAAAATGTTTTATATGTAAATCTATACATGACTAAGATTCTTGTTTGTCCAACTGCACAGGGACAATTCCGGGCCCAAGAAGGTTGTTGGGGGTATGTTGGTAATGTGGGAAGAGGGTGCGTTACCTACTGATGTGGGGAGAGGCAGCGTGAAAGGGGTATCTCTCACAGAAAGAACTCTGGTATGTTTTCAGAAATGCCTCAGACAGATGCCAGCTGACGGACTGAAGCACAAAATGGCTTTTCAATGCTTATGTAGTGTGACTTATGAACAGTTCGCACCCAGGCTCGCGGAGGGACAACTGCGGCCCGTCCGCTCGACTCACAGATGCAGTACTATGAGCCGTCCGCTCCCAAAGGAACAGCAGCGTAGTAGATCGCAGAGGTACAGGCACAGCAGCGTACTAGCTCGCAAAGGTAGAGAGCTGCGAGCCGACGGACTGGCTTCTAACGGCATAGCTGCGAAGTGGTGATGTTGGGCAGAGGGAGCATGAAAGGGTTATCTCGCACAGACAGAGCTCTGGTATATTAAATTGCCCATGGGACCTTTCTTTTATATTTTCACTCGATGCGAGAATGCGTGCTTTCTGGACAAAGACCTTTCTCCCTACCAAATTTGGCGTAATTCCGTTCAGCAGTTTGACCTGTAGCCTTATCTAAAGTTTCCTATGGAAAATCCATTGAGAAAACACGTTTTCACACCCCCCACATAGCTACCTGTCGTAGGCGTACTCGCTGTTGGTGTGCAGGTCAGTGGTCTAGTTGTCAACATGTCACGGCCATTCCCTGAGGGCAGGTTTGCACACACACCACACCCATCCGGCACATGCGTCACAGGCCATGTGACCACACAAATATAATGGATCGACAACGTCACATCCTTTATTACCGGTGGTGACTGGATGGCGGACTCTCCACGGGTCTCAATCATAAAGAGTCCATGAAAAGTTGCGCAGAGGGTTAGTCGCACCCTGAGCTGTATGGCCGTCAGGGGCCTACTACCACATGGCGCGGACTTGAGTTGCACAGGGTTAGTGCCACTCGAAGCTGATGTGGCCGTCAGGGGCCTACCACCATGTGGCGCGGACTTGAGATGGACAGGGTTAGTGCCACCCGAAGATGATGTGGCCGTCAGGGGCCTACTACCAAGTGGCATGGACTTGAGTTGCACAGGGTTAGTCGCACCCTAAGTTGTATGGCCATCAGCGGCCTACCACCACGTGGCGCTGACTTGCGTTGCACAGGGTTAGCGGCACCAAAAGCTGATGTGGTCTCCGCCATTGATGACTCAGGACTCAGCGACATGTGTGGGATCTGCTGGGCCGCGGAGCGGGTCCACATAATGTGCACCAAGCCATGGTGGCGTGACCGGCCCTGGAGCTTTCACGGGCACGTGGAGTGCCCACTGGTAGACACTCCGGTGGCAGCAGGTAATTATTTGGTCATGGATGCGCAGGGGCGGCAGTGTCTCTTTTTCTCTCTCTCTCTCTCTCACTTCCCTCTCTTCACTCTCTCTCTCACTCTCTTCCTTCCTTTACTTCTATCTCTCTCACTCTCTCTCCCTTCTCCCTTTCTCACTCCCTTTCTTTCCTTTCCGGCTTTTTTTTCCTTCTCTCTTTCTCTGTGTCTCACTCCTTTGATATGCGCATTACACAAGTCCTTATTTTGTGCTTTATTTTCCAGGCTGTGTCGTCGACATTGATGGACCCGACAGGAGTCTTCCGCCTTGTTGTTTTGTGTTGAGTATGTTAAATTTAGTTTATCCTCTATATGTACGTAAATGGAAAAATAAAGTTTGAAAAAAAACAAAAAAGTTTTTGGTTGTTACTTAAGTGCTGTGTGACTCTTTCTCGTGCTTATTACTGTTATTTGGTGGTGTCCACCATGTTGTTAAATTTTGGGGCAGTTATCGCGGGAATACTGGTGATATCTGCAGTTTGCACCAGCTTCTGAATAGTGTGTTAGATTTATCTCAACTTTAGTTGCATTAAAGTGCTGATAATGAGATGCAGAATAGGCGTTCCCGTGCAAAAACACACGAGGTGCACCTTTGCGATTTATTCTAAATACTAATATCCTGTATTGAATTGCACTGTGGTAGTGGGTGCATTTACAGTGTACATACAAAATCAATGAAGAAATCTCATTGCATTTATATTGATTGGGAATAGTGGGTCAGGTGCTGAATCTTGACGGGATACACTGCCCAGTTCGTTTATTTTTCTGTACACGAAAAAACCACATCACAACTTTCACAACGAAAGGCAAAAACTGCGATGCGAAACAAATTCCGGCGATAAGCCGCATTAGCACCAGGGATTTTACACCTGCTTTCTGCTGGTGTTAAGCAGGACGACTACCTGCAGCATGAAAGGGAACACAGCCAAGAGCCACACCGGAACACTCACAGGTGTCATAGAGTCAATGAGCATGATACACGGATACCCATGAGGGCCACAACACTCATCGCAACAACCCCAGGACCGCCAACGCCCCCCGAACCCGCATCTGAGCAAGTGTGTCCATGTGGTCATTGTGTTAGCATGATGGGCACGGGCCCTGCAACATCACAGTGTGCTGTCTTCAGCGGACGTTACCATGTCACCTCAGCGTTGGCAGTGAGCCTGGACATGTAGCTACGCACGCATCCTCCTGCATGCACAAGCGGCGTGTGCTGGTCCGGCGTACACAGGTCAGCGCAGGGGTGTGCCTATCCGGCAAGGGGAACGGGGTGTCTCGGACATGTCCGTGCGCAAGAAGTGCGGTAAGTGTGTCTCTGTGTTCTGGTGTGGCCGCCACAAGGGCCGCAGCAGTCGATGTTGTAAAGTGGCATGCACCACCTCCAAACGGCAGTGTCACGGTGTGATTGGAATGCCGCAGGAGATGCGCGAATAGGCATTACAATAGTGTGCTGTAGGAGTGCACGGGATACAACAGCGCAGCGCACACAAGTGTGGGGGCTCGTGGGAGGGAGGAGCAGCTGTTTGGCAACGTAACACACAGTGAACCCGCCCATGTGCCACGTGCTGGGCATCTCATCCATGATGACTAGGGTCGCAGACATCCCACAACACCCACGACCGGCCTTTATACACATCCTGTATGAATGCAGCTGGAGAAGTTACTGTAGGGATGAAAGGTTCTTTGTCTGAGCTATCTTGCGCTAACACATCTGCTGCTCTGAGAAGGAACTTGCAAGTGGCCAGCCCCCCCTGACAGATACGATAATATTTGCATCCATCTCCCACACTACGCACTGCCTGATTTGAGAACAACGAGTACACATCCCACACTCAAAAGTCCTTCATCGTAGTTAGCGTGCGTGAAATGGCCTTCACACGTACACCCACCACACCCCTGTCCTGCACCCATTGCACACAGACCCGGCTCATTGCACCAAGATGTGCCATTTCATCCACAAGACTGGCACACAGCAAGCCAGTGCAGCTACAAGCAGAGCCACTGACGCAATGGCAGGGCATCCCGAACACATGGTCGACTCCATTCACATCCACCTATACCTTGCACGTCTGCTGCATGTTCTGGGTGCACTGCCTTTGGCAGTGCTGCGGATCACTTACCGGCTGAGCTTCCGCATTGCAGACGTCACCTGCGTTCAACCTGTATTGCAATGTCGCACGTGCCTATCCGAGTGGTGCATGGACGTGTGCCTCTCCAATGTGTGCGTAGCTGACATGGATTACGATGGGTGTGTGCGCCCTCTGTTGGCCCACAACCAGGAGTGTCATGGTGATGCCCGTTTATGGCATGCATGGATGTTTGGCATGCATGTTGGGAACTGGGCCTGGGAGATTGCACGTGTCGTAGTTTGCAGTGAGCAAATAGACCCACTTCCCAATTCTGCTTTGGTGCACATTGGGTACAGTGGTTGGAGTCAGCACATCTGTCCCGGTCAGCTGATGGATTACGTCGACAACATGTCAAATATTGTGGCCAACCATCACTTATTAGAGATAGTGGCTTACGCAGCTGCACTCGCGTTCATGGACGAGTGACAAGATACTTGCAACCACGACTCGATGTGCCACATTGCACGTGTCCCGCCGCATCATTGCACATTGTGCATCTGGTCACATGTCCCAAGACGACAGTGGACACGGCTGCATTTTTGTTAACCCTGGGCGTAGTTCGCATAGTAGCACTACGCGTAGCTACGCGAAGTGCACTTCGCACTACGCGAGCTACGCGTAGCACTATGCGAACTGCGTAGTGCGGTAGGAAATGCTGTTCGCAATGATTGCACAGTGCCGGATGCTTGTCCGCACTATGCAATCATTGCAAACGGCATCTTGCACAGTGCAAGCGGTCGTTTTCTGCCGCTCGAGTAGATTTGTACTCAAACTGCAGTTTTCTCAACGCGGACTGGTAGTTTCTCATCGCGAGCGGTCGCGAGCATACGCGACCACTCGCAATGAGAAACCTGACCTCCCCGCGTTGAGAATCTCGTCGGGAGGTTTATTTTCCACGCTCGCGATCGGCAACTTGATGTTGCTGATCGCGAACAAGAAAAAGTCTCGCCGGGATGTCATTTTGTCTCGCTCGCGGTCGCCAACTTGACGTTGAGGACCGCGAGCAAGCAAAAAATGCCCGCTACGCGTTTTTGCACTGTGCAACGTGCAACTCGCGTAGCGCGTAGTTGCGCAAACTACGCAAACTACGCGAGCGTAGCGTAGTTTTCCGCCCAGGCCTAATTGGTGTCGACTCATGGCGCGGACAACCAACGCTGCTTGACACTGACGTGTGTTGGTGATGGACTACCCCGAGGTGAACATGGACGTTTTCCTACGTTCCTTATTCAGGAATGCTGCTGCATTTGTCTGCATATCGTGGCACTAATCTTGGCCGTACTGACACGCACTTTTTTTTATAAAGTTTCCACATTTTCACTTGTCTCCAAATGTGTTGTGTCTTCATTTGTATGCCAATGTGTGTGTCACGGACTCTCTGGCTGCCTGACATACGTGAATTGCTACCCCATCCGGACTGTGGGTTTGTACTTATGCGTTCTCATGTGCCTGTTTCGTACTGACGCTTTTGGACGTTTATCCGCCACAGGTGAGTGCATTTGTGTCCTGTGTTCGATTGTGTGAATGTTTGTGTTTGGACAACATTGTGTTGGATGTTGGTGTGCTCTGCTTCCTATGTGTGTTTGCTGCATTCTGTGTGAGATGTCCCTTCATGTGAGGTATTGTTCACCCTTCCCCCTTTCAGGCAGTGTGGTTTTCACTTCTGTGCTTGTTAAGTGGTGTGATGTTGGCGGGTTGTGTGACTTGTGCTCCTTGTGGTGTGTTTCATTTTAGCCATGGTTTGTCTGTAGTTGTGCTGTACTTAATTGGGCATGTGTGCCATTGTGCCCATCTCCCCCGTCCCCCCACTCCCTGCTTGTTCCTCTTCCTGGTGCTGTTGTGTCTGTAATTTTGTTACTCCACACATAAATACATGGAAAGAACAAATTAGAATAGTTCCTTGATTCTTTTAGATTGCAAAACTTCTCTCTATTGGTTATTTTTGAGTTTTCCATATAAACAGTTTTTTTAATATTCAAGGACACATAGAAGTCAGACGTGCAACATTTTCTCGAACATTTAACGGCACGTGCAGGTTAAAAGTTCACAATTGTTTTAAGTTCGAACAGTGCCTTCCAAATGCAAGTAGCAGGTGTGGTTGAGTTGACCAAATTTTATCCTATCATATGTACTCCACGTTTAAACTGCTTTTTCTTAACCAATCACAAAGATGCTTTTCCACAAAACGAATGTGCACCCTACTTTTAAAAAACAATGCTTTTCATCTCCCAATCAGTTATCATTTTGAATGAGAAAAAAAGTAGTTCCCCACCTTTAAACATATCTCTTATTCTACGAACGGACTGCATGAGCTACAGACATCTATCCATACTTCCCAGCCATACCTTCAAAATGCTAGTGTGGATCGTAGGACATAGCTATGTTTTCTGGTGCAAGAGGTATGCAGAACAGAGACGTATTGACTTAGACCTAGGTTTACAAAATGTGGACATTAAATGGTTTGGACAGAGAGGATTGAAGTGGCACCAATTGTTTCCTTTGGTTAAAACCTGTTTGCATCTCCAACACCCTGACCTCATGATTGTGCACTGTGGTGGAAACGACCTAGGCACATTGACTGGTGTAGGTTTGGAAATGCTAATGAAAGACACCTTTCGACAATTGATGTTGCTTTTGCCTCAAACTGTCTTTGTATATTCCAATATATGCCAAGGACAGAAGTGGAAATGGTCAAACCAATTTTGTCCTCAGATTGAAAAATCTAGGAAGAATGTCAACAAAGCTGTGTCTACATACCTCAGAGACCATAGAATGGGGTCGATCTACAACAACAACATACGTTTTGATATGGCTGATATCTACAGAAGTGATGGAGTACACTTCACAGATCAGGAAATCGAGTTTTCTGAATAACCTGAAGCTGTGCATCCGCACTTATATGTAGCTCCAACTAATAAACACAAGGGCTCTTTTTAGAGCAGCCTTATATTCCCAATATCGGTTCGCAGAGTGACAGCTGCGATCCGGCTAGCACAAGGAGACCTGTGGGCCGTCGGGCAGGCTCGCAGAGGGAGAGCTACGGGCCGTCGGCTCGCAAACGCACACCAGCGTGCTGGCTCGCAGAGGGAGAGCTCGGGTATAACTCGCAAGGGAACGCCAACGGGCCAACGGCCCTGCTAGCAGAGACACTCCTATCACCTAACGGACTGGCTCGCACATGTACAGCTAGAGACACGACGGCTCGCAGACGCAGACCTGTGAACCGACGGACTGGTACTGTTTTATGCTTTAGGGTAGTACAGTAGTGTTTGTGTACTGTAGGGGGTTCGTGCTGGAGGTAGCGTTTTAGGGTTTAAGGTAGTGCAGTGGTGTTTGGGTAGTGTAAGAATCGTGCTGGAGGTAGTGTTTTAGAGTTTACGACAATGCAGTAATGTTTGGGTAGTGTAAGGGGTCATGCTGGGAGTACTGTTTTGGGGTTTAGGGTAGTACAGTGGTGTTTGTGTAGTGTAGGGGGTCATGCTGGGAGTAGTGTTTTAGGGTTTACGGCAGTGCAGTGGTGTTTGGGAAGTGTAGGGGGTCATGCTGGGAGTAGTATTTTAGGGTTTACGGCAGTGCAGTGGTGTTTGTGTAGTGTAGGGTGTCGTGCTGAGAGTAGTGTTTTAGGATTTAGGGTAGCACAATGGTGTTTGTGTAGTGTGGGAAGTCATGCAGCGAGTACTGTTTTAGGATTTAGAGTAGTGCAGTGGTGTTTGTGTACTGTTTGGGGGTTCATGCTGGGGGTAGCGTTTTAGGGTTTAAGGTAGTGCAGTGGTGTTTGGGTAGTGTAAGAATCGTGCTGGAGGTAGTGTTTTAGAGTTTATGAAAATGCAGTGGTATTTGGGTAGTGTAAGGGGTCATGCTGGGAGAAGTGTTTTAGGGTTTAGGGTAGTACAGTGGTGTTTGTGTAGTGTAGGGGGTCGTCCTCGGAGTAGTGTTTTAGTGTTTACGGTACTGCAGTGGTGTTTGTGTACTGTAGGGGGTCGTGCTGGGGTAGTCTTTTAGGGTTTAGGGTAGAACAGTGGTGTTTGGGTAGTATAGGGGGTCGTGCTGGGGGTAGTGTTTTAGGGTTTAGGGTAGTGCAGTGGTGTTTGTGTAGTGTAGGGGGTCATGTTGGGAGTAGTGTTTTAGGGTTTAGGGTAGTCTAGTGATGTTTAAGTTGTGTAAGGGGTCGTGCTGGGGATAGTGTTTTAGGATTTAGGGTACTGCTGTGGTGTTTGCGTAGTGTAGGGGGTCCTGCTAGGGGTAGTGTTTTAGGGTTTATGACAATGCAGTGGTGTTTGGGTAGTGTAGGGGGTTGTGCTGGGGGTAGTATTTTAGGGTTTAGGGTAGTGCAGTGGTGTTTGGGTAGGGGGTCGTGCTGGGGGTAGATTTAGGGTTTAGGGTAGTGCAGTGGTATTTGGGTAGTGTAGGGGATCGTGCTGGGGTAGTGTTTTAGAGGTTACGACAGTGCAGTGGTGTTTGGGTAGTCTTTGGGTAGTGTAGGGGATCGTGCCGACAGACTGACTCACAGAGCTTCGAGCCGACGGACGGGCTTCTAAAGGCATAGCCGCGACCTGGTGATATGAAGAGAGGCAGCGTGAAAGGCATATCTCACACAGACACAGATGCCAGTGTTGCCTCGCAGAGGTAAAACTACGAACCCGATGGCTTCTACATGGAGAGATGCGAGCTGACGGAGTAAATCACAAAATGGCTGCCAACACTTCCTGGTTTCAACCATTCACAGCCAATAAGCCGCAAGCTGGTGCTTGTAACCCCTCAGCCAATCACATGTCAGAATTCTCAAATATCGATATCTGTAAAATTTGATATTTCTCAAAAACTACTGAACGGATTTACACCATTTAAACAAAAGCGTACTTTCTGGACCATCACCTTTCTCCCTGCCAAATTTGGCGTAATTCCGTTCAGCAGTTTCACCTGTAGTCTTCTGTAAAGTTTCGTATGGAAATTGCATGGAGAAAACACGTTTTAGGACCCTCTTTTTTCTCAGCCCCTCCTACACCATTCACCTCCAAACTTTCAATATAAGAGCTAATCAAAAAAGAGAAACTTTTTGGATAATTTCATAAAGATTCGTCAAACGACGCCAAAGTTACAAGCACATAGAAGGCTCCAGAAGGGGGGCCACGCAACCCCCCTCCCAACATGAGTGAAGCCCCGGGGCTGTGCGGACCCCAGCGCACCCCCGCAACCCCTGCGAGCCCCTGCTATTATTTTTTAAGAAATACCCCCGGAACCTAGCCCACCCAAGGGCCTCATTAAAATGAAACGCGAGAACCCGCGACCCCAGCGCGAATTTTTGCCGATTTTTTATTTTTAAAAAAAATGATTTTTTGGGCCCTGGGGGTCCTTCTGGGACCCCTGAGCAGGCCCTAGTGGGTCAGGGTTTTCTACCCTGCCCCCTTCTCTTGTTTTATACCTTTGTTTCTCCATTTTTGGGTGACTCGCTTCTACCGAGCCACAAGATGGCTGCCAACACTTCCTGGTTTGGACTACTAGCAGCCAATCACAGTGAAGCTCACACACGCGACTTAGGCTCCGCCCAGATATCGAAACTTTTATTTTTCTAATTTCTCAGCAACTACTGAACGGATTTACACCATTTTTAACAAGGTCGCTTTCTGACCCAAGCACTACCTTTCTGCCAAATTTGGAGTCATTCCGTTCAGTAGTTTCGGCTGTAGCCTTGCACAAAGTTTCCTATGGGAAATTGATTTTTTGACTCTTATTTTTTGAATTTCTCAAAAACTACTGAACGGATTTACACCATTTAAAAAAAAGGTCGCTTTCTGAACCAAGCTCTACCTTTTTGCCAAATTTGGGGTAATTCCGTTCAGCAGTTCGAGCTGTAGCTCGTCGCAAAATTTCCTATGGAAATTAACATGGAGAAAACGATGTTTTGGGACCCCCTTTTTCTCAGCCCCCGCTTGACGAATCACCCCCAAACTTTCAGGATAGGAGCTGACCTGGATAGACTTTTTTTGGGAGACTTTCAGGAAGATTCGTCAAACGACGCCAAAGTTATTAGCAAATCAAAAAATGCTTTTCCTATGGAAACTAGGTTCTAACTATAACTACCTACTGGCGACCGCCAGTAGGTGATATATATATATATATATTCACTGAAAAACCATAGGTTTCAGGGGCGTTATAGTTAGTTGGACATTTCACTCGTACAAAACCATAGAAATTCCCCCGTTATAGTTAGTTCAGCTAACTATAACTCGCGCCCCGCAATGCACTGCTGATGACGTCACATATTACATCACTCATGACATGGTCAGTGACATCACTCATGACATCACTGATGACATCTCAAATGACATCACTGATGACATCACTGATGACATCATCCTTGTGATAGAGTGGCAGACCTCCTCTCACCCTAATATAACCTTTGATACACACACTCAAAAATACAAACTAACATTTTCAAAACAATGGACATACCAATACCAGTTACAACACACCTATTCAGTAATTCCAAGATCTACACACACATCCACTCATTCACCAACAGTCCCTATACAGTCACTCATACATGTACTCACTCATCATATGTACTCATACACCTATACATCCTGTTACACACCGCCACTCATCCATAGAGTTACTCACACACATAGTCACACATGCAAACAAAGTATCAAACATCCATTTACTTGCATATACAGTTATACACACACTACCACACTTACTTCTACAGAAACTTACACATACTTACTCTCTTAAACAATCACTTATAGAAACACCTACTTATTTGTACAGGAACTCTTCCAATCTCTCACTCTCACATATACTCACTTATATACACCAATACTCACATATACTAGTTTAAAACATATGTAGTTACTCATAAAGACACTATTGAGACAGTCATTCACTCACTAACACACCCATACACATACTCATCCACCTATACAGTCCTGCACACATGCTGTCTTCAACACATACAAACAGTGAGTCACTCATTCATGCATCTATGCACTAAGTAATACCCCCACCGAACCATACAGACACTCAGACACCCATACTGATACTCAAAAACCAACTAATAACCCATATAGACACTCATGTAGCTACTCACCAACCCATGCAGCCACTTATACACAAAGTGAGAGACTGATACAGATATTTTCATATTTAAACATTACTCACTAACCCATGTATTCACTAAGATACACTTAGTCAGTTATACAATCAATTTTACAAAAAAATCATCCATTTAGACACTTATATACCCATTTATTCTTCCATCGACCTTGAGATATACATATATAAAACATATTTAATTTTCAGAAAAACACACATTCACTGGATGATGTCATCAGTGATGTCATCAGTGATGTCATTTGGAGATGTCATCAGTGATGTCATGAGTGATGTCACTGACCATGTCATGAGTGATGTAATATGTGACGCCATCAGCAGTGCATTGCGGATGCGCATGAGTTATAGTTAGCTGAACTAACTATAACGGGGGAATTTCTATGGTTTTGTACGAGTGAAATGTCCAACTAACTATAACGCCCCTGAAACCTATGGTTTTTTCAGTGAATTTCTAAGGTTTTTTAAATGCTAATTTCTAACTATAACGTGCCTGAAACCTATGGTTTTTTCAGTGAATTTCTAAGGTTTTTTAAATGCTAATTTCTAACTATAACGTGCCTGAAACCTATGGTTTTTTCAGTGAATATATATATATTTATTATACTATGTATACATGTGAAAATGTCTCGGTCCCCTGTTTGCCTCGGTGGCACGGAAAAATGGGTGGAACTGACGTCAGCACGCCGACGAGGTCCTCTTATGGCTCCGATGACGTCATACGGTGTCGCGAGCGGAGCCGTGCTCGTTGGACGTGGGAGAGCTAGGAAAGAATTTCCGTGGAATGCTGGTGCAGGGGATATTCACCTAAGTGTTCAGGCTAGTCCTTTGGGAGCAACTGTTTATGTTGCCACTCCAGAAACCGAAACCAGTGATCCGAGGGCAGAGGCCCTGCAGATGGCACACGAGGTGGGGTGCCCAGTCGTGTGCACCGGCGGGGCAGCGAAGTGACAAGCACCACAACCCACAAAAAAGGTAACGAGGGCACTGAATAACACAGGATCTTCTCTTTGTATCTGGCAGGAACAACGAAGTTAAAATGCCCTAGTACCAAAATGTAGAATTAGTGCTACAACGGTCTTCAAGAGGACCTGCGATGCCGCTTCTGCCTCCCGTACTCCTGGAGGCGGCACATGGGTCACGCGGTACGGTCATACTGCGGTGGGACGCACACTCGTTGACCTCTCATGGCACTGCTCCACACTTCAGGGAGGACGCTTTCCATTAGCTATGTTTTCTGATGACATGTCGCGCCGGCCCCGTCCAACAACAGAACTCCTTTAGATCCAAACAGACTCTTCCACTCTCTCACCGGAAGTGAAACCAGGCCACGCGGACACTTTCACAATACAACAGCCGGGAATGCACTTTTCGGTAAAAACAACATTCCTTCCTCCTAATTAATCAAATAAACGTCTCACTGAAGAACAGGGGCCAGCTTCGATCGGTAAACAGCCGTTACAACGACTTTTTACTTTGCGATACCATTACAACGCATGCATTACCACGCATGCGTTGTACATCACGAAGTCATTACTACGCATTTTTAGAACGCATGGTCATTTACCACGCATGCCTTTACAACGAATTTTGTTGTAAAGGTATGTATGGTAAATGACCATGCGTCTAAAAACATGAAGACGATCCATGTCGTTGTAAGGAAACAGAGGCTGTTCCGTTTCCTCACAACGACGTGCACCGCCCTCAGAGATGACGTGAAGCAGGAACCACGAGGAGATGAGGAGAGAGGTAAGGGGGATTGGAGCATGGGGTGGGGGTTTCTTTTCTAGGGTTTAGGTAGTGCAGTGGTGTTTGGGTGGTGTAGGGGTCGTGCTGGGGGTAGTGTTTTAGGGTTTAGGGTAGTGCAGTGGTGTTTGGGTAGTGTAGGGGGTCGTGCTGGGGGTAGTGTTTTAGGGTTTAGGGTAGTGCAGTAGTGTAGGGGTCGTGGCTGGGGTAGTGTTTTAGGGTTTAGGGTAGTGCAGTGGTGTTTGTGTAGTGTAGGGGTCATGCTGGGGGTAGTGTTTTATGGTTTAGGGTAGTGCAATGGTGTTTGGGTAGTGTAGGGGGTCGTGCTGGGGGTAGATTTAGGGTTTAGGGTAGTGCAGTGGTGTTTGGGTAGTGTAGGGAGTCGTAGCGGTGTCAAAATTAGGCGAGGATTGGTCGGGAATCAAGCGGACACTAAAGGAGTGACCGGATTCCCAAACGCGCGTAAAGACCAGCGGGAGCGCTCGACGGAGCTGCCTTGCTCGGACCAGACGCGCCTGACAGGATCTCACCGCGCGCAGAGCACACAGCGGGAGAAACTGCGAGGGGGAGAACGCGCTCGGGCAAGAGCCTGCTGAGCAGGGAATATGAAACAATACCAAGGCAATAATGCTAATAACGTGCACAAGAAACCGCTATACAAACAGCAACAACGTCAGATTAAGCCAAGAATGTAAGGAATGCACTTAACTGACGAGCAGTGAAGAAAGAGGAAGCGGAAGGGACGCTCACGATATTATATACGATGGACTGTGATATGATTGGACTATAGTTGCCTTGGAGACTACCCCCTAATGGTTCATGGGTTGGGTAGTCTTTTGTTTAATGATTGTTGTGTTACGTTTTCTTTGAACTGCTATGCAAATAAAGTGAGGAAAGATATGCATAATCCTCGCCTCCGTCCTGCCATAGAATTCATTAAACTTTATTTGATCTGATTTAGAAACATAGATCATAAAAGTGTACATAAAAACAGTAAATCCTCTTTCCTAATACAATACAGTGAGAATTAATTAAAACCAGTAGGTAAAAACGGGTGTTACAAAGCCCGGTTCAGAGCAACTTCAGGTTAACAGAATCGTAAAGTTCAATGTTTCGCAAGATCAATCTCATGTACTTCGTGCAAAATACGCAATAAGGGGTCCAAGTAAGATGTAACGCTCCAATACCTGACCAGTTTGCACTATATAAAACTGCAGAAAACTAAAAATAAAAAGTGTTTTGCACACTTCTGTCATTGGGCTATATGTGGGCTACATCTGGGTGATATTTGTGCTACATTTGGGCTCTTTTTTCTCTGGTGGCCATCTTGGGAGACTTATTTGTTATGAAGTTTCCTAATTTCGTCATTTACTGCAGTCTCCTCAGTAGGAAATGCTTTCAGGTTTTTACTTTGATTCCATCAAGAAGGCATTCAGATGTGTCACACATTTGCCATAAATTCAGAATGTTAGCACTCTAGTTGTTCATTAGATCACTGTAGTAAAGCTACTGCTCACCAGGGAGTTAACTGGAAGTCTACTGCTGGTATTGAAAGTGATTGTTTCAGTCTGCATGTCAGAATTTTCTAATGAAATAGAAGAGGATTTGAGATCTCACTTAAAACATGCCCTAAATTTTCTTTCTGCAGCACTAACCATAATTTCTATGGCAAAATGAACCCCCTCATTTTGTTCCTTTTTAAATTAAATGTTTTAAGTGTTACCAGTTTATTCCAATCAAGATGGCTTCAGGTGTGCCATACTTTTGTCATAAGTAAGACTGTTAGCGCTCTAGTTGTTCTTTAGAACACTCTGGGAAGCTGCAGTAGAACACAAAGGCATCAACTGACAGGCTGCTCCTGTTGAAATATAACAGGAAGATATTTGAGATCTCACTTGAAACATGTCCTAATTTTTCTTTCTACAGCACTAACCATAATTTCTATGACAAAATGAACCCCATCATTTTGTTCCTTTTTAAATTAAATGTTTTAAGTGTTACCAGTTTATTCCAATCAAGATGGCTTCAGGTGTGCCATACTTTTGTCATAAGTAAGGCTGTTAGCACTCTAGTTGTTCTTTAGAACACTCTGGGAAGCTGCAGTAGAACACAAAGGCATCAACTGACAGGCTGCTCCTGTTGAAATATAACAGGAAGATATTTGAGATCTCACTTAAAACATGTCCTAATTTTTCTTTCTACAGCACTAACCATAATTTCTATGGCAAAATGAACCCCTCATTTTGTTCCTTTTAAATTAAATGTTTTAAGTGTTACCAGTTTATTCCAATCAAGATGGCTTCAGGTGTGCCATACTTTTGTCATAAGTAAGACTGTTAGCGCTCTAGTTGTTCTTTAGAACACTCTGGGAAGCTGCAGTAGAACACAAAGGCATCAACTGACAGGCTGCTCCTGTTGAAATATAACAGGAAGATATTTGAGATCACACTTGAAACATGTCCTAATTTTTCTTTCTACAGCACTAACCATAATTTCTATGACAAAATGAACCCCATCATTTTGTTCCTTTTTAAATTAAATGTTTTAAGTGTTACCAGTTTATTCCAATCAAGATGGCTTCAGGTGTGCCATACTTTTGTCATAAGTAAGGCTGTTAGCACTCTAGTTGTTCTTTAGAACACTCTGGGAAGCTGCAGTAGAACACAAAGGAATCAACTGACAGTCTCTGCCCTTGTTGGATGTACATGTTTTACTGAGAATGTCAGACTTCATTCTCACATGACTGAGAAAGATAATGTGAATTTACAGAAAATATGCTCTCATTTTAGCTTCTGGAGCACCTTCCAAAACTGTATGGGACAAGCATGTGAAAATAGTTTTCTCTCAAACATGATTCATGATATCCCAGCAGAAGGTTTTTCACAGGGTAAAATCACCTTAGAACACACCACAATTCCTGAAATTAGTATGGTACCATCAACAAATGAATTCTAATGTAACTAAAGTCTGTTATCACCCTTTATAGTTCTCCTTTGGTAACCCTCAAAATCTTCGATTCACTACAATGCATTTCAATGGGGTACTATCATTTATATTGGTCCCAAGATGGCTGCCAGCAATTCCAGGATGAAGTGCTGACAGCCAATCAGATCTCACGATGACATGTGTGGTTAGGCTCCGCCCAGATATATATGTGTTTTCTTTTCAAATTTCTCAGGAACTACTGAACGGATTTACACCATTTAAGCAAAAGGCATGACTCTGAACCAAGGGCTACCTTTTGCCAAATTTGGTGTAATTCCGTTCAGCAGTTCGGGCTGTAGCTGCGATGAAAGGTTCCTATGGAAAATTGCATGGGGAAAACACGTTTTGGGACCCCTTTTTCTCGGCCCCCACTTGACGAATCACCCCGAGACTTTCAGGATAGGAGCGGACCGGAGCGAGCCACAAGTTTTGAAAATTTCGCGAAGATTCGTCAACCGGCGCCAAAGTTATTTCAAATAGAATGCTGCGGATTTCATGGAAAATAGGTCCTAACTATAACTATCTACTGTGGCGACCGCCAGTAGATAATATATATATATATTCACTTAAAAACCATAGGTTTCAGGCACGTTATAGTTAGGAAATTAGCAGTTAAAAACCTTTGAATTCACTGAAAACCATAGGTTTCAGGCACGTTAGGTCATTGGACTATGTCTTGAGTGGGATAAAATGTGACGTCATCAGCAGTGCATTGTGAAGGCGAGTTCATAGTTAGCTGAACTAACTATAACGGCCGAACTTTCTGGTTTTGCAATGCAGTGAAATGTCCAACTAACTATAACGTCCCCTGAACCTGAGTGGTTTTTTCAGTAGACCTATGGTTTTTCATAGTGAATTTGAAGGTTAAAATGCTAATTCTCTAACTATAACGTGCCTGAAACCTATGGTTTTTTCATAGTGAATTTCAGGTTTTTTAAATGCTAATTTTTAACCATGCCTACAGAGGTAGGACATGTGAAGAAAGAGGAACAAACGACAGAAAGAAGCAAAGAAATGCAGAAAGAGGCAACAGAAGTCCAGAAAGACGAAGAAAAGTGCAGGAAGAAGTAAGACATGTGCAGAAAGAACCAACAGAGGAGCAGAAAGAGGCCTTGTTGCAAAATCATCCTGTGCCCCCAACTTTTCTGACTGGTACTGGTGGTAACTGACTTGACTAACCAGGCCTCAGAGCCAGTGCTATGCTAAAAGACACTTAGAATACAGTGAAAACACTCTACATACACTAGGAACACTATGCGTTGGGGTACCCCTGAGATTAGTATGACCTCTCTGTAAGGCCCTAGTACATAATAGGCAGGGGATTAAACTACCTCAAGTCAGAGGTGCAGAAAGGATGCTACTTTGGCTAGTAGTCACAAGCTTAGCAGAGTGGTGGGAGACAGGGTGCTGGCGTCCCAAACCAGCGCTCAGGAATTCCGCTGCTTAGGACTTACAGGGAGTGTGCTCAGGAGGCGTTTCTTGGCCCCCAAACTCCTCAGGACTAAATTGGTACCTCATCCCCATCCCGTAGTCTGCCAGGTAGGCGCGCTTGCAGAGTGGCGGAGAAAGGGGCCATGGCCCTCCGAAGACGCCTTAGCATCTCTACTGTGTGGGACTTACTGGAGGTAACAAGAGGGGTAGTTGGCCCTCAAGGACATCCTGGGGGCCAACTTCCCAAACTATTACCTCCAGACAGTCCCACACAGCAGCACTGGTGGGCACTGCACCAGGCCACGCCCCACTTTGCCCACCACCTCTACAAACGTCGCTCCCCTGGCATGCTCTTGGATGGGGATCGAAGTCCTCTTCGCGGCTGGGGGTCCTTTAGGGCCAACCAGCCTGGCCTCTTACCCTCCAGTAAGCCCCACGCAGTGGGATTGGTGAGAGGCAGACAGCGGCCATGCCCCCTTTCTCCACCACTTCCGGCTAAACGCCGCCCCGGCAAGTTGCTAGTTGGGGGAATTGGTCCCCTTGAATCCTGAGCGTCCCTAGTTCAATCCAGCCCACCAGGTGGCCTCATGCTGCAAGCGCCTGCCAGAGCTGCGCTGGGCAGAGACAGGTAAAAAGGGCTGAGGCCTGCGCCCACCACTCTGCAACGCAGGCTCTGTGGCGGCCATTACTGAGGAATCCTGGTGGCTAGTCTGGCCTCAGGGGAGCTCCTCAGGAGCCAAGGGGACTTAATCTCAACTTTACAACGCGCCCGCTGGGCGTGTTTGCACACATGTCACCTCGAGGCCCCGCCCCTCCCTGCACCACTGTGCAAACGCGCCCCTAGCGTGTTGTAAGTTGGGGGATTAAGTCCCCTGAATCCTAAGGATTTAAGTCAGCAATGATAGGCATGTTTGGAAAATGGGGATATTTTGGACATTTCCATATTGAAATAAGATGCTGCGATACCAAGTTTGATCTAGCAATGCCCGTGTTGTCAGTTATAATGCGAACTTTGGTGTCTACATACTGGCGGTGCCTCTAAGCATTTGCATTTCACAAGACTGAGGCATTATGGAAGCAGTAGTCCCGGACGGTGAATTTTGTCACTATTTTTGAACTGACAATGAGGCTTCCTTTTTTTTTTTTTTACTCTTTTCTTATTTGAATGTTGACACATGTCATGACAAGCAATATATACAGAAATACAGCAAGCAAAGAAAAACAGGAAAAAGTAAAATAACCAAGAAAGCTATGATACAAACACCTGACCAGAATAAACAAAATATACACTTGTATATCAGTTGTATATCCTAATAAACAAGACGAAGGCCAGCAGTAACAAACAGCGTATGACACGCATCTATAGAACCATGCAAACTGCAGCTAGTCCAACTGAGCATCCGTCAAACCTTAGACCACTCCCTGATAGGGGCCCATATTCTGGTGCCTGAAATCCCGCCCTCTTCTTCCCCCTAAAAGATAAACAGAGGACTCCAAATTATACAGTAGCATCCTAGCTCTCCAATTAAAAAATGTAGGAGCTTCAAATGGATCCATTGAGACGTGATGCACAGCAGAATCATTGCCATCGCTACAAACAGGAAGGCTACAGTGTGTCTAGGATCGACCAGCCGTTTTGATGGACTCACATCCCATTATCACCAGGTGGAGAGTGCAGCGGCCAGGGCAGCTGACTTCGGAGCACAGGGTTCATGGTTTGATCCCTGCCCCGGCGGCAGCTCAGCCCAGCACCATGTGACTCTGGGCAATAGCTCACTTAATTCCACCACGGCCCCCAGCCTCTGAGACCTGTAAGGGTGAGGCTCGCTTTTACAAATACGGATTTAGATTTAGATTTAGAGCTCTGGGGAGATTGTAACCGGAATTTTTAGCACTGCGTTAATAAAGTACTCAACTTCATGAAAAAATTCCCCCAGACTTGGACACAGATAGAACATGTGTGCTGCATCAGCGGCTTGAAGCCCACACCTGCCACCTATCACCCTTCCGCCCCCACTTTGCAGTCTTTGTGTATAGTACAAATCAAACATCGCCATATAGCATTGCGTCTGTAGACTACCGGAAACCAAATCTGAATTGCCAGTTCTAAAGCAAACCTAATATCCACCCCCGTCTTGCCAGTTTTCCCTCCCACTTAGTATTCTGCACATCAACATCATCCGGAAAGCGGGATAACAGATACTGATATACTGTTCTCATTCTGTTTTCCTCCGGGCTAATTCAATTATAATAACCTTTCAAACATCGCGGCCGCCTTATTTTGATATTTATCAAGAAAACTTCTAATCTGAAGATATTTAAAAAATCATGAGTATGTAAATCTGAACTTCTCCCTAAGAAAGAAAAGAAGCCATTTGCCCCTCCGAGCACAAATCGCCAATAACCTTCAAGCCCAATAGCTGCCATCTGAAGATAACTCTGTCCTGGAAAATCAATGGCAAAATTTCCAGCGTCGCAAAGAGGCGGTGGTAGGTGTCAATATTTGAAATTTTCACACTTGTGGCGAATCTTCCGCCAAATCAAGAACGACGGCCCCGATTACTTTGAACTCCAGTCTTTTCAAAATAGCTCGGCCCGAGCATGCCCCCTCGACTCAAGATGCCCTTAGCCGGAAGTCTTCCCAGACCTATTTCATAGATAGTAGGTCTGATTTGGCTGGACGTGATCCTCAGCCTTCTGTCTCCTACTCAAAGTATCTCCAAAGCAAAGTGTTGCAGCATAGCTGACCAATAATACAACAAGACATTAGGAACCGCTTCAACCCCCACTTCCATTCTAGTGAGGACACACTACTCCAGCCGCCCCCCTACGTGCCGACGACTACCTCAGAGAAACCCAGAGCAGATCCGCCCTACCAGAGACACTTGAGACCATTTAGCGGATTGAGTTCTTAAACACAATACATTAATTTTGAGAAGGATCAGCATCTTTAAGCAGGGGCTACAGCGGCCATACAGCCGAAAAGATGCAGTGCGATCCAATCTTTCAAGCTTCAATATTGCCAGATTCGACTGCTATGGCAGAACATCCCGGGCTCAGGGACGCTAGCCACTGAGGCAGTGATTTAATCCCCAAGTACGTTGCCTCAGCGACGCAGGATCATCGGAGGGACACAAAGTGCCGAATGTACCCGTAGTCCTATCGACGCTCAATTTGAAGCCCGATGGTACACCAAATTGGCTCTGCAAGCTTTTGCGGTTGCAAAGGCCGGAGCAACATCCCTAGTTAAGACCACAATGTCGTCCGCATAAGCCAGCGTCTTATAATCTGTACCCGCTGACCCTGACCGGTAGAATATGGATCCCCTTTCGATTTTACTAAGGAAAGGGTCGATGTACAGAGCAAGAGCAAAGGCGAACACGGATGTCTGCCTCTTAGTGCCCCTGCCAATGTTAAACAACCCAGTTTCCTGCCCCTGAAATACGGATTGCTGCCGCTGGAGAGATGTACAATGCTTGTAATGCCCGTATAAATTCCATACTAAATCCCTTCCAGCGAAGCACTGCCCACAAAAACCCCAGGAGACCCTGTCAACGCCGGCGTCCAACAGGATCACCTCAAGGGAAGACTTCAGTAGCGCCCAGCCCAATACAGCAGGGCAATGACCCGCCTTGACATGATCGGCCGTATCCTCTGTATAAACCCATGTCAGATAGACACTAATGGGGTAATGACTTCGGCAAGTCTAGAGGCTAAGATTTTGGAATATATTTAATATCTGTATTAATTAATGAAATGTACGATAGGATGAAGGGTTTAACTCAGGCTTATCTTCTTCTTAAAAAGAACAATAGTTGCTTGCCTCAGCATTCCGGCATGACACCCCTCTGTGCATCCCTAAAAACTGAGAGGAACATCCTGTCGAATTTGCTGGAGCAAAAAGCCCTGGCAAATTCCAAAGTGAATGGCGTCCGGACAATAGCGGCCTTTCCATTGGCCAAAAGATTTTATGGCGGATTCGACCTCTTCCCATACAGTTGGGGCTGAAAGGACCTCACTCTGGCTCTATTGTAACTTTAGAGGTGTCTATATCCTGCAGAACCCCCTCTGCCGCAGACTCAATAAACATCGAGACCTCTTCGCCATGGAGCCGAGTATAAAACTGTCCAAAGACGTCCATAACCCCTCCCCTGCGTGTCCTGAATCCGAGCCAAGCCAGATCTTGCACTCTTTGGAAATTAAGACTTGGCCATATCTTCTCTGCTGTAGCCGTTTGGCAAGAACTCTGCCAGAGTTTTCCCCAAATTCGCACATCATCGTACGCTATATTGAATATATTTTGCAGCCAGGTCCACCTCAAAAAATTCTAATAATTTAGATTTTGAGCGATAGCCACCCTCTGTTGACTTTGATCAGTGTTATGGCCATCCCTGGATATTCATGCGTCAGCTCCATCTCTAACGACCCGTAGCTGCTCAACACGCCCTTAATCTGCTCCTGAACAGCCTTCCAGCGTTATAGGCTGCACAGCTCTTGGGCTCCCCCCGCACTGCAGCTTTCTTAAATGTATCCCATACTATACAATCCGAGCCCAGCGGTCTTTCTGAGCAATGCTTAAGAATTCTGGTATCCATTTAGTCATCATGTGGTCCCGATACGATTGGTCCAGTAGCAGTTTTCTTTCAAATGTCCACGACCCAGGAGCTCCTGTCCAAGTTCCCCAAGGACACTCCACAATCAACGCATTATGGTCGGATATAATTCTCGGGGGAACTTGACCGGAGGCCTCCCCTACCAACTGATCAGACATAAAAAGATAATCCAAAACGCACCATTTTATTATGGGGGCGGAGTAATACGCAAAGCCATCGTTGTCCTTTTTATGCCTATACCAGACATCAACCAATCTTTGTGCTCAGAGACTCAAAGTCTGAAGAGCCTTAAAGACCACTTTGGCTTCCTCCCCCAAATACTTTTGATCACTTAAAGGTCAAGTTGCCTGCCAAAGATGAATATTGAAGTCCCCACAAACAATCATTGGATGCGGCCGCACTGCTAATCCAACGTTTAAGCATTTCAGGAAATTTCTGGATCATCTAAGTTTGAGCCGTAAATCGGTGCATGAACTAGCAGGAGGTCTATTATTAATGATAATTTCAGCTACTGCCCATCTTCCTGCTCTGTCCTCTTTCGGCTCTTTTTACAGCTCCCAACTCCGCGCCTTAGCAATATGGCCACACCTCTAATCATCATTGATGACTGACTTGTGCAGCGCTACTAGATCAAAGCCTCAAGACTTTCAGACACTCCCGCCTCCCCCATGGTATATGCGTTTCGTGCTAAACTTCTAAGATAGCCACTTTGGCATAGTTTTGAAAAACTTTGGATAGAACTCAGCCCGCTTTTTGCCATCATTTAGGCCACAGATGTTCCATGTACTTATGCGGAGCCTCCCCAGCCTCCATTTGAGCAAAACATAAATCCTGCAATCTCCCAGCTCAGCACAAATACTGCTATGAAAGCACCACCATTTTTATTCATAAACTCTGTCATACCACCACCACTGATATTGTGGTTGTCATGACTGCATTTGAAAAGCAGCAAAACCCCACAAACCCCCCACACCCCTCCCCACTATAGACCCCGACCTGTACCCCCCGAAGCCTTACCCCAGCCCCTCCCCCACCCCTGCACTACACCACCCTTACGAGGCAACAGCACCTTAAGTCCTTGCGATGGGATAAGCTGGCTGCCCTCGCCCTCCCTGGATCCTTCCTCCCATATTTAGCCAGAAAAGAAAAAGGGGATCTGAAATAGTACACACCAATGAAAAACAAAACAGGGAGTCAACTTCCCACATCTATATCTAAAAATAGTGACCCCTATGATGCAGAGCCGCGAAAAGGCTAGAGTTTATTACTTTTATAGAATTCAGGAATTCCCTTTGCCTGGATTTCAGATAAGAAAAATCTTGTCTGACCCTGATAAATTATTTTCAGCTTCGAAGGAAAAAGCAAAAAGGCTCAGCGCCCCTTTGCTTCGAAATGCCACTACTAGCTGACGGAGCTGCCACCTGCGCTTCAGCACTGTTGTCTGACAGAAGTCTGGTCTGGACAAAGAACTCACAGTCTTTCCCTCACTCTCTGCCTGTCTGGCCTCAAGCTAGATCATAAACAACCTCCCTAGCTGTAGAAATTATTTAAACAAATCCAAATCGCCCGAGGCTTGTCCATAGCTGAGCCAGACTTCTGCCTTAACTTGAGCGGAAAGCGTTATGGCGCTCGTTGGACCTCCGACTGCCAGTCCCACTGCTTTAAGTCCGTGAAATGCTTCAGAGAAAAAGCTCCACCCACGCTTAATTGCCTGACATCAGACCCCTCTCTGCCTTCCGGAAATTCCTAAAATTCTTAAGTTATTCCTCCTAGCTCTTTGCTTTCCAGGTCCGTCAGCTTCCAGTAGACCATGTCGTCCCTTTGTGCTTTGATCGGATCCGGTAAGACCCTTCTTGTATTGCCAGGTCATCCTCCAGCTGCAGTAAATCCTTTCTTCAGCCTCTACGATTCTAGCAGCCATGTCCGAGCATGTTTTGGCCACTCTCCGGATCGAATTCTGCATCTTTGGCGACACGCCCCTGTGTTCGGGAGCTCTCCTGGCGCGTCTCTCTCACGATGAGTGAGCCATAATGGTCTGATAAGTGGTTGACAATGCTATTTCTGCAGGAGGTCCCTGAGCAGCATCAGTGGCATTAGAGACAGCAGCGCCCCCAATAGATCCGGAGCTGAGTAGAGAAGGAATAATCCCATGCCATTGATCCCATTAGCCCAGAAGTTTTATTTGACATAAGCCCCCTGGTTTTTTGGTTTTAAGATTTGCGAACAGTGCCTTCCTCGGGAAAGAGAGACTTCGTCTTTTTGCGCCTACCAAACTTTCCACAATCAGTGAGATCACTATCGTCGTCCGTCCACTCCTTACCTCGGACCTTCATCCTCTGACGATCCTGTATGGTCTGACATAGAATAGAATTTATCTACCCCTTCAAGTTCCTTGCCAGATCCACTGCTCGTCAACAAAGTCCTTGAGCTATCCCTGAGCTTCTGTTCTTGCCGGATCAGCGCCTTTGCTAAGTATTTCCAGATTTGTTGGTTTTGTTGGTCTCCATGGGGACTGCTGGAGAGTGCAAAAACTACAGTTCCTACAGTCTCCAAATGGACCGGGAGAGGTGCCATGATTTGGAGTTCACTTCTTTCTCCTGTCGAGATCAGCTGCAGAGATACTCTCCACTGCCCCCAGCAGGAATCACACACAAGTTGGGCAGACCCCACCCGAGCCGGTAAGCCACCCCTAACTGTTCCAGATGGCGGGGATCCATTACATCCGGGGCAGAAGCACACAAATTTTCATTAGGCACCCCCACACCTGGTGAAGGTGTACCTGCCTTCGGCTCTGCCGCTGACCAAGCATACAGCTTGCCACTCTTCCTGCAGCCGCCTGGCTCCCGCTACCGCGCCCCCGCTCACAGGAGTTTCAGCTTTCTTTATCCTCCCCGCTTGCACTGAAGAGCTTAGGAGCGTCTGCTTCACTTGCCAGCACCAACGACGGACGTCTGAGTATGTCCAGCGGCTCCTGCCGCCATCTCTCTGTCCCGCGGGTGACTGCGGCTCCTTCCCCCCGCCGAGGCCTTTACCGGGGCTCGCTGTTTACGCTGTCAGCACGCGGGTCTTCGACTCCTTTTGGTTTAGCCAAAGCCATTGCACCATATAAGCGCCGAGATGATCCAGGGAGTTGGAAACCAGTCGGTGCAAGAAATCCAGCCAGCGTGGTTTACTGGGTACTTCTCCCCGTAGCTGAATCAACGCCAGAACATAGCATTAGTTAATGCCGTTCTTTTTTTTTCCCCGCCTTCCGCTCACTCCATCACAGCGGGAACCTTACATGGGTGGAATTGTCCAGGAGAGAGCTCGCAACGCCAGCTCACACAGCTGAGTGACCGGCCGCCATCTTGCCTCAGAAACCGACAATGAGGCTTCCAATGCATATCTGGGGTGGCGAAATTTCACGTGCAGCATTCTGGCTTGCACACTTTGGGGTCGATTCCGATCTCGGCCGGTAGCCCACCGAATACGATTCATCCGGAAAACAGAAGTCGAACGCGGGTTTCCCGACCGATTCGAACAGTCGTCCGAACGAGCAAGTACGATGCGCATTACTGCTCAGATTCGACCGAGCCGCCGTACGTACCCATTCCAGCTCCAGTCTCTGCCCGAGCCGGATCCGTAAACGCCGATTCGATTGCACGGAAGTAAATACACAGTACCTTCCAGCCTGACTAGTACGATGCGCACTCCGTACGTGCCAAACTGGTCGCTACGTCCGGCACGCGAGCATCCGGGAGAGCAGCACATAAGCTCCGATTCGCGCCACAAGACGACCCACGGCTTGGTAGACGACCGGGGAAGCCAGCTACAAGTACGAGTCGAAGCCACGAGAAACCCGAGCGAGACGACCCAACCAAAGGAATCCTATCGCGCAGGTCCTACCAATACTGTACATTCATTACCGGAACTGGCAATGACGCGTACGGCGCAGACGGTGTCAGACACCCACGAAGCAAATAAACGACATGTACCCGACATATGCTTCGACACACATAGGGATGCACAAACTATCTACACTAGCAACAGTCGAACCATAGGGGCGGGATGTATATCACCAATGCCACACACCCATAGGGGCCTCTCATATTACCACTCACACCACCCCTACTCATGGGAGGCTGGATGCCTGTCACTACTATCATCCCTACTCATGG